>JAIFZK010000004.1:2705000-3305000 GCA_027481765.1 Tenualosa thibaudeaui | reverse complement strand
AGATGTGTAATCCTTGTTTACCATCAATACAGCCTACTTTCTTGCCTTCATCTCCTATGGGATGAGGCTTCAGTGAGCTCTGTGCTCTGAGCATGTGATCCTTTGCAAGACAATACAATAACATTGTGTGTTTATTCTTTGGAAGTAGTCCTTTAAAATAGGCCACTGGTGGGAATCTCATGATTTAATCATAAATGATTAAAAAAACATCACATCACACTTGTTCACCATACATTTATTCAATAGTACCAAAGCATGTTGTTTCACAGCAGCGCATAAACAATAAAGTATTTGACAGCCTTTGTAAAGATGATAAATGGGTAATTTGGGCATTAGACAGCCTATTCAAAAACGTGTTTTTTACTGGGTGTCCACTGTGATGTTCCTTCCTGCTGTTTACATAAAGATGTCAGGATATCGATCTCCACTGTCTGTGATTGAGAAAATACATGAATCAGAATGATGGTAAAGAAATCTAAACCATATAAATTTATGAATAAATTAAACACAATGTGGTTGTTCTGGATAATTAGCATACATGTCAAGAGCAAGACATTTTAGTAAACAGGAGAAGATGTTTTATCTTGGGTAGAGCCAAAGCATGACTGCAAAGATCAGTACAAGTATTTTGATAAGTACTGAATTCCTACACAATTCCTACATGGGTTTTGGGTTACATTAGGTACAATAAGACAGAACTATGACAGTTGTCTGTTGTGAAGAAGAATATGTACGTATGCTCAGAACAGAATTTTCAAAAATAACACTTTCATGTGGTGGTGTCTGGGGTGGGATTTAGCTGTGTCAAAGCTGAAAATACCCAAATAATCAAGCAGTAGCATGTCAAACCAAGCCATTCTCACAGTGGTGAAGAACAAGCAGACAGACACAAGTACATACCGCTAAAACCAGCATTGAAGTAGAGTCGTTGTTCCGCACTTCAACCAAAAGAGAAACAGAGAGGACAGTCAGTAAACTAAGGGTCTGTAAACTCTGAAGTTTGTTTATAGCTTACACACCTTGGTCTGTGATTCAATCTTCCCTCTTTTGGCAGAAAAAAAAACATTTGGTTAGTTACATAGCTCAGGAAGGACAGTAGCATATGGAGAGATCAAAGTCCTTTTTGATTCAAGTCATTAGAAAATAAACTTGTATAGAATACCAGGGATTGGAGGCCTAGGAATACAAGTAGGCCTATGCTGTGCTCTCTGATTCTCCCTGCAAAAGACAAGAGGAACAATCAGGTCTATAGATCCCAGCTGAATGGATGAAATGATAGAGGCAATTATCCTTACCTAGCTCGTTGTCGTTGACGTTTATCTTTGATAGGAAGGAAAAAGAGAAGTAATGAACTGATAAGCTTCAACTGTCTTACACAAGCAATGTGGAGAATCAATCAAAATTGGAGCACAGAAGTAGGACGTTTGTTTGAAGCTCACAGGAAATCAAATGGATAAATCACACATAAATAACAAGTCAGACACAACCTTTTTTTCTCTGTGTAGGCCTAACTGTTAGACATGCAAGATTTCACAGGTTATAAAGTCCCAAAAGGGTGGCAGACAACTGAAACTATCTGAAGGTCTTTTGAAGATGAACTGCTAAAAAATGTGTGATCTTCATATTATACTAAAGGGGTCGTTCAGGAACAATACTATACAGATAAAGTTTAACTATACTGATATTAATGTCCACATTGACCAACAATAACAAAAGTCTCTCCTCAGGTCAGTGAATGTTTGCTGTCAGCACTTTATCATTCTCGAAATTAATTTGAAAGTGATCGTAACACACATAATTGTGGTTATAGTTTGTGGACATTATCAGGCAAGGAAAGTTTCATAACAATTTGCCATTGTAGTTATAGTTATCGTTCTTGGTGCGAATGGGCTTTAAGACAATAAGATAAGAATGATGTTACTTGCAATGTCTGAGGCTGTACCCTGCCACCAGCACCATAACTCCTAATGGTAAAAGAAAAAAGTATCCAAGCGATCCAGACCCTGCTGGCATGGATGTGGGGACAACAGTAGGCCCACCTGAAAAAATTAATTTTGCAACAGGCTTAAGGTGCAGTCAGCAATGCTGGATGAAAGGGCAGTTTTTTTATGCTCAAATTTTTTGACATTTGACCAACATTTGACCAACACAGCCTTTTATATTTATCTATTTATATCTTATTTCTACTTTTATATTCTGCAAGATCTTGCAGAATGAAAAACAAGTGGATCATGCAGAGAGATAAGAACGTAATGTTAACTTAATGTATAAAAAGCTTTACATGTTAAACTACATCTTTAATGCACAAACACATTCCTCCAAAGCCAAATAATACAGATATTTAATCTAGCCTTTAAAGTTATTTGTTATTACAGTGTCATTGTTTTAATCAACTAAAACAATCCCCAGTCTATAGTAACACAGATAAAGTGATGTATGGTACATTACCCTGGACTTGGATGACCACAGAGTTTTCATTTGTCGAACTCACATTGTATAGTCGATATTTTTTAATGGAGTAGACACAGCTGTAACTGCCTGAGTCTTCTGTTCTGACTTGTCTGAGTGTAAATAAGACTTCATCTTCCTCTGTTACCTCCATGGAGACACCAGCTCCATTCTTGCAAAGGTATATATGCAATGTTTTGTGTGTACTGGTTTCAAAGAGAGCACATTTCAGACCCACGTTGCTTCCCTCTAATACATTAGTGTCCCTTACAAAGAGACGAGCCACTCGGAAGTCTAAAACATTAAAAAACAAAACATGAAATCATCATCCTTGGGGTGCTTGGTGATACACATGAACAATTCTATTGTTGCCCATCACAAAAACTGCATGGATATGATCATGTCAAATGACACTAGAATTGTCTCAAGTTGTGTGTCAATCTGTTCACGACAGCACTTGTTTTTGATGGCATTTCTTACATTTCAAGAGAGAGTATAGTCTATTAAGCATAGCCAAGACTATTGGGCTGGCAGGTTACTTTTATAGGATATTGTGGCAACAATAATTCAGTATGTTAAATATATTAGGCTAAATGTATGACACATTACCTTTGACTTGGACAAAGATGGTCTTCTGTACAACAGCAGTGACTGCATAATCATCATGCATTTGAACTGAGTACACACAACTGTAATTCCCAGAGTCTTCTTTTTTAACATCTGGAAACCTAAAAATTTTCTCTTTTGTGGCTGTTAGTATTTCACTCCTGATCCCAACTCCATCCTTGCAGAGATATATGTGTAGCTGACCACTATGAGTTTCAGTTGTGTGGAAAATGGCACATCTTAGATTGAATGTTTCCCCCTCTAATACTTCAGTTGTGCTTGCAAAAATTTCAGCAGGGCTAAAATCTGAAATATAAGGTGAAATACCTTTAATAATATAATTTACAAACTGACATACATATGTAGCTACACATGAAATCTTTAAAGTAAGTAATAGCTTATACCATAAGGCCTAAGATAATATTAATTAGGTAATTAAATTAATTTCCCAGACCTCTTTGGGATGATGGTTCCAAAAGACATGTGAGGACTTTGTTGAAGAGAAAAGAAGCATTGATGAGCACTATGTATTTACATAAATATATTTTCATATACAGATTTTACAAAACTTATTTTCACTTTCATTACATTAGTAAAACTTAATTGATCTTTATTGGAAACTGAATTTGATGACAGAAACTGAAGGCCTAACACAAAATAAGCTTGCCTAAAATATGTTATATATCATGTAGGAATGGTCTGATTTGCAAGTTCAACCTGGTCACATCATCTTCCTTAAACTCAGAACAACAATTCTATTTTGATTGACTTTTACTCACTTATTGTCAGGAGTAGAGGCCCCATTGCTGAAAGATGGAGAGCTGAACTTCACTGAATAGCGCTGACTGAAGGAGGCTCCGTCTATCAGGTCACAGATGTTTTATGTGGTTCAAGGAGCAGACACAAGAGACATGTACACACAATTCATGCAGCAAGATGTCTGTAGGTTGTATTAACACTGTTCTGTTTCAGTCAATGCACACACTACATTAAGCTAATTACTTACTGTACACAGATCATTAATATTAATAAGAGGATATTAGGCTTCAGTGAGCATTGTTTACAACTTGCTGAATGCACTCTGATTTGTATACCCCATTGTCAGACTAATATTGGCTATGAATGTTTTGACAGGTTTGGAATAAACTTTGTGAGGTATGTGCCTAGAAATCATTTCATATATGTCTTGCTCTAGGTTGAGTCTTCATTTGGCTCAGATCTGGTTTCAAAAGATGTGATCCAGGTGTTTGATTTTACTTCTTTTATGGACAATTCCATGTAATGGATATGAACAGTATTATCTAAATATTTTATTATCTACATAAATATTTCATGATTTTTCACATGGCCTCTGCAGCTGAACACAGCAATTCCTTATATTTCATAATCATTCACATCATCATGTAAATATCTGCCATTTTATTGGTTTACAGATGTCACATTAAAGTCCAGTTTTCCAGCTCTTGGCTCAGTCTGCAATCATGTTGCTCTTTTGTCTCACCATGTAGACCATGAATGTTGTCAGATAGACTTTTTACTGACTATAATGGACTGCTTTCTTACTCCTATGGATCACTCAAAGCGTTTCACGATGTATGTCTTACATTCACACACCGGTGGCAGAGGCTTCCATGCAAGGTGCCAATCTGCTCACTGGGTGCAATTTGTGGTTCAGTGTCTTTCTCAAGTATGCTTCAGTAAGGTTACCATAAGGGACCATTAGGCACAGCAGGGCTGGAACAGCACCTCTACCACCTGTGCCATCGTCCCCCCATAATGTTGTTATTTGGCTACTAGATATGACCATTTTTTATGGACCACCTTTTGTTAGATTATTTTTCATTGGTTCAAAAATTTTGGTTCAGTTTTATTTATAAAGATGTGTGGGGAGAGATTGCATGCTTCACAAACATATGCACCAGCTATTGCAACTAAACAGGGAAATGGTTTGACTGTATGTTTATGGTTGTTATTTAGCAGACACTTTTTTCCCCCCTCACAGATGCATTGGCCAGAGATGCATGTGTGGTGTGGCTATATGCATCATCACTCTCCTCTACACTGAAAAAATAACACTACACCTTACTGCAACAACACAATCTACTATGAACCTGTTGAAGGCACTGTCTGTAGTTGATATTAACCTATAGCCCTATTGTAAGGTTGCCCATTGCTGTCGGTAGGAATGAGAAAATTTGGCACAATGCAGTCTGAATTTATGAACCGGTAGCTAATGCTAACCGAACAGGACACAAGAAAATTTCCCGGCCATCACTTACCATTGGCAAATGCTAATCAGATAATTTTCTTGTTCTTATTTATATTGATGTCTCAATTGATTGACTCGAGACAAAGGAGGGGTGTAAAAGAAGCATTTATCTGCTTTGTCTTTACTGTTTGTTTGTTTTGTTTATTATGTATTTGTATGTGTTAGCCTCCTTGGACTTGGGGCTAAGTTTGTAGCCTTTGTAGCCATATACAGGAGTGTGGTTGCTGTTGCATATGAATGTGCATATCGTTTGTGTGGGTGTACATACTACATTTCTGCTTATTCAGAAGAAAAATGTCTACCAGTGTATCTGTGCTGTATGAATTGGTATCAGTGACCCTGCTATTGACTTTCCCTTCTCTCTCTTGTTGGACAGGACCCAGGGGCAGTGGGCTGACTTCTCAGGGGTGGCGTCCCCTTACTTTCCCTGCTGTGGTGCACTTGGTGGGTTTTTTTCTTTTTTTGGATTAGTGTTTTTACATGTTGGTGTATTTTCCTGACCCTCTTCCCTGTGAGCCTACCTGCCCCAGTAGCTCTGTTCCTGATGCTCCTTCTCTTTTAGTAGGCCATGGGTTCCATAAGGCCTAGTGCACCCTTACAAACCACTAGGCACTGTGTACTCTATACACTAAGGTGTGTGTGTGTGTGTGTGTGTGTGTGTGTGTGTGTGTGTGTGGTGTCCGTCCGTCCATCCACCTGTTTCATCTTGAGGCCACCCTAAAGTAACCATTCTCATCAATCCATATGGATAAGTTTGGAAACAAGAGAACAGGAATCAGCGATGGATCATTTTCATGGAATTCTGTTGACTGACTGGTGATTTTGTTTTCATGCAGACATCGGCTAGCCCTTAAAGCTCTGCAAGTGTAGTAACTGTGGAATATACGTTACTGGTTTCCCCCCCCCATAATGAGACATTTAACCAATTAAGCTGGTAAATTATAACCAAAAAATGTTGCTTGTAGTGTCTTCAAAAGTGTATCTATGTAAGTGCTTAGACTACTCAAGTCTACAGGTAGTCCAAATCGAGCTGAAACCACTGTATCAGATGTGTAGCTAGCGTCGACATTGCTATAAACTGCTCACTTCTATTTCAGAAAGACGCATTGCAGAGAAATACAACAAACCACAGCTGTGGTTAGACTCTTTACACTAACTGTGCAGGCATGTTGACATATGCAAGACAGCTGAGGGCCTGTACCCTACGGTGTTGAGCTAAATACACCCTGCTGAAAGTTAAGCTTATGCTGGAAGTTTCTAAATTTAAGGTTTCATACTATCATTGCTGGGACTGATGGTCTTGGTTGGGACACAAGCTGGGTATGCTGGTGAGGCTGGGTATGCTGGTGATCACACAAGTGTGTCTGTCCAGTCAAAATGGCCATTGTTGGAGAAAGCTTGTATGTTTAAGTGTACGATATCATTCTGAAAATGTCTAGTATGGCAAAAACTATAAAACTATACTATATTAAAATGATAAAACTATAAAAATCATCATAACAATCCAGCCAAAACATCACAAATCATGCAAAAACACAAACAAAAAAGCAGAACATCTTAAACCAGCTAGACTATGTTGCTGTGTTAGTGAAATAATTCTTATTTAGCTTTATTGGTCAAGCTGTTCTGCTGCTACTGTGCTGGAGGAGGGAACATGGCACTCAAAATATCTGGCTGTGGACCTCAGGGGTGAGGTCTGTCTAAACATTTTTTTGAATAGCGATACTCAAAAACAAATACTTGCATAGTGTTGCATGGCTATTGGTATCAGATATCTGGCTGTGGCTGAACTGTATATCCAAAATATCTTAAAGACACCAATGAGAAGCATAGAGGAGGTTGTCAAAATGTTAAGTTGAACATCAGTAAATGCTATTTGACAAAAGACAGTCATCACTACACAAGAACAGATGAGAGCCCAAATGGGAAGGCTTACACATAGTAAGCTTCCTTTTACATTCCTTTAACTGTATTTTCTTTACCTTAATGCTGGCCATTAAAATAGCTATTGTGGCTGTAATATGATGTGAAGAATTAAAAATAAATGGTATGAGAAGCAATATAAAACCAAACATGGTATGTTTATTTACAATGGGCATATAATGCAGAGGGACAGGTAGTGGAGTAAATAAAAGCAGAAAATGTGAAAAGATATAAAAACACAGTGGATCCCATTATTAGGCATAAAAACACCATGAGTCTTATGAGCAGGAAATGCATTATACTCAAACTGGGGCATTTTGTCCTCCAGAAATCAGTTCCAAAAATTAATCAGCTAAAGGATGCTTTAATATGTTTTGCATGGTTCTGCATTATGTATAAACATGTGGCTGTTTATTCTTTCAAGCCCAATCCCATAATCAACCCTGCTGGAGATAAAAGCATGAACAAATTCTTCTTCTAAATTGTAAGACCTCTTAAAAGACATTAGGAAGTGCTTTTGAGAAGATAAAAACCTGATTTGGTTATTGCATTTATGAGGTAGTACATTTTTGAGCATTGTCCACATTAGTTTTAACAATCTTTTGCTTTGAGAAGAGGGTGATTGATATTTAGCAAGCACTTCCACCAGAAGTGACATGAACTCGGGAGTCAAGGCAACTGGTTGTCAAACACTCCTGCTCCGTCATGTCATAATTTCACCAAAGACAAGATGTTCCGCTGGATTGTTGTCATGATGTTTCTTCTTGTGTTCTTGTGTTGTTTTGTCTGTGTAAAAGAATATCAATAGATTTTGATTATGCCTCATCCACAATGTTTTATTTTCAGAATGATTTTCTGGATGCTTGTTTTTTATATCTACAGTGTATTGTATGAAAAAAATCTGTGGGTATTGTTTTATGTTATCTGTACAAAAGGCAACAATATTGTGGATGACTATTGGTGGGTTTCAGCCCTTATGTTGGTGTAGGTTGGCTAATTGCAAAGAGATGTCACAAAAACAAAAAAGAAAAAAGAAAAAGACCAACCCCCACCCCCCTCGAAAATCCACCGATGTCAACGACAGACAAGGGCACAGACCTTTGAAAGAAACGCTGGAGTATTCCACATTTGTTGGGCTGTACAGACAGATACAAATGGGGACTCTGTTAGCATGTCAGACACTTTTATGCTAAAACTGACCTGACTGAATGAGGAAAAATACAAACAACTATGAAAGTAAATAATACCCCATTAGGCCATAAACCCATAAATCTATTTGGGAAATAAAAAACACAGAGCCAATGCTATGCACTCACTCTACACAAAACACATACCTGCTACAAGGTTGAGTTTTCTTTTTAGCTGTGTATGGAACACAAGCATAAGCATTGTGTGTCATTTTGTGAATCATGAACTAACATAAAACAGAATAAATAAAATGGTAAGTCTCATAGAGCACACACTTTGGATATGTGTAGTTTCACTGTAGGTCACATCTGTCTGCTGTGTTCCCCTCACCTCACTGGGAGACAGGGAAAAAGAGGAGTGTGGGACAAAGGACAGAGACAATGTCGAGTGGAGTATGTTTCAAGGCCTCAGCAGTTTTTGCCATATTAAACCCATAGTCCATAGCCCTGTCTTTTAAAGTTACCGAATGCTGTCAGGATGTGAGAAACATCTGGTACAACGTGAATATGAAGAAAACATATGGGGGCAAGTTAAACTGAAACACTCAGTTAACTTGCCCCCACTCTCTATTCATTCTTATGCCAGATTTTCTGAGCGCAGTGGCCACAGAATGAAGATATTTATATGGATAGGCTTGGTTTTTTCATTCATGAGAATCAGTTTACAAGTGTGTGGTGGTTGGTGATATGAATGCAGACCTGTCAGATGGTCAATCTCTGTTTGCCCAACATATGCTACAATTTTGTGATGACAATAATCTCCTACTATTTAGTCAACAGCTCTTACCTGCAGAAAGCTATTCTGTGTAACGTAAGTGAGGCTTCGCACACATCATGGCTTCACCACTGCATAAGCACTTCTCATGCTCATGTACCTTTACAATCTATGGAAATCTTATATGGGACAACCATGGCTGATCATGTGCCAATTGCCATGACACTTAAGGCTGAAAGCCTTCCTGAGTTGACTCATGAAGTGAATGGTGGCTGCAGGGCCAATCTGGACTAGTCAAAACTCACAAATAAAGACCTTGTATGATATTACATTAAAACTGATGTAGTCTTAAGTAACATTTATATACCTTGTGATGCTATTATGTGTTCAGATGTAGGCTGTAAGGACATGTCTCATGGTAAAGCCCTTTGTGACATGTATGACTGTATTGTGGAAGCTGTGTATGAGGCTAGTAAACCATACTGTAGTCACACTGGAAAACCTAATAACATCAAACCAGGATGGAATAGATATGTGGCAGCTCATAATGCAGAAGCTAAGGAGGCGTTTATGGCATGGGTACAGGCAGGCAGACCCAAGAATGTATGTATGAAAAGCTTATTATGAAGCCTGTATGAAAAAGCCTGTATGAAAAGCTTATTAATGCGAGGTACAAATATGACATCCATTACATTGACAGCATGAACAGATCACATCACTTTCTCGTGTCATAGAGGGTGTTTTGGGGGTGACAATATAGCTGAGTTGTGAAGGCAAAACGGTGTGCCTGATAGTAGTGTAAGGATTCTGACCTATTGGTATACCAAACAGAGAATGCAGGTTAAATGGGGTACCTGTTTCTGGTCCTTTGGTGTAAGTAATGTTGTGCAACAGGGGGGGCTACTTTCACCAGATCTATTTAACTTGTACATGGATGAATTATCCAAACAACTAAATGAATGCAACTGGTTGTATGATTGGTAACACTTCCATCCTATGTATGCTGATGACTTGGCTCTCTCATAGCAGTGCTGGCTTTCAGCACAAACTCAATATATGTTCTGAGTATAAGATGAAATATGATGTGCAATATAATGCTAAAAAGAATTTTGATATGTAAAGGTGACAAAGAGCTGTGTTTAAGTTTTGGGTATCAATAAAACAAATACCTGGGTCACGATGGGTCATTACACAATGATTTTATATATATATATATATATGTGTGTGTGTGTGTGTGTGTGTGTTCAGATGAAGTAAAATTTTAACTTTTAAAAGCGTACTGTACTCCAATGTACACTGCACAGGGTGAAGTTTAAAAAGGCAAGTCTACAGAAGTTACAGGTTGCCTGTAATGAGCAAGGATTAAGTTGAGTAAGGATTCTACTCTCAGTAATCCCAGCTACAGTGCAATTTGGTACCAGTCACCAATGTGGAGGTACTGATATGTATGTCTTTTATAAGAATATTAGTTTTTTGTTTGTTTTTACTTTAGCATGTATAGTCTGCGATAAAGTTTTGATGAAGTTTTGCATGGGAATGAGCATATGTACAGTTTTCTGTTAGATGGGAGAAATGCTTACACATAGAGGCTTTACTGTAACATCTGTTTTATCATTGAGGTGTCTGGCAGAGACACATTGTTTGAACACAATGCACAGTGAGCTATTTTGTTAAACCCATGTGCTTCTAACCTATTCGCTCATAAGCTATGCTATTTAACAAACGAATGATGCAGCCCCTGATGTAAATAATAATAATAATAATAATAATAATAAAACATAGAGATGTTCTCATAACCATGTTCTCTACTGTTAAAGCAAACGAAGATGTGTTTCATTGAGTTACTAAAAGCAAGAGAAAAAAGGCTTTACCTAAGCTGCATAAATGACTATCCAGCGTAGGTTACGC
Source organism: Tenualosa thibaudeaui (assembly GCA_027481765.1). NCBI lineage: Eukaryota > Metazoa > Chordata > Actinopteri > Clupeiformes > Clupeidae > Tenualosa > Tenualosa thibaudeaui. Next base: position 3,293,944 of record JAIFZK010000004.1, on the reverse strand, counting down.
ACTGTGCCAAGGCTCCAAACTTAAAGAATGTGCGTGCCTACATACCCGGGCATAAATGTAGGTAAATGTAATCCATCAATTTTAGTAGTTCTATTTTAACTGTAAACTGTAATGGAATACAGTTACCCATTTTTTGTCTTCTGAATACATAATGCTGGTATATGTATTCCATTACTCCCCAACACTGGTTATAAATCGTATAAAGCCTGCCCCATGCTGATAAGGATTATTTTTGGCACAATAGGTAATGAGTGGCAATGACCTTATGGCCAGACGGTCTTGCAAAGCAAATTTAAATGGCAAGATGGGCATAAGTGCAGACACATACCTGCTCTGACAGTTAGATTTCCTTATCACTGTAAATAAAACATTAGTGTGAGCTATTTTGTGAAAGCAGCTAACAAAGAAAGAAGGCAGGAAATTGTAATGTTCACACACCTCTTACACTCACTGCATTGTTGTAAATCACATCTGTCTGCTGAGTTTCACTAAGAGGAAGGAAAATGGAGAGAGAGAGAATTTTATGTTAGCTTTGGCAACACCACTTTTCTGAATCATACCATAAATCATGCATAAATCATATCATGAATCATGCATAAAGCTGTTTTGAATTTTAAAATCTGAATGTGAAATTTAAGAGAGAGAGAGAAAAAGTGAGAGCCAGTGGTGAGAGAGAGTGAGAGAGAGACAGTCAAATAGGCATACAACATCATAGTAGCTTAATCTCATGGCCAGACAGTCCTGCAGAGCAAATTTAAATGGCAAGATGGGCATAAGTGCAGACACATACATACCTGCTCTGACAGTTAGATTTCTTTTTCACTGTAAATAAAACATCAGTGTTAACTATTTTGTGAAAGCAGCTAACAAAGAAAGAAGGCAGGAAATTGTAATGTTCACACACCTCTTACACTCACTGCATTGTTGTAAATCACATCTGTCTGCTGAGTTTCACTGAGGGAAAGACAGTGGAGAGCGAGAGAGAGAGAGTATTGTATGTTAGCTTTGGCTACACTACTTTTCTGAGTCATGCCAATAAATTTGAAATCATAAAGTCAATTTACACCAGGTTAGGTCTTTGACAGTGCAGGATAGTGCTTAGGGCAGACATTGGGATTCAGACAGTATCCAATGCTTCATTCCTGCCTCTATTCTTACACTTAAAACCTGTATGTACCTGCTACATAGGTCACGCTCCTCATCAGCTGTGAACAAAATATAAGCAATGAACATAACTTTCAATGTAAGCTGAGTTTAAAAAGTGCTCAAAGGCTGAAACTCTTGTTACAGGTTTTAAAACCTTTATTAAAACCAAACTCACTTTGAAAAAGCACTGCTTCTCTGCAGATGATTTCTGCGTCCTGAGCTCCCTGTGTTTGCCTGGGGAAGGAGAGGAGTGAAGAGAAAGACAGAGATCAAAGAGAAAACAACAGTCATAGATTTACCGTATTCTATAATACATGACTTTGTATTACCGTGGTTTGTTCATATTCTTACCTGGGCGTATTTGGCATTAGACCTGTTTTAAATATAGGAGGAAAATAAGTGATATGAGAGAAGACTTCATCCAAGCCTCTCCATCCAACTCACACACACACACACACACACATAAAAAATCATCAGCAGAAATGCCACAGGAGTGCAGAATGGTGAGTCACACATTCCTTACCCTCTCATGTGCGTTTATGGGGCAGTTGAGAAAAGTGAGTGAACCGTTAATAGCGATGAATTAGACGTGCTGTCATATGCACGTGTTTGTGGTGAAAATCTGTACCTTTTAAAAGCAGCTGTAATTTGTAATTGTTGGTAGATACAGAGACTTTGGAGACAACAAACATTCAGAGCACCCGTCTTGCTAGGCCAAATCCAACCTTGATTTTCATTTGCCTAAATGTTCTATTTCACATTTACTTCCATGCTAGACTGTAAATTCTGTCATAGCCTAAATGCACAAATTGAAGATTATTTATATTGTGGAGTAGAACTATTGTCATGTATTATCTCTTATTATAGTTCAATACATCAGTAGGGGAAATTCAGAGCATCCGTTCTGTTTCTTTGAACCACATTGAAACATTTTACTTTGATAAACTTTTGCTCTTTTACTTCTGCTCTTTCACCTCTCTGTGCTAGACAGTGACATCACTCATAACCTATTTGCACTAATAGTTTATGTGAAGTAGACTTACTCCCTTGCATAGCCTTATCTTATTATTGGGTATTGTTTGACTGCTAACATAATTTCTTTTTAATTTTGTCATGAATTGACTGCATTCAACTGCACCAGTGATTTAGTGATATTGTCAGTTATGGACACAAGCAATTACAATATGATGTAGATATCATACAGTAAACTGAATGTATGTAATGTAGGGCCCCATTATTCCTCCTCCTTTTTATCCTTTAGACATGAACAGAAATATCAGACTAGTCAGCAGTTGTGACATTTAACTGTTCATAGGAAACAAATAACTTACATCTTTTCAGAGTCCTTCTGTACAAGTAGGACATTGCTCCAAGCACACAAAGAGAAATAATTGGAATTGTAATCACCATCATGACGAAGCTTTCTGCAAACAAAAACATACACATAAAGATATTTCAATTAGTAAAATCTATTAATACAATAGTAATTCTCTCTCTCTCTCTCTCTCTCTCTCTCTCTCTCTCTCTTTCACAAGGTATAAGAAAGTGTATATTTAAGATATTTACTAACCTGTGGGGGGCTGTGGTGTTAGTGCCTTCTGTGTGATACCATAATGGTCTTTGAGACCCGAGCGTGAATCCAACCCTTGGTCATTTCCTGATCCCACAACATCAAGAGAGACAACTATTCATTACAACATTAAGACGGGCATAAAAGTTTGGGCACTCCAATGCAATAAAAATAATATTGAACAGTAAATAGCAGCCTTCCAATGACAAGTCTGCAAATTATGGTGTAATCTATTTTGGACTATTCTTCCCTACCAAATGTCTCTATTTCAGTCAGAACTTACTGCCTCTACTACACATGTGGTGGAGAGTTCTGGATTCTGGAAGCCCTCTTGAGAACAATGTTGAAGTATCATTCAAAAACTTAAGATTACACCAGAGTTATTTGTTTGTAGCTATTTCCAAAGCATTGCTCAAAATCTGCAATCATGCAGAGGGACAAATGGGGAGATGGTGGTGCAGGTGGTAGAGGTGCCGTTCGGCAACCGGAGGGTTGCAGGTTCGTGCCCCCCCTCTGGCTGACCCCATCCAAGTGTCCTTGAGCAAGATACTGGTCCCCAAATTGCTCCCGGTGGCAGGTTGGCACCTTGCATGGCAGCCTCCACCACCGGTGTGTGAATGGGTGAATGTGAGGCATACAATGTAAAGCGCTTTGAGTACTCGTAGGAGTAGAAAAGCGCTATATAAATGCAGTCCATTTACCATTACAAATACAATGTCCAGTAGCCATTCCTCTCCTCATAACATTTTAGAAATAATTACAAGTGAACTGTCCACATACATCAGAACACAAATCTGACTGAACAGGAGACATTTTGTAAGGAGGAATGGTCCATACCTAGCATAACTTTATTTACATATTTACTGGGGTTGGGTTGTAGGCTATTAGAAGTTGTAATACGTAAAACATGGCATTACCTCTGACTTGGATGATGACTGAGTTTTCATTTATTGAGTCACATAGCACATTAGCAGGATGATGTTTCTTTATGGAGTATACACAGCTGTAATTGCCAGAGTCTTTCATTCTGATTTTAACAAGTTTAAATTTGGCATCGCCTCCGTGTACTACCTCCATGTTGATTCCAATTCTATTCTTGCAAAGGTACATGTGCAAAGTACTCTGTGGTTTGCCCTCAAAAACAGCACATTTCAGAAATACATTGTTTCCCTCATATACAGTAATGTTTCCTGCAAAAATTGTGGCCACCCCAACATCTAAAACATAAGAACCATCAACATCAAATGAGTATTCATATATAAATTAATGCTGTAATTTGAAAAAATGAAAAATTGAAAATGGTTGTGTTTAAAGTCTGAAAACAACATGAAAATAAAGCATTACCTTTAACTTTGATGAAGATGACGTTTTGGCCAACAGCAGTGACTGTATTTGCTGCATGACTTTGTTTTGAGTACAAACAACTGTAATTCCCAGAGTCCTCCTTGTTAACATCTGCAAGCATAAATGTAGTCTCTTTTGAGGCGGTACATGTTTTGGTCTTTATTATGACTCCATTTTTGCAGAAATAAATGTGTAGGTGTTCACTCCCATGCATCCCAGCTGTGCTAAAAACGCATTTTAGTTCCACTGTTTCCCCCTCTACAACATCTGTCGCACTTGTAGAGATTTCAGCAGGGCTAAATTCTGCAACACAGGGTAAAATATGCCATGCTGAATATGTAATTTATGCAGTTTATGGATAACTATGTACAATGAAGTGATATAACGTCATCACATATGAAGATAAACCAGTTAAACTGACATACCTGTTTGAGAAGATGTGTCCACAACATATGAAAAGGCTTCAATGAAGTCACCCCATGATAAGACATAAATTTGACTTCTCTTAATATATACTTCAGATTCAAAAACGTGATTTTTTTGTCATTTTATCTATCAAGGTACTCAAAATACATGCCAATCTATTTATATTTTGTCCAAATTCTTGCTCCACACTTTTCAGAGAACCGTGTAATTTCAGAGAATTAACATTTTTGCAATGAGCCAAAGTCTGTGAAATGTGTTTAAGCATCTATCTAATCTATCTGAGAAGCTCTAACTGAAAAAGCTTTACTTAAACATTACTGAGCAGCTCGTTTAACTTCAAAATATACTTTTAAGATATGATTATGGTTAAATTCAAGAATGTAGTATGGTTATTTTACATAATCTGACAATATTAAACATCTTAACTACAGTCATGTCAACTAGATAACCAGCCCACTTGACCAATATTTATTTCTATCTATCTTCTTTGGATGTGCTTCACTCACCGATCAAAACGAGTAGGAGACCCATTACGGTGACATGCAGAGCTGAAGAAGTAGAAGAAGAGACTCATTTTTGTTACAGTCAGCTCAGAACCACATGATCAAGAGGGGAAACAGTGGTTTTGGTGAACCAAAATAAACTTATCTAAAAGTGATGAGAAACTGCAAGAACAGCCATCAGAAATACATTTACAAGAAAATAGAATTTATGTAGCCTATGAACGTCTTGATATGAGTAAGAGATAAAGAAGGAGAGAAGGGGCCTGTTGGGGAGAATTCAACCAAAAGGCCTTCAAAATAAATCATGCATCAGAGAAATTGCTAAGAGATAAGAGAGAGAGAGAGAGAGAGAGAGAGAGAGAGAGAGAGAACTCAAAAAACCATCAGCAGGTGTGCTATGTGTTTTCATTGTGTATTGTATTTTCTCAAAGGTTTGGCAGAAATCAAATGCACCAAATCAGGAATTGTGTTACAAAAAGTTGGACTTTGTGTAAAGCTACAAATGTTTTATGTTTTGCCAAACTAGGTGAATGGATTGGTCACAAATGCCACATTATTAGTACTACAACTAGGAAAAGCACTAAGTAATTAAGTGAGCCAGGCCTACATTACACAACAGGTGCAATGGCTATGCAAAGATACAGGGTTGTATCAAGTCAGAGTTTAATATAAGGTCATAAGTAATTCAAACAATTGGACTGTAAATAGTCCTGTTCATGTTTTCATGTATGCATGCATGTGTAATGAAATATGATGTTTTGCAGTTATAAGATTTGTAATTGGAGTTAGGTTTGTCCCATTATTATAAGCAAAAAACCTGACTGCGCTTTCTATGAGACTTCTATGAGATGAGTCATGAAGGCAGCAAAAGAGCAAGTAGTAGTAGGTCGACAGTCATCCTGTACGTTGTGAAGATGATCAGAGGATGTGTGGAAAAAACCTTTTGCAGATATACGTGAACAAATGTGTACATCTATACGCGTGTTCAGAATGCTCATGTGGCCACAAGTAAGCTGAAACGTGACTAAACCGTAGTAGCAACCATCCTATATAGAAGTAGTAACGGCAATTTATTGTGGTACGTTCAATTGAGACGACGTGTGGTGGAAAGAAGTTCTGCAAATGAGCCTCTTCTAGCTAAATTGCAAAACCACATAGCGCAGACGTGGTACTGTAATGGTAGCCAGTTGGTAGATAGCATACTAAGTGTTGGTAAACCTCCCTCTCGACACTTTAACAGACGTGGTGCTGAAATCCAGTGTGTGGTGTTGCTGAGTCGTGAGATCGAGCCCGAGCGAGTGCAGGGCTGAACCGAGCAGGACGACTAGGGCGTAGGTTTGCATATGGACTATAGGGACGTCACAACCAATATTTTGGGAAGACAAAATATTAACATATAACATTTTTTGCGAAAAGCATTCCAGAGCTAGAGCGACAGGGTTATTCATGCTACAATTTCATTGCCTGAAACAAAGGGTCTGCAGGCTCAAGTTCATCTCAGATGGAGCAAACTCACTGCGGCAAGTAGAATACACGAAGGAGAAAGCATAGGCCCTACATGTTTTGCGATGACAATGTAAGTTATCTGTGGTGGCCTACTGCAGGTCCTCAGAAACAGGTGCAACTCAGCATCACTCTTGATATTCAAACTCATGTTGACCTATTTTGCATTGTAGATAGCCTAGACAATGCCATCAAAAACGAATAGATACGGAGCTATTTCAACACCCAAGTGGTAGCCCAGAACAGGCTGGCATTATTTATACCATGTAATGCAAACCTCTCATTGCAAAGTGTTATATCAACAGTATTTCTACTGTGGAAAATTGTTAGACTTGGTGTGGTGTTAACGTAGCCTACAGCCACATGACAGGTTGGGCGCAAGAAGTTACAACCCTTGAGACCCTGTCTCTGTCAGATTACTCGCGGAGTTTTCATTACACAGATACCACGTTCATATCATGTGAAATGGCACGACCACTGTACCGTGGCACTCTCCAGTGTGCCGCGGCAGTCAGCCACTGTACCGTGGCTCAATCGCTGTCCCGGTGTAGCAGCGAATTCAGCTCCATTCATGAATTATATGTGTCTTTACGAGTCACACAAACCTATACAACCACATGTACACAAAACGAAACGGGACACTTTTGCTTTTCACCATTAAGACGTTATTTTGGCTAATTTACATAAAGTATTTCTTTAATTTTGTAAGAATAGTTTTTTTCAGTGTTTTTGTAGGTTTCTAAATAGCCTATTTTATATATGAATGGATACCATGTATTTTTCCTCTGAAAATTCAGACTGCATAAAGTCAGAAATACACACGTTTCTCTCAGACAGTTCGTTATATTTATTGTATTTATACATGTGTAATGACAATGAAGTTGAATCTAATGTAATCCCGATATCTTTAACAATATGATTGACAATTGATCTACAGAAAGGGAAAGGAGGGGAGTGCGTCATATGCGTCTAAGTTTTTAGTTTGAATAAAAACTACCTTCTCGGACTTTAATTAGGATAACAAAAATGGCCGAGTTCATTTCTCGCAAACATACATGTTTGTTACACATAAATGCAGGGTACAAAATGGACTAAGATAAACAATTATCGGCTACCACTGGCACAAGCAGCATTGCTATTAATGTGAAGGGGGGAAAAAAACCCTCAATTATAGGCTACCAAATGAAGCAAAACTGGCGAGTGTGGAGGTTTTTCCGAGTTGTAAAGGCTAAAAAGTATTTGACTCGGGCTACTTCTTCAAAAAACAAAAAACAACAACAACAAAAAAAACACTGTCAGGGCCTGTGCGGCCGAACAAGGCTTGAGGACCCAAAAACAGACTCAGGGGCAAAAATGGCGAAACAGTGCTGATTTATTAAAAATATGGTAGAGGTACAAGCAGGGTTAGGCAAAACGGAGTCAAAAAACAGGCAGAGATCAATTCACAAGAGGACAAAAACACTAACAAGACACTTAACAAGATAGTCACTCAGTCACTCAAACTTGAACAGGGTAGCAAGATTCTCCTCCAAGGACAAAAGCCACAATCTCGCAGAAAGCATTGTCCTGGGTCTGGTTTTAAAAGCTGTAGCTGATGAGGAGAGTGGTAGCAGGTGTGGACAGTGGTTGGATGTTGGTTATCCAATCAGCCCATTAGCCAGGAGGTGGAGCATCCCTGCCTGCCTTGTTGCAGGTTGGACAGGGCACTCATGGCTGGATTCTGACAACCACAGCATTTGTGAAATAAGTCAGTGTTTGCAAATTATTTTTGTTTTCATTTTTAGTTCCTTGTAAAAACAAATTTTTATGAAGAAAGTGTAATGGATGTTTCTAAGTTTTGAAGGTGGGGAAAATACACCACTGGAACCCTTTCGCGCACTCAGCCATGAAATTAGTGTCCCTTGACATCTAGGCCTAAGGATAAGTGTGACAGACATCATCAGTTCATATTCATTGTGAATTTTCATATGGATATTTATTCAGGCTCATAGATAGATAGATAGATAGATAAAAACTGTTAAGAGACGTCATGCCTATCCGCTCATTATGTTGACAAATGTGGTATCGTAATAGAATTGTTTGATAAATACTTTATTTATCCTGAAGGAAATGAAGGTGTACAGCTTATGCACAATATCGTACAGAAGAATGAGACAACTGTAAGAGATACCTGTAACTGTAACAGATACCTGTGTGCATAGTGGAGGTGAAGCCAAAAAGCTATGGGAAAGTAAAAGTATCCAAGGTGATCAAAAGTGAACAGGGCAAGGGAACTCCAGTGCAAAAAAAGAAGTGTCTGACAGTACAAAATAGGCATGAAGACAATACAACACAAAATATAAAGTGTGTCTGACAGACAAGTACAAAACAGTACAGAAAAGTAATAGCAATAAAGTGTACAAGACATACTCTATGCTCAAAAAACAAACTTGTTTTCTGGATAAGGGTTAGGCAAAGTTGTACAGTGGGGCTAATATAGCCAGCAGAAGTTGAATGTCACAACAGGAAATCAAAAGGTTGCCAAAAGACATAACGCCTCTGCTAAGTAATAAAACTTACTGCTAAATAATAAAACTGTAAATATATTAAATTATGGCATGAAAAAGATGATGGTGGATCACTCTCCAGCTCATCATCATCCAACAGCTACCTGTCCAGGAAGTCCTCCTCCTCTGCATCCATGCCTCCAAGTTGTCTTCCACAATGACCTAGAGTTCATCCTCTGCCTCCTTTCTGTGAGACCCCAGCAAATGAGAAAACTGGCTCTTCTCTCCATACATCTAAGAAATAGAAACAAAACACATACCTTTGAATAACTTGTCTTATTTCTCTGCTCATCACATCTTATGACGCACTGTATCACAGTAGCTGCACCATGGGTCCCACCCTGGATTTGAACTGTTTGACCTGTTGCCCTCAGGGAGTAACTACAGGTCCATTAAAACAAGGACTAACAGACTTAGGAACAGTTTCTTCCCAAAAGTCATAACCACTCTAAACTGAAAAATGCACTGACAACACAGTCTATACCCTTAAACTATTATGCAATATTTAATTTAATGGTATTGTATACTGTGCAATATCTGCACTCTGTGACATATCACCCTGACTGTGCAACATCCACTTCACACAGCACAAGACAATCATTGTTGTGCAATATTAATCAATGTGCAATAATTGGTATATTAATATGCAATATCACTCTTGCCTTTATCCCCTTAACCTACCCCACCTTTTTACTCTGCCCTACACTTGTCAGTCAAACACAACAGTAACTCAAAAATGAGTCCTGCCAAAGAAATGCAATTTGCTACTTGCTAATTGACATAGCTGGCTGATATGACAACTCACGGTCATGTAAGCAAACTATGGAAGATGAGTAAATACTGACATTTCTCAACTAATAAACAAGACATATCCTAACATTAACATTACCTCAGTTTATCCAATCTTATCCAATCCAGTCTTTTCCTTTGAACGATATAACATTGAAGATAGATGACGCCATTCCTGATGCAGAAAGCAGAGTGGCATTTCATATCTATTTTATCTTGAGGTATGAAAAGAAAATTGCGCCATAAACTCTACAATGGTATCACCGTATAGCTTAACATGTGACCTTTATGGGGAAGTTTTTAGATATCAAATTGGTGGTTGGACTGCCGAGATATGACGTTTAAGGACATCGGTACCGATTTTAGAATGGGCCGTCTGCTAAGGGCTAAGTAAACAAGACAACGCGACCATTAGGGAACTTCCGCAAGACTATACCTAACTGGCACAAGACAGTACGTAACTGGCAGAAGACAGTACGCAACTGGCACAAGACAGTACGCAACTTCTGCAAGACAGTGGCCCGAGACAGTTGAAACTGGCTTGTTCAGTGGCACGAGACAGTTGCAACAGTACGCAACTTCCGCAGGACAGTGGCCCGAGACAGTGTAACTGACTTGCTCAGTGGCACGAGACAGTTGCACAGTACAGTTTAGGGGTAAGCATTTAGGGGTAAGCATACCATAATGTAGACTATTGCCATATAAGAAATGAGATTGGTAAGAGGTGTCTTCGCAAGCGAACGTAAGCACATAATGTGACCGCTACAGGGTAACAATTTTATGCAAACTCTATTCTCAATTCTATAGCCTACCCTACTCACAACAGAGACTCAACACACTGTAGCCTAACCTACTGCCGCAGTAAGGTAAAGCAGCCGATGTGGCGTAGGCTGTAGCCTACTCAACACCTGGAAACACCTAGGCCTAATTAAGAATAGAGCTTGCATATAGCTACACTACAAATCAAGTTTTATTTTTTATCTCAACAAAAACAACAAATGATTGAGTAGCCTAGATCACTTTATTTATGTAGACCTAAAAATGTCTTGGGCACAGGTTTTCCTGACACTTCCCAGATAGCAACATTTTGGCTGTGATTTGGCATACATCTGGCATTTTTTGGATTTATTTTGGCACAACATTAAGGCTTTGGTCAAACTTTGGCACGGTTATGGTTTACCAAAAAATACTAAAAGGCACCAGTGATACAGCTGAGTTATGGCATATGTCTGGTTTGCCAAAATCCTGGCATTTGGCTTCATTGTGGCGTGATTATGGCTTACCATAATACATCAAAAGGCGCCAGTGGTAAGTCATCATAGAGTTATGGCATATGTCAAGTCAACCCGAAGATTGGGTGAAGAGCAGGACAGCAGTGAGCAGTGAGGTTTTTTTTTTTAACAATTTAAAACAATCAATACGAATTAATAAAAAATTAATTACAGTGAAACTGAATCTTGTTTTTTTTCCTACAAATAGACACATGCCATATAAATTTAACAATAAAACCTTATTAGCCTAGGACATAGTTCATTTAAAATAACAATATAACCTTATGAGCATACAGCGCTATAATAAACAAACAAATAAATAAATAAATACATACATACATACATACATATATACATACATAAGCTAAATAAATAGCTAGCCAGCCATCTTTTGGCATAGTTATGGTTCCATTCTGGGTAACATTTGGCTACTGTTTGGCTGAAATGTTCCATAGTGGGTTTTGGGCAGGTTTAGGGTTGATAATGCCCTCGTTTGGTTATTATTTTGGCATTCCTATTTTGGGCCAAAATAGAGCCATGTGCCGTGCCAAAACTTTGCCAAATTGGCAAGCCAATTTTGGGCCACATGTGGGCCATAAATATTTTGCTATATGGGTTGTAACAATGCAAAACCCAGTGCCCAGAGTTGAACTCTATCAGTCTCACAGTCAAAAAATAGGCTTTAGGCCTAATCAAACAATTCAGCTTCACATCAACACCTTCCTATCTCCAATTTATCCAATGCCACTAAAGGATATGACCGTTTCAAGACCTTCAGTAGGTTTATTTTAAATAATTTCATCCAGGAATCTGCCATAATCTTGTTGGAGAGACTTCTGAATGCCCCAAGACGCTTATGGCTGGTACATAATTTTAGAGAAGGGCAAGAAACAACAGAGCTGCCATTCTTTCCCCAGGTGTTGCAAGGCTCTTACAACAGAAAGGTCATCATAAAAGACTAATAGCCTTACTAGTGATCTGTTTCCACAGTTGTCTATGCCAGAGAGAGACTGTGACTGAAAAATGTCTTTCCTCTCTGATGAATCGAATTTGATCTCCATAAGGAGAGGTGTGATTTTATTATAAGTCAACTGAAGGACTTTACAATAGATGCTTGTTACTTAATACTTGTTTCTTTAGATAATAGCTAGAGCTAGACTAATATAGCCTATTTGTGTTCTTGCTATTACAGGACCCTGACAGTGACAGTGACAGTGACACTGAGACTGAGTCCGACTCCTCAGTTTCCTCTCCTCATCTGCCTGACAACTCCTTGCTGTCTCAGGATCCAGGGGAAGTCAGTGATGTGGATGGAGAAGTCATTCTAGCACTGAGCAATAGCATCAGTGAAAGCACCTGCAGCAGCAGCTGCTATCGCAGGAACAGCTCCAGCAGCAGCAGCAGCAGAACCAGCATCAGTATAAGCAATGCAGTGAAGTAAGTCAAGTCAAGTAGGGTTTTATTGTCGTTTCACCCATATACACAGTACATAGTGAGACGAGACAACGTTTCACCAGGAACAATTGGTGATACACGTAACTGTGAAAACACAGTATGGACAAGACAGATACGTAATAGTGCCTACATACACTATTGCGGGACTACACAGATTCACTCACCCACTCACACACGCACACCACACACACAGCTACACACGCACGCGTGCACACTCTTGTACACATATGTACATAAATTACAACACAGTTGTAAACAATTTGCAGGTCAAAATACAGGTAACCTAAAACAAACACGCTAGACAGGGCATGGCTTTTAGCAGAGCACTGTGGCTAGTGGTGTGATTTGTAAAATGAAGACTGTTATATAATTATAAATATAAATATAAACAATATAAATACAAATAATAGCAGCAAGGCTAGGGGTTATGATTTGTAAACAAGAGACTATTCTACATAAATATAAGAGATAGCAGCAAGAAAGTGCGGGGGGCATAAAGGTGCAGTGTGCTGTGACGCACTGGTTTGCATCCTGAGTTACTAAGAAATTCCAGTCCAATTGCACTACAGGTTGTTCAGCAGTCTGACTGCCTGCGGGAAGAAGCTCTTCCCCATTCTGGAGGTGCGGGCAGTGATACTGCGGAACCTTCTGCCAGATGGTAGTAGAGTGAATAGTCCATGGGAGGGATGGGTAGTGTCTTTGGTAATGTTCTTGGATTTCCGCCATCTGAGAGGGGGGGCAGAGAGACTCCAGTGATCTTTTCGGCTGTCCTCACAATCCGCTGAAGACCGCACCGCTGAGGATGCTCTCAATCGTCCCTCTGTAGAAAGTTGTGAGGATGGAAGTTGGGAGATTGGCTTTACGCAGTCTTCTCAGAAAGTACAGACGCTGCTGGGCTTTCTTTGTGATGTGTGTGGTGTTGAGAGTCCATGAGAGGTCGTCAGTTATGTGTGTGCCCAAAAACTTTGTGCTCTGGACAATCTGTACTGGAAGGTTGTTGATGCACAGTGGGATGTGTTTATGCAAAATAAACTTGATCTTCACGATCAACTGGAAATCTAGTATAGGCAAAATGTTCACACCATACGTTTATATTAACTGTGTTTTATACTGCTGTATTTTCTTGACAAAATGTCCTTGTTATATTGTCTATAGAAATGTGTAGCCTCAGCACAAGCTATGCCTGTTTTCTCTCCAGTCAGTCAAACAGTATTATTCAGGGATTGTTAATGTTTTGATGTAAGGACTTTTGTACAGCAAAGAGGCTATAGCTACGAGGTTTACTTTAGATAGTAAACTAGTATAAAAAGTCCTCCGACTTTACGGCTTCTGTGCGCAGAGCACAATGTGCATGGAGCAGGAGCTGTGTGATGTGATGATGAAAATTACATACTGGAGGTGTTTATGCCCCTGTATTGCAATTACGGTGTATTGGAATTGTTGTATTGCCCTGTTGTCTTGCCATTTTTATTTATGCTGCAGGGAGGTACTGATTTTGAAAATTAAACATTTTTAAATTCACTGACTACTGACACCTTTTGCAGGGAGATCTTAAATGCTGGAATTTATTATTAACTAATTTATTTATTCAAACAAATAAAGTGACAGACAAAAACAACAAAAAGTGTTCTGCAATCCTGGCTGCATAAAGAACTAGGAACTAAGGACTAAGGAAAGGCAGTTCAGGAAAGGGCGAGGCATCTAAATTGCTAGATTTGGGTGTGGCATTTAAATTATGCTTGTTTCAGCCAACACCGGTTCTTTCTTATGCTGATATTTGAGAAATATGAACCGCTTCATACATCACATGTGAGTGTTGTTGTAAGAAGATTCCTGCACTCAGACTCGCTCTAATTTCCTTGTTTGTTTGATAAATGTGGGCTATCAAGTCTATGTATGCAATATAAAATGTGCTATTTAAATAAACTATTCTAATCTATTTTCAAATCCTAAATGTACTGGCCAACACCTGACTTCAGGCACAGTTGCCTGAAAACTTTAAGCCATGCATGTGACCATAAGGATAATTAGACAGTTGAGTGAAAGCTACTCTCATGTGTTACACCTTGTAATGGTGTGGTCCAAAGGTAGGGACAATCACACTCATATGCTAATGCAATGACACCCCTTATGGCTTGTAGCCTGCCTGCAATCAGAAGGTTATCAGTGACAGGTTGCTTCTTCCCCTTTAAAATTTAGACATGTTATCTACAGACATGCATTCTGGTAAAGACAGGACAAAGCCTAGCCTTACTCCAATCAACCTAATTCCGCCACACTATGTTTTTCCTTCATATCCTGTGTGTGTGTGTGTGTGTTGGGGGGGTTAAAAAAACAAGTAGAAGTAGAATCAGTTATTTATTATGTTGGGAATCATAATTATTGAATTCTTAGAGTGCTATGATTAATTAACAAATGCTAATCAGAGACAAGGACAAAGACAAACATTTCAGAAACATAAGACAACTTCCTGTATAATTGTCACAAACCCATTCATTTCTTTCCAACTGATCTCCAATTAAAGAAATTCAACATGAACAAACTTCCACTGGTCCCTGTGGTGTGACAAGCTTTCTTCTTGTGCCACCATAGTACAGCCCTCCACCTCGATCTTCATATCACCACCAATCATCCGTGAATAAAATAAAAAGACTATTTGCAATTAATAGGGAAAACAAGAAAAGACATATGGTTTAGTTATAACAACCACTGCCATTGCATTATAAACAGGTATATCATCATGGGAAATGTAAGCATGCTTGTTTTCAATAACAAAGGAGTGTGTTGGTGCCCTGTGAAGTGAGCCCTCACCTGTTCTCATATAAATCGAGGAAGCATATGGTTTATTTTGGGCCAATGTAGGTAACAACTTTCCCAGTCTTCTTTAGTGTTTCCAGAAGGACTTCAGTATCCTTGTCAGATTCAATGAACACCTTCTTGTTGGGGAGATCTATATCAAACTTGACATCTGGAGCATGGGAAACAACGTGATCTGGGATGCTTAAGGGTCAACATCCTTAATAGCATAGCGTTACTTTGATAATAAGCCTAAATTACTGTCAAATAACGCTGTAAGTAAGCAAACACATAATAAACATGGACTTAATGTCTGATTACATAACCTAATCTCAGCACCACTTGCTCCATCTGCACCTACGTTACAATTAATGTTTGTACCTAGCCTCATCTTGTACAAACACAACTGAGTAGGCTACGCAGGGCCCATGTTAAAGACAAAATGTTGCTAACTATCTGACTAACTTAACAATGAAACTCATGTTGATCAGCAGCGATTTGCCCAGTAGTTACTAAGATATCCCACCACACAACCCCCTTACCCAGTTTTGTAAGAACACGGGTGACTGCTCCAGAACAGCCCTCACAAGTCATATCGACAAAAAACTCGTGCTTCTGTAAATAGAATTTAATACTACGTCATTCACAAATCACTTCTCAAACACCCCAAAGTCCAGTAAGTCAACATCCAAAGCTCATCTTACTGGCCAAGTTAATGTTAGCTAACAGAGAGATACCCACATTGTTTCAGAGTAACGTACAAAGCTGTAGAACGATCAAAAACTGAACTGAAACATGACTTACCGTCATGATTAGGGAAATTTGCAGCACCACTGCATACACAACTAGACCTAATGTCGCCTTCTGATTGTGTTGCAACCCGTGAATGCACACTAACTAGCTTAACCGGCTAGTTTTAGGAATCATGTGGTGGTTTCTTTCAGGTCACTGCCGCACATTAGTTGTGTGGTGTTTGTATGGGATATAATTACGAAGACACAGTTAGTTCTTGGGTTGTTAATTTACTAATTTAATACTTAAGCTATTTTTAGTTTCTACCATTGGCACCCACAAAGAAGTTTAATTTTATCCGTCTTAATTGTAAGTGTACGTATCTTTGCCGACGGTCCCTTGACGGGCTTCAACGTTGAAGCCTGTGGTTTCGGTACAATAATTTACGCTTTGCAACATTTTGCGTCAATTTTGTGGGTTTCCACCATACTGTTAAAATGCGGTAAGTAGGAATCTGAAAACACCTGTCTTCATAAATTGTCTCTGAACATGTATTTCATTAATATATCTATCGGCATGAATCGTTTTAATGAGGCCATTGGGAGCTGTGCTGTAGGCTTGTCAGCTGACCGGCACAATATGTTTGGGTCATGTGATCACGTTCTGTATTTTTGAGGAAACGCGAGATGACATCCACCTATGGGAGTGGAATCTGATGGTCTACTGGTTCTACCTGCATTTGACGCAAAGTAGTAAGAATGCACAAGACCAAAAGGATGTGTTTTTGGATATCGTTGTCTATATTGTAGGGCGTATACAATTAGTCTTCACATGGTAAGTCACTGAAATCATTCAATTAGCACTTGCGGAAACGACTTTTGATGACCTAATTGTTTTATGCAACACGACGAGCATCGTTTACACATAGAATTAAATGAATTTACCAGATCAGTGGGAAATAATGGTAGGCGTATATGTAACGTAGTTTGCAGCCTAGCATTTGCTAAAACACGGAGGATGTTATGCTCCAGTTTCGGCTGACGAGCTAGCTTTGCCAGCAACCGTCGAATCTCACTATCTGTGTTTATTTGCTCAGCAGTATGTCAGCTTGCGTCTCGCTTTGATTTGGTAGACTAGGAGACTTTAACTAGCCCAAGACATACGGTAACATAACGACATGTAAATATTATGACAATGTGACGAAAGTGAATATAGAACTAGCTAAAGTGACAGTTTTAGCACTAGATAAAGGAGTAGCCTAAGTTACCCTGGTAAGAAATGATGCTGTGAAAATGTACCGGTTGCGATTGAGTTTCGGTTTTCATCATCATTTCATCATGAGCCAAATAAAGTAAATGGAGGGCATAAATCGGTAACTCTAAAATATGCCTTTTATTATAGAACAACATTGCCTATGTGACAAGTTTTCAGGGAGCTCAAATAATTGGCATATACTGATCGTAAGATATACTGACCTCAATTGGAATGATTGCCTGTAAACTGAATAAAGATTAAGTGGGCTTTTTAAAAACAAGCTCTTCGCATAAGGCGATCTTTTATTTCTACTCATGAAAATGGGAGCAATGGGAGCATTTGTTTAGTCTATCTTGCTGTTCAACGTTTGTATTTCATGAGCAATAGACATTTATGGTAGAGAGTGAAAGTGAGCTTGACCTTGTGAAAATTTCAAAAGACTGCCACTTTTACTTTCAAGATCCATCAAATGATTATTGTAGGCTATTGAATGCCCACATTCTCTACATCATCGTTTTTAAAAACAAGTCTAATCAGTGGCATTTTAGAATGGCTTTGAATGTGTGAATAAGTAGGCCGCTAAACTGCAACAGTTGTGTTTCAAAGGGTGTACATGTCCTGTTCTTTTGGTAAAACACTTAGGCCTTATCCAGGTTTTATTTAGGTTTGGGTTGGGCTGCACATGCCTGGTGTGTCCTTGATCCCTTTTCAGACACCACAGTTGAGACACAGAAAAGAGACTCTTTAATCAAGCCACATCAGTTTTTTGGCCTGTCTCTGGAAAATTTAAACTGTTTCTTGAATGGATCTTCTCCTTTCCCCATCTCCACAGCGGTTTTAGATGTGGAGCCCCTCACACCTGCTCTCTGCTGGGTAACTGACCAACAGACACACGAAACATCATATCAGCTATGGCCTCCGACATCACCTACAATGGTAATACAATTTACAATCACTAAGAGCCTCTCCTCCACTCTCTCATTCTCTCTCTCGCTCTGTCAAGTGCATCCTTCCATCTGTTGTCTCTCTGTGATTTCTGGCCATCTGAATTGTATTGAGCCAGGAAATTAAGCCTTAAATAAATTTCCGTGTGAGCGTAGTGTTTAACTAGGGAGTGGCTGCACTACTAGTCTCAGCTTCACAGCTGTTCAGTTTTTTGCTGAAATATGACGTGTGAGCATGTGCCCCTGCGTTCTCCAGGTTCGGCTTTCTCGCGGATCGAGGACAGTCCGATGGATGAAGCACGGCCATCGCAACTGCCTGGCCCATCTAGGTCGCAGAGCGAGTATGAACGCATTGGAGGAAGAACGGGCTCCTCGTAAGCTTCTTTCAGTTTATTTTGTGCATTTTGTGCAGATCTTGTGTGTGTGTGTGTGTGTGTGTGTGTGTGTGTGTGTGTGCACACAGTGTGTGTTTAAAGTTCTTAGGCGCTGCATTGGAAATCAAGTGTGGCCAGGGTTTTTTTAAGGTTTGAGTTTGAAGTTTTATATAGTGGTTGTGAAAATTTCTAGATGACTTGAGTCACAGAAATCTTCCTTGCTTCCGTGCACTCTGTGTGCCATATGTGTGTGTGTGCTCATAATATCAGTTCTCTGAGATCCCCATTCTGCAACCTTTCTCATAATTACGCAATCTTAGCATGATATTGAGAAGTTTGTATCCCCTTTTGCTTTGCTGTTGCTCCTCTTTTATGTGATGTGCTTGCGGCATAAGTGTTGCGCTCGGGGAGTTTACATGTCCTGTCTTCGTTTTCTCAGTTTTTTCCAGACTTTGATCCATTTATTGAAGGGAAACATCGGCACTGGGCTGCTGGGCTTGCCTCTTGCTGTGAAGAATGCTGGCCTTGTGGTAGGTCCACTAGCACAAACAAGCCAAATCGCATTAGCCATTATAGTTTTTTATGTGCAACATGCTCTCTGGCTGACTTGTCTGGTCACTGCTGCGGTTATTTTTGACCAACTGTATTGTTATTTTACTGTAGCTGTTGTGATATTTTAGTTTTTCATAAACTTGTCAAAAGTGGTAGATTTCTGGTAGATGGTGTTAAAAAAATGTTTGTAATATGACAGTCAATCTATTGACCAAACAGATGAACTCGTATTTGTGACGAAGCTTTGAAAATGCATTGATTGACACATTTAATCTTATTCTCAAATGTGGCTCATGGGCCTTACAGTGGTGACTCAGGAGTTATGCAGGATGGGGGGCCATGTTAGTAATCAGTAATCTAGTGCAGAATATTGGCTGACAATTTGCCATCACCTACAGTATTTGTCACTGTATTAGTGTCACCTCCGGCGTGAGAAAGGTGTGAGGCCCACATCGAAGTCAAACCTGTTCTTATAACCTCTGGACACAGGAGCAGGGTATGCTAGCATGGAGGCACAGGCGGAAAAGCACTGGCACCTTTCTCTGATGTCTTTAGTCAAATGTTGGGAATGGAAATTTTACACAGTGCACAACACTATGCTGGCTAGCCACTGTTATGTTGTGTTGGAGACAGAAAACAGATAATCACATCAGAGGTAATCAGAAGAGGATGGACAAAGGCCTTTATTAATGTAGGAAGTTCATAGTCCATTATGCCCACTTTGGATGTTGAATTGTCAAAGTGGAAAGTTCCGTGAAGTGATTATGTAATCACACTTGCTGATATGAAAGAGGTGTGCAATAATTTGTTTACCAAGTGAAGATGTTTGTTACCCATGATGAATATCTAGTGTTTTTTGCAAAGTGAATATCAACATTAAACTGTCAAAAGTCTGGAATTTTACATATTATGAAAATGTATGATTTGACTACCCAATTATAGTTAAAATGTGATGTAAATAGGGCATGTTTGCAAGTAGCATGTGCACTTAAAGGTTGTTTCTTATTCAGACATTGTGCTATGAATAAAATGTCTAAACCAATGCAGCATAAGTGACAGATGTACTTTTTCTGAGAAAAAAAAAGTAACTCTTGTCTGACGTTGATTTGTTTCTGTCCTTTGAAGCTGGGCCCTGTCAGCCTGTTGGTCATGGGGATTGTGGCGATACATTGCATGAACCTCCTGGTCAAGTGTTCTCATCACCTGAGTGCCAAGTGAGTACAGTCCCCTTTTTGTAAGATTCCTTCCCCTTTCCATAACCCTGTGATGTAGTTTGTGTAGTTGTTCTGTCATTCTTGACAGATTCTTTCATACTGATGAAGTAGATGTCAGTCAGCAAACACCCATTAGGATGATTGGTATCTTTTAATTAGTCTGTGAAGAGCACCTTTTATGAATGTATCATGACCAGTTTGTCAAGGCTATCTCATGTTTGTGTGAATATGTGTGAGGTACATATGAAATTAGTTTAATAAGATTGCAGGTCTTCACAGCTAATTGAAGGGGTTGGTAGCCCAAATGCACTTTCTGTTTAAAGTTTTCTTTTTTTTTACTTTTTAGAAATTATGCTTTGATGATAAGACTTTTCTCGCTTAAGAGCTGTTTAAACTAATCACACATATGCATAGGACAGAATGAATTGGTTATTAAAAAGGTGTTAAAAGGTGAGAGATCTGTACAAAACTTGTTTGGTATGAAGATGTGTATAAAACATGCATGGTAATGAATCACTTTTTACCACATATAACTAAAGTGGTTTGAGAGTGTTCATTGTTCATTGGTCATTGTGTCATCTGTTTGAATATCTTGATTGTAGCTATTTGTGTGACTGATGCAACAATCCTGTCATACTTAAATACTTACTTTATGATAAGAATATTTTTATAGTAGTATTTTAGTTTCTTTTATGATAGTCATACCAATTCCTGCTATAACTGGGGTCATACGAACATCAGTGATTATTTTTGGTGTGAGTTTGTTTAGCTGTGGTTACTTTGAATGACTGATAGCAGAGTATGACTTCTGAACCGGGGAGAAGAGGGATTGAGAGATGCGGGGTAGAAGAGATGTTAAGAACCTGACGCCAGACACCCTAATCTTAAAGCCCTAAAGACACCACTTTTTCACAAAACTGCCAATAATGTCTTATCAGTGTGATTCCTGGTAGTATGTATGCTTTTGGAAGCTTTCCTACCCACCCACCCACCTTTGACCTCAGTGTCACTGCCTGGCCAGTCGTGAGACAGATAAGTGTTTTTGGAGCAAGGTGGACTTGCAGTGCTAGAAGTAATCAACAACAAGACTCTGAGAAAAGTCTTGGAAAGGGTGTTGTTTGTATGGATGGCTAGATGAAGACAGTTGGACCTGGGTTAAGCACACATGCAGTGGGGAAAGATGTTCATATGTAGATGGCCAGTGTTTCTGGCTGTGCTAGCCCTGAATCCAGCTAGTCTCATGCATTGTGAAAATGACCAACAAAGCAACCGTGGAGTTTGAGTGGGCAGGATTTGAAAGTCAATCAGGTAGCATCAGGTTTTGTGCTTGTGTGATTATCCCACACTTCTCTTTGTCCATTAGATTCTGTATATCTGGACACCACATTTACTGTTCACCCTCAATTAACATGTCAGTTGTAGTTGTAGAGAGGTATGCAGAACAAAGGGTCCAACTGTGTGAAACTAGAAAGTAATTTTTCTGTAATACTGATACATGACAAACATCCCATCAAAATGTTATTGCACAGAGAAACAAAACAAACACTCCGCTACTCTTATGAAAGCGGATCGAGACTACCATGGAGATCTTCTGATCTATTCTAATGTGTGATAACCTGGTGATAATCTGCTTGCTGACACATTTTCATGCTGCAGCAGTTCCGTAAAATGCTTTCTCATTGTGGGATGCTGATATCATACTTAGCGAGTGTGTGGTAAAAAAATAAATGAGAAGTTCTCTAAAACAGTACTTTATATTTTGCAGTCATCCGCTGCAAATAAGCTCTTAAACATGTATGGCAATTTCTGAATGTGTCCACTTAAAATCACCATGATATTGAATCAATTTCACTTACAGAGGTACCAGTATCCCAGGGGGCATAACCCATTTTTTTGGGAGATCCAACATGAGCTTCTGTAAAAGATTGTTATTGTACAAAAATGATAGCTGAAAACTACAATGTCAACAACAAGCTGCTTTAGCAAGGATTCAATCTATTGCAATCCCCAATGCCACTTTTAAGTAGCAGAAGTTACCTGATCATATTAGTATGGCCAAGTTGTAATGTTGAAATCGCTTTGATATCACCATGATGATTTATGCTAGAAACAAGCATAAATACCAGAACAGGGGAAAATGGGCTTTTTTAGTTTTTTTCAAACCTAAGACCTGTTGCTGCCAACTAAATTAAAGATGCGCTTAAAGAATTATTTTATAGCATGTTCTGTTGTAATCTGTCACATTCTTTCCACCAGGTAGTCATTTGCCATTAAACAAATAAGAAACCTACAACCTTTTATCAATTGAGTTCATATTTTAAGTATATTATATACACTACTATATGTTATATACAGTATATATATAGACCTGTGTATAAATAAAATAATAAGATGCATAATTTACCCTTACATCATGATCTCACTATTTAAACCAACACTGTGCCGCCACCACCAGTAATTAGGAATGCCGTTTTATCAGTTAATCTTGGCACAGTCTCCAAATTGATTTGTTAGCACATAGCCTAATCACTGGAAGAGTAGAAAAAACAGGAAACCATCCAGGATATGCACTTTGCAGTTCTGGGTGGGGTAAATAAACAGTAAGCCATGCAGGATATGCCTGCATGTCACATTGGGCTTGCACTACTTGGAATCATGGGACATTGGGGTTCTAGGACATCCTAGATTTCATATATTTTTTTTCATGATGTGGTTGTTTCCCTTCTCATTTTGTCTTAGGTTAGGCAAACCTTATCTTGATTATGGGGAGGCTGTGCAGTACAGCATGGAGAATGTGTCTTTGCTGAGGAGACACTCCATTTGGGGAAGGTAAAAGCCAGTTGTTGCCATTAAGTGGTCCATTGTTGTCACTGAAGGACACAGCAATATTTATGTAAATATTGAATAACTATATATGTTTGTTTGTTTGTTCCCATCAGGCATGTGGTGAATCTGTTCCTGATCTTAACTCAGTTGGGATTCTGCTGTGTCTATTTTGTGTTTCTCAGTGACAATGTCAAACAGGTGAGACGGGTCTCAAAAACTCATAAAAGAATTGATGCAATTCATGCAGTGTTCTTCATTCATCGTTATGTTTAGATGTGTTTGAGATAAACATACTGTAACTACAGCAGGTGCACAGTATAGAGTTGTAGGGTATGTGCTTTGATACTAGAGGGCAGTGTTGGGTTGCTGTTTAGCATCCTTTAGCTTGGATCCCCTCTCAGCCCATGCCAGTTCATCAGTTCTTATGCATGGAGAACAACTAACTGTAATTTGAATTCTGAAACAAATTAACCCCCCCAAAAAAACAAGTTGCTATCTATTTACACTTAAGTTGAGGTGGGGGTCACTCATTCCACACCTTTCATTCCATTGAAGTGTTGGGGATGCATACCATAATACTATTCCTCTTGATTTATACTTCTTGCTTATTAAGGCTTTTCACTAGTTCACTTAAGGTAGATGGGCTGGGGTATGATATGAGTGGGTTTGTGTCACTGGTTCCTATGAACACTACAATCTCTGTGTAGATAAGAGTCTATTTTAGCTCTTTTCATATGACCATAGTCACACCAGTGTGTTTGTGCTATTACTGTGTGCGTGTAGGTGGTGGAGGCGGCCAATGGGACATCATGGAACTGCCACACCAATGAGACTGCAGTGATCGTGCCAAGTCTGGACTCGAGACTTTACATGCTCATCTTCCTCCCCTTCATCATCTTGCTGGTCTTCACGCGCAACCTCAGGGTGCTAACACCCTTCTCCTCACTGGCCAACCTCGTCATGGCTGCCAGCCTAGTGATCATCTACTACTACTCAGTTACAGTATGGAACACACATGCACACACACACATACAGAGACACACACACATGTCTTCTGCTCTTTCTCTCTTTTCCTCAGTCTGTCTCTTTCATAGACAACACAGTCATCATTTTCACATTTTCCTCAGGTCAGACCTAATGCCTAGTCAATGTCCTGCAGAACTGCTGTTTACGCTGTTTACAGCAAAGTCTCTCTCTCTCTCTCTCTCTCTCTCTTTACCCTTATATCCTCTCAGTTTCTAATTCCCCTTATTCTTATGCACACACACACAGACCCTCACAAAAAACACACGCAACTCAGACTCAGGTCTTTACTGTATTATCAGCTTCTGCTAATAAGCTTTGGTACTTGCTATTGTCGGGAGAGGCTAAGTAAGCATATTCTATTCTAGGGATGAGGATTTAAACACAGCAGTGAATAAATGAACTGTTTAAATAACTTGTCCTTCTCTCCCCCCTAAAGTGCCCATGTGTTTGCTATTCATTCACTATTCATGCAGCATTCGGATGTTACGCTTATGCTGATAGAGTTGGAAGTGGTTGGAATATTTTTATTGGGTTCAGTTGAAAGTCTAAATGGCCGAATTGCAGATCGTGTGGTTTGATCTCATACTGGACACCAAAATAGTAGATAGCTGCACACACACACACACTCTCTCTCTCATACACACACACAGACACACACACAAACACACACACACACATCATAGATGTTATGGATGAAGAGGCAACTCCAAGTGACATCCCCCTCCCCTACCCAGTATTTATTGGAAGTCTTTCATCGCCAAACATCTGGCCATAATGAATAGATTTCTATAGCCTAGTGTGAAAAATGAGCACAGTGGGTAAAGCAATTTTCTAGGGGGGGGGGTTTGAATGGGCTTCAGGCTTAGCTTCATCATGGAAGACAGAAACGGGGCCATTATGAAGTTTCTTCCTCTTCTCAGCTGAAGCCATATGTTACGCAGATCTCTGTCTGCCTTCAAATGGCAGGGGTGATGTCAGTGATTGTAGTGGATGTCACTGCTGGCTGCCCCATTCCAACATAAACAAATCTCTTTTAGGAGAGCTTCAAAAATAAAGTGGGCTATCAGGAGCCAAGCGCTGTCAAATGACCACTTCAGGAAGTTTATCTTCCGAGGCTGAGACTCTGGTGTTAACCACAAACTGGTGACTTTTATTATTATTGTTATCAGGCGTGGTGGAGCAGCAGTTACATCGCTCGACTGACAATCAGGTGGCCCGATTCGATTCTCAAACCCCATGTTGCTTTAGATAAAAACATCTGTAAAAAAACAGTCACTAAAATTCACTGTGCTTTTTTTTGCCATGAGTGACCCCACTAAGCAGCAAAGCTCTTAATGGTAATGGCAAGTAAATTATCTCTGAGAGCCTGTTTTGTCATTGTTTAAATACATGGCAAGTAGTTTTTGTTGACAAAAAAATGTCATTGTTGTAGGTCTCAAAGACATTTCTATTTTTTTAATGGCAAACATCATTCACTGGCGACGCTGACATGTCACTTTTACGTGTTTGTGAAATGAGGACTTTTACCTGTCATTTGTGAGGAAATGCAGTCCTTTTCATGTATTACACATTCAGGGCTTTTGTTGATCTCTAAACAAGCAACCAGTCACACAGCTATATGAAATTGTTGTGTTTTTCTGTCCAGCATTAGTTTATATTGTAATGTGTGACAAACATTAGAGAAGGGGACGTGGACTGCCTTGCTGTTTAGCATGGGGGAGATGCAGTTTTTCTCTTTTGAACTGCCACTTTGCTTTGATGAAAATATGGGTCTCTCCGCAGACGCAGCAGCGGTGTGACTCACAACTCCAGCTCTGTGTGTCAGTGTGATCTGCAGAACAGTGCCCAGTCTCTAACCCAAGGCCCTTTGTCTCCACCAGAATATTTCTCTCCCCATCGACCTGCCACAAGTGGGACGTGCAAAGGACTATCCTCTCTTCTTTGGAACAGCGATCTTCGCCTTCGAGGGGATTGGAGTGGTACAAACATTTGTGTCCTGTTGCTTTATGTTATATCATGAGGCTGTTAATGTGCTTTTTTAGTGATTTAGTCAACGTTTAAGTGGCTCTCAGTTCGACTGATGTGAACCTGTTGGCCTTGCAGGTTCTACCCTTGGAGAATAAAATGCAGAATCCGCAGCAGTTCAGCCTGGTCCTGTATGTAGGCATGGCCATTGTCACCTTCCTCTACATCAGCCTTGGCACTATAGGCTACATGTGCTTTGGGGAGCACATCGGCGGGAGCATCACCCTTAATCTGCCCGACTGCTGGTAAGTTGCCCAGTGGCAGTGAACAAAGGGGCACAAGGCCATATTGAGTGGTGGAGGCATTTTCACACATCACAAGGTTTTACTCTTTGTCTATGTGCTATCTCTTTGTCTTGCTGTGTCACCATCAGGTCATACAGTATGCTTCACCTGGGCACACTAGGATGGATCTACCAAACAAGTGTCTTTTTTTTGTAAAAATGACTCTTGTCCATTTGTGTCATGATACACAAAAGTTAATGGTTACAGTTTTTTTAGGCTTCGACCTGCTGCCCTCGAGATTGCAGATTCCCCTTTCTCCACTTTAGGTGAATACACGTGGGTTGGTGTCTTTGGAGGGTCACAAATCAAAAAGAGCACTGCAACATCTTTAGTGTGTAGAGATATTGAAGTGACACTGGGCAATCTGTCAGCTAGAGAAGGGAGACAAATCCTCCACAAGTGCAATAGAAGCCCACTTCACAGTAGTGATTTTTGGGGAGTGTCTTTGAATGACGGCTCTCTGAACTGGAAGCTCTTGTCGCTTTACTTGAATAGACAAAATTGCATGCACATTAGTCATTCTCCTTCCCCTCAACCCACCCAACAGTGGAAAGATGATGAGAATGGATATCCTCATGGGACTCACTTACTCTTAACTGTAGTTTGCCACTTGCTGAATCGGCCAGTGAGCACATCAGCTTGTGCGCTAGCTTGCTAGCCCATTCGTTTGCCTCTATTTGTACTGGCTGCGTTCATTTGTCCAGTGTTCCGGTGCAAGCGGACATGTCCGCACTCAATCTCGGGTGATGGGCTTGACGACGCATTCTAATATGGCTGGAAAGAGAAACGCTGCAGCGCCATCAGTCAAATTAATTTTGGAGCTGTCAGGGGTGGGGGTGTCTCAGAGTGTTTGATCAAGGGAGAACTCAATTTACACAAGTAAACTCTGCCCTGCTGAGCCCTGCACAACACTGCCACACTGCCTCTGCTCATTCTTTCTTTCTTTTTTTTCCTCTCGCTTTTCTGCTGTCTTTCTTCCTTTCTTTCTTGTTTTTTTTTCTTGTGAATGAGTATTTGACTTTCATCCTTTACCAGGTCCTCACCCCTTCATTTTGTTTTCTCTCTCTATTCTCTCTCTCTCTCTCTCTCTCTCTCTCTCTCTCTCTCTCTCTTTCTTTCTCTCTCAGGCTTATAAATTGGGTGTGAGATAGTTAGTGTGTTGCTGGGCCTCAGCAGGAAAAGAGCTGTCCGGCAGGCTCCTGTGCCAGCTAGGGCAGACTCAAACACCTCTGTGGGTCGAAGCCTGCCAGCACGCATGAACCTATAGAACATTTTGTGTGTTTGTGTGTGTCTGTGTCTGTAGTGTGGTGTGTGGCTGTATGTGGAGTGCGTTTGTGAAGCCCAAGCTTAGGTGTATCAGTGTGTGCTCAGTGGGTGTGTGTTAGTGTGTCTGAGTGTGGATGTGTCTTTTGTCACTCGCTGTGCGGAAGAAAAGCTGCTCGCCTCGTGGCTCCTCTCCCACGAGGCTGTGGGCCTTGTGTTTGCCCAATGGCTACCTTGTATCCAGCAATGCCCACACATGTGCCAGTGAATGACTCACACACAAGAGTCTAGTGCCTCCAACACACCATCCACAGTGCCCTTAGTCCCAGCACCCAAAAGCGCCCACTGACTATCCATTAGGCTCCGGAGGCTTACACGGAGCTTGCACACTGCTTGAGAAGTATTGCCGTGGTGTCTGAAGGTCAGACTGGGTAATGGGAGAAACATGGACATGGATGGCAGATACTGATGATGATGGGAATGAGTGTGCTATTACACTTCAGCAGGGGACAGGGTGGAGGGTATGATATCAAGCCAAGCTCATGACTTCAAGACAAAGAAAAAGTGCCATGATCTCTGACAGAGGCAGAAAATAAAGTCACATGATCACTCACAGACAGAAAAACCAGAATTCATGTGCTCTGTAACCGAGAGATAGGAGAAGTCAACCTGATTTGAAACAGAGGTGGAGAAAAGGAGGTCAGATGACCAGGAACCGCAAGACGGAAGGTTTCAATAGCCTGTGGAATTTCTAAGCAAATGTTTTTTGCTTATTTAGAGCTGTTGTTGACACTTCCTCATTCTGTCTTCTCACTGTCCTATTTCTGCATGTCTGCTTTTGTCTTTACTGTGTTCACTAAGATCAGTGTAGGAATACTAGTACTCACTCACTCACTCACTCACTCCACACTCACCAGCACATTCACCTACAGCTCACTCATTCACTCCTCACTCACATTCACTTACAGCTTACTCAGGGCACACTCACTCACCCAGAGCACATTCACTCACTCACTCACTCCACACTCACCTACACATTCACTTACAGCTCACTCAGAGCAGACTCACACACTCAGAGCTCACCCACTCACTGACTCACTCATGCACCCAGCCACCCAGATTACACTCCTGATGTTTGCTATGTGTTGTGCTGTAGGATGTACCAGATAGTGAAGCTGCTCTACTGCTTTGGCATCTACATCACCTACGCCTTGCAGTTCTATGTCCCAGCCGAGATCCTCATCCCACCAGCGGTGGCGCGCGTGTCGGGTCGCCTGGAGCTGGTGGTGGACCTGAGTATCCGTGTGGCACTTGTCACCCTCACATGTAAGTCTGACATGCTGACACACACACACACACACACACACACACACACACACACACACATTCACACTCACACACTCCCTCACTCATCTTTTCTTCTCAATCAAAATCAAAATCACACACACACAAACTATGTGGTCATTCACACGCAGACATGGAATTCACAAAGTCTTTTAACACTGCCATTCACTCCCACACATTGTGCACCACCCCTCCATTTCTCTTTTTCTCTCTCTCTCCCCCTCCCTCCCCCTCTCTCCCTCTCTCCCTCTCTCCTTCTCTCCCTCTGTGTCTCCTTGTGTACATGTCACTGCCCTCTATCTGCACTCCAAAGGGTTTTATGTGCGTGCATCATCCAGTGGACACAGTCAAACTCTAACTCTGGCTCTTTGTTGGTGTGTGGTGCTTTATGTGGCATTTCCTTACTCACATTTTCCTCTAAATGGCCATAAAAACGTCTGATTGTGTCTCGGGGTTCAGCTGCAGGCCACACGACTGTGTGATGAATGCGGGGGAAGTGCCAAGCACTTTCAGTGGAAATGAATGTCCTTAGAAATTTTGTCACACTCCGTTGACGGCTGTGTCCTCTGTGTGTGTGTGGGGGGGCACTTGGAGTTTCCTCTTCATCCAGAACATGTGTGTGTGTGTGAGTGTGTGTGTGAGATAGAGAGACAGAGATAGAGAGGAGGAATGTGTATTTATGTTTTTTAATATGTATTAATGTGTACGTATGTATTTGTGTTAGTGTGTGTGTGAGAGGGAGAGAGAGCGAGAGAAAGAGGGGAAGAAATGAAGAGAGATCTAAAATGAGACTCTAATGCTAAGGTGAAAAATGTGAGATAAGCCGCCAATGCTGACTCCGATAGGGGCACTAATCAGGTTTTGCAGAGAGGAGAGCACCCAGAAATCACTTGTGCTAATGGGGACCGATCAGAGCGGCACGTGCATGTGCCTGTCACTGGCCAGACCCACAGCTTAGATGCCATCCAGACATTTATATTTATAGGCCGGGGCTATTTTTAGGAGGGTAGATACTTTCTGCCTTATCGATTTCCTCTCCTTCAGAGGCTGCTGGAGGTGTTCAGTTCCTCTCTCACATCTCCTCTGCCTGCTGCTCACGTGAAGTGGGAGCAGATACCTGCCTAGGGCAAGACAGACAGACAGAAAGAGAGACATACAGACAGACAGACAGGCAGTGCTGTTCCTGCTGCAGGAGCTGCTGTTCTTACTTTGGCAACTAGGAGGCAGTGTTAGTTATATATGCATACTTAACACTGGAGTTTTGCATATTTGCTCAGGCATCATAGATGTCTCTCTCATTCTTAGTGACTTCTTCATTTCTCCATTTGTGTTCATTGTTGTTTAATATCTTTCCTGCCTAACCTAAAAAAAAAAAAACTTGGAGCTTTTCTTTCTTTTCTTTTTTTTGGTGCACAAGAGAGAGATTGAGGGTAGAAGTTACTGTTTGGTTGTTTACAGAATGGAGGAGAGATGTGTGGGGAAGAGGATGAGTTGGGGTGATTCATTGAAAACCTTATTTGCTAAATGCTTTTGAAGCGGCTCACTGGGCTTGAGTGGGGAAATCAATTTTCTGCTGCACACTGCCACAGCAGCGCTGGGCCGCCACTCTGTTTGATGTGATGTGCGCACTCAGTCAGACCATTACGACTGCCACTGCTGGGAGGTGAATGTGTGTGTGTCCACATGTTTGTGTGTGTGTGAAAAAAACACAGCAATATGAGAATTTAACGGCCCTCATTCTCATGTATGAAGCCCAGATGGCTATTCTAGTCAAAAGGGGGCCCTTACTCCGATTATCAGTGGTTATTAGCCAAATTGAGCGGCGCCGATGGTCCCATTGACACACGTGCACAGGCTCCAAAGCACCGTTGAGCATGTCTCAGGCCATGTCATCAACATTAATGCTGTACCACTGGCCAGCTTCTTAACGGAATTGCCCGTATTAAATAAGAAAATGGTTAAAGCTAAATTTATTCATCAGGTTTTGATTGGTTTTATTTAAACACATGCATTGTTTGCTCTCTGCTAACTTTGCCTGTGTAGCTCACTCTCCCGTCTATCTACTTCCCATCACAGCCACATCAAAGGGATCAACCCATAGCTCTGCTGTTGGAGGTTGCTGAGTGCTGTCAGTACAGGAAAAGGAAAGTGAAACGAAATTTCCTTGCCCTCATCAGTTAGCACTGGGTGCTGTTTCGCCGTTCGGTCTGCGTTTTCTCATTCTTTTTCCTGCTTGGAAGAATCTTGAACAAAAAGGCTGTGGGTTGATTGACTCCAGACTCTTGAGTAAACCTTTATAATGTTTTGATTTATTTTATGATGTATTCCATTCTTTATACTTGCCCACCCTACACTCAATGCTTTGATTGCCTTGTCAATGCAATGAGCATGCTGACTCATAACATAGCTTACTTAAGCATATTCTAACCCACACCCATTAGTCTGAGCCACACAAACATGGCTTCTCTGTAGTGTGTGTGTGTGTGTGTGTGTGTGTGTGTTTCAGCATAGTTTGTGTTTGGTTGGTTGGTTAGATTGGTCTGACATCTTTTATAGGCGTTTCTGCCTGTGACTTAGGGAAGATGCTCCCAGCTCACAGGCCTGCTGGGGCATAGCGACGATCTTGATGCCCTAAGTGTTAGCAAATGTTAGCGTTGCCTGTAATTTGCTCATGTAGTTTGCCGAGCCCAAATATAATCCCTGCTCGTGGTTGGTTGGATTTGGGGGGATCTGTCTTGTACATAAACAAACATGGCCATTTCACCAGCAGCATCATCAGGGATGCTGATGCTGTCAGTGGCCATGTTTTATGCCTTAGATTTAACAGTGGCAGAACAACTGCGCACTGGGCCCTGGGGCAAACATGGATCAATGCGTGCGTGTGTGCATGCATGTATCTGTGTATGTTTTTTAAATGCAGGAGATGATCAATAATGGATGCAAGCACGTTTAATCCGTGTGGGTACAAGCTCAGTGCCTATAGGACATGCATGTTTCTGTTAGCTTGTGCACATGCACTATATCCTGCTATAGGCTACATTTCTCCTCTCAACACCAAAGGTGTGCAGCAAGATGAATATGCCCTTTTGCTTCAGAATGAAAATGAATGCAAAGAGACTACGGGAGTACCACTCCGCAATATCTTAAGGGGCAGGCTTACAAGTTTGTAGAGCTTTTATTTTTTATTTATATGTCATTTATGTACTTTTTTCCATGACTTGTATCGGAGGAGATTTCTTACAAGAGTTTGGGCCGCAAGTGCGGTTGCTCAGTTCTTGCCACTCTGTCATGGCAGCTCCACTTTAAGACTTCTGTTTGGTTCAAAGGCTTTTTTTGCCAGAGGCAGAGGGTGTGGATTGTCTATGTTTCATGAGAACCAGCTTTCAAAACTAGCCTGCTTGAGACTAGCCTGAGCAAAAAAAAAAAAAGGTGTGTAAATGGCAGACTGCTGCGATTGCCACATCAGTGGCAGGATGGATTGAAGCTTCAAATCCAGTGTGTGATGTGCATATTTATTTGCCATCATGAAAAGTCATTCTCGGTTTGTATATACAGTATGTGTAGCCATCTGGGAGAAAGAGATGAGGATGTCAGGTAGAGGCGTCCATTGTGTGCATGTGGGTGATGGATGTTTCCCATCCACAGATGAAGGTGCTGGAGAGTGAGTTTATTCAGGGCGCTTTCACAATCACTATTGCATGAAGTTTGTAAGTAAAAAGGTGTGTAGTATACTGAGTTTGATTAATGTCTGTCATTCTTTGTTTATTTGGGGTGTGTATGTGTTTGCTATTTAAAGATGTTTATGCAGTACTTTGTGTGATTTAAATATAAACATTAAGAAGTTTTAAAATGTGTGAAAAATAGCAGCCATTCTCTGCATTTTCCTCTCTAATGCAGACCTTTTACATTTTTTTTGCTAACAAGCATTAACCTATTCTTAAAATACTTTTTCTAAACTCTTTTCTAAACACAGCAAAACATTTACATCACATAATTTGCCAAACTGTTAGTTTTCTTTAAAAACACATTTTGTTAACAAAAAAAGACTTCTCTCTATACATGCAAACACCATCAAAACACACAGTCTAGCTCAAAATCAAATAATTTTACCAAACACTAGCATGTGTTTTCTTTACACAGTGAACATGTAGTCAGTCATAGTACACCAAGTTTCAAAATACTAACAAGTCATGGCATTTTTGAAACTCCATTACTTTTCATCTATTTCAAATCCACGACTTCATGGATTACATGGACTACACTTCAAAACTGTCTCCGTTTACAATCCAATGTCCATGTTGGACATTACATTTCTATTTCTGGCACACTGTGTAAAAATTTGCAAAAAAGACATAAAAGATACAAAATGTTGGTGCTGGGGCGATCCTGTATGTAAAGAAACTGTAAGCATTGCAGAAATGCATTCATTGACTGCATATAGTGTGAAAACAGCAAGAGATGGGTCAACTGTATGGCTACAACAGACTGATGGTGTGCTAATTGTATTTAGAGTTTTGAAAATGAGGCTGAAGATCAGACAAAAGTTTATTAGCGATTGGGGGGGAGAAAACTATAAAGGGGAAATCCGGTGTGAATCAGTCAATATCCCTGTTGTTCAAGGCCACTTAATGCTCTCTGTAGGAAAGTAAGCAAATGAACTGAAAGTAAGTTACTGCTCTATTCCCTTAGTGTTACTGCCGGTTCACTATTTGGTCTATGCTGTATCAATTTTTTTCAATAGGGCTATGGATTGATTCACACAGGATTTTTCCTTTAAGGTACCTTAGGGTGAAGGTTATGGGGTGGGGATATTGGTAGTCCTCTGTGTGAAAGGCTGGTTATTGAGTTATCCCCACTGAATTTAGATGGAGCATTACCAATAACAACAACAACAACAAAAAAAGAGAAAAACGGTCTTTCACAGACTGACTCTTTTTCAGAAGGCAGAGGGGAGTAAATAGGTTTGAAAGAGCTCAAGGCTGATGGGTCCTTAAGGTCACCCCCTCATTCTGATGCGACAGTAGCCTTTTATTTGTGCATGGCAATGCATTTCCATCTGTATGAGAGAGTAGTGATTTATGCTATCCACATTCAAGTGCTGCATTGTATGTGATTGTAGCAAATTGGAAATGGTGTTGATGTGTTTGCCAGAGTCTTCATATGGCATCCAAATGATTGAGTATTATGTGTCCTTCAACAGGAGGACAGTACCATGCCATTGGTGTTTGTCCTCCAACAGGAGGACAGTACCATGCCATTGGTGTCTGTGAATGTGTTAAAGTGGCAGCCACACATATCTATTAAGGAAGACCCTGGGCTCTGTGCACCCCTGTAGACTCCTACCTCCTCTCAGGCTTGTGTCCTGTGTGTGTGTCCACAGAGACTTTACATGTAGATTGGGCTGTTCAGTCATGTACATACTGAACACAATTCACCAACTTGAAACGTGCCTTGGTCATCATGAATTATAATGAACAAACAAAAATTGAAGGTATGTGTGTGTGTGCACGTGTGCTTGTTTTGACATGATATTTTTCAATTTTACTTTCAGCATAGGCCAGCTGTTGCATCATGAAAGTGTTCTTGCTTTTATATACACATCTCTAGCTGTCTCTATCAGAACCAACAAGCATTTCTACAAAGAGCATCAGCAATTAATGAAGTCTGTTTATTCTCTGTTCACTCTCTTGCTCCCTCGTATTTTGGAGTGGGCCTTATTTATTCTTTTCTCCACAAATGCAGATGAACCCTTGGTTTAGGAAAGAAAGGGACTACTTTGCTTGATATTCAGGTGCTGGCAACCTTTTTTGTGTGCGATTCATTTGACTGTAAAATTTGGGCAGATGTTCTGGCTGGGAAGTCCCAGTGCAGATTGCTCCATAATTGCTGTGTCTTTGATGGGGTGAAGAAGGCGATCGGTGAGAGGGTTATCGGTCTTGGCCAAGGTGAAAAGTTCTCTGCAGCTGCTGTTTGCAATGTATTTCGATGTACTGTGCAGATCTATTTGTTATGGCCCCTCCTTTGTCGAGCAGGTGATATTAAGGTCTGTTGGCTCTCTTGGATTGTGGCCACCTCCTGGAAGTGAACTGATGGGCTAGCCTCCTTCATGTTCAGGTTTAGTGTGAAGATTACTAACCCACACACACTCTCACACATACACACACCCCTTCTCAACCAGTCTCCCACCCTATTACCTACTCTCTCCTAATCTGCACCTTACACTAAATTCCTTTTTTTCTTTCTTTTTTTCTGTATTTCTTTCTTTCTTTCTGTATTTCTTCCTGTATTTCTTTCTTTCTTTCTTTTTTCTCTCTTTTCAATCTTTCATCAGTCTTTCTTTCAACATTTTTCTTTCCGTCTGTGTTTCTTTCTGTAGGCTGCTTTTTTTCTTTCTGCATTTCTGTTTATTTGCTTTTTGATTAGTTTTTGCATATAACAGGAAGGCTAATATGTGCTTTAATTCTGAGAACAGCTGCTGTGTCAGAATTTCTCCAGTTCATCCATAGCTCATTGAGAGCACAGTCATTGTAGTCCATCGTCTTTCTCACCATACCGTGTCCATTAGAGTATCCTGAGGTTATTTACGCCAGAACCTGATGGTGAACACATGCAAGCTTTCATAACCAATCTGATTATAAAAGTAAGCTGATACTTGCTTTTCTGTTGTGTGTTTGCCACTTGGTCAGAGCCAGTGCTGTTTTGAGTCAAAACAAAGTGCCTTTTGGTGGCTGTTCTGGAGTGGCAGTGGTGTTAATCACGCTGATGCCTTCTGCAGACGTGCGTCCAGCTTTGCGCACGGGACTGACTGGGATTTTGGAATGTGGGCCTTGCAGTTGTTGCCTCAATGCCTATGGCTGCCAATCTCTTGATTGGATCATGTTTCATTCACCTCTCTTTTGAATTGCATGCTTTTGGTGGGATTACCATGCTGATTTTTGGAAGGCGCATTTTTTAGGCTGCTGCAAGAGGCATGTTATCTTGCTGTGGCCAGTGCTGGAAAGGTGGAGGCGTGTGCTGAATCTCTGTCTCTGTTAGTATGCGAATCACGTAGCCTCGCCTGGCTTTCCTAGTACCTCTGTTCAATATTGAATTTCACTACAGCACTAGTCCGGTTACTCTCCAAAGGTTTCAGTATCCTCAACTAGATTTTTTAGCATCCAATCGGTGAACAGAAATTGAAAGCAAAATTAATGGGTTTTAAGTTCAAATTGCCCACCCACCATGAATTGAACATGCGAGTCTGGTCCACCTGGCTATGGCTTTCATGTTTTAGGGTTATGCATTTACTGTAGCTCAACATTACGGCTGGGGAGGAAAAATCAAACCCAATCAACACAGGGCATTACAGACGTATAAGACATTGGTACACCCCAAAAAACATATTCAAAGTTGCTATGAGGCTGCAGTCTGAACTGATATCTACCCAGTTGCAGGACAGTAGAGAAACCAGCCCTCAGATGTATGTGGAGAAAAATCCTTTTAGACTCACTCGTCTGAGTCATCGTCACTGCACCCACAGCATCCCACAGATGGACAGACAAGGACTTGGGGCAGGACAGTCATCAGATTAAGCTCATTTAGAAAATGAGTTTAGAAGTACAACATCTACTTTGTGTGGGTGGAGGAGCTCATTTCAGCAATGCTTTAGGACTTCTGAATGTACCTCCAACAGCACTGAAAGGGCAGTGATGCGATGTATGCAAATACTATGGAATATTCTGCTTCAAGATCCCATCCTTCAGTCTATCCCGGTCTCTGAAATGCAACATCTCACGAATTCGTGAAGGCATAGCTTTCAAATTTGGTGTGAATGTTCAGTTGAGTTCTGTGGCTGAGGCACAATATTCCCCCTATTATCCCTAATTCCTGAACCCTCAGAGGCTTAACTGACATAATCAGCCAATCATCGTCAGGCTTTGAGTCTTTGAGTGTCTGGGGCATAGGACATGTGTGTATTGGAGTTCAGGCAGTATCTCAGGAATGTCTTAAGGGGGCCTGCCAAATTTTTGTAGAAATGTTTACTTCAACTCTGTGATGAACTGATTTGATTTTGGGTTTCAAAAGATAACAGTTTAAGGTCACTGAGACCACGTGTACATTACATTTTTTGTGAACGAGATGCCTCAAGAATGCTCTGACATATTTTCTTCAAATGTGGTACGGACATAAGTACTACTATAAGTAGACTTGCATCAAGTCTAATTATTGCCTGCCCACACACGAATGCATGTCAACCAAAATCCACAGCTGGGGAAAGGCATACCACAACATGGTCATTTTATCTTAAATTATGTCATGTTTGTGTTGCACCACCCATACACAAACACACACACACAGACTCAATCACCAGGAGCACACAGACATCATGAGCATGTACACTCGGAGCAGTGGGCAGTCCTTGATCCAGAGCCCGATGAGTAGTTGGGGGTTAGGTGCATTGCTCAAGGGCACCTCATCCATAAATGTGGATGA
Source organism: Tenualosa thibaudeaui (assembly GCA_027481765.1). Classification (NCBI taxonomy): domain Eukaryota; kingdom Metazoa; phylum Chordata; class Actinopteri; order Clupeiformes; family Clupeidae; genus Tenualosa; species Tenualosa thibaudeaui. The sequence goes on along the minus strand of JAIFZK010000004.1, from coordinate 3,256,285 downwards.
GGGAAAGTTTAGGGTGAAATGCATAGCCTAGCTATCAGCTTCATTGCATATAACTGCAGCTTCATTGCTGTATAACTGCAGCTACACAGATGTGGGTTTGGTCAGTACTGGATGGGACATCTCTGAGGTGAACAAAGTTGCTCCTGGAAGTGGTGGTGCTTCAGGAAAGCAGGTAGAAATGCTGTGTTATATTCCTTTTAATTCAGACCTGCTGAAAGCATACTTAATTGACAGATAATTGCTGAGATCCACGCTGTCTAAGTGCTATCCAGTAGATTGTCTGCAGATTTCCAGATCAGGATTTTCTGTGATACACACCTGACTAGATGGAGGCCACTGGTTTGTGGTTCTGAGAGGTGAAATATCAAGATCAAAATACACCTCTGGATTTCACAAGGGGTGATTTGATGTGACTGAAATACCTCCAGTCAAAACAAGTCCATCATCCAAGTTAGATTTCCTTATTTATTTATTTTATTTTGAACCTCTGATGCTTGTAAACAGCAAAGGAAAAAATGTTCAAAGATTCACCCACAGAAAAGAAATTTCACTTAAAAAAAAGGTCAATCATTTAGACTCCACTCCCTCAATCCCTCGCACTAATGCGTGACCACGACACATTTATCGTAAGTTTGCAAAGAATCTGCCACTGCTGTAAAGCCAGGGTTTCCATCCAACTCTGCGCCTACTGAACCCTCTGCAGGCACGGATTGCCTGTGTGGAGTGTGTAATGACGCACAGAAGTGTATCCGTTTTTAGGGGGGGTGTGCGTTAACAGCAGGCAGACCAAAAAAAAAAACTCGTAGGCCATAGGTCAAAGGTATTGGGACATACACAGGGACATTCATGTGCACCCATTCCCACTTGTATATAAGATCAAAGCCCCCGTCATGCACTCTGCATTCACAATTGTGAACAGGTCTTCACAGGCCCCCTCCCCCTCCAAAAAAAACTATTACTATAAAAACTATTAAGTGCATTCAAATGATGCAAAATGCAGCATCTAGGGTCCTGAAAAAAACCAAAAGAAGTGAACATATTACTCCAATCTTGATATCCCTACACTGGCTTCCTGCAAGTACATAATTGACTTTAAGGCTCTGCTGCTGGTCTTTAAATTATTAAATAGATTAGGACCAACCTACCTATCTGATATGTTTCAATGTTACACTCCTGCCAGGACCCTTGGATCTCAAGCTAATTTTGTGTTAGTTCATCCTTCTGTAAAATCCAGGAGTGATGAAGCGTCAAGCTAAACTCTCGAGCCAGCTCCCAGAAGACATTAAAATGTATTAATTTAATGCCCCCCCCCCCCTTTTCCCTTTTACATAGTGCTATTATTATTGTTATCATTATATATTATTATATTATTATTATCATTATACATGATATCTGCTCCACCTGGTCTCCTTTTCTGACTTCCCATCTTTTCTGTAAAGCACATTAAACTGCTTTTGAGTATGTAATGCTATGCCTTGCCTTGAAAAAGCCTTGGTTGAGAATCGGTCAAGTGCTGCTCAGGTAGCTGCTTTAGAGGTCAGACTAAGGAGTGGAACTAAGATGTGAAAGCCAGCTAACTTAGAACAAAGGACCGCGCTTGGAGAATTTAGCAAAGACGCAGCAGTTGGAGCACTTTTAACCAGATGTAGCATAGACAAATTGTCTAATACAGAAGCAGAAATTTGTATTGATCTGCGAGGGATTCTGTGACTCTGTGTCTACTCGAATAAGTATATTTGCTTGCTACAAGGTTGCCTCAGTTACTTTGATCATGTTACCAAACTTGTCTGTACCCCATGAAGCCATCAACTCAGAAGGCCTTCACAACAAACACTGAAAAGCAAGGGTGGTCTCTTGAGACATACACTGAATGAGAAGTGGTTTTTTTTATGTTCTCTGCATTGTCCTACCCCCTACCCCCAATCTCCTTTCCTGCCACGGTCACGGGTGATCAGAAATGGCCTGGAGGTTGTCATTGCGCAGGGTTTCTCTCGCATGCTTGACAGTGCTTCAGGGGGTATCCAGGGTGCCCAAATGTATATTTAGCTAATGAGGGGAAGCCCTCTTGATTTATTCAGATGTGAGATGAGCTGAAGTTTGCCACCGGCCCACATGTTTGAAAATATCCAAGGGGAGCCCAAGGCACAGCGTGATCAAACTCTTTCGAATGCTATTTTGTCTTTCTCTGTCTCTGTCTCTGTCCCTCTCTCTCTCTTTTGTTTTCTCTCTGTCTTTCTCTCTCTTTCTTTGTCTCTCTTCATCTTTATCTCTGCCTTTTCTCATTCTCATTTCATTCTTTTCTCATTTAATCCCTCTGTCTGGCCACCACACATACATACAGATGCATACAGCACAGCACACATTTCTTTGGAGCCCTTTAGCTTACATGAAGGCTGTTATTCATTTCTATAGCAGTGGACATGAACAGAGAATGACACCCATTTAGATTGTTAAGTTTATGGGGAGGTGCCTGATTCAGTTTTTTTTTATTGCTACATCATGAGAAATCCTATGTGCTGAGTTTTGGAAATAGGATGGCAAAGGAGGGGCTGACCTCACCTCAGTGACCTTAATTGCAGTCAGAGCTAAAATAACATATGGATGCAGTGTTAAATGAGGTTCCTTCAACAAATTCTTCCTCCCCCTCGTCTTCCTCCAGTATGGAATTCCTCCTGTTTCTCCTCCTCCTCTTTTTTCCTTATTATCATCTTTCTCTGTCACTCTGTCTTTCCTCTCTCCCCTTCCTCAAGAGAGTGACTATATCAAGCTGACGTCTCATGACCTTCTTTGAGGTTGTGGTCTTTATAGTAAATAGTTTTTAGAAATTATTCTTCTACATTGTGCCATTGTGCACTCTCCCCATGGAGACCCCTAACACTGTCTGTTTGTAGAGATTAAAAAGATGAAAAGAAAAAAACCAACATGCTTCTGGAGACCTGGGGGTATCTCCGGGAGAATGCCATGCCCTGGAACACTACCTTGATTCAGCACTTGCATTTCAAAGGCCACGCTTGGCTCTGCTCCCCAGAATGTGTCCATTTGCCACAGTATGAAAATCAAACGCCTGCAGGGAGTTTGTCCCTCCCTCCAGCCTACTCAACCCTCTCACCCCCAATCCCTCAGCTCCAGCTGTCTGTTCTCAAAGTCATCCCGGCGAGGTTCAGCTTTTGATCTTGCTCTGGACCAGGTCAATATTCTGTTCGCTCGCTCAAGGGTTGCCCATCTTTTTTTCAGACCTATTAGCAAAGCTGTGATATCTTGATGTCTAAGAGCACTTGCTGTGAGAGTGATGACATTTGTCGTCTTTGTGAGAAACAGAGTTCTGGTTGCTTCGCTAATTTTTTTTCCCACCCTGTGGTAGTATTTGTAGCAATTTATATAGTGCTTTTGTGTTGTGTGAATTTATTCAGCCCCACAGATGCTTATTGTATAGATGTATTAATTGGCAAAGGCTTGTTTCAATAGTGTGTAACAGAAGCAGACGCTTGTGTGGTCTGTCCATTACGCTATACATTGAAAGTTGAACTTATTTACACTCTCGCCCCAGGTTTCCTTATTCCTGTGACAGAGCAAAACTGTCCTCTCTCCAGCCTCACAGCCATGACCACATCCTTCACCACAATGACTCCTATATCTGTCTCACTACAACACCTACATTGACCAGTGTCAAGAGAAGTGTGTATAACTGAAGTTACTGGATCAGCCATAATTCCCTTCTTACATCCCACAGTTGTCCAGGGTGCCTCATAACTTTGCATTAGTATGGCACTGTGGAGAGAAGATTGGTTTGTTTGGTTATGGATGTGAATATGTGAAAACAAATGGACAAAGCAGAATGAGACAGAATGTCTAGGGACGGTGGTCTGGCTTCATTTACAAATGGATTGTACAGTGGTTTGCTATGTTCAGATCATCTGTCAAAATTTGAAGCAACAATCTGACCAATGTGAAAGTAGTTTAACACACTTTGCTCTAATGTTGACATGTTAACACTAAACAAAACCAGGTGCAAAATAGTGATTCAACTGTAATGGTTCAGCCTATGATCTTAATCAAAATATGTGTGTGTGTGTGTGTGTGTGTGTGTGTGTGTGTGTGTGTGTGTGTGTGTATTTATCACAGACTTTTTCTTTCCTACTCTCTTCCTTTACCTCTCTCACTCTCTCATACTCTTTGGACTGAGTATTTTGAATGCTTTTGAACTGATTCCTGATTCCCAGTTCATCACCAGATGCCACTCTTAATTACATTTTGGGTGATGCACATGTTTAATTAAAACCAGGGCCAAACAGGCAAGCCCCTCATGAATTTATCTGAACCAGGGAAGGAGACATTTCACAACTTTGCTTTTTTTATCATTATTTTTTTTAAAACCAAGGAGGCCAGATTCCCTTTAACCAGTCCTCCTAAAGGCATGTTTCAATTTCAGTAAATGAGATTTCTTTTCTACCTTAAGGGAACAGTACAAGGGAAGAAATATGTCTCCCTTCTTGTAATTCACTCTCCGCTTTGATTAGGGACTCTTTAATTGAAAGAATTGGCAAAAAACCTTCTCCTGTCTGTGTCTCTGAATCCATGTCTCCCTCTCCCTCGTATATACAGAAATGAGATGGTCCAACCTTCTACATTTTAATTTGTGTTCATCAGAATTCCAGAAATGACTTAGCATTTGGCCCTCTATGTTATTGGTTTTTTGTTGTTGTTGATGTTTTGTGAATAGTGTGATTTTTTTTTTTACTTGGCCATATGCTGCGCAAGTTCCACATTTGCTGTTTCATCACCAATAGGTTGAATGCTACAGTTGAGTTTCTGTTTCAAATGACCGTAATGGCAAGCTAATGATTTGCTGGTTATATTGGGTACACTCTTGAGACTCAACTTCCAGCAAGGCTGGGATGAAATTTAGGTAGTTCAGCCTTATACCCTGCCATACCTGCTCTAATTAAAGCATGCAGCATCTAGGCCAATTAACTATAGCTGAGCAACTTTCCAAAGTAAACTGGGGCCATGGAATTCACATGGTAGTCTACTCTGTTTTTAGGTGTTACATAGTTACTCGTGTGTCACATTTTAGCAGCATGTTTTTTATTTACTTGCATTCAATAATGAAGGTTTTCTAGATTGCATTCAATAATGAAGGTTTCATGATTGCATTGAAATAACTGAATTAAAAAAATTGAAGCGTGTGTGGATGTATGTGTGTGAGTCTTCACTTACATTCCTTGGTGATTCCTGTGTCTTTTTTTTTTTCAACAAAATGCTCTTTCCTGTCATGACTTTTGTTGCTGTAATGAGTTGTAAATAGATGTCAGAAATCAGCCCTGACCAAAGCGAGGTGCCTCACCCTTAATGACACCTCTAGGTCAACAAACAAGATTCTTGGCAACGCTACTATGGTTGGGACAGCCAACATCTCTGTGAAAGCACTACTCCATATACATTAGATGTTGTTTTATTCAAACAGCCAGAGACCCCTACACAGTTGCATTGCACTAAGGCAAAAGTCAGAATATATAATGTGATTTATATGGAGGTTTGCTCGCTATGTTCATCTATTGGGCCAATAAGGCTTGCAAGCAGGATGTGGCATCGGACAAGTGACTCACACCCCCATATTGATCTCTGGACTAGCCAAACCGGACTCGGTTAGTGGGTCCAACCAAGCATCCCAAATGAGATATCCGCAGGCCCTTCACTTGATATTGTAGGAGCTACAGGGAACATATCACAAGGATCAAGCATCTTGTGATGATGTTTTAAAATAAAAAAAATGTAAATGATTGATTCTTAGGCTGCATTAGAGGGTATGGTGAGATTTGAGATGGGTAATGGGCCCATATCAAGATGGGCCCATTACTTGATCTACTTGGTGCTGCAGGCCATGTGCTGATGTTTAAAAAGCATTAGCCTAACCTCTTAATATGGAAGATCAATTGCTAGACTCTCCACAGTGGTAATGGTGAGGCGGTGGTGGTAGTTTACTGCACTAATGATATTTGTTGACCCTTCATTGGGCATGATTGCATGCAGCGGTAGCCCACATCTGCTCCAAACCTATGACCACTGGGAAGGCTGTGTATACAGCTTGTATTGTAGCCCAAGAATTTATTTCAGTGGTTAAGACAGGTGTTATTAGAAGCCCAGAGGATCCACATGAGACCCAGATGGCCAGACCCAGGCTTGCTTACAAAACGACTCCTTTGTGCTTTATTCTTGCTGATTGTGCAACTCAATGCTGTGTGTGAGTGTGTGTCAAAGGGTTTTTGCCGCTGTCATGCAAGTCCTGTCATGTGTGCAATTGGGTCTAGCTGCCTGCCATCCAGATCCAATTTAGCCCATGTCAGAGCTGACAGGCCTTCCCCCAAATGAGACCTCTCCTGCCGCAGTGATACCACCGCCAACATGGCTCATTCTGGACACTAAATACACCAGCAGGGTTTGTTTGTTTGTTTGTGTGTGTGTGTGTGTATGTGTGTGTGTCTGTGTTTGCTTGCATGCATGTTTGTGATTTTAATCAGACCAAGCAATGAAGTTCAATCATCAATCCTGTTGTTAACGCTATCCTGTTGCTGTTCTTTCTTAAATTGTCTCACATCTTGCAGAGATTGTTCATAAAATGTTCCTTCAGTGGAATGGAACTATATCATGCTCACACCTAGGTGGAAAAACAGCTTTGTCAGCATATTTCTGAGCAGCAGTTATGAGAGAACTGAGGAACCGGTAATTAATTTTTATTGGGGTCTCCAAGTGAGAGTGGCCAGTGATGCTTATCTAATGGCTTGTTGTGCTTCTTTTGGCAACGATTGCCATGTCCTTTCGCTCCATCACAACAGTGCTCTCACTCTGATTGATTGACTTTTGGGGGTTCCTCTCTCATGCCTACAGGAAAGAAAACTCTAGAAAGTTTCTCTAAATTGGGAGAACTTGGAAAGACTTAGACTATTGTTTATGGTTTCAGCTGTGTGAAACAGTCGTACATCCTTTAGGTAGAACGTCTTCATGTAATGCATAGTCCTGGAAAAGAAACGTAAAAATGAGTGTTATCCTGCTTGTGACTGAGTGCTACCACTATGATTGCGTATGCACTCTTACTGCCATACCAACAAGCCTTGCTCTTTGGCATTGCATGTTTAGCACCCCAGAGACCCAGCATTGAGACTGGGATGGAGGGGTCACTGTTCTCTCCCTCTGCTACATATGGTGGAGCCCAGTGTGTGTCATAACTCCAGGATAGGTAGTATGGCTGGTGGATGCGTGATGGACGCCAGTATTCGTGAAGCACATGGTCATGCCCCCCCAAAGGGGATGGTTTACCATCACTGCGGTTAAGTATGCACTTTGACATCCATACCAACGAATCTTTGGTTTTGGCTCAAGTTGTATGGAGACCCAGGTAACCGGGTGGGGTCATTGCTCCCTTCGCTACACATGGTGTCAGAAGTGGGATGGCTGCCCAGTGTGTGTCATCTGAGGGACCTCTAGGATAGGTAGTACGACTGGTGGATTCGTGAGGGACTCCAGTATGTATGGTACACATGGGCGTTCTTCCCAGGAGGGCAGTGTTGTGGAGTACCCTTACTATGGTTGAGTATGTGCTCTGACTGCCATACCAACGAATATGGCTCTTTGGCATTACAGTCAAGACCTGCGTTTGAGACCGGGTGGGGTCACTGCTCTCTCCCTTCGCTGCACTGCTCATTGTGATTGATAAATTCATTGTTTAGTAATTTGATATTGCATCTGTGGATTTGTCTTGGTATTATCGGTGCGTTAATCAGGAGTTACAAAAATGTGTATAGCCAAACTCCATTGAAATAGACCTTTTCGTCATTAATTTGTGTTGAACATCACACTCTGCGGACAGGTTTGCTTTATCAATTGCCAATTACAATAGCACACAATTTCTGACATTCCCATGTAAGACAACATCTAATGGCCAGTTCAAAATACTATCATAATACACTCCCCGACTATGTGCAAATGGTAAACCAGGACCAAAAAATGACCTCCATGACGTCATCTTATTTCTTTTGTAAATCTGCAGTTGTCAATGCTATTTCCAAAGTGGCAAAACAAAGTTTGGATAATACATTTCATTATTCAAACATGCAGTATTTCCAGACTAACATTGAATTACCAGCAACATTGAACAAGAGGTGGGATGTAATGGAATTTATGGGTATGGTTTTAGTGGATATACAGAGACAGATGCATCATGCTGCCATCTGTTTATCCCAAATCAAACAGCTATATCAGATGCTCTAAGAATGATTTTCTTGTCTCATTTCTAATTTATTTGTCAAAACATTATACAAGTCATTTGCATCCACATACCCACTTTGTATGAATATAGTTACAGAATCAGAAAATGTACAAATACTCTGAGAATGTTTTTAACACTATCTCTGATGTGTTTGCCGAAAGGAAGTAAACAAGATTGCATCTGGGTTGATCAGGATTGCGTCATGAGTATAATGAATGTTAATTCATTGTCAGCACAGTCTGTTCAGGCCATCGAAAACCACATCCATTAAATTGCATTAGATTGCAGCCACACATTTTTTTCCAACCCCCGTATTTTCAGCACTTGCAATTGACCTATTTCTTCACGTCTGCCAGAGGCTTTAGGTGAACCCCCTGTTCATGAGTGGTGTCCTTTATAACCATCCGGTAACACTTTTTACGCTAATTTATTGACATCTTATGTACTCTGACCAGAGATTGATATGGATGACTCAAGCCTCTCTTGGACCTGAATCAATTTTTGTTTTCAAGTGGAAGTTGTCAAACTTGCCCTGTGTGCAAATCAAGGTGTCGCTCTGCTGGAGTGTTGCCTTGTAAAAATAGCTACAACAGGCTTTTATCTCATTAATCCAGCTGTAATGTTCATTTTGTCAGCTTTTTTCTTATTATTGTTATTTAAGTTTAGTCTTAGTGCTCCATCAGGAATCCTTGTTAGTTTTTATCATGTGTCAAGTCGAGTTTTTAATCAACAAAATCTAGAAGCTTATAGCTGGCACCAGGCTTACTCACCTACCTCACTCTCTTTCTGTCTGTCATTCTTATTCTATGTTCTATTCTATTCTATTCTATTCTATGTTCCCCCAGCTTTTATTCTTTCTCCCTGGCCTCTCTCTCCATCCCTTTCCATTCCTCCCTCCCTCCTTACTTCCCTCCTTCTCTCTCTGGGAAGATTTGCTGACTGAACATGCAGCAACACAGTGACACAACAAGGTTGGCCCAGTGTGAACCACTAAGCTGAGAGCAGAAATGCTTTAGTGTCCAAGCTGGTGTGGGTTCACTGTCGATTCAGAGTGTCTTACACCTCTGGCATATGGTCTGTTCACTGGTACTAACTACTAACTCATAAGCTTAAGGCTTTGCTTGCACCTGTTTTTACACCTGTTTTACTTTACTTCAACATCCGAGCTAAAGTATGAAAAATTGTTACAAAATTATGTAATTTCTCAAGTTCCAAGTGCTTGGAAAAGTGTGATAACTTCATGTGTGAATCATGTTCATATTGATGTAATAGGCCATATGTGTGATGGAACACATTTTTCCCATTTGTTACTTTTAAATACTTAAATGATGTGTCAGAATTGTCACATCCGTAACGTTTCACAGTTCACTTTTCTATTATTTCTAATATTTCTATTTTTTGCCAAAACCTATACAAAACAGCCAAAATTCAACAAGCAAGTCGATGATCAGTTTCCCTTTGAGTTTTAGTCAAATTAAATCCAGGTCAAAAATCACAATCCTATTTTAACATGGTAATGCAATTTTCATTCATCAATCATCAATGTCTTGAATGACAAGAAAATGGCTAGTACCTATGCAGAGGTGTAGTGGGGATTTTTAAGTACATGTGCGCTATTTGGATGGTGGGCAGACCTTATATCAAAGAATGTCACATGCGGGCTACCTAAATACGGGTGCACAGTGTAGGCCTACCATTCCAAGCACCACATGCATTTTCGCTGAAAAAAACAATTCAAGAAAGATCTTTGCTTGAGATCCACATTTGCAATGCAATGTTATTCAAATGAATGCAATTAATGCAGTGCTTTTAGAATGACGATTTGTGAGCTCCTCTAGGAAAGGCAAAAGTTACACTTCCACCTAATTTGCCAAACATACTATTTATATTGTTGCAAGTTAAAATTCACCATTCACGCTTGTGTATAGTTTTTGAAAGCCTGGTTCAGATGTGTCACATTCGTACCGCAAATATGTCATATCTGTAACGCCAGCTTTCCCAAAATAACTCCAATCAAAAACAACTTATTATACAAACTAAGTTTTAAGTGTTCTCTTAGGTGTCCTGCTTGCTATAAAGCTAATAATTTTGATGTTTCTCTGTGAACTTTACAGAGAAACTTTAACACAGACTTTACAGGAAAACTGTAATATCCCATTAAAACTTGTCCAGCTTGTAAAGTCCAGCTTGTCAGCTTGTAAATATAAATCTTATAATATAAATCATGACATACATTTTGTGAGTGTTTTTGTATTCATCTATGGAGTTTGCATAATGAAATAAACAAAATTTGAAATACTGCTGTGCTTGCTAAAGTTATTTGCCATTCTGCTCATCTTTAAGAGTGCAAATGTCGCATCCATAACGCTGGAATTGCCCATATATATATTGTGAGGGACCGGTGCTCTGGTCTTTGATGTGGTGGAAGAAGAACTGAAGCTAAAATGTCCTGTTGATTTTTCCAAAAATAGTGATGGATTTTATTTATTTTTACTAAACTATTTAGAGATAAAGAAAATAACTAAAAAATTCAAACATTAACTAATTCGACAAGGTAACGGTAATACACACCAAAGATGGCAAGGTTAATGGCAAGTACATAGCCTCACAGCACAGCCCCACTCAAAAACAATGCCGATTGAGACACCCTTTAAATAACCAGACCCATCAGCTCAAATGAACCCAATCAACCTAGTCCGACTATACCACGAGGCTGGGGGAGGACAGGCAATAATTGCAGGAAAAATACACGTTTCACAGTTCCAAAATTAACAAGATATTAAAATAGCACCAACATTTAACCCAAATAAAAGGTTAAACTAAACCCACATTTTTACTACTACCCAAACAGGAACATACAGTATATTAATATAACCTGGAACACCCTTAGTGGGTTAACCTGCGCCCTCTGTCCCGGGACAGGTAGAAATACAAGCCTATTGCGGCGCGCACTTCCGCATAGGAGCAGTCATGTCGGTTCAGGGGAGCAGGAAGTGTGAGTATTCATATGTTTGTTAACCAGTTTTATACAGCAACTAGGGAGAAGATAAGACATGAAATAGTGGGTACCGCACTACCAGTCAAAGATGTTACGTGGAGAAATGTTATTAACGGAGCAAAATGAATTATGAATGTTTAGCATGGAATCGTGATGTAACCGCGATCCAAACATAGCCACATTAATGGCCAGTCCCACGCCAACCTCCCTTCCAAACCCAGCCCAAAATACATAAAAACATATCACCAAACATTTAATTCAGGAAACACAATGAGAAACATAAAGTCGGTTTACAAGTCCGTGTGTATGTGAATGCACGTGTGACTGTTCATCTCTTCAGTCTCTCTTCCTCTCCTTCCTGCTATTGCGGGCAACGGCAATTACACGCCGTGCATAGCAAGTCTTTTAGAAGAAGGTGAGAAGAGGGTTTCTCACATATATATATAGTCTGACATTAGTGAACTAATTTGTTTTACTGATGGTAATAAATTACATTTGAAAATCTGTAGTTGGACAGTGTGCATTGATGTATTTTGCTGATATATGTTGATGGCTTTATGTGGTCTTGCATTTTCTTTGAGTTTAAGACCAAAAAGCCTTGCCCTCTAATGAGAACAACTGGCAGATTTTACTAAATGCATTAGTATCCACTACATACACCTTAAAAAAGTAAAAACTCCACTTTGTCACTGAAACTGCACTACCATAAAGTCAAGGAAAGATCTTCATGTTTATGATTTACAGTCAGAACTTGATTTTCTTTTTTCATGCTCTCTTCACAACTTATGTTGAGATAATTCTGGACCACCACAAAGTACCTACCACAAAGTGCTGTACATTTTTGATCATTTTGGGATAAAAACATTCTTCTCCTAATTTGTCATTTGCGTTTATGACTAATTAAAACACAGACAACATGTGTCATGTCATGTTGGTCAAGAGGGCCCAGTTGATCTTTAGCCTTGGATGACTAATTAGCAATTAATCTTCTGGAGGGGCAGGGAAACCAACAGGAGTTTGAGTTAGCAATCCCTGAGTTTGAGGAAGTTGCCAGTCAGTCCTTCAGACACCACGGCGATGGCACATTCCTCCTTGGACACCCAAAGGTAAAGAAGTGTCAGATTTCCGAGATACCATGATTGACAGATTCTCACCCTGAGCAAGACAAGGCAACATAGCTTCAAGTCAGACAAGGGTAGCTGATGCCTGTGCAACAAATTGAAATGGGAGCGGGGTGGTGAAGGGGAAGGAGGGCATGAACTCAAGGTCCTTTGAATGTGAAAGGAGCTCTGGTCTTCTGGAAGGGCTGATGAATTCAGATGGACAGGAGCAGATGAAAGGGAGCCTCGCATCAGTGGAACGGCTGAACGTGATATGTACTGGGCCATGGGCAGAGTTGATGAAGGAAGCAGCAGGAAATGCAGAAAGAGAGTGTGATATATATATATATATATATATATATATATATATATATATATATATATAAACAATTTTTTATTTTATTTATTTATTTTTTATTTGAACCTTCATGCCTAAAGGGATACCATGCTTATGGATATTTACAGATTGTGCATGTGTGGAACGGTGCCCAGCAACTACAGTTGGGGAATAGCTTTTCTTGCCCTGTCATTTAAATGCATATTTGTTCGCCCCAAAGTAAAATTGCCCACTCTTAGCACAATGGCACTCAAGCCAAGCTACTCATCATGTCCTATAGCCAAACTACTCATCATGTCCTGTCTTGACTTGGGTGCTGTGCAACATAATATAAGGCCTGTGTTCATGGTAAGGGGCTTGCTTCTAAAACCCATAATTTTTTTGACTGTGCTAATTTTTATTTGTGCTAGTTGTACTAGTAGTTGTAGTAGTAGTTGTACTCAGTGACTTGGTCCTCAGAGTAGTGTCCTGCTCATGCAGGTCGAATCTCTCTTCCGCTGAAATGTTTAAAGTTCCTGCTGTCCTTGGCGCGATGAAGCTGTTCCTCGAGGAGAGCCGTGATCCACTCACCGTCAGACTCTGGGAGAGCAAATCAACAACATGGGATACAAAAGATCAACCTCTGCCCTGCTCTTTGAGGTTAATTGACGCACTACTGTACTGTGAAATTTAACAATGGACAAATGAATGCGCGTCAAGGAGCCCTTTTTTTACTTCCCTTAATGCATGCCAAATTCCCAGAACAAGAGTTGTGTATGTCCTTGTCTCAGTGTGTGTGTTACAGTTTCTCACAAGCACCATTATAAGGCAATTGGCAGTGACAGGCAAGAGGACTTGTTGCCACCACTGGGACCAAGTGCCTGTGGTGCAGGAGAAGAAGATTTAATAGCTTTCTCTCTGCCCCACTGCAGTGCACAGCACTTGACACACAGCGACAGAGGAGAGGAGAGGGGAACAGTGGGATATCAACACTGGCGTATTAGGGGAGAACACATGTCACCAAGCTAGCCTGTACCACCATCACCCTCATTGCACATCCTTTATTTTATTTTATTTTAATAAATGTATTTTTATTTGCAAACAAAGAGAAAGTTACAGGGACAAAATGCAACAAAAAAAGCACATGTACATGACACAGAACAGAGACACTAACAAAACATTACCGACAGTTATAGAGGTTAAACGGTACTGCATGTATGTTGAATAAGGTAACAGACAGACATATTTGACAGAAATAAATGGAAGGGGTGGTGGGCCGGTCCCACCCAACAACCACACAGGATTGGGCTGCCCAAGCCATCCCAAGGGCTCACATAGAACAGGAATAGGTGATGTAGAGAAGGCAAAGTGAGAGGAAAAAAAGAGAGAGAGAAAAGTTCCAGCTTCCATTCCCTTTTCTAATATATGGCTAAGTATTAGCAGATAAGGAGAGATATGTGGGTGTGAAGTTGAGACTGGATCTCAGGCACAGAGACTCAGGTCATGTCTTTAAGTAGGTGATGAAAGATGACTAAAGGGAGGGTGTGTCTTGAGTGCTTTTTAAGTTGGGAGTGAATGGATTGTCCAGTGACATATAATCTTTTAACAGGTTTTTCCAATGGGTAATGTTTACAGTGTTTCTAGATCTCCAGTTCATGAGGATTGTTTCTTTAGCTATAGTTAGTTCTACTAGCAGTGCAGTGCCAGACAGTGTGAATGTATGTGTCTGAGTTGTTTTGCATGCAGTAAGAACTCAGATAAGTCAGAACCTGCGGTCAGGTGAAATCTGTGAGGTACCTTGTGTACCAATCTACAACACTATAGTATTAGTTGTGGATTGGTATTTTTTGTCACGAGGTAGATGTTTTACAGATTTGGGTCCAGAAGTCTTAAAGTTTTTTACAACTGTGATATAATTTTGATTTGATTTAATCTGTAGGCATTCTGAGAAGTGTTTACTCTGGATGCCATGCTTCCCAGCCCCGCTACACTACTGTGCGCTGCTGTGTTACTGTGTGCACAGCTGGCTTGCAAAGACATGGTGTAAGCATGTCAGCTAGTTGCAGCTGTAAAGTATGGACACAGAGATTTTCTATAGCTATAAGTGATATCAATAAAATTTGCATAAAGTCATAAGGTCATTTACTGAAAGTTTTAATGAACACCTGAAACCTGAAAAGTTTCTATTAGAGAATTTAACTCATGTTGAGTCTATCAGTAATGTAGCAGCCAAACATTACTTACCAAAAGGATAACGAAAATAATTATTCAACTGATGCAATAGAAAATATAATCAACATTGGCACACATTTGTTAATTTTTAATTAGATTTTAAATAACCATTTATGATATTTTTGTGTATGTTATTTTTATATCTTGGCTTGGAAAGTAATGACCACTTAGGAGAGTAGGGCAATGAGGATCTTCTCATTCAATGGGAATATTGAATTAAGCAAACCCATGTACCAGAATCAGTATCAGAACCAAAAAAGTCAGATCGGTGTATCCCTAGCAATAATAGAATAGCTAATAGGCCCAGGATTTAGGCCACTTTCAGATTCATGTGTAAAATTTAAGTTTGCAGTTTGAGTGAACTGATGGGTTGCTTGTGTTAATCTCTTCCAGTTGTTTAATTTTTTTATTTGGTTCTACTTCCTGTTTTTTTCTGTCTTTTTTGTACACTGAAAATTCTACCTCTAAACACTGCTTTTCCTTTCCAGGGGAATCGTTCATTTCTAGAAAGCATGCCCACTCTCTCCTGA
This sequence comes from Tenualosa thibaudeaui, assembly GCA_027481765.1. Lineage (NCBI taxonomy): Eukaryota > Metazoa > Chordata > Actinopteri > Clupeiformes > Clupeidae > Tenualosa > Tenualosa thibaudeaui. The sequence continues at coordinate 3,240,846 of JAIFZK010000004.1, read as the reverse complement.
TAAAACTGTTAACTTTTGGGTCTTGCAAGAGGGATGTGTTTATGTGCCATCTGTTACAGGGGCATGATCACTAGTGACTATGGGATGTATTGTTGATTCAGAGATATTTGGCATGATAGAATTGCTGGTTAGAATGCAGAAATAAGACTGGTGATAAAAAAAGAGTAGTCTTTGTACTCTGAAGCCGCCAACCATCAACAAGGCCAAAATCGCTTATGAACAGTTTTTTTTTTTTTTTAATGATTGGTTTGTTTTTTGAGTGATCAGTTCTGTCTATTGTGGCATCTCAAACTCTTTTGAAGTCAGTCAGAGAGATTTGAGAGTGAAGAAAAAAAGTTCTGAAGGATAATTAGATTGTCTGTGTTAGGGTCATAGACATTGGCTATCATACAAGGGATATTGTTAATTGAAACATTTATAATGCTTTTATACATTTATAAAACATCCTTCTGGGTCTGTGATGGTGGTGTTATGTGTACAAACTCCCCTTTGTTTTGTGTTGTAATGTGCCCAATGTAGATGACTGAATTGTGCTGATTTGATACAGGTTTAATCCAAATTTTAGAGGTGAGTATCTTAAAGTCTGCATGGAGTAGTTCAAGTATAGCAAGTTTGTAGTTAATGGATTCCAGTACCACGATAGATGACCACGATAGATGAAGTTAACGTTAGCGGGTTGTTCAATATTGTCTGTTTTGGTGGACCAGTCTTTCTTAGTTCAGATGTCATGATATCCGGAATAAAGAGGATCTTGTTGAGGGGTAATATCCTGTTTAAACAGAAGAAATAGATCTGAAAGTGTTCCTGTAACCCTGTGTTTATGACCAATATTCAGAGCGACACCATGTTGGATCTCACCCAGAGTCACTGATCTCAGTGCATCTTGTGTCCTGGAACCTAGAGTCACAAGATGTTGCTTCCTCAGTGCACACACACCCTTACAGACATATGCTCTCTCACTCACTCACTCACTCACTCACTCACACACACACACACACACTTACACACACACACACAGGCAGACAGACACACACACACATACACATACACTCTCTCACAGTCTCTGTCAGCAGTGAGCTTCTCCCAACTGGAAACAGCAGGTCCCCACAGTCTGTCACCTCAAAGGGAGTCCAGCCTTATGTCAACCCACCTCCCACCCCCTTTTCCCTTTGTAGATGCTGCTCTCTGTGCACTGGATGCCCCCCCTCCCCCCTCAATGTGTATTGTACCTACCCAGAGTTTTTTTTTTTTGGATGCCTCTTCTTTCTCTTTATTCATAACCTTTTTGTTTGTTTTGAGTTGATCTTTGCATTTCTGCTGCTCGTTCTGTAGTCTGGCCAGGTCACGTGGCTCGTTCACATAACAACTTGGTCCCTTAGTGTATCAGTCCTGCCACAGGTCAGAATAGTTTCCCTCTGAAATTAATGTCCCAACATTACATCCCCAAGCCAATTAAAAATGTTTGAATCTGTGTTTGTTTGGTTTTATGGAAGTTTGTAATTGTACTGCTTAAAGTTTGACTTGGTCCTTATTGGTTTTATGTGTTCATGTTTTATTTACTCATCTTTTTATAGCCCTCCCATCTTCTCTCTCTTTTGTCCCTCTCTTCCTCCACGTTGAGTCTTACACGTCTGTGTATGAGGACTATGTAGGCTACAGTACTTTGTTTCTCCATCTTGGCCTTTTCCTTCATCTTCTAATTTCCTGTAAAGCACTTTGTGAGAATTGTCTGTTGCCCTGAATGTATTTATGAATAATCCTTATTAATTAGTTTTCTTACTTAATCACTGACTGATAATAATAATAAAAATGCATTTGTTTTATAAACACCTTTCAGGATCCCCAAGGACAATTTAAAATCAAGGACAACTGTGCCCAAATACTGTGGGCATTGTACATTTGACTTACTCACCGACTTCCTTCCTCTCTTTTCTCTCTCTCTCTCTCTCAGGTGTTTTGGCCATCTTGATCCCAGAGCTGGACCTGGTCATCTCTCTAGTGGGCTCCATCAGCAGCAGTGCTCTGGCCCTCATCATCCCTCCGATGCTGCAGCTGCTCACCTTCCACAATGAGGGCATCTCCTACTGGGTGGTGGTAAAGAACTTCCTCATCAGCCTGGTCGGCTTTGTGGGCTTCGTGGCCGGCACCTACGTTTCCATCGAGCAGATTATCGCTCGTAACGCCGCCCGACGCGACCAAATTTCCTTCCAGGTCATGTGACTGTGATGGCAGAGGGTAAGGTGAATAGAGAAGGACAATGGAAGGTCTCTGACACGATATTTTACACTGGATAATTGACCTCTTTATTTCTCAAATGTTGCATCATTCATTTCATTTTTATTCCACTTACAAATTGCTGTTATTATTTTATTTTGTTAAGGACTGCTGTAAGTGTCAGTTGTTTTTACAGTCAAGTCAAAGTCAATGTGTTGGTACTTGACTGTGTTTTAACCTGAATGGGGTGCCATCCTTGCCATCGCACTGGTGGTTATGGCAGAGCTCTTTATTTTGAAAGCTTTCAGAGATCATTCAGAGATACAGATCTTAATATCAGAGATATTAAGATATGTAAAGTTTTTGGCTCTTTGATATGGTTTATTTTTTATGATGGCCACACATTGTAAATTTCCACATCGTAAATTATGTCACCCTGTATAAATTGTGCACAAGGTTATACATTAATGGAAAATATTGTAGCTATATGTTGAATAGGCAGCTGAGAGAGGTTTGCAGTGATTTCTGAACCAACTTCAAACCATTTTGGTGTCTTATGCTTAAGGTGATGTATACCTATTGCACACATAGACAGCACAGAGGTGTTGCTTTGTCATTTCAATGCTTTATTTGTTGTGATTTGGGTACTAACCACAAAAACATGTGCTATACTTCCCTGATCACATTGTTGCTTTGATAGACATGTAGAAACATTAGCAGTTTTTCCAACAACTGTGTGAGTTTTGGTAACTCTTTACTTAAAGTCTGTATCTATAAAGCATTCAAACACATTCACAAGCAAGGTATTCATACTATTAACATAAGTCATTATAACCATTCAAAAAATAGGTATGATAACACTGCAATTTGTACAGAGTATTATGATAGACCATATGTTACATCATGACCTCTGAGTACTGCAGTTATAACAATTTTTGCATGGTTATATCAACTTAAGTCAAACATTACAAGGCATTATGTATACTTAATGTAAGTGTTTATCCTTTATGGATACAGACTGTAAGTCAAATGTTATCAAAGTGTCATCCAAAGTTCTTGACTTGCCAATGCTCCCCTGGTTACTGAAGAAACTCCTCACTGTGGACAACGCCCCTATTTTAAAGCTCAGTGCCTTTGGTGGAGGAAGAAAAGCTGATAATTGAGAGCAGGGCTATTTTAATGGACCACCCTCCTTACCTGTGGGGCTGAGGTTGTCTGAAACCGGCCAGAGCTTCTCTCTCGAACGGTGTGCTCAAAAAAAAAAGACTTATTTGTCTCCTCAATGTGGTTTTCAAAGATAGGGAAAGATCAAAGGGCAGAGGAAACTGAGTGGGCCTGTGTGACAGAAAACATTAGACAAAGCTCAAGCGTGTAGAAGTTAACAAGATGAGCACGTTTTTCAGGTTTCTGACTAAAGTGAGAATTCCTCATGTAATGCACAATTAAAGACAGTGTCTGCCCTGTGCTGACTTGGTTGATGTTTGGTTAAACTTCAAATCAAGGTAGGCTATGTAGGTGAGATGGAAATTTCTTTCTTTCTTTCTTTCTTTCTAGTACCAAAGCACATTTTAATTATTCATCATGATCTTTTTGAGGATTTTTTATCATTATTTGTAACAATTTGTGATGAAATGCGTTGAAATGTTATGATGTTCAGTGTTATATCCTTACGGGGGTAGGTTCAAGATTCTAGATGAGAAAATTCTTTTAATTGGAAAGATTAGGAGAAATTGTGTAAACAAGAAATGTTTGGTAAAGACACTGGAGAGACTTTCTTGTTTTATATAATTTCATAATATGAACACCTATTTCTTTGGTACTATTCTGATATTTATCAATCTGGAAATTTCAAAAGCACAGTTACATTGAATTGAAATGTGATGTGTTACACATAGATCAGTTTTTTTGGGTATAATGCAAGTGAAAGCACCAATTGCACTCTGGACAAAAATTGACTGAGGCTGCCTAGCCAAAATCTGTCAAAATTAAAGCAACAGTCTGTTGTCAGTGTTGTTTTGAATAAAAACACAGCAAGATACTTTAATTAATATCCAGTTCACTCAGTGCTTTCCAATTCATTGGCATGACACTTTTTTTCTCTGATGCTAACACAGTTTGGTCAGTAAAATCCCAGGACTTGCTGTAATAAAATAATGCCAGTATGTTGATTTTTTTTAAATGCTCACAGGAGTTATGCATATGCATTTCCACATAAGTCCACATACATACATGTAGGCTACCAGAATGTAGCATTTGAACTGAATGAAATGAGCTTTTAGAGCACTTTGAGGCTATCAGACTCCTTACTTATTCAACAGCTACTGATTCTGCATTAATAACAGCCACAGCTTATGTCATATCCTTGACTGTACACTAATGATCCAATGCCAGCTTTTCTTTTTTTATATAATACATATATTATATATGATAATAATAATAATAATAATAAATATAATAATAATATAATACATAATTGTCTCCTTTGCTCTTGAGGAGTGATCTTTGCTGCTTGTAATAGTGTTGTAAATGCTTGCCAAAATGTCATTGTGTGGCACAGGAGTCACATTTGCAGTCTGAAGCCATGAATCAGTAGAGAAGTCTGAACATTTCTGGTTATGACCATCTAGCCCAGAGGAATTCTCACTCATATTTAACTTCTGCAGCCTCTCATTTCCCTATCTGTTTATTTCTCTCCTAGCCATTTGACTCAAGTGATCACTAATTAGATCAACTTCACAAGCCTAACCATGAGTGTGTCAGATGGGAGATTACACAAGCTGGGAATGGCTATGTCCTGAAGGAGACGACCTGCCAAAGCGGCAGTTATTAGTAGTCCACGTGTTTGTTTTTGTCAATGGGATGCACTTTTTTTCAGTGAAGCTTTGGTAAGGTTTGCTAACATGGTGTTATGATACAGTGGGGAAAAAAAGCGAAATGGTTTTGTTGACTGAATTTGGCTGATGTGCTTCTGTGTTAAATGATAATAAAAAAATACTTAGCAGTTAAAGATGATAAAGGTGTCTTTTTACTTGCACAAATACAATGTATTTCCTCTTGAGAACTGAACACATAAAGCACAACACTCAATGCATGTTCAGCAACGTCGCTAGAAATTTTGGGCCCTGACAGAAAATTATTTTGGGCCTCCCAAACATTTATTATAATATTAAAATGTTCTCTAGGGCCCCCTATCAGATCCAGGTCCTTGAAAAAATGTTTTATGTTGTGATGGTAATGACATTTTTCAGTGATATTTGCCACCATCATCATAACGTCATGTTGTTTGCAAAGCATGTAAACATGGCTTGATATAACTTTTTCTTTTAACACCCTGCTGTACAAAGTGGTATTTAGCTAGTTTGTAGCTATTTTTATGAAACAATCTTATGCTGAGTATTCCTATGTGAAATTCAGAAAGAGTAAGTGTTTGGTTTAATGTGAAACATGTCTGTTAATCTAATTCACATCAGTGCTAATGGCAGATCATTTTCAGCACTATGTTTTGATGATCCACACACATCAACTGTAACTGTGGCTGTCTTAAGCGTCCGCAGGGAGCTATAAGGGATCTCCACTGTTTTGGATCATGATAATGTCTCTATGACACGTCTATGAGCAGCAGAAACTCTATGGGCCATCATTCAGTTATTTTAGTGCTTCAAACTTCAAAAGTATGCATGCAGACTCAATGCTAAAGTGTATTAACAGGACCTTTTTTTCACTACATTATGTGTCCGTCAGGAGTCTTTCATTCATTTTTTTTTTTTTTTTTGTCTTTCATTATCGCAGTGATCCTTGTTCAGAAATTCCAAATGTTGAAAATAAGATTTTGTCATAGGAATGTTACACGGTGTTGGCCTGCATGAAAAGTTGCTGTGCTCTCATGTGAGTACACTCTCTTGAGTGTACATGCATATTTTCATGCTCACTAATGTGCCGGCAATTAAAAGGCCTGTCTGGTTTAATATTTGTGATCACATATGTCCTGAGTGCCCTTATATTCACCCAGTGCTTAGATCAGAGAGCTGAAAAAGATCAATTGCAGGACTTTCCCAGTGTCTTTTGCAAATTGCAAGAATCAGCCAAAGTGTTATGCTGAGTCTGAGAAAGCATAAGTAGGTTACATCTCCTACCAGACTGTAGTGAACAGCATTAACTCTTCAAACTCTGCTTCTTCATCCTCTAATACACAGTGTCTCCTGCAAGCCTGTTTGTGGTGAATACCGTGTCATTCTCTGGTCTTTTTGTCTGAAGCTGCTGTAATGAAGCTTAGTGGGATGTGATGAAGGGAGTACATAGCGCACCTTAATCAGGTGTGGCACGCGTTCATGGTGGCTAATCACATCTTCTCTCATAGTCGCTGTGATTGGTGTCAGCGCGTGTTAACAAGCTGCATGCTAAGTTCAGAGGGAGTTCAAGGCTGCGCTTAGCAATCCGCCTCCCTCTGACCAGGCCATAACCTGTGGTTTTAATAGACCCTGACATGTGCCTTACATGTGAGAAGCTTTTACATGTGACTGGAAGGTTTAAGGACCGTGTCCAGAAACTTGTGCATTTTATTGTCTTCCTTATGGTGTGGTTGACTCACTTTACCACATTGCGATGAGCCTTACGACTGCGTACTGCTCGTAAAAGTGTTACCACTATTAGTATCAACTACCAGAACACTCTTGCTGAATTACATCTCGCCCATCCCATAAATGAACAGCAGAGCATCTTTCTTTAATTCTGCCCCACTCTATAGCTGAATAAATATTCTCAAACAGCTCTCAGCAGACCTTTTTGCATATATCGCTCATATCGCCCTATGTTTACAACCCCATTTCCTCACTTTAATGTGACATCAGAGTAGGACACCCATGGATACCCTTGTTGTGCATTTTCTCCTTTGAGTGTATTTCCTTCTATTTATGACCATATGACCATGAGGCCACAGAGGCCTCTTGTAACAGTTATCCTTCCTGACAGGTGTACCCCATTTTTTTTTTAGGATACGATGAACTCTGCATGTGACCTCAGCATCTGGTGGGGGGACCGTGGTCTTACCCCTGTGTGGCACCTGCAGGCATGACCCACCCTGGTAAGCAAGGGGGGACTCTCTGAATCATCTGTCTCATGCGACCCCTGGACATGTCGCCTCGCGACTCGCTCCTCGTAATGCTTCCTGACATCCCCGCACCCGATGACGCACTATCGCACTGGCTGATCCCTAAAAGACCTAAGGCTATGTTCTGTGGTTATGGATCAATTTCTCCTTGGCTTGGTAGATATACTAATATTTGACAAGAATTTCTCTGATTGCCCAGAGCCTGACATGTATTTACCACCACCCATGCCAAGCACTTCATGTCCATAGGTCTTTCTTTGTTGTCTAGTCATGTATCACAATAAAGTAATTTTTACCCTTAATCCTTCTCATGTGTGTAGATATTACACACAGTTTCAAAAGTTCAATTTTATTTACAAAACACACTTGAATAGTCAGCGTTAAAAGTTCCATCTTTATATTTTTTATTTTTTAATTACACAGTGTCCTTTTTAATGTTGTCCTAAGTTGGATGATGCACTCTTTATTCACTTTTCATATATTACATCCATAATTTAGACCTCCACTATCAATGTATAAAAATATGATTCTCATAAATACAATCCTGTATACTGTTGATGACGATGTGCAAAAAACTGGAAAGGACAAAGACATCAGCCTTCTTTGATTCAGCTCTTGAAAAGAGATGCATTAGGGTCCTTTGTCACAAGTTTCTGAGGTAAACTTCAGTAAATTGAAAAAGAAAAACGAATATCCATTTAAAAAATCATTTACTTTAACATTCCTTGTGCCTTCAATTTTGAAAACATTCATGGATCATTTAATACATATGGTAGGTGCCTGAGTGGGGACATCAAATAAGTAGCTTCCTTATTAATCCCTCTAATGCTCTCTACAATAGCTGCAAAAAGGTGCTGCTTAGAAAATAAATTACAAAATGAAACCACCAAAATTAATATGAAACATTATGAAAACTGAGCTCTTTGGATGTATTTAAACATTTAGGACTCATTAAAACAATATGTCTTGCTAGACAGAATACTACAATCATACAAAAGAAAACAAAAATGTATCCATTGCCCATAATATATTCCCCTATTACCTAACCTAATGTCTGCATGATGAAATGTCTGCAGGATTAAAAAAAGCTGCATTTCAAGATGATGTTGGTGTTCCTAAAAAGGCTGTGCCTAAAGGTCCAAAATTAAAACAATACATGATTTGTAATTGTTTTGAGAAAAATAATCTCCTAATGGTCTGTCCTTGCGTTACCTTCTAAAATGGCATCAGTTGTTGCGGCCAAAAAACCATTATTTAGGGGCCAAATAAAAGCTCCTGGTGTATTATTTACTTTGTCAGTGCAAATTCAGTCAGGCGAGACATTTTGCCCCTGACTCATACATGCAAGCAGCTAAGATGTGAAGTTTCATTTACAAAAGGGAGGGCATGTGGCAAACAATGGTAAAAAAAAAAACCTTTTTCTCTTTTCTCCCTTCATACAATGGTATTTATGGTTGTTCTGCAGTAATAACTCTACTCAGAAACATTGCCTTTATGACTCTGTGTGCAAGTCAGGACAGCGGGCCCTTTCCAGCCTTATTGAGTAAGTCAACCCTCAGACAGTCATCCTCAAAAGACCCTTCAGTGCAAATGTACAGCCAGGTATGAGCTACACAATCAAATGCATTTAGCCATTAGGGGGGAGTTCAACATTCAAAAAGCACTTTGAGCCTCCTGAATTAAAGAGTTGCATTATCAGCCTGTACAAATGAAAAGTGACAGTAAAACTTGGATGTGCCCATCATTCACAGTGAGTCTGACATTTCCCTTACTTCTTTCACAAAGTGCAGGTCTCTCACTCATATCCCTGTGGAATGAGAATATTAGTAACGATAATAAATAAATAAATTTTAAAAGTGTCTTCAACACTGGAACTTAAAAACGGCCATTATGATCCTTTTGTACTCCTTGCGGAAGTTGTGGTTGAGCACGCCGTAGATAACGGCGTTTAAGCAGCTGTTGAAGTACGCCATAAAGTAACTGGCGGTGAAAAGCCACTCTGGGATGTTCTGCGCCAGGCTCGGGTTGATGGCCACGGCCAGACCAATGAGGTTGAGTGGCGCCCAGCAGACGGCGAAAAGCACAAACACCACGAACATGGTGAGGAAGTTGCGCAGGTCGTGCGGCTTGATCTTAGCCCGGCTGTCGGGCTTGACGCGTCGCCGCACCTGGATGACGAGGATCCAGATGCGGAGGTAGCAGTAGGTGACTATGGCTATGGGCAAGATGAAGTGTACTACCACCACTGTGATGGTGTAGAGCGAGCTGACTGACTGGGCAAACGTACACGAGTAGACGCGTGGGTCATACTGCAGCGACTCCACGAACCAGTTGGGCACGATGGCCAGCGTGGTCAGCGCCCAGACCAGCAGCACGTAGCACACCGTGTTCTTGTTGGAGAAGAGCTTGTCATACTTGAGGCTGTGGCAGATGTAGCAGTAGCGGTTGATGGCGATGCCTGTGATGTTGAAGATAGATCCGATCACGCTCAGACCCATCAGAAAGCCACTGATCTGGCAGTGGATACTGCCCGCAATCCAGCCATCATGGAAGATGGCCGTCAGCACCAGAGGATAGGGGTACACGGCCACCAGCAGGTCTGCTATCGCCAGGCTCACCACAAAGGCATTTCCTGCCGAGAAGCACACACACACAGAGGACGGCAAATCAATATTATGAAGTACCTTTAACAGCAGGGCGGTAGCAATCAAATCAAGTGTGGTAAGACTTGCCAGGCACTTTTGGTTTGTTACATCCTGAGCCCTCAGCCCTTGGATAACAAGACCTGTTTTAAATCTGTTGTTTTATTTATTTTCATAAACACAATAGATTTCCCAATAGATTTTCTTCTCTTTTAGGTTGTAGCCCCTGGTTGTATACAGATGTATTGATTATACAGAACTGAACAAAGAATGTGGGGGAATGCTAATCCAAAAGAGTCCAAATGAAGCTAGGCCAGCTTTGAAGTTAGCTGACTTTCCTGCACCAACTAGCAAGCACCAAATTTAAAATTAGTGCTGTCAATCGATTAAAAAAGCAATAGAAAATTTAAGTTAATCACAATTAATCACACATTTAAAGTTCCAGAATTCTACTTAATTTTTTTGTGAATGCCCCAAATGCCCCTAGCACAGGCTTTAGCAAAGTGGTGCTAAAGTGACCGACCTTATCATTGGATCACAGACCTTGATTGAATCACAGCCCTTGCGATGTGTGAAAATGAGGAGGGCGCTGATGGGTATGGATCTGCAGGATTCATTTGTGTTAAAAAAAATAGCTTGTTTAATAAAAAATGTATGTAAAAATATTTTTTTACATTAATCACATGCGTTTTACGTGTTAACATTGACAGCACTACTAAATGTGTTCATCTATACATTTTATGGACACTAGGTTTACATACACTGGTGCAGTTCAACTGAACAGTTCCATTTATTGCGGTATGACTCTATTACTGTATTGATGTAATGTTTATGAGCGAAATAATAAGTTGTGTTATTGGAGTCTGTGAGAGTCTATCACAAAGAACACAACAAGCTCCTGTATCTTATTGCATAAACCTCAGCATTGTGGATAATACAGTGAATAAGACCACAGCCCTCCTCCCTGTGACACTGTCACATGCGCACAGTAAACATCACTATCAGTGACTAAAGTGGCTAAAGGCTAAAGATAGGCTAGCACACTGCCAATGAAGATAAACGGGGTTGCATTTCCTTCATCCAAGTGGGGACTCGGGGAGATAAGGTTTTTCAGAGTCCCAGTTTTCATGCTCTCATCCTGCCAGCAAAAGAAGATGCGCAGTTGTGTTCCTGATGCTTCCAGACAGAGGACAAATACACTGGGCCCACTTGGAAGTCTGATTCTCAGGCATTTGTTATGTTGTTATGTGTTCTAATTGCTGTGAATTTTCAGGAGTCCTAGTGTTTCTTTCATCAATAAATTCAAAGCCAACTTGAGCAAAGATACACTAAAGTATTTGGAAAAGAGGTAAAGGTTTTCAGCACAAAGCTGTGTGATATAGTCTCTTTGTCTGTGTCTCTGTGTGTGTGTGTGTGTGTATGTGTGTACTGACAAAGATGGAGATGAATTTCATGCATGTGAATGCAGCTGTCCCCATGAGCATCTCTATTTTGCATGCATGTGTATGCATGTTAGGCATTCAGAAATGTGAATAGATCAGGGAAGTGTGTGTGTGTTTGTGTGTATCTGTGTGTGAGTGTGTGTGTGAAAGAGAGAGAGGGAGCAGTTGTCGGTGTTGCTTTGGACTTTCCACAAAATACATCCTAACTAATCAAATTAAGCCTGATTGTTGTATTAGTGAATATAAGATATCACAACTTTGTAGTAAAGCATGTTTCACAGAGAATATTCTCTATAGTTCACATAACAGGTGTCACTTCTCTTTCCATCTGCACAATGGTGGCACTGTCTTGGTGTGCGCTGATTCTGAGTCAGCACAATAGCATTTCCATTGTCTTTTCTAACAAGACGCACCATCTGCTTGATTTGGGTGGCCCTCAAGACTTAATGCTTCCATTTACAACACATGTGGCTCATAATTAATCCAAGCCTCTACTTATGCAGTGTGACATTTAGAAATGCGCCAAGGCTGGACCATTTTTCAGACATACAGCACAGCTACAATGTTTATGATAAAAATACACTTTGGGCTCTTATGCTTTAATACTTGGGAAATGTTTATTAGAGAGAGTCAGCTTGTATACGTCTGTTTTATAAAATGCAGACCATAATTTACTATAGGCATGAAATGCCACAAAAGTATTGAAAGGATGTGTGGTAAATGAAAGAGGTGTCAAGAAAGCAGCCCTATCCCCTTGGTAGGAAGGAGTTGTAATAACCAATGAGAACCAAAAGAAATATATAGAATATGGGAAATATAAAGAATATGGCAAATGTACGCCATAACACAGTTGTGACTGATCTACTAGAGATTTGCACTGGAAGAAGAATAATCTGCAAAAGTAGAAGACAAACCCACACAATGCTTTGTTTGAGGGACACCTTAATAATGACTCTGTCACAAGCACAAGGTAACTCATTTCAAAAGCTCACTTTTCATGGAGAGAACGTTTCCATAATGTGTAATGGAATTTATTATACTATGATTCAACTCAACAGTTCAATGAGATTCATTATCATCCAATGTCTTCAAATATTCTCCACCACATAGTTTAACAGGCAAATGAACTGCATGCTATGTCAATTCAAGGCTAATCCCATGAAGTAGTTATATGACGTTAAAAACTACAGACACACTGTTATTTCATTAACAGCCATTCAGTGATTGTCACGGTGTCCACTAAATTCTGTAGGTATTCTTATTTGGCTGAGCATAAATGCTTCCCCAAAGTTTAAAGTTTACTGTCATCATGACACTAAACACCTGAGTAGATTATTCACAAAATATTCACTGCTCTGTTGTTCTTTAAACACATGGAAGTATAGTTCTCAGAAAAATAATTATACTCTCAAACACCTGACAGCAGCTATTCCCTGTAAAAACACAATTCTAGCCAAATGTCACTATCTTGGTAAAAAGATATAAAAAGGTATAGTCTAGAATGAAGATTGTTCATGAATCTTTGAATTTGTTTAGACAAGTATTCTCATGATGGCATCGTCAAAATGGACCCACTCAATGTTACTGTCATGACCAATCTCACCCCTTGACTTTAACAGTATGTCTGTCCAGCCACAACTTCAGACAACCATATTTGGCCTTACCACCATATAGTGTTGTGTGACTATATTTTGTAATTATTGTGATGCTCTGCCAAAACACAGGACAAATTGTAGTCTATCATGGTAACTACTAACTCTTTTACTACTTTTCCTGCATGACCCTTGGCAGTTGGATAGCCCCTTGAGTCATGGATCTGCCTATTGTTTCTTCCTAGAATAACTACCATAAGGAAGTTTTTCCTTGCTTCTGTTGCTCTTGGGTGCTCCTTGAAAATGTATGTAAAGTGCTACGAGACAATTCTATTGTAAATGGCACTATATAAATATAATTGAATTGAATTGAATAAGTTGCCACCTCTTACCTTATCTCTCTTATTCAGAATCATATGTGATTTTTTTTTGGTCTTTTACAGCATACCATTAAAGCAACATTGTGTAGCAATTTGCTACACAATTATTCAAAGTAGGTGACTACTTTAGCTGTCTACTAATTCTTTTATATATGGTATATGGTCAAATGAATGACTATCACACTTGACAGCCTCACTGGCCATCCTGACTACACACTATGTGGTGCTGATGGCTGAGTCAGAGAAGAAGCCCCAGACATAGTATGAACAGAAAACATTCACAGCACCATCAGCTAGACCACAATAAGTCACCGGTTAACAGCAGTTATCATTCCCAAATGAGCAAGCACTTTCACATGCATTTTAGGTTGTTAATTCACTAGATTTGGACAATCTTCCCTTACCAGAAAGAACCAACAGAGGAGTGACAGGACAGTTCTCATATGGTTGACTTGACCCTCCCTGTCAGCTCCCTTTCCCTGTCTAATGGATGGACCTTTGATGATTAAGAGCCTAATCCAATTCTGGCCAGGACTCTCTCTCTCTCTCTCTCTCTCTCTCTCTGTCTGTGTGTGGGTTAGGTTGGCTTCTGTTCTGACTGATTGCCTGTTTGGTGCTGCACACTCTCCATGCTCCACTGCATGCCTCAGTCATGAATCATCCCAAGACACTGCAATGTTTTTGACATAAAGGGCTTGCATATTGATAGATTGATTTACTCAATTGAAAGGTGATTTGCAGTGTGTGTGTGTGTGTGTGTGTGTGTGTGTGTGTGAGAGAGAGAGAGAGAGAGAGAGAGAGAGTGGTTTTATTAATGAATAGATTTGAGTTACCCTGTTCAATGAATAGAACCACCCTGTGAGAGATGATGAGCAGAGTTGCTGGCCATTTTTTCAGACTGGGTGATATAGCCTCTTATGGAATGTGAGTTTGTGAGAAATAACTTCAGTGTTTGACTTTGCATACATCACCTATTATGTTTACATAATTACAATTGGGAAAGAAGGTGGTACGTAACTCATCTGAGAGAAACTAGACAAGACAGGCGCACAAATTGACAGGGACGAGTTATCTTACGTCCCCATTGCCAAGCTCTTTGCCAAACTGTGGGACACACACGGTTTCAACTGCATGCTCCAAGGGCCAAAAGAAACAAGCAGTGTCACCACCACATGCCACAATGGCACCGGCATGCTTAAACACCTCTCTGCCTTGATAGAAGAAGGCTTAGAGGACGCGCTGTCATTTTAATCGTGGCTACTGGTTCAGTTTCCCCGCAGATGAGGCTACTTTTAAGTTGTGACAGGAGAATTATAACGCGAGACAGTTTACAGTTGCTTAAAATGCTCAGTGCTGAAACTGACAATAGTGACAAGATGTAATTGAATCACATTATATACTTTGCAAACTTGTGCATTTTCTTCTGACTCTCTACCTCCAAAAACGACAAACATAGGCTTGAAAATTTCATGCATTTGAGTCGCTCTTTACACAGAAGAAATTACAGAAATTGCATGCACTTAAAGAGTGGCAAAGCGGATGCACTTGGTATGCGTCACACTTAGAACGTGAACTCAATCACAAACGGAAACCAATAAGGGTTCATTTGAGCGTGCAGCAGCCTGAAGTGGAATTGTTCTCGGGTGCTTCTCTCTCAACGCATTGTTCGTTTCCGAGAAGAAAATATTACTGTGCCCAGAGCAACACTATACGCGTAGATATGAGCACATTGTAAACTTGTGAAACGCAAAGTAGATGTACACCTATACACAACTATCCATATAAACTCCTGGACCTTTAAAATGATTTCTGATCTGTTCTGGATGCACTCCGACCCCCGTTACCACTGGTATGGAGAGATAGATCCAAGTTATGGTCAGTGTTTTAACTTTTACTATGGCCTGAAATGAGAAGTTATACCGTAAAGCTCATGCAAGTACAGTACCATACCTGCTTTCCTGAGTTTCCTGTTTCTGAAGACAGAGATGATGACCAACAGGTTGCCAAGGATGTCCACAACGATTGTAGTGATGAGCACACTGGCCAGCGTGGTGACCACCCAGGGGAAGTGGAGCTCCCCTTTGCCCACATCTCGGGAGGAAGAGTTCCTCAAAGGGAGGTCGGTTCCCTCTACCATCCTCCCTTCATCTAGCGATCCATGGGACACTTGCAAGTAGCTCAGTCCTCCGTACCACTTGCATCCAGAGGGCAGCTTTCCCTCTAGAGAATGCATGCAGCATTTAATTTCCAGACTCAAACGCCTATCGGTCCGGTCATTGCTGTTGTTCCGTGCAGACACACAGTGCTGGACCAGATGCCAAATTTTTCATGTGCCATACGCATCTGCCTTATGAGAAAATGTAGCCAACCGTTTCAGAGGCGAAGTTTAAAAAAAAATAGGAGATTGATCGTGGGACTCGTCACCATTTGCACCCTAATGCAATACACAAGTTCGGTTTTATCCTGAATTCCTGTACACTTGTTTAAGTTGAATGTCTTTTTTATATTTTTAGGAGTGTTGAACAAATTTAAACTAGCGATAACACGCTAAAATGTGCGTAACAGTCACAGCATACTTTAAAGAAAGGTGATGCTGTTATTAGCAAGCGGCGATATTCTGCGATATTCTCAATCCAGACTTGCATTTAAAACAAGGATCTGCCCTCCAAACCGTCAATATGCCTGTCTGTCACCGACTCATAAATTTCTTCACGATTCATGCACCATATGTTTCATTCACAGCATCTCCAGACAGGCTCAGTGGTCTCAAAATGCAATAGACACCAACACTAACTTGTTAACTTTATCTTATAAGAGACAGTCGTACACGATGTGTCCCGTTAATTCGCTTGAGATCCATGTAATTTCCAAATAAATATCTAAATGCAGCTTGTGTCGCCTTCCCCGCTGATGCGCTACAAACGAATTGGAGAGCCTCTCACTGTCTCCACCGCTGGCTCTCACGACGCATTTGTGATTCACTTGATGTGCGCGCATCGCTCAACCAGTTGCCACTGCTGTGCACAGCGCTTTGACGCCGTCAAAACCACTTCCCTCTGACTCCCAGGAAAATGGTAACTCAGTGTGTACGACATCCGATCCACCTGTGAAATTGCCGCAAATTGTTTAGCGACAGACAACTATTTAAAGCCCAGAATACGTTTTAAATATTGTCAGCCAACATTTTATATACCTATACAAACATGTATGACATGAGTTTGGACCATTACATATATTAAAATAATACGTAGAAAGGAGCGTTGAAATACACTTATGTATAACAATATGCCCTTGTCTTGTTTTAACATGCTTTTTAAAGCATGCATTTCTTTGTATTCCCGAATGAACCAGCAATGCTTTGATGCTTCTGATATCGATTCAAGAGGAAGCTTAGCTGGTACGCGCAGTTAAACGGGCAGGGAAAATCATGCTTCACTTGTTGTGGCATCAATCATTTTTTGGGGGGATAGTGCTCCCATTTTTTTTTGGGTCGCAATTCTCAGACAATCATTTACCACATCTCCGGGGGTCACTTCGGTTTTCCACTACCATCTTTCAGCCTATATCTAAGAATATTTCAGTCTTGGTTTTGACACGTCGGGCTGCTGTATGGATAGGAATTGGATGGAGTAGGTTACAGGGGTCAGTGCTATATGTGATTGTCAGCCGGTAAACTTTTAATGTGATAGCCTACACCGGTTGTGTTTCCGCAGATGAGAGTGTCACCGTAAGTTATCATCGGATCACCGCGCATTAGAGAGATCCAGAGAATGAAAGAAACGCGAGACAAATGTGGTCACAGTGGAGAGCAGTATTAGAGTAGCCAAACGTCACCGCCGTGAAATGGAAATAGCTTAACACCTAAACACGCTGCCAGAAAACCCCAACGCGATTCACCGAAGTCACAAATCAGCTGACTGCTGAAGAAACACTTCTGATAATGAGTGCAATTATGAGGCGCATGTACCCGAAACATCTCCGGAGTGTCATTCCACCATATAGTGGTTCTTCTATTGTTTGGAGAAATTATTAGATATTCCCTCTGCCAGCTGGAAATTCCATTAACTTACATTTTTTCAGCCTCTTACACACATTATCAAAGCTCTGACTCTTTTTCCCAAAACCTTACACACAACTCCATTAATTCCTCACACAACATGGCAAAATCCCAAAATGCCTCACATTCTGCAAAATTAAACACAATTTTCAAAGTCTTATAAACACATCTCAAAGGCAAGCTTTTGTCTTACAGACTTTTACTATAATCTATATTCCATATATATGGAGGGCAGAAGTTGAAATATACGTGGTAAGCATTCAAGCAATATTGGTATATATTTAAAGTTTTCCCACACACACAAAAATTTTCAAAGCTTGTGTGTGTGAGTGAAAGAGTGAGAGAGAATGTGTGTGTGTGAGTGCTCTCTACTATATTGTCATGCCCCGATCAAAACTTGCAATTTGACCTTAAGTCAAAGCATAGGCCCATACTATGGCACTGATTGATTGGTGTTCAGTGAAGCAGTGAGTATATAGCACTGGTGAAGTGTGGCATTTTGACTGGTTGTGTGTGAAAACAAGCTACTTCCTGACAGATTTTTGTGTGTTAGGTATGGAGTTGTGTGTTGCAAAAAGAGTTTTACAAAATTTAAAACTGAGTCAGAGCTGAGAATTAGCTTAGCTTTTTGGAGTTATGTTATGTAGTTATGATGTCTGAGGTTTCCGAAATTGTGTGACGTAAAGATTATCTTTGCAAGCAGTTTAAAAAATTATGGATCTCTCAAAATACTATTATATTAGTTAGGATTAGATATGGATGCACATGGATTATTTTAAATACCTTGATATTTCATACCTTCAGACTTTTTTTCAGAATCTAACTGTTCATTATGATAATACCTTTTCTGATTCAGATTCATGATAAAGTTTTATTGAAGTAATAGACAAAATAAAAAAGACAAATAAAAGACAAATAAAAAAAACTGTCAACTGTTTTTAGCTGTACATCTTTTTTTTGTTTATCAAAAACACACTCTCTCCCTATCTATCTATCTATCTATCTATCTATCTATCTATCTATCTATCTATCTATCTATCTATCTATCTATGAAGTCACTAATGAGTTAATAAGAGGCTGTATTCCATGAGTGAGTTAACTGCTTATTCACTCTACTGCTTCTATGCTTCAATCACTGAGTCTGGACATTTCTCAGTGGCAATGCCATGCCTGTATTAGGCATGATCCCCAACAAAAGACCAAATCAAAAAGTTCTGTTCTATGTACATACTTTGGACGAATATAGGTAGCATATTTGCAAACTCTCACGAAGCCTTTTGGCCAAAGCCAATTGTTTATCCTGCTACAAATTGATGTCTTTATTTATTTGATCAAGACGCCGTAATTCCAAGACCAGAGCTCACAGCCACAGCCCACCTAGTGACTAATGTTCCCTCAAATATTTTTCAGCACTGAGCAGATTTAGATTTGTCTGAGTGGCATGCTTCAGCAGTGTGAGTGGCCTTTCATGGTCAACCGATTTTTAAGGGCCAGTGCTGATATCAATACATCCCATAACCGATATTTGGCCAGTATTAATTTATTCAGCTGTTTGGTATTTGGTTGGTGGTGACTCTGAATTTGCAAATGCCACTGAGGGCTTTATAGGTTAGGAGAAGTAATTTAAAATCCATTCGGCTTTTGATAGGGAACCAGTGTAAGGAGGCTAGAAGAGATGTTCATATTTTTTAGTCCTAATTAGGGCCTCAGAATTTTCTACTAATACAGGTATTACAACATCTGGAGAACAGAGCATCACAATAATCAAGCTTATTTGAGGTAACAAACGCATGTATTCATTTTTTAGCATCCTCAAAGTATAGGAACTGTCTTGAAGTAGGTTTTGAAGTATGTTTTACATGACTATTCAGAGAGAGATCCTGGTCAATGATGAGGATTCAGGATGGTAAAACACACCCCCACACACATACTCACACACACACACACACATACACTCACACACACACACACTCATGTACTTACACTCAAGCATGCATGTACACACACAAACCCACACACTTACGTACTGAAGAGACATGTATGTGACTTTCAAACACAGCATCGGGAGTCAACAGGAAGTGACTAAACACCAACAGTGGTGAAACAAGCACGTTCTTATGATACACACAAATAAAATTCTCTTGTGGCTGTCCAAACACATGAAGGAAGATGTGAACAGTACACATGTGTTTTTCACTCACTCTCTTTCACACACACACACACACACACACACACACACACACACACACTCACACACACACACACACACACACACACTTCCCTGATCTATTCACATTTCTGAATGCCTAACATGCATACACATGCATGCAAAATAGAGATGCTCATGGGGACAGCTGCATTCACATGCATGAAATTCATCTTCATCTTCGTCAGTACACACGTACACATGCACGCACGCACACAAAACAAACACAACCACGAGGACCTTAATTTACACTACACAAGGTTAATACTCTGTGTGTCACTTATTCAACACAGACACAAACTGTAAGCATACAGAAACACAACACACACACACACACTCCTAAGTGCATAGGATACTGCACTTAAATGCTTTGCTAAAGGGAGAAATAAAATGATACATAAACACAGATATACACACACACACACACACACATACACACACGCACACAAACACACACACTCATACACCCACACGTCAGCTGAAAAGTGGTGTGATATGTGGGGCTGGGTTGTTTTGATGAGCAGCAGGCGTAGTGACAGCAGTGACGGTTGTTACTGGCAGCGCTTGCTTCTCAGACGAATGATTGACAAGCTATCTGACACACTGCCGTAGCAGGTTTTGGTGGGAAGGCAGGCAGCCAGCTCAACGCTCTCTCTCTCTCTCTCTCTCTCTCTCACTCTCTTTCTTATCCCAGAGCTCTCTCTCTCTCTCTCTTTCTTTTCTCTTTCTCTCTCAGTGGTCAGCGATCCACACCCACCCACTCCTGTGGGACTTGCAGGCAAATTAAACCCAGTGTCTCTCCCCACAGATGGCCTACAATGGCGTTTTAATACAGTTAGATGAACATGATCACTGTACCTGAGGGGAATATTTACTGTGTTTGTTTCTCCTCCCACTGACATGCTGTCTACATGAGCCACAGACCTGGGTCATGGGTCTGGGTCACACACACACACACTCACACACACACATTTTACATTACATTTACATCTAGGCATTTAGCAGACGCTTTTATCCAAAGCGACTTACAAAAGAGGATAACATTCAAGCTACAACACAATGAAAGAACGAACAAGGAGTGCATATTGCTAACATAGAAACTGCACCATTTACATGTTTACACGTACATACACACACACACACACACACACACTCATTTCTGCATTCTTGCTCACAAATACAAATACTGCCACATACAGTATATGCATATAGACACAA
This sequence comes from Tenualosa thibaudeaui, assembly GCA_027481765.1. Lineage (NCBI taxonomy): Eukaryota > Metazoa > Chordata > Actinopteri > Clupeiformes > Clupeidae > Tenualosa > Tenualosa thibaudeaui. Next base: position 3,219,988 of record JAIFZK010000004.1, on the reverse strand, counting down.
GCATGCATATAAGCAGACTATAACCATCATTTGGGGCAAGCAATTGTATTCAGCAGGTATATAATGATAATATTATACAGAGTGTGCAAAGAGTATGTACATGCAGTACTAAAATGATAGCCATGTGCTGGCATTGACAGCCTATGGTTTCTTTAGCTGAAATCAAATGTTGATATTGTAACATTTTGTCACTGTCAGACATTTCTAGAAAAACACAGTACTGCAAAGCATGTGCCTTTCACACGGAAGCTGGGTTCTGCAAAGCAAATGTCTTGAGATATATTCACATTAATGTAAATCAATAGAATTGAATGACATATCATTTCAAACTGTTCTTTTCATTCAGCTAAATGGTGAGGGTGTGAAATGCATTATTGATTCCACCTACACCCTCTAACAGACGTGCTCTCTATATGGTGTCTGTGCAGCCGGTCCTGATGGGCACTATAGAGACCTTCCTTTAAAAGAGCAATAAAAGGCAACAGCAATAAAAAGTTGCTATGAAATGTTATTTTTGAATTTATATCAAGTTTCCCTCACTAAATATGTTAGTGTGTACAATAGATATGTACTTGTAGATTGATATTTTGTTAATCCAAAGGAAATAGACATCCTGTATCTTATCAGACACATACTTATGCATTCAACCACACACACATGCATCCCCTGAGTCAATTATACTGACACAGGAGCTAATAAATACTACCAGTGCGTGTAGCCGTTTGAGCTGACCTATGAGGTCAAAAGGTTTAACTAATAGTTTTTTAATGACACCTTCACCCTGTCAGGTGCATGGGGGAAAGGTGAGAGGTGCTCAGCCTCAATGGCATCTCTGCCACTGCTTCCTCATTAAGATGTCTCTAAGCCCCATTACTCCTCTTCAAACTGCCTTCAGGCTTCCCTGTCAGCTGCTGAAGCCAGATACACTATTCAGGTATGACACTGCATGCCAATCAGATCAATAATGAGTCAGGCAACTCGGCGTGGGTTGATAACATTCATAAAGGCTGTAAAAGTTTATAAAACTGTTGAAAAGGACAAACCTAGCCAGAGGGCCATGGTGTTGGAGTGTGGTAATATTTATCACTTGTGTGGCTGTATTTCAATATTTCTGCAGGGAAGCAGGTGCATCTTTGTATGGATATGGATGAGGTCCACAATGCCCTCAGGGAAGTAATGGCTTTAATATCCTCTAGTTTCTTTGTCTTCCTGCTTCTTTCTCTCCATCACAGGCCCTCGTGGGAGGGAGGCTCATAAATCCTCTCAATGGGTGGAGACTGGCTTGTTAGTGTGAGTGACGGCGGGCCACTCTTAGGCAAGGAGGACAAGGTCTTTTGTGCTCTCCATCTTTCAGCACACATTGACCTTCTCTTATCTGCTCTCCTTTACCTTTAACTGCCTGGGCCAAGTGCCAGAGGTCAAGGAAGGAGGGAAAGAGAGGGAGTGTGACAGAGAGAGAGAACATTAAAATCAGATAAAACGGAGGGAGAGACAGAGTGACCATCAGCGTGATGATGAGACAACAAGTGAAGAAGTGAAAATAGAGAGAAAGTGGAGAAAAAGAGAGTGCAAATCAGTGAAAACCAGTGATAATGAGGAAAGAAAGACAAGACAGAGAGAAAGATAGAAGGAGAGACACAGACAGAGAGAGACAGAGCAAGAGCAGGAGCAAAGCAGGGGGAGATGATATGCCACCATCTTAATTAGTTCCACACGATGGCAAAACAATCAACTCTTGGAGTCCAGATTAGATGTGAAGGCTGGATGAGAGGTCAAGATTGTATGACAGAATGAAACTAAATAAAAGTAGATCACATCCACAGATTAATCTCAGATATCCTCCACTTGTTCTGACATCTGATGGAAATATGAATTAAAATCTGCATGGAACAGTTGTTCTATCTGATAGCATTTATTCATAACTTTAAAAAGTGATGCAATGCCATGATGCCCAGGACAGAAATGACAACATAGACATTCTGAATAAAAGTCTTTTCACAAACTGCTTCAAAACAAGGCAATTTTCGAAATCAAATATATTTATTTATATAGTTATTTATATAGTCTTTTATATGAATATTTTATACATTCTTTTGAATTCACTGGACTGGCACATTTTAAGCGCATACACATAATAAACCCATACAGGAACGACTCTCCACAATAAAGAAGAAATACACACTTAAACACACAAACACAAACACACACACACACACAAACTCACACACACACACGCACACATACACACACACACACACACACACACACACACACATACATTGTGGTCCTACCCTTTATGCATCAAAAACATAATAACACTTCAATCCCTCGACTGCTGTACACAAACCGTGATTTCTTACAACAGGAACACTTGGTTGCCAGATTCATTGTTAACACAGTGGCACCTTGATTCAGCATCAAACATGAGAGAAAAAGGGCTGTTCATTTGAAACAGTGCATGCATTAGCTCACTGTACGATCACTTGTCACAGAGCACATTGTTGAAATGTAACATATCAAAGAGGAAATTCACAATAACTCACAACTTCCACTGTAAACAAAATAAATTGAAAAGAAATGATACTGCCTCAGATGCTGGGAAGCAATGGATCAATTTGAGTCAGCATAATGGCCATTTCTTGGAACTGGACTGCTATAATAGAAATGGACGATATAATAATGGACTTCTTTACAAACCTTATCAGGCTATAATCAGCTGTTGTTTGTAAGCAAGGGAAACAGGCGATTTAGCTGTAGGTTATAGTTCTCTCAGCACATATTAGGTACTCAGAGTACTAAGTTGTACTAAGACAACCTAATTATCACCTAGAAAAACAATAAGTCCTTCTCTTACTGTGGCTTGTTTATTTAAACAAGCACAAAGAAACCATTAAACAGACTTTATACCACCTCATTCTAATTTCACTGCTTGCGACGATAAAAACTATTTAGTGGAAGGGATTTTGGTTCAGTTCAGTTCAGTGGAACAGACTTCCCTCCAAACATCAGTGCATATCCTTGCATTCTTAAATGACTAAGCACATTTGACACTGTCACTTACTACCAACCCAACAGAAAGCATATTAACATTCAATTCAATTGACCCATTTGTATACACCAGCTCCTCAGAATGAGAGACCTGCCCCCAACTGAAACTGAAGACTTAGCTAGCATAGCTTAGCACTGATGGATATGCTTCTTTGGGCATGTGGAGAGCTGTTGTTAAATACTGGGGGAAGTAGTTGTGTGGCATGACATTTTAGCTGATCAGGGGAGCACTGTTTCCCTTTTTTTTAAAAAAAGGCTTACAGGGGAACACACACAGACACCCTCCTGCTCTGGTAAAGTTAATGTGACTGAGTGCTGAAATGTGGTTTGATCGTTGGCCTCTCATCTCTCTCCTCTCTGTGAGTCCTGCGGCTACGTTTGATGGATGTGATGGTTCCTCGGTCTTCATCAAAAACACCAGTTGGCTTTTTTTTTCTTTTGCCTTTTTCAGACTGTTCCACAGTGGGGTGTCAACGGAGCCAAAGAGACTGCCAGAGAGAGGCAGCAGAACACCATAGGACAAGCAGAGAGCGTAAACAGCACTCAAAAGAGAGAGAGAGAGAGAAAGAGAGAGAGAGAGAAGGAAAGCAACACTCCACACTCCAGCACTTCGGGTGGAGGTGGAGGGGCAGAGCCTGGAGCACAGTGCCGGGTTGGGGGGTGGCTGACTCTTGCTCTCAGTCGAAAGCATCTCAGCTTGATCCTGCTGTGCTCACACTAAACTGCCAAAGCAGTTCAGTTAAGCTGGCTGCTGCCTGTGACATGAACAAAGACACTTTATGATAATGACAACAATAATACTGCTCAGTGCTGCTCAGCATGGATGGGGTGTCTGCTGGGAGACTCCAGTGGGACACCAGATTTGAGGCCTCTTTTTCAGCAAAGAAAAACTTCTTCCCCCAGGGACATTCAGTGCAGTGCAGTTTTTCATTCCAAAAAAATAAAAAATAAAAGTAAAAGACTGGCAGGACATTTTTTGAGGGATCAAAAGACTGATAAATCTAGGCTTATCATCCCATCATAAGCATACTCCATCTGCATCCAAAACCTCATACTGCAATCAACCACCTAGGAAGTGTCTTATGCACAATGGTCCTTTTTTGAGTTTTGATTACTTCCAGGAAACAGTTCAGCCCTGCTTCTACTTGGGATTTCAAGCTGATGCTGATCAGGGGTTTCAAAGTGGCAGTTACATTTAGTACATTGCTGGTGTAGGTAAGTCTGTAGTGCTCCTGGAAAATATGGTTTGACCTCCACGTGACTTCTTTGAAGTTCCTCAGAACATGACCTCCTCACAGCTGCCGTAGTCGCTCTCCACCAAGTCTGAGCCAGCGTAGCTCTGCCGGCCCGCATTTCGCGAGGTGCGTGGCGGCTGGGGTGCGGCCTGCCGCGAGCGAGACCGCGGCGAACGCGGAGGTGTCCGGCAGTCGGCGTAAGACGGCTGTGCCACGCTGAGCCGCATGCTGAGGCGCTGGTAGTTGCTGCCCCCCCCACCGCTGCCCGACACATTGTCCAGACTGCGGGCATGCTGGGAAGGGTAGTAGCTGACTGCTGTGTACTCGTTAGGGCATTGATGGACGGGAAGGGGTTGCCCGTCTGGGCCCAGGAAGTCGTCCAGGTTCTGGTTGCTGTAGCAGGGCGGGAGCGGGGCACGGCGGTCGGACCCTCCTCCGCCACCCATGCGCTCAAGCGGGAACGGGAAGCCACCGAAACGCGAGTTCCGCCGAGAGTCGCCGGATGTCGATGACGGGTAGGTGCTTTCCACAATGTCGAACTGTGGGAACTCCTGGACAACTGGCCGGCCAAAGTAATCTGGGTCAGCTGGATAGACTGCAGGGGGAGAGAGAGAGAGAGAGAGAGTCATTATCATAGCCAACACTGCAGAGCTCCCTGAAGCACTTAGTGTCTCAGATCCACTCTGGGGCCTGACAAACCTAATTCAGCTGATCAAAGGCCTCATGAATGTGTTGAACGGAGTCAGGACAGTGTGAGCAAAGCAGAGACACACCTCGAATGCAAAATCACCACCACACACACACAACCACAGCCTCACCATGTTGTTTTTTTCCGTACTTAACATATCCAGGTGGACTGGGTGTTGTCTCTGAAGAGCTGAACAGTTTATGGCAAAGTGTTGAGGATGACAGACTGTGGCTCTCAGTGGTCATAAAAAAATCATTCATCCCTGGGAGGTTTCCTGTGACCAGTGACTAATAAAAGCCTGGGTCCTAGGGAACATTCTGTGTTTGCCTTGTGTGATTCGGTTCGTCTGAGCGCGCTCATGAGAGCTTAACAAGCGCTTCATTTACTGCGGGTCCAGGAGAGTAAACAGTGACACAGCTGTGCCATGCATCATTAAAAGCTCAACACTGCTCAACAGAGCTGAGCTGGAGAAAGCACACTCTTTAGCAGCATGAGGGCTCACTCGACTTAATGTGTGTGTGTGTGTGTGTGTGTGCCACTCCTGTCAACTGGTGTTTGGAATGCGACACATGTCCTTAAAAGGCTGTATTTTAGCTTAAGAGTGAAAGATAAGATAGGTAGAGGACAAAAAGAAAAAGAGAGTAAGAGGAGTGAGAGATAGAGAGAGAGAGAGAGAGAAAGAGAGAGAGAGAAAGGCGGGGGGACTAATAGAAAAAGAGATGAATTGGAAGTACTGACACAAAAATTTCTGTCATAATTTAGGGAGCCCTCCCTTACTGTCTTCCCCTAGTCTAAAATTCCTTCAGTGGCCAAACACTGATTCCTCTCAGTCTGACAACATTCTAAAGTCAGGCAAGACATGTGATGCATTCAGGGAAGGCAGTGACTGCAGTGACAGCATCAATCTAATCTATGCATGCATTTCTGCAATTTCTGCATCAGCTCATGCAGAGCGCAGCATAAATGATGGAGCGGTGCACACCTTCATAGTCGAGCTCCCAGTTGTTTTTGACGATGGACTCGTTGTCGGAAGTGGAGGGAGGGGGCGCAGGCTTGGGGAGGTTTGGGGCCACACTGCAAACCACGGGTCCTGGAGGCTTGTTGCTGAGCAGGGTCCCCCTCGGTGACGGGCCTGGTGGCTTCAGAGTGCGGAAGGGGCTGTTGTGTTCCAGGTCGCCGGGCCGCGAACCAATCAGGGTGCTCATCTCCATGGGCGGTGAGTCCCTGTCCGCGACACCGGCAGCCGCCATCATCATGCTCTTGGTGAGGTGTGGCGGGAAGTAGCCGTTGGAGTCCTGCACGCAGACGGGTTTGTGCTTGCGCTGGCGCACGTAGCGTTTCCGCAGGTACACAAACAAGGCCACCAGGAGGAGGAGGCCGATGATGCCTGCCCCGATCTCAACCATCTCCAGGTAGGAGATGACGTGCGACACCTGGGGCAGCGGGTCGCAGTGGAAGGAGCGGTCGGCTTTGGTGTCACGCTTGCAGTCGTAGCCGCTGGAGCAGGGGTTCGGCGAACATGGGTCCACCAGATTCTGACACCTTCATAAATGAGTTCACAAGTGAGAGATGAAAATGAGAGGCACATCTGTGCTCACAGACTACTTTCAGACAAGCTGGTCGTCTCGCAATGCAGGATAAACATACAGTGGTGGACCTGAAGTGGTTACTTGATGCATGATACTTGTCATCATAATAATATATTTGAAGTGCCTTTATATTATATTAGAGGTACTGTTGATTGTATGTGTGTGTGCATGCATGATGTGTGCATATGTGTGTGTGTGTGTGTGTGTGTGTGTGTGTGTGTGTGTGTGTGTGTGTGTGTGTGCGCTTTACTCACCTGCTCCCTTCGCTGTTCTGGGTGCAGTTGCAGAAGTAACCTTTCGGCTTTGGCACACACTGTCCGCCGTGGATGCAGGGCTGAGAGGCGCAAGGGTTGTCTGCCAACTCACAGCGCATGCCAAGGAAGTGTTCAGGACAGCTGCAGTGCACGTCTGCCATACACACACACACACACACATAAATATAGGCATAAATGACTAAGTCACGAATGACTGAGACGGTTTCTGCTGCTGAGAGAGACAGAAGGTGAAGGTAGCAGCAGAAGACCATGACCTGAAAACCTGCCTAGAGAGATAGTGGGCTACACGGGAACACCTTACACTGTGATGAATGTGTAGAAGGCATTACAGTTTTGTCTGATTGCTTAGGCACAAGTTTTGCAAAACTCTACACACAAATCACATAACCTTCCACCGAACTAGCACATCATAAATTACTTGCAAAAGCGCTTTTTACACTCTTTGCAAAAACACTTTTTGCTCACATTTTGTTTAACAGCATTGTTTACAAAATGGTATTTTAGTACACAACGATACACACAACCTATAGCATTAATAAGCAACAAAGCACCAACTGCATGCTGACAGTAAGAATGGAGAACACATTTGACTTATGCTTACTCTGTGTTCAGGGCATGTCCGTTTTCAGTATCATTCATATGCACAGGTATCCAAACAAATGTGTAAGTTGTGGATGTTTACATGTATTTCATTACAAGCTTGCGGTGTATAAGAGAGAGGGGATGAATTTATTTATTTTTTTTACAGTTTTTTTTTTCAAAATTTTGACATTTGATCTCAACATTTTCTCCACTTTTGCACCTTATATACCTTTTCTGCTTATCTTTCACTTTCTGTCTAATATTGTCCAAAACGAATCCAGACAAATCCTCAACTGTCTTTTTGCAGTACTAAAGGTCTTAATGTTGAGTGAAGTAATTATCAAACAGAAATGTATGGTTTTTCTACAAGTGTGTGTTATGCAGTGAGTTGTGTTTACAGTACAACAAAATTTCAGACTGAGTGTAAAGAGCTGACTGGGCTTTCAGTTTGGCAGACTTTGTGAATAGATACAAGAGTTAATAGTTTCAAAAATCGTTCTGAAAAAATCACTGTCAGTATTTAAGCGTTCAGAAAAAGCTGAAATCATAGAGTGATCATCTACAGGTTGTTTGGGTGCTGTCTAGATGTTTCAGTGGAAATCCAAACAAATGTTAGCCTTTACTAGCCTAAGTGATTATGGCCATTACGAGCAAAGCCCAAAGTCCAAAAAAAAAACCAACAGAATAAAAGCATATGTAAAAAGTGTTTCAGGATAAAAAAAAGTCGGAAAACGTGTGCAAGTGTAACTGTAAACTAAAACTACTGTAAACTACTGTAAACTTGTCCCACTTAACTTGAGTCAACCTATTTAGTAGAGCTATGATCAGTACTGGAGAAAAGCAAAACAATCAGGATGAGGATATTTCTCCTTAGTGAAATTGGATAAGTAGCCTTAATTAAAATATTCTTGTTATGTCGTCAGTCGGCTCTTACTCATTCACTCAATGAACTCAATGCTAGTGACTCTGAAAAGCAGTGCTCTTGAGCTATTTCAATCATAGCTTTGAGAAAGCTGGTTTTCATCCTTTTTCATTACCATCAGTGTGTGTTTCAATAAGTGACGTACAGTGCATCTGTCATCCTTTCATCTCTCTCCTCTGTTATTTTGGTGGAGGCCGGCTGCTTTAGAATACCTCCCACACAGAATTCCTGTCTCTCCGAGTGAAAACCCAATCCACAAACACACGGCATTGTGCCATTCAACAATAGTAATGACTGGCTTCAATTGCAGACGTAAAAAGAATGTGGGAGAAAATGCAAAGGGTCCAAGTAATGCTGAAGCCTATCCACACAAGCCTGGGGATTTGTTGCCATGTCTTCTTCCCTATCACCCATTATCATATTGTCAGAGAGTTACCTGCTTCCTGCTTGGCGTCACGGTTACGTTCCCAAAGCAAAAAAGAAAAAAACAAAAAACAAAAAACAAAAAAACACACAAACATACAGAACCCTGATCAAATGATCCTTTCAAAGAGCTAAAACAGTGATGTTTGACGCTGAGCAGCGGCGCACACTCACCTCCATTCTCGCTCTCCTGGCAGGAGCCTCCATTCTTACAGGGCTGGCTGGCACAGCCTCCCTCAGCCTTGCAGCACTGAAAGATCCCAAACACTCTGGGGCCATCCCCAGGGCCAGAGTGCCCCAGCTGGGCCTTGTCCATCTTCACAGCCTGCCCGTTGACCTCTACACCCTCCAGGCAGCCCCGGAGGCCCTGAGGTGGAGTCTGCTCACGCAGCTGCTCCAGTTGGGATGGTGCTCCGGTGGCCCCCGTGCCAAAGAGCAGGGCACCCCGGGGCCTCACCAGCCTGCAGGGTTCTGCCAGTGTGATGTGGACAGGTGAGCCATGCCCGTCGCCGTGCCCATCAGTGCTGAGGCTCATGTATGTGCCGTTGACCTCTAGACGGATGTGGTGCCAGCGGCCATCAGACACACGGTGCCCACGTACATGGAGAGTGCCAGGGAGCTGGTTGCCACAGCCATACTGAAACCGCAGCTCTCCATCCTCTAACTGTGGGGGGAAAAAAAGAAACTTTAGATTCTGGAGCATTTTATTTTAAAGACTTATGTGCAGTCATGACACGTACATTTGTAACAGGGACGGGTAAGGACAGGTTTGCTTTTATTGATATCTCTGGTAGAGAAGACAATGGTTTATTAGTGGCATGACAAAGGAACATTTTCTACAAATCATTCATCAAGTACAGATAAGATGTGACAAAAATGGGTCACACTTGGACCCACATCAATAATGGAAGACTGAAATCCAGAAATCAATGATGCACAAAAAACAACCCTTGGGTAACTTTGAGAACTGTTACTTTTTATAATATACTGTACATTTTATTTTACTTGCATACGCTTTTATCCAAAGCAACTTTTTTTGTCAACTAGCAATTATTCAAGGCCAGTCTCCCCTAGAGCAACTTAGGGTTAAGTGCCTTGCTCAGGGGCACAACGGTGGAAGCCGAGATTCGAACCCCCAACTTTTCAGGCTGCTAGTATGCTAGCCAGGTTCCTTAACCACTATGCTACCACATGTATTTCATATGTGTTTCTCTACTTGAAACTAGTTTCTGCTGGGTATGCTGGTGCATATACTGTGTGTTACCTCTGTTCATGCAGTGTGTGGAAGACACTGACAATGGAGAAAAGCAAAGGGGAAAAAGCACTGCTTTATGGTGAGGACTGCATCAACCTCTCCCTCCATGGGCGTGATTAAAGAGTACAACTGCTTAAGTCCTCTCTCTCCTTAACATCCATATCCAGACAAGCAATACTGTATGATGAGCCATACTTTACCAGTCGCATGGTAAATATATTTACTGTCTATATAATTGCATTTGTGCAGTATCTTTTAAGAATAATGCCCAAAGGATGTCTAACTGTACACCCTTCATGGTCAGGAACTTTCTGTGGTCAGGAACTTTCTTTCAATTCAGCATCTCACACTGCCAAAGGCATTGAAGCTCTCAAAGCATTTGGTGGACAAAGAGCCCCTAACATATATCATCCAAGGCTAAAGATCATCTTTACCTGTAGTCTTAAGAAAGAAGACAAAACACCCACACTCCTTTCTCAGAGGAGAGATGGAGGCAAAATGGGCCTTGGCTGTTCAGTGATTTGATAACATTATTCCAGAATATCATGGGCACAACTCTTCTTCTCAAGCGTGCTTTCAGGATGCAAGGTCAGCCTGTTTCAAAAGGCTCCATAGTATTCACATAAGCTTTGTTATTATGCCCAATCAGCTTGTCCAGGCCAACAAACAACAATATATTCATGTTCTCTCCTGGCCTTGGATCCCTCCCCCCCTTGTTAAAAATGCATGCCGTGACTCTTGCGTGTGTGTGTGTTTGAAATTAGCCAAGCTTCACACAGATATACAGCACATGCATTATTAATGTATTTCTCCAATCACAGGAAGCTCTAATTGCTTTGGAGGAGGCTCAGAGAGGCGCTCTGAGTTGCTGCATGGGGCTTTGGGCTTGGATGTGGCCAGGCAGCGCACACCGACCTGCGCTTGTTTGGTATTTCATATGTGTAAGCATGCTGACAGGGGGGGAAAGAGAGCTCGGATTGCAGCTCACTTGCAGCTGAAGGAATGTGATGAATTATGAGATTGTTGATTTGATTTGTTTTATTGGTTTGTCTGTGTGTGTTTGTGTGTGTGTCTGTGTTTGTTTGTTTGTATGTGTCTATCCATGTGTGCATGTGCATGCCAATTTTGTCCAGGAGTCTTGGTGTGTGTGTGTGTGTGTGTGTTTCCCCCAGGGTAAATTTTTTTATTGGATTATTAAACATCCCTCATCAAAGACTTCTATCTTATGACAGGTGTTGTATAACTGACTTTGTGTATGTGTGTTTTTTTTTCAAGGCAATAGCTGACAACGTCCAGCATTTAAAAAAAAGGATCAAACTCTCCCTCCTTGGGCGTGATTAAAGAGCTTCGTTATGTGCAATTACAGGAAATCCTCTGCTCATCTGATGTTTCACAAATTTCCAAACATTAGAGAGAGAACCGGTAAAGAGAGAGGAAGAGGAAGAGGAAGAGAACCCCTCTTTAGGTGCTTCTCCTGTCTTCAAGCAAGGAAGAGGACATCAAACACACAAGGCTCCAAAAAAAACGAAGTGGATTGGGTCCACCTCACGAGAAAACCTAATTACCACGATCAATGCATGCACCCCAGACCACTGCATCTAAAAAGGTCTCTTTTTAACTGTTTCTATCTCATCGTAGATCTTGTTCCCCTTAATAATGTTAGATCCTGGCTGTCACTTTTCATAAATGCCTGCACTGGTTACCTGACAAGTCACCTTTTCTTCTGTCTTGGCTGTCTGGGGTGGTTTTGTCCAAAAGGAAACCATTTCCATTTAAAAGGTAATTACTTTAAAGGAGTGAATACGCATGGGAAAAGAACAAGGAAAAAAAAGCTGGCAGGACACAGGGGAGTCAGGTGTGATTGTAATTCTACAAGTTTTTCCAAGGGATGAGCGGAGCTTTTGTGTTAAGTCTGAATATTGATGAGATCTCACCAAGGCCGATACTCATTCATTAAAGGTGCCATTGAGCAGCAGACATGGGACTGGGACATAAATCCTGTCATGCCTCACCTCAAAGCATGTGTGTGTGTGTGTGTTTGTGTGTGTGTGTGAGTGTGTGTGTGCATATGTGAAGGACATGTATGCTTGTGGATTCTTAGATTAGATTCTTAGACCATGTTAGACCATGTTTAACCATTCCTTTTGAAGTGCCTCCATAACAATGAAACGAACTACTATGCCAACACTCAATACCCAGGAGATAAAGGAGCAAGGAAAGAGAGGAAGCAAGAGAAAGAAAGAGAGAGAGAAAGAGAGGAAGAAGGAAAAATATGGTTTGAAGCCACTTAAATAGAATATTCTATTCTGATGTATAAATAAGCAGGGTCGTGGGAAATTGTGTGGCAGGCATCTGATGTGCCAGATAGCAGTTTTATCAAGGCTCTTTATCTGTCTCATTACTTACAGTGAGATTGTTATTCCCTTTCGTAAGCCCGCTGCAGAGTCACTGAACTGTGCTCCAACTCAGTTGAACTCCTATCCTTTCCTATATTTTCCGCAGGTATGATGAGGGTTCAGAATGATATCCACACACACACACACACACACACACACACACACACACACACACACACACATAGCACACGCACATAGGATACATATCACCTATGTCGCGCCCCAGTGCACCACAGATAGATTCCGAACCACTCACTCAGCCATAACACGGCTCCCAGCAGGAGAAGGACATGAAGATGCTGAGATACGGCCAAGGGTGACTGAAAGCAGCCATATCAAATCAAAATCCCCTTTGGAATGCCCACATCCTGATTAACTCGCACACACCAAATCCTGTCAGCGGTATTCAAAAAATGACTTCAAAGGTCCTTTGCTTCCCTAGTGTCACCTAAGTGATGTGCAGAGATAATAAAGACTGACCTCCAACTGAAGGTCACTGTGTGGAGTCTGAGGATTATTCTAGACTTTGTTTGAATCACTTCATTTATGTGGCATAGAAAGAGATGCTTTGAGTGGGGAAAATGAGAGTAACCATGTTACAAATAAGTAATAATAAAACATTTATAGCAATATAAACATTGTTATTTAGTATGACATACTGACATCAAAGAGCCCTTCCTTTTTGTCAGTGTAATTACTTGTGTCCTGTTTACCTTTTGAAGAAGCCTGTCACACAAAGGGAACAGAAGCTTTTCTTTCAGCTCTTTGTTCAACTAATGTTTGAGAAGCATAACTCACCACATAACAACATGGTTTTGTCCCAGGCGGACCACAAGAAAAAAAGAGACTTGACCAGGCCTACCTTTAAGGTTCCCCAGTCTGTTCCATTTGTGGCCATGACAACAGCGTCTCTCTGGAACGTCTTGATTTGGAGCGACAGGTGAAAGTGTTGCACCTGCTCATCGGCTCGATGAAGGTATTTCAGGTAGCCGTGACCGTCGAACTGAATCGCTGAGCCTGAAAGGCAGACAAAAAAAAAAAGCTCCTCTTAAAAACAGTCATTACTCTCATCTTTCCCTTGTGCCTACAGAGAACAGGACTGGGTGCATGCCAAATGCGCCACAGCTGCCGCATTGGCTTTGCCAGGCCACAGCTGGCATCCCTTATTGTTTGAGGAATGGCTACATCTAGTCCTCTTGGGTGAGTGGGGTTGGTTCCAAATTGCACACTGCCTCTGAAGCTCACACAGTCACTGCCGAGGATCAGTCAGAATGCATTTGGGCCTGCAGCGTGACTACACTCCCCTGCCAAAATAATGTGTGATAGTAATATCTGCTGAGGAATCGTCACACTCTGGTGATAGAGTTCGGGGGATTAACGATTCTTCTCCCTCTGCATCGATTTCCAGATCTCCCTATCACCAATGCACATTTGGAAGCTCAAGATGGAGCGCATTCCTTGGAAAGAGATTTGGTGTGACTTGTCAAATATTTTCATGCTTTTGTTCCTCTGAACCCAGAGTGCTGGTTCGACCAGTCAAAACAGAGTGAAGATGGCTCAGAGATGGCTCTTGGGGGGGTGGGGGAAAGGGGGGGATGGGTGGTTTGGGATGGGAGACAAACTGTAGTGTCTGCCAGGCCAAGAAGAAGGCCGACTTCACAGAAAGAGGAGGAAATTATTCTTGTCGGCTCCAGGCTCAGCCTCCTCTAATCCCTTCCGGCGACGGACAGACTCGCCCAGGTAGAGGCTGAGGGCGAGGAAATGAGAGATTCTAGGGGAGTGACTCCCTACACTCTAGTGGTGCCACAATAACTGCCATAAAATAAATGACATGTAAATTATCATTCTGTGTCTGTTTCCCCTCGCTCTCTCACACATTCTCTCTCTCTCTCTCTCTCTCTCTCTCTCTCTCTCTCACACACACACACACACACACACACACACGCAGAATGAAACTATGAATATGCAAGTGGTTGCTTGTAGTGTGGAGACACTGCTGGAGAAGAGAAATGGTTACACTTACCGTGCTCACTTGGATGAATGGGATGGACTTAAATGTACTATACATACTGTAGATAGACAGATACTGTAGATAGGCTGAATGGATACATAGACAGACAGATGGACATATAAATAGACACTATCTGTAGACTGTAGAGAAGAATGGTGTTTTTTTTCAGAACTCCAGTGAAACTGGAAAGCATTGAGATGCAGATGGAAGACAAAGGACAAACAGACAGTCAGAGGACAGGAAGGCAGTCAGAAAGACAGACAGATCCTGGTGGGCTCATACCATTGCAGTAGCAGACACTCTCCCAGTGGTGCTGTGGCGTGATGAAGCCCACCCTGTCCGTGGCGTAGTGGCTGACCCTCTCCTCACTCATGAGCACCGAGCTTTGGCAGCCCCGCGGTGGACATCCGGGCTCCAGGCAGCCATCGTGGTGGAGCCGCAGGACGCTGAGGCCCAGGGCTTCCTCCGCGTTGGCCACCGCCCCTGCCAGACGCTGGGTCAACAGCCCGCCGGCTCCCCCTTCTTTCCACCCGGTGCCCCCTTGAGGCCGCCACAGTAGCAGCACATCCAGCACAAGGGAATTGGGCTCCTGCTGCAGACTGGCGATGTGCAGCTCATGTCGGGGGAGGCCCAGTCCCGCGCTCAAGCTCCTCTGGAGACCCCGCCAGTGGTCACCCAGGAAATCCTCTGGCGAGAGGCCAGCGAGACGCAGCCCGAAGCCATGGTTTAGCGACCGCTGACTGGCTGCCCACACATGCACGCGCACCGGTGCCGAGGCGACGGAGGTCCCATCAGACACGCTAATATTGAGTGTGTAGGTGCCAGGAGCCAAGTCCTCCTCGGCCACCACGCGTCCGTCGGAGGGGTCCACGGAGAAACGCGAGGTGCCCTCAGTGGCAGGTGGCGACTCAGACATCAGCTGGAAAGTCAGGATGTCATGGGGGTCCTGGTCAGAGGCGTGGAGCTTGCCGATGACGCGGGCAGAAAAGGGAACCTCGGGAACAATGGTGATGAAGACTTCCAGGGGCGAGACCACCGGTGGGTACTTGCTCTGCTCCGTCACGTTGATCTTCACAACGCAGATGGAGGACAGAGGTGGATGACCACTGTCTGTAACCTGATGGGACAAGCAAACACAAGGCATGCATGAAGCTGTCAATCACACCCCTACAGACACACAAATGCCTGCATGCACACACACACACCCACACACTTAAACATTCATGTTCTCTCAAACTGAGCACAGCCTCATTCTTCAGGCAAAGAACAGGCAGATTTAAACTCTTCTACTGATTCCCTTGTTACACACACACTCACTCTCTCTCTCACACACACACACACACACACACACACTAATATATTCAATGCATTTTGTACTTCCTTTTTTAATTTTAATTTTTTTTGTGTGGAGAAAAAAGGGTGAAATTAAGGCTATAAATTAAATTAGCAAACATTTATGAACACACTATGTACACCTTACACCATAACACACCATATGTCTGCTAGCACCTACACACAGTTAAACTGCCACTTTTCATAAATTGTAGCACACTGTGGAGAGTAAACAATTCAGTATCCCAGCCCAGCCCCACAACCTGCAGCCTCACAACCTGCAGCCCCACACTCTTTCTTTGCTACTTCCCAACTAGGCACCTCATGACTATTAATGGCTTGTACCAAGTTGCTGATGCATGTATTTACAGAATACTTTCTAATAATTATTGGAAAAGAAACACAATAAAACAACAAAGATTTTATCTAGCTTACTTTCTCACCCTCCGTGATCTTCTAAAAGATTTTTATCTGGTTTACTTTGTCACCCTCTGTGATCTAAAAGATTTTATCTGGTTTACTGTGTCACCCTCTGTGATCTTCTCAAAGATTTTATCTGGCTTGCTTTGTCTCCCTATGTGCTCTTCGCAAAGATTTTGCTTTAAATAGTTACTTTCTTTACTTTATCTCCCTACTCACTTCTCCTCTTGCTCTGCTGCAGTCTTACCTGCACTTTGAGCAGATGCTGGGCTTTGGTTTTCATCTTCAGTGGCCCAGCCAGGGACAGGAGGCCGCCCTGGTCCACATGGAAGCGCCGGTCCTCATTGCCCGACACGATGTGGAAGGAGAAGGGTGGCCCGTTCTTGGGCGTATCCCTGTCCGTCACCACCAGTTGCAACACACTGCTGCCCAACGGCTCTCCCTCCTGTTGGAAAACACACACACACAAGGATGTCTATGAGTGTGTGTGTGTGCGTGTGTGTGTGTGTGCATGTTTCATGGCACACATGGCTGTCAGCCTTTTTTTTTCAAATATAGACCTGACAGAGGCAATAGTTTGCAGTCAAAGTGCTTAATTAAAAACACTGCTGAATTTGTTTTGGGCTGGGCATTCATTTCATTTTATTGAATGATAATTTGAAAATATACCACTATCAAATATTCATTGGTTGGCATGCAAACCCTTAAATCAATGCCTGCTTCCCTTGTTATATTTGGACATATGTTTATGCCATGGTAAGCCAGGCCTGAGTTGTGTTTATAGTTAAATCCTACTGCTCCCCTAACCCTCAAACCTCAGTATTCAGCCAATATCATCTAACATGGCTGGTCCATGTCACAGAGGCCACGTCATGTCAACCTGTCAGAGTTCCAAAAGCAGACAGTCACAAATCACAGCATGTGTTCAATGAGCATCCATGTACATGTAGGTAGATGGCCTGCCATTTTTCTCCAATGCCAAGAATAATAGGATGCTTTTTTTAAATTTTGACAATATAATACCTTTCCTGCCCTCACCATTCTTTTGTGAGCCTCGGACTTCATTTATGTTTTTCCGGCAGATGAAAATTGTCAGACGGCTTGTGCCCAAAACAAAGGCGAAATAGAAAATAACTCAAAGTGAGCCTTGGCAACAGCTTATAGAGAAACCATTGTATTGGCACCCGCCTGCCTGGGTGTCTGTATCTGGCTTGGAACAAACCCCTACCTCAAGCACACACACACATACACACACACACGTGCATGCACACACACACACACACACACACACACACACACACACACACACACACAATCTCACAATTTCATTGGGCCAATACTGATGATACAGGTATGGTAATTGAGACTGAGTGCTCTACTGGCAAAGATGAGTCTGACTGTCATTGCAAATCCTCCCTATAACCCCTCTCCTCTCTCTCATACACATACCCACATACACGTACACACACACACACACACCCACACACACATACCCCCCACCCCCCACACACACGTGCACAGATGCAGAAGCACCTCTTAGACCCCTGCCAAATAGCCTAGACAGAGATGGCTTAGGTAGAGGTAAATGGGCCGTGAAAAGTATTTCCAAGTCAGCAGAGTTGGCCCCTATAATCAGCTGAGATGAATTGCAGAGCAGAGCACACGCACACATACACACACATAGGGGCATTCTTCGACATAGCTTCAACAACCCCCCCACCAAATACACACACAAACACACACATGCACACACACACACACTGACCAGAAGCCAGATAAATGACACTGGAACTGGTCCATGGATAGATTACACACGGTCAACTGAGTTGTTTTGCAGTACAGGGGGGAGGGTGGCAGGGGGGATGACCCAAGTTGTGGAGAAAAGATGAGGTAAAGGGGGTTGTCTTCACTAGGGATATGTGAGCTATTTGTGTGAGTTTGAAGAGTGGGGGAAAGGATTTGTACATGTAGACTTTGATATGTGTGTGTGTGTGTGTGTGTGTGTGTGTGTCTTAGGCTGGTTGATCAAGACTCTGCATTGGTGTCCTAATGTGTGTATCCTCTCGCACTATCTTCATCTGTGTGTGTGTATGTGTGTGTGACCTTACCTGAAGTGTGAGGCTGTAGTTGACCTGAGAGAACACAGGTGGATTATCGTTTTCGTCTACTATGGTGACCGTCACCTGGACGGCAGAGGATAGAGGAGGGTCCCCATCATCAGAGGCCACCACAGTCAGAGAGTAGTGAGGTACCTGAGAGAGGGGACATGCACACACACACAGACACACACACACACACACACACACACACACACACACACACACACACACACACTGAGAAGGTCATCTCAGACTAGCACTTCAGATATACCATAGTAATAGCATCATGCACATAAAGATAATAAACTAATATGGTTGCATATTGTTACGTATTTAAGTATGCAATTTTAAGTGTACTGGATGGCCGTTAGCCTAGCAGTGTGTGTGGAACTTTAGTAAACCTTAAAAACCTTAAAAGCGTGCCAGTCAGTTAATTGGAAGCACAGGTTTTTCAATAACCTCGCTAAGGCATTTGACTCCCATTGATTCATGTTGCTTTGAGGTCACAGGTTTGAGCCTGGGGCTGGACCACGTGAGATAACCTTGGTTACGTACGCATACTGAATATACATATGCATACAACAGTTAGGCCCTTCCAAACTTTTTATTTTTTATATAATTCTGATTGGATGAGATACATGCGTCTATGCGTCACTAGTAGTGGGGATATCCCACAATATACCACAGGTGACTCTTTCCAGCTAGCAAACAATCCGCATTTTCTATTGAGCTGGCCCACGTGAATGTTCCAATCATTCTATGTCCCCTTTAAGGTGATCTGCTCAATGTCACCTTAAAGCAGGATGACCACTAATCTGACCTTATGTCTTGACTTATGCCTTGTCCCCTGACCTTATGGCCTTGTAACCTTGTGCTACAAACACAACCTCACTAGTGGCCTTAAAATCTGGACCATATCAGGGATATTTAGACAATTGTGTCCTAATAATTCCTTTAGATGGCTAGAAGACAGTGTATTTAAACCATTCAGCAAATTGTCTACACCAAACAAGCAAATCCTTGCCAAGCAGTTCCACACTCCATCTAACTGTCAACTAACCATTCCTGGTGCCTGGAAGTCTTCCCTTGACCTCCCTTAACCATCCTTTCACCCAACTCCATGCCTACGGCCTTTTGTGTTGATCACTGTCAACAGCCTTGGCGCTGGTTGTGAAAAATAAGTGTGAGAGTGAGTGGGTGATCTACCGTTGGATGGTGGGAGGTTAGGGAAGAGATAGAAGAAGAACACAAAAAAGAAGGAGGAGGAGAAGAAGAAGAAGGGAATGACAGCAGAAATACAGAAGATAGTAAAATGAGAGTTGAGCATGTGTGTGATGTGGAAGAGACTCATGAGTGTCCCTGAGGGTATGTGTGTGTGCATATGTGTATATGTGTGTAAGAGAGAGAGAGAGAGAGAGGGAGAGAGAAGGAGAGGGGGAGGGAGATACAGACATGTCTGAAAAGCCCCAGATTGTGTAGTTGTGTGCCACTGCAATGATCAATTCCAGAAATCAATTCCACTGGCAAAATTTCACGGTGAGCAAGTACTTATTAAAACAGCTCTGAGTGGACCTGCTCCCACTCCTGAGCTACTTAGTGGCAGTGTGTGTGTGTGTATATGTGTGTGTGTGTGTGTCAACATCTCTATGTGTATCTGTATGCTGGTAATTGTGCATAACATGTAATGTATGCTCAACATATATGTGTGTGTATGTGTGTGTGTGTGATAGAGCAATTGTGTGCAAGTATAAGTTGCGTGTGTGTGAGTGTGATAGCGTCATTGTGTGAAGGTATGGGGGTGTGTGCGTATAGTGTCTGGGAGTGCTCACCTCCTCCCGGTCGAGTGTGGTCAGTGCACGGATGTCCCCGCTGTGTGGATCTATGCTGAACTGATGCTGAGGGTCACCGCTGGCAATGAAGTAGCGCACCTGGCTGTTCGAGGGGCCATCGAGGTCATGAGCCATAACCTTGGAGAGAGAGAGAGAGAGAAGGGATTGGACCAAAGAGAAAGTAAGGAAAGAGACGCCTCAGAGAGAAAAGAAGGAAGAAGGGAGGCAAGAAAGAGAGGTTAGAGAGAGAAGGAGAGAGACAGAGAGACAGAGAGGGAGAAAAAGTAGAGGAGGCCACAGAAAGTGCAAGGCATTAGACACCTCTATTCTCAAGGTCACATAAATGCTTGTGAAGTTATTAATTGTAGGTACAATCGTATAGTCTCGTTATGTTGTTCTATGACAGCTTGATTTTCACTTCAGTTGCTTTTTGAGTTGCATTTTAAAAAGAGATGCCCTTGCCTGTCCTATTTTGGCCATCCTGGGCATCTGTAGGGGCTCATGCACTGAGGTTCGAATCCACCATTGTGCCCTTGAGCAAGGCGCTTAACCCTAAGTTGCTCTAGGGAAGACTGGTCAACTATTTATTAGGTGACAAAATGTAAGTCGCTTTGGATAAAAGTGTCTGCTAAATGCATAAATGTAAATGGACTCCTGATCTTGAGCTTAGTTTCCCTTGTTTATGCCTTTTGTTTACAGAGCAAATACAAGCACATGCGCACACACACATTCGCACACACACACACATACACACTCAAACACACACAAACACAGACAGCTGATCTGAGCTGAGCTGATACTGTTTTAGATTTATTTCCCCCATCTCCTTGGGAGATACATCTGGCATTGTTTAAACTCACTGAAGTTTAGCCTCTATTCACTGAGGTGACAGCGCCATCACTTCACAATAGCATGTTTGTGTGTGTGTGTGTGTGTGTGTGTGTGACAGCCTGTCAGGGTTACCTGTGTCACCACGTCTCCAGAAGTAATGTCTTCTGAGACCTCTACGGCGTAGTCTGCACGGCCAAAGACTGGAGCATTGTCGTTGACGTCAGTGACGTTGATGATAACCATGGTCACGTCACTGAGAGAAGACCGGGATCGAGACCCCTCCACTGACAGGTAGTACTCATGATACAGCTCAAAGTCCAGGGGCTCGCTCACCCATAGCACACCTGCACCACACACACACACATACACACACACACACAAACACAACAACACACACACACAGACACAAACACACACACAAAAACACACATATCAAAACATACTCCAGCTGAAGCTCTGACACTATGTGACAGCTTTTAAAAGACTTATCAGCTGGGCCACCTGCAGAAGGGTTTTCTAGGCAGCGGTTCAATATACTAGAGTCTCTTTTTTAAGGTCAAATCCAGGTCACTACAAAAAAAAGTAAGTTTGACAGAGAAAGACAAACCAGCAACTGGCCGTGGTGTAAGAAGCTCTGAATCTAACTTACTGCCAACAACCCTCAATGGCAATTAGAAGAGAGGTTCCCTTGGTGGAAAGAAGGTTTGGAAACAGAACAGAACCTGGTGGATAATGAGTGCTGTGGAGGGCATAACTTTAATGGAACACCAGTCCTGACAGTCGTAAAGGTATAAATATTTTAAAAGCAATGAAAAAAAATACTTCTTTGATCTCTCTTCAGGAATGCAATAGAAATTGTTTCCTTCCAAAAGAAAAAAATACACATTTTGTCTGTTACTGCAGTCCAAGACGTTTCTTTTTTGGTTGTGGTTGTTGTTGTTATTTGTGCACTCATTCAAATTGGAGAGACACTAGAAAATTGGCAGCACTGGCACAGGGATCATGGTTGGAGGAGGCGCACGCAAATCACATCTGTGCGTTATCATCGGCAGCACACTCCACTTGGCAGGCCGCTGGCATTTAAGGGTCCCGGCTTTGAGGGCTGCGCCCGTGCACGCTGACTGTGGGCTGATTGGGCTGTGAGAGCCGTATCGCGACAGGCCTGCGAAGGGGACAGCCGAGAGGATTTGCTTGCTGCGGTGTGGGATTAAAGATTGCCAGCTTTCCAACATCTCTCTCTCTCTTCCTCTCCTTCTTGTTCATTGTTGCTGTCTCTGCTTCCCTCATTTCATCTGTCTGATACTAGTACTACTTTCTCCACTTTTGTTGTTGTATTTTTCATTCTCTTAAACTACATCTACTCATTTCTCTACTCTTTCCTTTCCCCCCATTTTCTCTGACTACAACTCAACTTGAGTTGTTCTGTTAGCCATGTTCCCCCGACTCCCTCTTTCTCTGTATAATTTCACTATCGTAATATGTCATTTTGCTATTATTATGTATCTGCCTAATATATATAATACAGAGGACATGGTGATCAATGCTGTATGTCCATAGTATTATGATGGAATAGTGGCTTAACTGGTCCTTGGGGTTCCAGGGGACTAGCCCACTCGGACTGGGCTAATTGACCCCACACTGGGGTATGAATTACACAATGTACACTTCGATACAGCTGATACCACAAATGTCATCATCTCCAGTGGCCGCCCCCTGAAAACATGCCTCACACCCTGGCCCCACACCCAGATCTGCCTCTGGTGCTGTGAGGCTTTCCCTCTCATACGTGATACAACAACATTAGTAGGATCAAGCTGGCTGTTTAACTGCCAATTTATGTCAGGCTGCTGCAGGCAAATGTTCAGCTGACTCATTTGTTTTGAACCAAAAATCCAAAGCCGGACTGGTTTAGCAGTGTTGTATAGATGGGAACATTGTACTGGAGACTTGTATCAGATAAGACGTGAAACTATGACACCTACTGGAGGAAATGATCCCTGATGCATTCTGATCATCCCACAACAAGCCACACTTCCTACCACACACACACACACACACGCACACATACACACACACACACGCACACATACACACAAACACGCACACTTCAATAAATCTCTCTTATGTTTCAACTTCTAGTAATACTATCTAATTGTGGTCTTTTATGTTCTAAGCAAACTCTATATAAAAGTGCACTTTTTGGGAAAGGAAAAGAAAGAGGGTTGAGTCATTAGAAACACAGGGAAAGAAAGAGAACATTTTTGTTTCAAGCTTAGGTCTGTGCTTGAAGATAATAATGTCTGGGCTAAAGGCAGGCAGACAGACGGACAGAAAAAGATCGAGAGAGAGAGAGAGAGTCCACTTTGTTCATTCGACACAAGTGTATAACCAACTATGTGGCCTGCCAATAGCTTCTAAAAGTGAGAGCGCTTCTAAATTACCAATTGATTTTCCAGGACAAATGCCTGGTAGCCACCAGTGCATACAACTGCACCTTGTTGACAGCTAATGAAGAGATTGGGCTCAATCCACCATGAGTGAGGGGCAGGCAGACGGGTGGGCGGGTGGCAGTGGCGGTGTCAACGTTAGCCCTGGGTGCCAGCGATAAAGGGCCACAGAAGACGGAGAGCGATCGTGATGAAAGGGAGAAGCCAAACGAACGAGTGAGCACAAGCTCCAGTGGTTCCCACAAACGTGCTCACACAGGCAGCCAGGCAGGCAGGAGGGCAAGCAGGCACGAAAGAACCCTTACACACACACACATACAAGATGGTTCCCACTCTTTGACTGCTGGGAAGAAGGGCTTGTCATATCCTTGCAGAGTCTGAGCCTCTGTAACCAAAACAATAAAACTCTTACAACATTATGTATTAGGATTCCTATAAACTGTTTTGCCCAAACTATCTGTTGGTTTGGCATGAGAAACATGGTGATTTGTGGTGAGTCTTTCACTCAAACTGAGCTACTCAGAAGATTGTATCAGTGATGTATATGGCTGTTAACATGTGTCATTCATCAGTGCCAGGAGACTAAACTGGAGAATGAGACACTACTAGTACATTCCTGGTCCTGTTTAATGACTGGAGCTGATAGGTACCCTAGACACTTTTATTTGGTTTTCTTTTTTCCCCCTTCAACTCAGAAAACCACAGGTACACAGGAATGTGCGCAGACTAATTAAAAGCATTTTTTTACTCTTTTTTACTTTTTTACTATTCTTCAAATTCCCTTCACTATGGTTTTGATGTTTGATGTTCATGGTAAAAACAAAACACACACACACACACACACACACACACACACACACACACACACAATGTATAATCACTTTCTGAATAGAAGCACTGTGTAGAGTACAGGTCAGCTAAATAAATGCGTTCCCAGGTATAGCCCTCTCCCATTTTGCAATGTGTCACTGTAACCTCGGTTAATAATCTTGAAATTAAAGTAACTCAGTTCAAAGGCCTACCTGTCTGTGGGTTGATCTGGAATCTTCCACCTTCATTCCCAGCGACGATGGTGTATGTGACTGATTCGCTGCCTGCATCATCCCTCGTGTGTGCTGACACGCTGAGCACCTCCGTACCCACAGCGATAGACTCTGGAACAGAAGTACTATACTCCGAGGTGGCAAACACAGGCTGGTAGTCGCTGAGATCCACCACACTGACTGTTACCGTGGCAAATGAGTACAGGTGACGGGGCAGGCCGCGGTCTGTGGCCTTGACCTTCAGCTCGAAGGATGACTGACTCTCATCTGTCAGGGTCCTCTCCAGACGAAGGACTCCAGAGATTTCATCCAATGAGAAGAAGCTACTGTCTGGCCCCTGAAGAGAATACCGCACCTCAGAGTTTATACCTGAAAAAAAGCATAGACAAATGTTTATTATTGTCTGTCAATAGCATGTTATAAATGTATACATAAAAAAAAATCCACCAAAGCAGCCACAGTGATCCGTATAAAGTGCAGGGAATATCTGAACTTGGCTATCAATCAAATTACACATCTGCCACTGCAAATGTGTTTCTGTTTCATCTTACTGCCAAATCCTTCTGACCAAGTTCTGCTGAATATCACTCAACAGAGCCCATTATCCAGCCATTGTCTATGGGCCCATTCTCTGCTTACACAGTCTCACAAGGGGGGTAAATACTTCAACAGCTCTATTATTCAAGTGTAATATCTGTGTATGTGTCACTGTAGTCAAGCCTAGACGTGTAGAAGTCAGCGTATGTGCAGTTAAATTTTTCACACATGTGGCACCAAGATTCAAAACCACAATTTCCAGGCTACTACCATGCTGGCCTGGTTCCTTAACTGCTACACCACCACCACTCTGTTCTCAGGGCCTTTAAAAGCCTAAGGTGTTAGAGGCTGGTTCCAGTATATTAAAAAGAAGAGATAAGGAGAGAGAGGCTTCGAAGACAACAAATGAAGAGGAAGAGGAATGAGAGATGGCCTGGAGGCTCTGGGACTCCATGACATGTTCGCACGCATTTTACAGGAGTGGCCTTGTCACTCTCTGATTGAGAATTTCATCCAGGCACAGGCAACGTGATCCAAGATCAAACAAATGTTACTCACACTTCGTCTTCATTTCATTTATGGCTCCATCACAATCGTTTCACTGTTGTAAGTGAAAAATAATTACATAGCACTTTGTAATTACAGGAGGAAACTCATGGAGTGCCATCTGAGTTTCAGTAAAGACTCACGCGTTCCATATCACTGAGAGTGAAGGACTATGGGTGCTTGGATGGGATTATGCCACGCTGCAACACATTCTCAGTCCATGCAGTGGAATGTGTAAGTGTGAAACAAAAAAGTCCTCCAGGCACCTTTGATTCCAAGGCTGAATGGCACTGAAGGGGCTTTAAACATAAACATTACATAGGTGATGACAATGTAAGTGTGACTTGTGTAAGTGTGCTGTCTTTTGTGAGACACTGTGACTGTAACGATGGTGATTTTTACAGGCCTACAGGCATTCTACAATCTTTTTTCTTTTAACCATGGAAAGAATGTACGGGCAGCACGTACGGCATATGTTACAAAATGTTATTTGGACATGGTGGCACTATCAAGACCTTCAGCTCGTACCTGTATCAGGGTCTCTGGCGTAGATTACGGCGATGGGCGTTCTGACAGTGGTGTTGTCAAACACGGTGACCTCGTAGTGGCTGAGGGAGAAGCGGGGTGGATTGTCATTCATGTCCTGCACCATGAGCACAATGTCAGCTTGACAGGAGCGGCCGCCGCCGTCTGTGGCCTTCACCACCAAGTCGTATTCGAACTCCTGCTCCCGGTCGAGTGCAGCTAATGTGAACAGCTCCCCTAAAACCAGATTCAGAATCAGATTCAAGGTCCAATTTATTTCAACCAAGTGATTCAGTACCTTAAAGGGATTTGGTTTCAAACAATGTTATATTGTATATATTACTGACAATATTCAAAACAACTTACAGTATTGAAAATCTACAACACAAATACAAACAACCAACACAAACAGTAAACAAAACAAGACAATAAAAAATATAAATATAAAAAGATAAAATACTATAAATATATGTATATAAATAATATATAAATATTAATAGAAAATATTCAGACCCAATTTCATTCAGGCTCAATTTAAACTCACTGAACCTTGGTTTGAATATTTTTTTTAATTATGATTCTTTGTGTTTTCTTTAATTGTTCTTCATGTTTCTTGCTAACGTAGACACACAACCTCCCCTGTGGCTCACGTTGCAGTAGGAGTAAGTAATCTGAGCATGTTGGAGGCTCTAGGTTTGTTTAACCATCATCAAAAGCAGCAGGGAGTTTGTTTTGTTTTCTGTTTTATGCTTACAATATTTCACCAAATAGTTCCTTGTCAACTCAGTCCATCTAAGCAACCTGATAGGCCATATCTGTTAGATGCCCAGTTCTGGTCTTTGGTATGGAGGAGAGAGATCAGGGTTGGTTGATGACAGATCAACTTAACTGGAGAAGCCCATGATTAATGAGGGCGAAGAAAAATTCCAAACCGTTTAAATGAAAAAAAAAAGATTTCTTTTCTCGTCTGGTTTGGTGTGTCTTATTGTGTGTGTGTGTGTGTGTGGGCGTGTGCATGTGAGTATGTGTGTATGTATGTGTGTGTGAGTACTAGGCAAATAAATCCCCTTTAGGGAGGGCTCAGCAAACACTTAGTGTGTTTTACCTGTCCTGTGGTTCAGGTGGAACTTGTCAGCATTGTGTCCATGAAGGGTGAAAGAGATCTGTCCATTGGTGCCGATGTCAGGGTCAGATGCCGACACCTTAAGAATGAAACGTCCAGACGGGGAGTTCTCCATAACAGCCTCAGTGTAGAGCAACTGCACACAACAAACACACACACACACACACACACACACACACACACACATTTACACACACCCACACACACAAAGGAGTTAATGGTTAAGAGTTAAAGAGCTAATGGTCTTATTTGTTGTATGTCTCTTCTGATGAGATTGCACAAAGATTATACAAATTCATAGCATGCTCTTTGAATTAAGTTAGAGTATTTTTCTGTTGTTTTGTGTGTTTGTTTTAAGGTTACACAATTGAAGGAACCTGTTTGTCTATTGTTTACACTCAAACGGTAAGACTGGTGTATTTACTCTGAGCTCTTCACATCAGACAGGAGGGCAGATGTTGGTGCGGTAAGGACTGCGGTGTGGTTACATGAAGGGTGTGTCCCACACAGTAGCTGAGGAGCATTGAATAGGAGAGTCTCACCTGCTCGCACAAAGGGCTGTTGTCATTGATGTCGAGGACGTGGATGTCCACGGTGGCAGTGTCCTGGGACCGCCCATCTGTCGCGACAACCCGCAAGCTGTGCTTTTCTTGGGTTTCCCTGTCCAGGGCACCCTTCAGAACAACCCTCCACTCCTCCCCGACCGCCTCCACAGAGAACAGGCCGAGTGGGTCTCCATCTTCATGTGTCAGTTTCAGGGGGAGGGGGTGATTAGAATGGGTGAAAAAACATGTCAGAGATTGCACTAAGAAAACATAACAGATAACAAAATCAAAATGGTCAGCTAAGATTAAAATGAACTTAGTTCCACAACTCTTTGTCTCCCTTTTTAACAACTTATTTAAGGTAGGTATGCAGAAACCTGTATCTGGTGTGTGCTGAATATTTTATCACAATACTTAATTCTGTCAGATTTTTTCTCTCTACTGTTAATTTTCTAGAGACATAACAGGATTTTCTTGCTTATTCAGTTCAGTGAGTCTATAAAGGCAGGAAGAATGGTTCTTCAGATTAACATGCCGGCACAAACAATGGGGATCATGCTTTGGCATTTCAAAAGCCTGTAAAATTGCCTAATGCTTGATTAGGGCGTTTTTGTCCCTCAACACAGCAAACTGTCTGAGTTTTAACATGACAACATAAGTAGCAAAAGAAATGAAAACAGAGTCTTCTAAGTCTAAGAACTAAGAACATTTCCCCTCAGCTGTTAATCATGTAGACTGCTACATTTGCCCATTTAAGAGCTGCACTGCAACTGTGTGTTGCTGTGCAGCTGTGCAGTCTTCATTTCAAAAAGACTGAGATGATTTCTCTTTGCTGGTGTATTTGCTATAGGATTCATGATTTTTCACATTTTACACAGAGCTCAGTTGTCAAAATGATCTACTATATGAAGCTCATGAGATTACTAATGGGCCCCAGCATGAGAAAGTGTAGAACTGGCTCTTGTTTAATTGTTCAATTATATGCCTCTATGATGGCAATAAAATTTGAAATCAATTCTCTTTACTCTTCATGTGATTTCCCTGTGGAATCATAATAGGTCTGAAAAAAGTGTGGTTTTAGAGTCTAGATGTCGCAAAAATATATCTCAGTAATGTTAAATGTCCTAGTCATACGTATGCAGCAAAGCTGTCACTATAGTTGCCATACCTGTTTTACTTTTTCAGATACATTTACAGTATACTTAAATTTCAAGAATTTTTAAATAAAAATTATGCTAAAAATTATGATGTGCTGTATGGTGTTTTTTGGTCATACCACCCAGACCTTACCTGTTATGTAGCATGTGACCTGGCGGTTCTCTGCTGTTATGTCCAGATCTGTGGTGGACAGGATGGCGATGAGTTCCCCTGGCCTGCTGTTCTCCATGAGGGAGCCCTGGTAAAGTTCCTCTGTGAAGCGGGGCGGGTTGTCATTGTCATCTGTGATCATCACCTCCACCAGGGCAGAGGACGAGAGCTTGATCTTGCCACCTTGGTCAGTGGCCACCACATAAAAGCGGAACATCTGCTTGCTCTCACAGTCCATCTCCCTGAGAGTGGTGATCCAGCCGCTCTCACTGTCAATGGCAAAGATGTTGTCCACGTCCTCCGGCTCCAGACGGTACGTCACCTGCCCGTTGTCACCTGTGTCCGGATCATTGGCAGTCACCTGGATGACCGTGGTACCTGCTGGCATGTTCTCCGCCAGGAAGGCCTGGTATGGGTCAGCATCAAACGTGGGCTCGTTGTCATTCACGTCCTGTACTTGGATGCTGACGGACACCAAGGAGGCCACATCAGTGCCATTATGGTTGCCCTGTGCCATGACATCAATCTGGTACCACTTGGTTCTCTCGTGGTCGATTCTCTTTTGGACCACTAGAGTACCACTCTCTGCATCCACAGCGAAGACCTGGTCCTTGTTGCTCTCAATCGTGTTGCCCTCAACTAAGCTGTAAATGAGTGGCATGTCACTATCAGCGCGCACTATGCCAACCTCTGTTCCCAGGGGCAGATCTTCAGCTGCAGTGAAAGAGTACAGTGGCTCTGTGAACTGTGGCAAGGGCACCTGCCCGGGCACCACTTTGACCTGCACGGGCACTGTGCTGTTGAGGAATGGCAGGCCGCCATCTCGCGCTTTCACCTTAAAGTTGAAAATCTTGTTCTCCATATCCACCAGGCTCTCTTTGACACTGACCACTCCAGTGAAGGGATTGATCTCAATCACGTCCTCCGTCACCTCCTCCGCTTCATCAATGGTATAGGTGACATCTGCATTCTTGCCGTCGTCTGCATCGTATGCCATTATCTGAATGACAGGTGCGCCTTTGTTGACAGTGGACTGAATGGAGACTTGGTATTCGGAGGCTTTGAACTGTGGGGCATTGTCATTCTCATCTGTCAGGATAATCTTCACCGTGCAAAATGCTACTCTCCCTCCTCCGTCTTTGGCCATTACCTTGATGGCGATCACCCTTTGCAAAGGGTTTTCTCTGTCCAGTTGCTGGGTTGTCATGATTTGTCCCTCCTGGTCTATGGCGAACGTCTCGTCGGCAAGCTTATTGATAATCGTGTAGTCGACACTGCCGTACGGCCCATCATCCGGATCAATGGCGGCCAGACGGATCACACGGGTGCCTGGCTCTGCGTTTTCTGCAAGCTCAGCCTCATATATACTCTGGGTGAAATAGGGGCTATGTCTGTTGTTGTTAATCATGTCAATATTAACCGGGGCTGTCTTTTGAAACACACCATCTGACACAGCCACTGTGAGGTTGTAAAAAGGGTCCAGGTTTCTCTTGCAGACATTCGAGAACGAGATTACGCCTGACGATTCGTTGATGGAAAAGTATCTATTCTCATTACCTGAGAGGATCTTGTACTGGAGGTCTGTGCTGTCAGGATCGGAGGCCTGTATTTTAACCACTATGTGCCCACAGGTGGCCATTTCGTCCAGAGAGGCTCTATAATGGGTCTTAGTGAAGTCGGGTGGGTTGTCATTGACATCGGTCACATTCACCAGGATGTAAGCCTCGCTGCTGAGAGGTGGGGAGCCACTATCTGTTGCTCTGATCTTTAAGAGGAAATGTTGAATGGTCTCAAAATCCAGCGCCTGGGAGGTTAAGAGGGTACCACTCTGTGGATCAATCTCAAAAAACTCTGTCTCGTTTTTGCCTGTGCTCAGTAGCTCGTAGGTGATTTCCTTATTTGCGCCCGAGTCAGCGTCTGTGGCAGTGATCTGTGCCACAGAGATGCCAGCCGGCAGCCCCTCTAGCACTCGTGCTTCGTAGGTGTGCTTCTGAAATACGGGGGCATTGTCGTTCACGTCTTCCACCTCCACTTCCACTCTGGCCTCGGTGAAGGTTCCCATCACAGAGTCTGTCGCTCGCACCGTCAGCAGGTGCATTGCTTGCGCCTCGTAGTCCAGGAAGTCTGTGACACTTAGCACTCCCGTTTTAAAATCAACATGGAAATTTTTGGTTGCATTCTCTTCCTCCAGGTTGTAGATGAGGCGATAGCCCTCAGGATTACGTGCCTGAACATGCAAGATGGTGGTGAAGGGGGCAATGTTTTCTGGTAATTTCAGTGGGTAGAACAGGCTTTGGAAGACAGGATGGGTGCGGTTCCTTACTTGAATGTAAAGTTCTGCCACGGCACTATAACTCGGTTCTCCCTCATCAGACGCCAACACAGTGAGAACGTATTTATTCAAAGCCTCAAAGTCCAGGGGCCGCTGAAGTGACACATCTCCAAGATAAGGGTCGATTCTAAAGAGCTCAAAGTCATCCTCAAGCATGAAAATGACTGATCCATTCTCGCCCACGTCTGCATCGCTGGCCATCACTTGGAATAGCACATCGCCAGGTTCAGTCTCCTCTGAGATCGTCAAGGAATGGGGGAGGTTTGAGAAAATGGGCGCATTGTCGTTAATGTCATCGATATAAACTTTTACTTGGGTAATCGCTCTACGTGGTGGGTATCTCGTGTCCTTCACCTCCACCACCAGGTCATACTCGTTCTGCTCCTCACGATCGAAGGGGACACCAGTGGTATGCAGAACTCCCGACGACTCAATGATGGCAAATTTATCTCCGCCGTTAAGCACTTTGTAGATGAGCGGTTCGTTCAGGTAGCCACCGGCTGCTCTGAGCACAGCCAAGGTTTTCACAAACGTGACGTTTTCCAGTACAGTAGCCACCTGGAGCCGCTCCTCAAATTTCAGACTTGACATGGTCATGTTGGAGATGTTTACCTGGACGCTCGCTATGTCTTTGTATAAGCCATCAGAGGCCATGACTTTTAGCTGATGCTGAGCTTGTAAGCCAGACACATCACTAACAGAAATAACCCCAGACAAAGGGTGAATGGCAAAGTTCTTTGCAGAATTGCCCTCAATCAAACTATAAGTCACCCTAGAATCATCATCGTGAGCCATCACCTGGACGACCTCCATGTCTTTGAATAGGGGGAATTCAATGGAGGAGT
Source organism: Tenualosa thibaudeaui (assembly GCA_027481765.1). Lineage (NCBI taxonomy): Eukaryota > Metazoa > Chordata > Actinopteri > Clupeiformes > Clupeidae > Tenualosa > Tenualosa thibaudeaui. The sequence continues at coordinate 3,187,802 of JAIFZK010000004.1, read as the reverse complement.
TATAGGAAGGGGCCATGAATTTAGGAGGGCAGTCATTAAAGTCTAAGACCTGTATGACAACATTGGTTGGTGTCTCTGCCAATAAAGAGGGCTCTCCAGAGTCTCTCACCTGGATGGTTAAGTGAAACTTGGGAGTGGACTCATAGTCTACAGGGGCTATGAGAGAAATTGTCCCCATGTTGGGGTCCACTCTAAAGACTTTCTGGGCCTCTGGTTCCAGGATCTGGAAGACAAGCAGAGCATTTGAGTCCTTGTCTGCATCGCTAGCCTTGATCACCAGGGGGGAGTTGTTCTCCCCAATGACCATGGCGTTGATGTGAGCAGCCTCACTGATCTGCCCATGGTAACTGCTCTGCAGGAAAACAGGGGGGTTGTCATTCTCATCCACCACGTACACGTGCACAGTCGCATCGGACGAGGTCCCCATGGGTGTGATGACTCGCACCCGCAGGCGATATGTGGCGGTCGTCTCGAAATCCAATGGCGTCTGGACGGAGATGAGACCCGAGTAGGCATTGATGTGGAACTTTCCATTAGGATCACCATCTCGGATGCTGTACTGGAGTGCCAGGGGGCTCTGTGCTGAGACGGTGAGAACCGGAGAGCCAGGCGTGCTGGCCTCACTGATCTCAGTGAAGTACTCCTCTGAAAGGAACCTGGGGGCCATGAGGTCGGAGAGGGTGAGGTGGACCGTGACAGGACAGAGGTCGCTGCGCTGAGGGAAGCCCTGGTCAGTGGCTTTGATGGTCAGATGATACTGCTCCTGCAGCCCATTGGCTAAAGACTTGGCCACCCTGATAGCTCCTGTGTCCTGGTCAATGTCAAAGGCCCCATCACCATTCCCTGGACAGGAAGAGGAACAAAAGAGAAATATGAGTGGTTTCTGTTTCTGTTTCTGTGTGTGTGTGTGTGTGTGTGTGCGTGTGTGTGTGTGTGTGTATGTGTGCAATGTGGATGGGGATGAAACAATGAGAGTGTGTTTCTGAGTGGGCGAAGAGAAAGACAGATATGGCAAATGTGCATGTGAGTGATTTTTAATCTTTTTCATTATAATTACCTCTCTTTGTATGCCTTACGGGTCAAATTCAATTATGTGTAATTATACTCCACTGTCACAAAGACAGCTCAAGATGTAATTAACACCTTTGCACCAAGACAGGCGAAGTCACCCACACAGATGGGAGAGGATTTACAGTTGAAAAAAGTTTTTCCACTTTTCAATCAGGCCTTATTAACCTCATCCCCCTGCTCTATATCTTACCCGAATGAAAAGAGTAGACTATCTCAGCGTTGCTTCCAGTGTCTTTATCCAACGCCTTCACTCGGAGAACCTCAGTGCCCACAGGAGCCAGATTAGCAATGCTGCCTTCATATCGAGAACTTGTGAAGGTCGGAGTGTGGTCGTTGCAGTCCTCTACGTGGATCAAGGCCCTCACAAAATTTCTTTTCACAGGTATCTCTTGATCTCGAACCTGTAAGAGAAGAGAGAAGACAGTTTATTGTCAATTGATAGTCACTGGTAATGTGTTCACCTTATACTGCAGCCTGAATCACATCCTGTGACTCACCATGACAGTCTTACATCCCATGAAGATTGCATTAAGTTAGTTCATAAGTTAATAAAAAGTAATGAAATGGATGCATGTTGGCAATATGTTGTTACTGTTGAATAAAATGTGGAAATATACAGTATGATATTGTTTCACATCAGGAAACACACAGCGGTTACCATCTTGAAATGTAAATGCTGTTTTTGTTTTAGGCTGTGGGAGCTCCTGAGTCAGAAAGATATGAATCCTAGTATTAATACAGATCCTTATACCCACACTAATATTGATAATATTTACCATAATGATGAGTATGTGGAGGGGCAGTGTCTCGAAGTCCAGCTGTTCAGTCATGACCAGCACGCCGCTCCTGGGGTCCAGCTGAAAGTGCCGGCCGCTGTCTGGATAGACACTGCTGTGGATGGAGTAGATGAGTCGGCTGTTGATGTCAGCATCCTGCGCGCTCACCTGCAGGATCTCCTTCCAAGGTGCTGTATCCTCAGGGACCCTCACCTCGTACAGATCCTTCTGGAAGACTGGCCGGTGCTCGTTCATGTCCAGCACCCGGATGTAGGCCTGGGGTGGCAGAACATCAAGAGGTGGATTGCGTGAGTATTCTGCACAAAGGCGTTTGGGGCTAAATGTACATGGCATATACAACACAAAGCCTATTTTATTAGTGATAAAAAAGAGATTGGGTCTTGCTATCCTAGGGAGAGGAAGGAAGAGATTCAAAGGGGAAGTAGGTTGCTGAGTTGAAGGGTTGTGATTTGCATGTGAGTGCAGTTCACTTCGTGGGAAAGAGTTGGAGCATCGTGACTTGATAAATTACCAGCGATAACAGCCGTCTGCTGCCAACAGCATTCCACATCAAACACTCTATTCCAATCACTCAGGAAGAAATACACAGACAATTACACATGCAGGCCGCTGGCTTGGCCTCAAGTGCCATTTTAAGGAACTTTTTTCCCTACTGAGATTAAAAAAAGGCTTTAGTGATTAAAGAAGGGATTAAAAAATTAGATGAGGGAGGGGTGGGGCTACTTGCGCATGTTCAGTCATGCAAAGTTTGCTGAATTTTATTCAATATGTTATTTTTCATAGTTGTTAAGATTTGGATAATTTTGTATAACTGGTTTGATGTTCACTTTTGTGTAACTGGTTTGATGTTCACTGCAACCCTGCCATTGCATTGTACGAATACATGAAACCCTTAAAATGTATGCAGTCCCTGAGTTGAAAAGGACCTTTACTTGATGCCCTTAAACAAACATATTCATATTCATAATGTGAACATGTCAGACATGAAGGCCAACAAACTGGAAAACTATATTAAGGTGCCTCTAGGAGGTCAGCATGTGAATGGCATTTGTGTGGGTGGCCCTGGCAGAGGTGTGTGGCATTCACCTGTGTGGTGATGGCCTGCAAACCATCCGTCACCCTCACAGTTAGGTTGTAGTTGGATCTCTCCCCCGCATCCAGGGGCCTGGCCACCACAATGCTGCCAGTGTTCTTATCGATGTAGAAATCCTGATCATCGTCGCCACCTGTGAAGAGATGCCAGATCATCAGTGGTAGTGCCTCCATGTTCTCCCCAGACATCAGAGGGCATGGGTGGAGGCCAAACACAAAGTGTTGATTGATTTACCATCCCCAGTCCAAACACTTTGATTAAAGGCAAGTAAGTGTGTGTGGATGTTTGTGTGTTTGTATGTGTGGTGTTTTCATGCATGTGCGTGTATGTGTGTGCGCGTGGCGTTTGCATGCATGTACGTGCATGCTTGTGTGTTTCTAGGTGGGTGTGTCTGAGAGTGTGTTTGTGTGCAGTTGCCAGAATGTTTGTCCTAAAGAGTCTCTAAAAACCTGCCATGCACCAAACACACACACACACGCACACATTTTCATTAATGGCCCGCATCTTCCCTTCACTCGTCCATAAAAGGCAGCTTCACTAAACCTTTTACTTTGTCATCAAGTGCCTATGAATTCTCCATCCTTGTCATGAAATCTACGTCATCCCTTCCGCTTCCCTGCTCAGTCTTGTGTGAAGCCGTCATGACAGAAAACAAGGTCACTTCAAAAGCTCAGCCCCCTGTGTAGAAATGTACCGGAGAAACAACACTTATTGTTTAAGGGGAAACATTTGGCATGAGCGCAGGCTGAACAGACGTCTCAGGCGGTTAGGGGTAAACTCATGCCTGCCACGGCAGATGGTGTTTATAGACAAGTCCCACCTTTTTTTTTAAAGAGTGCGTCTGCTTTTGCATTTCCGTAACATGTCTGTGTGCATCAGCTCCAGAACATGAGTGGATCTTTGCTGATGTCAAAAAAAAAAAGCTCAGTTGAGCTTTTGGGAATGATGGTTCAACTTAACCCCAAGCTGCACCATATTCAGTCATGCTGCAGAAAGAGACTGAGTCATTTTGTCATTTTGACAAGCTTTGTTTTAGCTGCCTGCTTTTGGTCTCATTAGCATAAGCAAAAGCAACCCCCTAAATCATGTGGCAGTGAAGCAACTCAGCAGATAAACTTGTATCAATGACAGATTTTTTGGAGAACAGAGAAGAAAGTTTGTTTGAGAACTGTTTACTTTCATGTGCTTGTAATCAATATTTTGAGGTTTGAAATAGAACTACCTCTGTCAGTGGGCAGTGAGAGAGACAGAGATGAATATGTGTCTCCGTGGAAAATTGCTTATCTGCTAAGCAACATGGGGCGTGAAAAAAGTGAATTTGATACAATTGTGCCCACCAACCTCACATACAGACTCAAAGAAATCTTCTGAACCACTTGGCTATTTGACTAAATGTGAATTTAAATGGAAATTTACACTTACTTATCTCAACAAGGCCATTCAGGTTTTTGCTCTTTTTCAAAACACAAAGCTTTTCCTTTCTGTCCCTTTCTGGATCTCAAATGTGTTCTGAAAAACTCCCTGACTGCCTATTGTCAGCCCCCTTCTTTCCTCCACTTTAGAGCAATTGTAAAGATGGATGGGTTTGTGCTTGGCTGATTGGTGGTGTGACAGGAGTGTGAGACAGCAAGAGAGTGACCTGAGGGGGGGTTACAGGGAACAGAGTGAAGGTCAAGCTGAAGCGATTAACTACAGGGCACAGCTACGAGACACAAGTGACCCTGTTGGTGGTTTGGCCACACACACACACACACTCAAATACTCAATACTAAATGTGACCATACACACATGCACAACACAGCATATCTGTATTAAACACACACACACACACAGTGCTCCTGCATGAACACAATATATCTGTATTACATACACACACACACACACGTCCATCTACCTTCAGACCTAGGGTGAAAATCTACACCCTCCAGCAAAGATGTAACCTTCCACAAACAGGCCACTGTTAGGATGGATAGAGCTTGACATGCTCTATCTACAGTATATGTAAAAGCCAGTTGCAATGTGTTGGTCTTATTTCTCACAGTATATCTGCACTGTATAAAGTATGAAAGATATGAAAATACCAGATTATTTGATTCACTCAGGTTGCCTTGCTCAAGGTTTATTTGGTATTCTTATGTTTTAAACTAGCTAACAGTTGATGAAATATCACTACAATATTGCTAACATGAAAGGGTCTGAAGTCTTTATCTACCACATGTCTTGTCTCATGAGGGAAGACCTCAGAAAGTTGCCCTTTAAAAAGAAATAGTGGTGCTTAACATGTTGGTTCTGTGTAAACCTGTTTACTTTCCATAAATGTGTGTGTATGTGTGTGCGCGTGGCGTTTGCATGCATGTACGTGCATGTTTGTGTGTTTCTAGGTGGGTGTGTCTGAGAGTGTGTTTGTGTGCAGTTGCCAGAATGTTTGTCTCTAAAAACCTGCCATGCACCAAACACACACACACACACACACACACACACACACACACACACACACACACACACAAACACACGCACACTAGCTAACAGTTGATGAAATATCACTACAATATTGCTAACATGAAAGGGTCTGAAGTCTTTATCTACCACATGTCTTGTCTCATGAGGGAAGACCTCAGAAAGTTGCCCTTTAAAAAGAAATAGTGGTGCTTAACATGTTGGTTCTGTGTAAACCTGTTTACTTTCCATAAATGTTTCAGGTCAAGAGGTCAAACTATTTTTTTTTTTTTTACTCACCCGTGATGTCAAACCAGAGCAGATTGGATGTGATCTCTGTGCTTATGATTCCCACCATGTGAGAGACAGGGTCGGTTTCCATGACAGCGAATGTAAAGTGGGCCTCGTCAAAGGCCAGAGGCTCAGGGCCGGGGTTGGGGGTGGGCAGCCATTCGATGTCCAGGCGGGCAGTGGATGTCCTTACAGGACTTCCGTGATCACTGGCTTTAATCTACAGAGCAAGAGGGATGAATGAGGAAGAGAGAAGAGAAGATGAGCTCTTGAGAGACTCTCGAATCAGAATCAGCCCGTCAGCATTGAAACCTCTAAGAAGAACTGCACACCCAGGCATTCTCACATACACACACACACCACACACATAGAAACACACACATGCTCACACACACACACTACTAAATAGCATTTAGCCACAGTGATTTACTTGGCACTATCAACATTGTCATCATACCGTCAGTATGGTGTAGTTGCCTTGAGAAAAGTCCCCCCTAGCGGAGACCACTCCAGTTGCTGGGTGAATCTCAAATCGTCCCCTCTGGTTGTCCTGGAGACTGTAGGTGATCATTCCGTTGGGTCCCTCGTCGTTGTCACGGGCGACCATCCTGTACACCTCCTGTGGGCTGTCGTCGCCATGCCGCTGGGGGAGCCGCACCTGAAAGATCTTGTGGTTGAAAAGGGGGCTGTTGTCATTCTCGTCTTCCACTTGGATGACCACAGAGGCAGTGGAACGCAGAGGGGGGTTGCCATTATCTGACACGATCACCTGGACAAAACAAACAGACACAGAGAGAGAAAGAGTAAGAGAAAAAAAAGAATGATTCAAATAGCTATTTACAACTTACAGCTAGCAGATGTTAAGAGCTTTAAAGACAAAGCTTTCAAACAAACTCTGTATGGCGAGAGGTGAGATACAGAGGAAACACACAGAATTCAGGTCAAGTTTCCTTTACAGAAGTGTGTCAGTCATAGCAGTTAAAAGGAGTCTTTCACTGTGGAAACATCCATTGAAAAAGCATTCATTAAAAAAGTGACCTCCGCAAAGCAAAAATCTTTCATTGATTTCATTGATGTCCGTAATCTTTTCTTTTGTATAGTCTTATTGACTGCATGGCCATTCAAAACTTTAGTTAGCTGCTGACATATAACCATATAGACATGTTGGTTATACTGAATGGAAGTGCATTACTGATGAATGCAACTGTGAGTGTCAGGATTTGAGCAGAGTAATGCACGATTTAAGGATATTGAGATCTTATTCTATTTTATGTCAGCCAGAAAATGAGCTCACCTCAATAATATGCTCCGCTTTCTGTTCTCGGTCCAACGCAGTGAGAGTACTGATCACACCTTGATGGACAAACACACACACACACACACACACACACAGGAAGAATAGGCAGGGTGATCAATAGCCAGGCTCTCACTAGGATGCACACCTGTTACAGTGCCACAGGCTGTCCGTTTCCCACCCTCTCCCCCTCCATAAATCCCTTGCTTTTTTAGCACTGTTTATCCAGGTTCACCACACGCATAAAGGCCTCTGGGAAGAAAACAGCAGAAAAAACAGGAGGAAAAGATGGAAAAGACAAAGAGAGAAAAAGCCACAAAGTCCACAAAGATGTCCTGCTTGGGACATCAAGAAAGAGAGAGGAGAGCTAATCATGGAGTTGCTAAGAGACAGTTTTTGTCTACTACAGGGACCTTGTTTAGTAAAAGCCTCCCAAAATAATTGAATAAAAAGAAAGAGAGAAAAAAATCAGAATTAAGGCTGAGGGAGGTGCTTGAGGTGGGGTGGAGGGAGTTGGAGGGTGGCGGGTGGTGTTGTAAGATTTCTCTGCTCTTGTTTTGAGAGGACAGGTTCAGCAAGACTTTAAATTCTGTCAGCATGCAGCATCGCAATAAAGGGAGAAAGGGAAGACAAACTGTTTCTCCAGAGAGAATGCCGCCCATTTATCGTGCCGAACCGTAAACGCTCAAGGGTGTTGTTCCAATCAGGGACAGACAGCAGGAGGGAAGACACCCACAGGGAGAGCTGTGCAATTTTACAACACCCTACCTCCCCCACTCCCCCACCCCAGCAACCCTACCGGGCTTTTATGGCTGCCTGTATTTGGGTAAGCCACTGAACCACAGTTGCTTTAGAAAGTGTGTTTATGACATTAACATCCACCTGGAGAGCAGAGCAGAGCGGGGGAGGGGGAGGGGCTGGGGTGGGGTGGGAGAACACATTCCTTATGTGTATTTCAAACATAGTTATCTCCTCCCACAGAGTTTGTGACGTGATGTACAGGATTATGGGACTTGTAAAACATTTAATCTCTCTATTAGTACTCAGGCATGCTCATGCACTGGTGACTCATTTTTATTATGCCTTTAATTGACTTTGGGAAAACTAAAGCAGGAGATCTAACGCAGATACAGTTTTAAGTCAAACAATCCTGTTTACTTTTTGAAGTGAGAAATGGTTAATGTAGCTAGTCCGTTTCTTAGTCAGAGTCACATTAGTCACACACCCTCTTGTTCAGGCAAGCACAAGGAAGGAGTGTAGTATCACTATAAAGATCAAGATCAGACCTGACCTGTTGATTAATCTTTCTCTCTCTCTCGCTCATTTTTTTAAACAGAAATGTAGTCATTTGGAAAGGAAGAGAAAGACAGTCTTTGTCTTACAATAAACAGGAAAAGGTCAAACAAACCAAAGTGGTTCTCTTAACAACTGAGGTAGCCTTATTTTTAACATTTACTAAGACTTTCTCTTCTCCTTTCCCTAATTGCTACATAAAATCAAACTCTGGTGCAGCCTTCACAAAAAAATAAATAAAATAGGCCACACAGCAGCAGTGCCCTATCTGAGGGTTGAATAGGTTGCTTCTGAAGGTTTATTCAGCACGTAAAAAGGGCCTTGTTGCCGCGTCCCTTCTGCACAACCTGAGCCTTTTTTCTCTCTCAGTAATCCTGCAGTACTGCCCTTAGGCAGGGACGACACGCCAACAAAGCAGTGGGAGGCTGAGGACGAGGACGGACAAGTACAAGCTTGCGACGCAGGTTAATGTCGCCCTAATTTCACTGGGTACACTTCAAAGGCAAGGACCAAAAAGCTACCTTCTCTCGGTCGTCTCAGTGAGGGATGGAGGAGAAGGGTCAGAAAAGCTTCTGTTTAGTGTTACACACTCACAGGTCTTTAAGGAGCTTTGCCTTAAGAAGCCAAAACACCACACCCTGAGCCATAATAACAATAATCTGATAAAATTTTGTTTATACATATTTAGTTACAAATGTGCCCTGTAACTTCTTTTGTAGCACACCTCCGTGAAGATAGGGAATGTGCCTGGACTCGTTTAATCAATCTGAACACAGAGGCAAGCAACAAGGATCAACAGGCATCATCTGCTTTTCAAGGATTAAAGGGGAATTATTTTTTTTGCACAGGACTTGTTATAAATGTTGGTATGAGCCCTAAATGCATAGTGATTCTGTGCTTCCTATGTGTGAACTTTTCCCTCATCCAAATAAGAGGTCCTTTGTTATATTTGACAGTAAGTTTTCCTCCAATGGGATTTAATAATTCATACCTGTTGTTGAGTCAATTGCAAAGTATGTGCGCTGGGAGTCCAAGATGTTGTACACCAGTTTGTTCTCTGAGGACTTGTCCATATCAGTGGCGGACACCTGCAGCACAGACTGGTCTGGGGACTGGTTTTCCTGAATGGATGCAAAGTAGATGGGCTGGGACAGCTCAGGAGGGTTGTCATTGATGTCCAAAACCTCCAGATAGACCTCTGTCCAGGACACCAATGGGACAGTCCCTAGGTCTGTGGCATACACAGTCAGCCAGTAGTGGCTGACTGTTTCTCTGTCCAGCAAGTCCACTGTCCGAATTACACCTGATAGAAAAATAAGAAATTAAAGGAAGAACAGGAAGACATCAAAAATAAAAAATAAAAAAGTTTTTTGTTATAAACACAACAAATATCAATTATCAATTGTATTTACATCTATATACTTTCATCTTATGTAGTATTTGAAACATCTTTGACTGATTAATTCACTAATCACTATGAGCAGCAAAACAGACAGAAATACTCCTACACAAACAATTTATGATAACTGCATCTAAATGACAGAAATGCAGTGAGGGATAAAGGGGTTTCAGCAATATCTGTGCAGTCATAACATGTCATATTGCACAACTAAAATCCTTTACTTATTGGGGGCTAAAGAGGCACTTAGGATGTTCCTGCACAAAACTAGCATGTGAGGTCTGGGAGATCAAGTAGCACAAAATCTGTTCAGCAACTTGAAATCTTTGTTTAACTTAAGACATCTGTCACCCAGAACATGTGTATGAAAGTACACACACAAAAATACCCCTGAGGGCTCCTTTTTATTTATTTTTTGTCAAGTTCATCAGATGGGCAAAGAAAAGAGCCATTATGTAAGTACAAGCACAAACACAACAAGTACATGTGCATACCTGTTTCCTCGTCGACAGTGAAGACTCCCAGGCCTGAGCCATCATGGATGAAGTATCTGACGACTCCATCTCTGCCCAAGTCTTTGTCAGTAGCTGTCACAGTCAAAATTGATGTTCCCACTGCCACATCCTCCATCATGTGCGCTGAGTAGACAAACTCTGTGAAGGCCGGCCTGTTCAGGTTTTCATTGACGTCCAGGACCTCCACCTCGATGAAGCAGGAGGAGGAGAGTGAGCGGGGCAGCCCGTGGTCAACCGCGCGTACGGTGAGGTTGTACATCTGCTTCCTCTCAAAGTCCAGCTCCTTCTCCAGGGTCAGCGAGCCCGTGGCTGTGTCAAGGAAGAAGATTCCGTTCTCATTGTTTTTCAGATTGTAGCTGATTAGACCTCCAGGCCCTAAGTCCAGGTCATAGATCTCAACCCACAACAACACTGTCCCCACCGGCACATCCTCAGGGACCTTAATCCTGTAGACTTTGGGAGCAAATCTGGGAGGATTATCATTGACATCCTCCAACACGACCACCAAATCCATCAGTGAGAAGAGCTGAGGGTCCACTTTGGCTTGATCCCGAGCCTCCACCCTCAGGTCATGCCTGGGCATGATCTCTCTGTCCAGTCGCCCTGTGACACTGACCTCACCTGTCTCATCATTAATCTGAAATAAATCTGTCTGTGTTAGCAGAGAGTACCTAACAATTCCATTGTCATCCATGTCTAAATCTACGGCCTGTGCTTGGAAGATGCTTGAGTCCACTTCAGCATTTTCTGCAACATTTATGACATATCGGGACTGCTCAAACAGTGGTGGGTTGTCGTTGACATCTAAAATATTCACAGCCAATAACTTCCATACTGAGTTCTGGGGTGTGCCCAAATCATAGGCAGTTATATTGAGAATGTAAAACTCCTTGGTCTCTCTGTCCAGGGGACAAATAAGACGTAGCTCTCCAGAGTCGATATCCACTGCAAAGCAGCCATTCTCATTTCCATTTGTGATGGCGTAGACAAGCTTGCCATTATAGCCTGTGTCTTTGTCTGTGGCCTTCATGTGAAGGACAGTCATGTTGAGTTGAGTGTCCTCCCTGACATCAATGGTGCTTGGAGTGCCTAGAGCAAACTTGGGAGAGTGACGGTTGATGATGTGGACATCTGAGAATGACTCCTCCTCTTGCACAGACAGCACAGGCTTGATAGATTCAATTAGCTTATCTGTCAGTTGTTTGAAAACTCCGGTTTCCTGGCAGTGCATAACAGGCTCTGTGACTTTGCTTGTTATGCTGACAGTGACAGCAGTCGGGTCAGAGCTGTACTTGCCGTCAGTTGCAATAATTTTCAGCGTATATGACAGCGGTTTGCCACCCTTCTCCTCCAACACCACAGGAACAGGATTGGCCAGACTAATGACCCCGGTAGTGGGGTTAATTTCGAACAGATTGTCATCATTGCCGTATGCGATGGCATACTTGACCTGGAGCAACTCGTCCAGGTCGACGGCAGATAGGCCCTCGCCAACGATGCTCCCAACAGAGAGGTTCGGAGGGATGGTGGCATTGCAGTTGACCACCTCAAACAAAGGTGTGTTGTCATTGACATTACTCATGGTGATAGTAACCACCGCCTCACTCACATGACTGAAGGGGCTGCCGCTGTCAGAGGCCCAGATGCGGACATGGTACCGTCGTTTCATCACCTCATAATCCAGCTCCTTTGTGGTGATCACCACACCGGTGAAGGGGTCAATGGCAAATGGAATGGGCCCAGTATTTGTGATGGCATATGTCACAAACCCATTATTGTCCTGGTCAACATCTATGGCTGTAATGGACAATACGCTGGTTCCTATGGGGACATTTTCGGCGAGGCTGGCCTGATAAGATGGTAGGGTGAAAATGGGGACATTGTCATTTTCATCAGTGACATCAACAATGACACGAGCACTCGCAACCACAGCCTGATTCTGATTTAATGTCACAAATAACTCATGTCGGGACTTTTTCTCAAAGTCAAGTGTTTCAGATGTCACAATTACACCAGTTCTGCTATTCATGTGAAATTTGCCACTGTCTGGACCACTTTTCAAGTGATAAGTAATATTTTGCTGCATTTGGTTTGCTGTAACCCTAACTACATGGCTTTTAGCTGGGGCAAATTCACTTAAGGTTGTGTAATACACATCCTGTTCAAACTTCAATGGCAAGACCTGTGGTGGGGGAATATGTATTTCCTGTTTTGGACTAAGTAGAGGAGGATTACTTCTGTCTTTTGCTTGAAAAGTAAAATTGAGTCCAAATGCATTTTCTGACCAGTTAATTCTTTTGGTTGATACTACTTGGAAGTCACTCCCTTGTACATTGGAAGGAATAATCCGGAAACACTGTTGGGGGTCCCCTGAGACAATGCTCAAGGTCTCAATCTGACGTGGTTCAGGTTTGATCTGAATGTCAATGCTGATTTTGTCACTGTTCATTTCAGGTCCATTGATAGACAAGGGGGTGACCAATGGAAGACTGGCCATGACCTTCTGCACCGTCACAATCACCCGTGCGTCGTTCGCGTACTTCTGCACTCCCGAGATTTTCTTTGTCCTGTCCTCAGCCAGAACCTTAAGCTCATACCTGTCTCTCCGACTGGTGCTCAGCTTCTTGACAAGCGTGATGACCCCAGTGAATGGATCAACCGCAAACGGGTGGTTCCTTGTGGAAAAGGAGTAATAAAATTCTGCATTGATGCCCAGATCTGCGTCGGTCGCACTGACTTTAGCTATGCTTGTCCTCAGTGCTGTGTCCTCGTTGATTGCCACATTGTATGATGCTGGGTAGAAGAGCGGCTTGAGGTCATTGGTGTCGAGGACATGGATTGAAACCTTAGTCCAGGCCTGGTAGTTGTGCATGCTCTCGACAGCCTCAACGGTTACGGTGTACATGTCCCGCACCTCTCGGTTCAGCACTGCCGAGTGCCCGCTCCGTGTTTTGATCCGCAGGAAACAGAAGTCTCCCACGCAGACCTCTTCTGCCATGAAAAGTTCGTCATCGTCGCCCGCGACAAGACTGTACTTGATGTCCCAAAAGGGATCTGCCACCACAATGCCCATGCGGATGGGACTCTGCACATACGTCTTAGGTGCAGAGTTCTCATGGATGGTTGCATTGTAGAGATGGTGTGTGAACCTTAGCAGGGAACTGTCCTTGTCCTTATCCAAGCCTCCTTCACAGCCAGGGATTGTCAGCAGAACCACCAACAGGTGGAGCAGAGAGCCTCTTTGGACAGGGCCCATTTTTGGAATCTCTTCAGAGAACCTCAGTCCTGGAGAAGAGGGGAAGGGAAGGAGGAGGAAGGAAGAGAGGGAAACAGCATGAGTGGAGAAGATAGGTGAAGAGGGAAGTACATTTTTAAATAGTGATTTCAGATATAATTGCAATAACCTTGCGTAAAGCATGATCTCTTGCATAATCTGCATTATTGCATAACAATCCTTGCCAACTCACTGATCATTGAATAAATTGTAAAATGCAAGAACACAAATAGTCTGCCACAAACATACACCATACACACACACACTCTCTCTCTCTATCTCTCTCTATCTCTCTCACACACACACCACGGTGTTCCTTGCTCACACACAGTGAAAGCCTGCATCAAGGTATGCAGCCTCCTGTTCTAACATGCCTTGACAAAAGCAAGCAATACATTGTTTAAGCCTGAAAATAGCCTTCAAGGTGTTTTAGACAGGTGTCAGGCATTTTTACAGTTTCATTCTTCTGCTTTGCGTCGGGTCTCCGATCATAATGTCTTCCTCAAAGGTCCCGGCCAAGAGGAATCATGAAAAGACGAGTCATTCTGTGATTGTGGCTGTATTGGCAGGACAGATCTCTCTCTTTATTCTCTTCTCTTCTTTCTCTCTTGTGCCCTTATCTCGTCTCTCTCTCTCTCTCTTTAATTCTCTCATTCTCTCTGCTGCCTTTAGTTTTTGCTCAGACTGACTGGCCCTGGTGTTTCTCTCTGATTACCTGTCTGGCAGGTTCTTTTCATGGTGACTATAACAGCATGCCCATTCTGAAACAAGCAGACTCTTTGCCCCCCTCCCAAATAGATTGGCTTGTGGCATGTTTGTGATGGTGTCTGCATACTTGAGCTTTTGAGCAATAAAAAGAGGAGTTAAAAACAGAGATTTATGGAATCCTTGTTTGTATTTTGGATATCACCAAAGTAAATGACACTGCCTAACAGATATATCCTTTTATGTCTCCTAACACAAAACACATCTTTTTCTTTTGAAGGCTTAAGTATGTCTGTCTGTTAATAGAATGACTGAGATGTAAATAGAGCTGTGACAGAGCAAATGTGAGCACTGAAAGTTATTAAAGTTTGAATAATATCCAAAGTTTTGCTGCTGCTTTAACTCAGGACATTGTTTGAAGATGGAAATGACTCCTTCTGAAGGATTTCCTAACAGAAACCAGTTTTTCACCTGAAAAACCCCTGGAGGGAGTTTACAGTGACAGTTTGCAAAACCAAAGAGCCAAAAGCACGCACATCTGTCTTAATGAAGTCTGGGTGCATGACAAAAGAAAGTGAATCAATGTAAAAAGTCGAAGTCACTCAGACGTGACCCTTTGTCAGATGGTTTGCAAAACATAGTTTTGCCAGCATAATGAGATAACTGGGATTATAAAGAGCATATGACATTTAGCTCAGACATAAAAAACTTGGTAGTCGCAATATTTACAGGAGAAATACGTTGTAAGCTAAACCTTGTTGTTCGACATCACCGATGCTTTCTGTTGGTAAAAGAACCAACTTTTTTGACACAACATAAACCAAATTGCAAACCGGGCTAATGTTAGCTAATGTTTACTAAAAGTGAGTTTCTGTGCCCAATTATGTTAATGTTAGCTGTCAATTTGCTACTTGATCTATGTTGTATCAAATTTTCTCATTCTTTTTCTACCGGCAACACTCTGTGACCTTGAACAACAGGGTTATGGGTTCGTTGAGGTACACTGAATTTCTCCTTTAACTCTGAGCACAAAACTTATTTTCAGCCATATCCTAAGCCTGGCATTAGAGGTGACCATCTGTAGGCAAATACAGGGTAACTGATACTTAGATCAACATCAGTCATCTGAGTATCCAAAATGTGGCCCACGGTATGAAAATCACTTGACAGTGTTATGATTGACTGTCTCGTCCTGCTTTACAGTGTCTCCTACCTTTCATAATTGTGCTTCAGGCATTTAATTTAAAATGACTCCACAATTTGACTTTCAACAATTAGCAATCAGACTTTGTTGTTGCAAAGTTCACACTCAAACGAAGACACATTACATTCTTACACGCTTGAAGAGATGGGGCCATGATTAGATGAGTATTTTAAGCTACAGGTTTGGACCTGAGAGGCCACTATCAGGCTCCATCAGACTGCATGAGCTGATTGTATGGCCAATCAAAAGAGAGGAAACAGGGTGAGGTGGAAAGAGGTGGACACATGCTTAAACACAACAAAGTTCCGAACAAAGTCAGAGATGTGTTTGTACATCATCAAAGGTTAGATCCTACAAGATCCTTTTACAGTGTTACTGATGTCTTGATAAACTTCTAACTATTTGTGCTGTGACATTCTGTGTATGTCTGTATGTGCGTGTGTGTGTGTGTGTGTTATAAATAGAGTTACCTGGAACAGATAGGTTACCTGGAACAGGGAGATAAGTAATACTAATAATTACCCCGACCAACGCATCTTTTTGAAAAAACAACAACTAAAAAAATCATTGGATCCAACTCCTGCTACATGGTGGAATACAACTAAAGCAACCATTGTTCAAAAGGGTAAAAGTCGAAAATCTGTAGTAAAATGTTGGTGTGATATTGGAGAAATGTCAGCAAACTACCTTTTACAGCATTTCTCAATTTTCAATTTTTGTGTGTAGACCTAGTGTAGGTTGTGAAATTAAGTGAAGGGGAGGTTGTGTGCGAGTCACTGATGCAGGCTGCTCTGTTTGGTCATATCCTGAGTTAAACACCGTGGAGAGGGCAACCTGCACACACACGTTTAGCCTCCAAATGGGCCCTCTTGCAATCTACCTCATACACACACACACACACACACACACACACACACACACACACACATACCTGCCTAAACCCAAACACACACAAGCCTCAACACACTCTAGCTCATTTCCAAATGAATATGACCATGAGACATCCAGAACACACAGGAATTATGTATACTAGGATATGTAATACCTGCAGAGTAAACCTACACTAAGTACCTCCAGCTTCAATAAAAAAAAAAAACCCTGTCCATTAGGCCTACTTGACTGAACTTGATTGAACACGTACACCATCTCTGCCCATGTTGTTTTAGCATGAATGTTCAACTATGCTCAGGTTGGTTTTGTGTTGGTGTGATTTAACTTCAATTGTTGTTTCTCTGATAAATGAGGGGCTAAACTGCAGCTTAGTGTTTCGCAGTCTACAATGCTGGCAGTGTTCAGTATTCTCTCTTCAAGTGTTTCAAGACTTCCGTATCCATCCATATTAAACTCAGGAGACTTTGGAGTCCACTTGATAAGAGAGATTTGCAGCAGGCGACTTCTAAATCATCACTGGCTGCCCTCCATAAATAAGTCACACCAAAGGCACTAGAGGAAAAACCATCATGTATGTATCTGTAGACCAACAATCCCCAACAGCTATTTTACTGACAACAACTTCCTGTTACCAGAAGGAGATCCCCATGTGGGGCTCCCTCTATCCCTAGGCTCTGTCCCATACATCATCACTTGGTGAAGGCCTCACAGGCCTGTGCAGGCACCAGCTGTGCATTTGGATGAGCCCTCAGCAATAATCTAGAGGAATGGGAAGTCACAAGTTCTGGTGGTTATCTCTGTCACATCATCACAACCCCTGAGCTTCTTCTTAGTTTGCCTTACACATTCAAACCATGCAAACACATCTGCAGGTTTGGCTCTCCAGCATACCCAAAATTTAGCCCTTTACCCTGAGAGGTCTCAATGATTATATGCACCAAGTCTGGATTCTTTGGGTGTTACTTCACCACTTTTGAGTATAAATGAACAAAAAATTCATGTATTAACACCAATGATTATTGGGTACAGTATTAACACCTTGGGTACAGTTGTACCGCACGATTGAAATATATAGATATAGATTCTACAGAGGTTTTAGAAAGGATAGGACTATACTAGGAACAGTAATACGGATAGACTCCCTATTTTGACACCTTTTGCAGCTAAAAGACGGCATATGAAACTCATGGATATGCAAAACCTGTGGCTGCAATATCGGACCTTGCATCATCCATTTTCATAGAAGATAGTGAAGGATCAACTCAGAACAAAATGGTAAGGACACAATATTTGCTGCCTTTGTCTGGAATCACTTGTGGATTTGGTGAAATGTCAAAGGGAAACTTTAAGACGCTGATGATAAAATATGAAATTTGACTGTGTATATGTTGTGAGCTGGGTAGCTCTATATCTGCCATGCTGGATGTCAGTTGACAGGGTATTTTCTGTAGTTTCATATTATGCCTAGTATGGAGGATTTAAATGTGCGGATTACGTGTGGAGTCGCATTTCATTCTAACTGATGTAACTCATATCTAAAAAAAAAAATTGAAACCTCGAACTGATGCCATTGCCATACATACATCGTTTGACCATGATACTAATTGGCCATTGTTTTGGTTACATCAAGGCCTTATAGGCATATTTAACAAAGCATCATGATAGCATTATATATATATATATATATATATATATATATATATATATATATATATATATATATATATATATATATATATATATAAGCAAGCGTATATGCAGTGTAACATTGTGTTCTACATTGTGCTCTACCTGTGTCTTCATGTACACATGGAGTAATGCAAAAAGTGTGTGGTAGATTACTGTATTCTATTTCATATTACTTAGTCAGAAGAAAGTTGAATTTGGAAGCAATCAAGATTTCTGCAGTCCCAGATGAGATGTAATTTATCAGTATGATGTACAAATATTGGGGACATTTTTCATGATCAAATTCACAAGTATTGGCCTACAACTAAAGCTACTAAAAGAAGTTGAATGATGGAGTAAGTACACTAAAATTACAAAATGTATGCAAAACTAAACTTATGATATACTTCATTATAATAACAGTTGTGAATTGGTTAGTGCAGTCACCATTATTTAAGAGTGGGACTGAGTTTTTTTTTGGTTTAAATAGACCATGTGGTATTTGTCATTTAAAAAGAATTGTGTTTAAAAAGGATTGTAGGGGACCACCACATCCCCCACCCTGGAGTAGCGGGGGGAGGCAATTAGCCAAATTGCTGGGAGTCGTCTTCATAACGGACAGGTAGGACAAATGGCTTAATTCTGATTCATTGGGCTCAGGGTTCTGTCTGCAAATGGTGTGTGTGTGTGGTTGAGAGGTGGTGTAGAGTCTCTTTGGATAAAGTACAACTTGTGGTGTCAGATGACCATAGAAAACTCTCAGTATTCATGCCCAGTCCAAGAGTTCACATGATAGCAGAATTTATACATGTACAACATGCAAAAACCAAGACAAAGGATCATTTTAGCTGAAGATCCTTTTACCTGAATCAGGCATTTCAATGTTATTTAGGGAAAACAGAAAACACTTACAAAATGCAATAAATAAATAAATAGTTCCAATTCAGATCACATTTATTTTAAAATCATAAACCAGGCCCTGCCCAGCAGAAAATATTGACTTGGTCAAAGTATACAAATACAAAACATGTTTCGTGAAACACATGAACTTTTGACCATAATGCTTCTGGCATTTTCAAATCACTGGCTGTCAAATCTATTCACACTTGCTGCCAACTACAGAAAAATTCCCATAGCCGAAAGCAGCCACCACACAATATGCCAGGCATTAACTGTAATTCAGTGGTTCAGAGTCATTCCATTTAGTGACACCCCAGTATACCCCCAACCCCCAAAAAAGGGAAAATAAAAGAAATGGCTGCCCAGACAAACTAAACTACCGAGAGATCTACATCTACAGAGAGATCATTCTACTTTCTGTGAGCAAAGCAAGGCTGAACAGTGCAGACCTTCAGATCCCCTCCTATAGATCCCCTCATGTAGGTGTTACCCAACCAAACTTTCAGGTAAGCAGACCCAGTTGTCTTAATCTGGGTCCTAAAAGCAGGACTTATGGTTGGATTAACTCTGAGAGCTGAAGTTGCAACTGGAGAAGACACAGAAGTATTAAACCACAAGCAGTCAGTTAGTCAGGTAGCAGTGGCCTGACAGTCATACAGGTAGCGAGGTCTGCACTCACCTGAGGCTCCCTGAGTCCGTTCGTCCGGCAAAACTTCTCGTTACTCAAATTCCCAACTCCCTACACTCTGATGCCGTTGGCATTCCTGTACTGTAGGGACGTGGGCATCCACTGTCCCATGGTGGCAGCTAAATGTCCAAGTGCGTGGGTCAGCAATTTTTGTTTTGAAGACAAAGTTCTGGTACTCTCAAAGACTGAGTTGGAGAGTAAGTGAGTGAGATACCACCTTCTTCCCTCAGGACTTCCATCACCCCGCCTACATCCAACTGACACCATCCCTCCCTCTTTTTCCCTGCTTCCTCCCTCCCTCTCTCCTTCCCCCCTCCCTCTCTCTTTCTTTTTTTCTCTCATTGTTTGTTTTTGCTCCTGGGCCAAGGTGGTGTTTCAGGGCTGTGTGTTGCAACAAGACTTCTGATGCCTTTTGCCTTGCACTGAGAAATTCACAAGTAAGACAAACCTACATAGGTTATTAATGAGCATGACGGAGATAGACCAACAAAAACTCAGTCAGCTTGGGAAATACTGATGGCTCTAATCTGTAAAAGATTTAAAAAATGACTGATGAGACAAGGGCCCTGCAATATATCAAACTCAAATAACACTTTAATTCCTGCAAAGAAGGATAAATGCAGAGATTTGGGTTCATGGCATGAGGTAATTACAGGGAAAGGCTCACTAATGACAAGAAAAAAGGGGAGAGGTTTGTCCAGTGATTTCTGAGAGGTAGCTAAATGTATTTACCTTCTGTTGGCTCTTGTGCTGCCACTCGCACCCTGGAGCTCATGGCCTTTGTCTCAGTGTTATGTAAACACATATCAGTGAACATGCTCCAGTTAGCTGCTGTGCGTCGAGTGAGGTGAGCTGAGTGGCATCTAAGACTCACACTCGTCGAGGATGTTGGGAAGACCAAAATAAAAAAACAAAAGCAAACAAAATCTCTCACTCTCTCACTTTTACTCATCCCCCTTTCTATCCACTGCTTCATTTCAGAATGAATTGATTCAGCGCTACATGGGATAGCCCATCCTCATGCCTTGTCCAATTTGGTTGGTAGAGAGTAGAGTGCAGGAGGATGAATAAAAAAATCTTAGCTATTTCAAACACATCACATGCTGTACATATATTCATATTCCCATCCTATACTGGGGGATACGTGGTGCAACTTTGTTCTAAACAGGATGGGCACAGGGACCTGGGGGGAGGCAGTGTCTCTTTATGGCCTACAAATAAGCCTGAACAGAAGGTGGGCATGGGTCCACATGCACCAGGTGGACACCACCAGAAGTGCACTTTGAAGATGACGTTTTCTTAATATATAAAAAAACAAATATATAAATAAAGAGATGAGAAATGAAATTGTAGCTAGAGGGCATGAAGAGAAGTAGAAGTCCAAGTCACCTGCATATCATTACACAAACACTACAGGACATTTTTCTGACAGATTATCGGTACTTCTGTTTGCCAGCTGGGAGATATGGAAAATGCTAGTCCAGAGTGTTTTGGTCATAGAGGAAAGACTGACATGAAACAGTTTCCACTTAAGTGTTAAGTGATATTAGTGTGAATATTAGATATTAGTATTAAAATGCTGTTAGAACTGAACTGTAAAACTTCAGAAAATTGCCTTGTTATTTGGAAAATATTAATTTTAGTGCACACGCACTTTCTCTTTCACCTCATTCTCCTCCCATACATATTCACACACACAAACACACACTCTTTCTCTCTCTCTCTTTCTCTCTCTCTCTCACACATACACACACACAGAAATACAACATCCTCACACATGCAAACTGTATCCATGGACCTCCCATGTTAAATGGGCAAGGCTACAGTCACTGCTGTCCATGAGGGTGCCTATGGTCTTTGGCCTGAGATCATGCTATGCTCATGTAGCCTTGCTGGAGATGCATGAATCTGGCATCAGTGGGGTCAGGGGTTGGCCCACCACAGAGAACACATATGCTGAAACTATCCATGCAGTGGCTGTACCTAACCACCCCCAACACAAAAGCACTGCTCATGCTTATGTGGGATTTCTGTAGGATATAATGGTATATCATATGATTATTCTGTCAGGGGATGTCAGGAATGTGATATGGTTCATGGCACACTGCAGAGAAGAAGATCTGTATGTTCTATGTTCCAATAAAGCACTTTTGAATTAAACTGAACTGTTCAGGAATTCTGACACCTGTCAGATTTATGTTGAACCTGAGAGAGTGATGGAGGGTACTTTTGAGTGCCATTCTTGCACTCTTTCCTGATAAAGTTACTTGACCTTTTGACATTAAGTGTCACGATTTCTGAACTCACTGCTAACTCCAGAGCCTCTGACATTTTAAAGTGATGACAGGTGGCTGAAGGAATGAAAAAAGGAGGAAATTCAGGTAAAATAGGGTAAATGAAGTGATTAATGAAGTATTTTGTGTGGTTATACAGACAGATACTTTACTGATTTTATATTTGAACATTCAAAATTGCTGCAAAAGCAATCCAAATCACCCTGGTGGTGAGGGCGTATGTGTGTGTCTGTGTCTGCTGGGGTGTGGGGGATATATGCCAACATGCATGCATGTGCATGTCTGTGCACCTGCGAGTAGAGCTCTGTATTTTTGGTTCATGCGAACATTTACATGTATAGGTGTGCATGCCTGTGAGGGCAACTGAGCATGTCTATCTGTGGGTTAGGGCTTCAGTATCATTCAGTAAGAGACAGGTTATAACACACTCCAGACTTCACTCACTGGGTTTTAAAAGAGAACCTGGACCAACAGTATTTCAAGAAGGAGGTTCACCTTGATGGAATCACCTTCATAGTTATATTGCTGTCATTGCTTTTGAATTGAATATAGTTTACCACCCATCCTGTTCCACTCTTCCCCTCCTGAAAGTAGCAGTGGACACACTTTACAGATACATATGTGCTTCTGCGTGCAAACACACACACACCTACACTGACCCTTTAACTGACACACTGAAGTCAGGGCAGCTACTTAAATAGACAGACGGATTGATACTATAATGATCCAAATGGAATTTTAGATATCCCGTAGCTTGTAAGAAACATATACATATACATTCACCACACACACAGGACAAGGAAAAGAACACCAAGGGAATGGACATTCATGGTGAATATCTGTTCTACATTCAGTCACTGTGAGTTCACCAGTCGGGGGATAGTGCAAAAGGTGGGCAGATGTGACCATGTATGTATCAGTCTGCCGGGATGTGGCTTAAAATCAAAGTCTGTATTTACAGGGATACTGCAAAGTGGAGTTCAGATAATAAAATTGTGAGTCAGAACGGGAAAGTACTGATTGCTGTGCTGTCTGGACATAAAAGAATGAAACATGCAAATCTAGGCTTTAAAAACAGATGTGTGGTGCATGTGGCACGGAGAGAGGCTGTCTTATGCCCTGTAATAATTTTTTTTCTTGCCACTTCAGGGAAGAATTAAAAAGCTTAATGGTCCAGGGAAAAAAGGATTTTCTCAGTTTGTCCTCTGAGCATGGCAGTAACAGGTGTCCTCCACTGAACATGCTTTTCTGCCTGTTTGTTTCTGCTGTGTAGTGGGTGACAGTCATTGTTCATTATTGACAGGAGTTTGCAGAGGGTCCTTTTCTCAACTACCAGTGCTATGGACTCCAGCTTTATGCCAACCACAGAGCCAGTTTTTCTAACCAGTGTCCCTTTTCTTGGCACTGCTGTCCCAACATGCTACAGCATAGAAGAGAACACTGGCGATGACAGAAAGGTTGAGTAGAAGTTTACGGCAGATGTTAAAAGACCCTAGCCTTCTCAAGAAATAGAGTCGACTCTTATTTCTTATAAAGTGCATCTGTGTGTCAACTTGAACTTCTGGTAATCCACTACCATCTCCTTGGTCTTGGAAGTGTCTCTTGTCCATCCATGATGCATGCCACAAAAGCAGAGAATCAGAGAACTTCTGCATGTGGCATGAGTCTGTGTTGTGGAGAAACAGTTCCTTGTGAAGCACCTGTGCTACTTATCACAGCGTCAGAGACACAGTCCTTCAGCCTCATGAGACCTGTGGTCTCATGGTGAGGTAGTCTATTATCCATGAGACCAGGTGAGGGTCTACCCTTATCTCCAGTAGCTCATCTCTCAATGGGGGAGGCTGGATGATGTTGAAAGCACTGGACTATTCCTCTGTCCAGGAAAGAGTGAGCTCTGTGAAGCAGGTAGATGGTGGCATCTTCCACTTCTACATTCTCCTGATGTGTGAACTGTAGTGGATCGAGTGCATGGCTGACTTGAGGACTTAAGAGGTGCAGTAGTAACTGCTCCATTGTCTTCATTATGTGGGAGGTTAGAGCAACAGGCCTGAAGTCACTGGGGTGTGGATCTTTGGAACCGGGATGAGGCAAAAAGTTTGACATGTTTCAGAGGCTCACCTAGTTCTGCCGCACAGAGGAGGCTAAAGGAGGAGAAGACTTCCAGTGGAAGATTCTGTGGAAGGAGTCTGGGGGCTGGTGGCTGGAGTGAGTGAGGCCACTTTGTTTGCAGCAGCAGCCTGGGTGAGGGGTACACTAGTGGCAGACTGGAGGTTGTT
The DNA here is from genome assembly GCA_027481765.1 of Tenualosa thibaudeaui. Lineage (NCBI taxonomy): Eukaryota > Metazoa > Chordata > Actinopteri > Clupeiformes > Clupeidae > Tenualosa > Tenualosa thibaudeaui. The sequence continues at coordinate 3,163,713 of JAIFZK010000004.1, read as the reverse complement.
GGTTGGTGTGAGTGGGTAACTGTATGAGGTAACAACCTGGGAGGGGGAATATCAGTGGTAAAGGTAGATGGTGAGGGGAGTGTGTGGGGTGGTGGAACCCCAGCTACTGGGGTAGGTGAGGAAGTGGTGCTAGGGCAGCCAGCTGCGTCAAAACAATTGTAAAAAAGATTGAGCTTCACATTACCTTCCTCTACACTACTGGTGTTTTTTCAGCCTGCTATGGTTCTCATCTCATTCCAAACTTCTCTCATGTTGTTATACTGCAACTTTTTTCTCTATCTTTCTTCATTTCTTTCGCCTCTCTCAGCCTGACCTTGAACTCCCTTTGTACGCACCACAGCTCTGTCTGGTCACCGTCCTTGAACGCCTTCTAGTTAAGGAGGTCCTTGACATTTCTGGTTATCCAGGGCTTGTTATTAGGAAGGGAGCGTACAGTTTAAAAACACCTATAGCATTATTATTCGAGTTCACTCACACACACACACACACACACACACACACACAAACCCACACACATACACACACTCCACCCTTGCCCCCTCCCCTGGGCTGCTCTAGTGATTGAAGCCTGCAACTGTCAACGCCTCACAAACAGCACCAGACGGCAGCTTGGCCACGTGAGCATCCACTTCATCACTGTCTGTCTTCACCGCTCTGTTTAGCAAGGAGACACAATCCCATGCTAGACAAGAACCATTACTAGCTGGACACCAGGGGTCAATTCTGCTTTACAACCCTTTGGCTCTCACGACCCCACAGCTGTGTCTGTTGGGTTTGACAGACGTACTATTCAGAGGGAGCCTTTTTTTGCAATTACAAAGGGAAGAGAAGAAAATTACTACATTTTCACATGAATCATATGCGACTATTTATCAAAGAAAACAATGTCATTTGCCACATAGGCCATTTGTACACATGTTTATAAAAGAGGGACACAGTCTTTTATGCACAAAGCAATTGTGTATTCTAGGACAATTATGTGCAATTAAGCCGCCCAAACAGTGAGCTGTAATGGTAACAATAAACAGTATTTAAACCTTAAGGATTCAGATAGGCAGCTGCAGAGGAGGGTTCAGTCATTATGACATGAAGGGGAGGGTTCAGTCACTATGACATGAATGTGGACCGCATGTGGTTAATACCAGTAGGATTCTTTGAGGCATGAGAGGTTTATAACTCTAGCCATAGCAAAGACATTCATATTTTCACTCATTCCCTGACAATGTATCCGCTGCTCTTTTCTTCTAGTTCTCTATAGTCTTATGCTGTCCACTCCTTTCTGTCTTTGCAGCTCTCTCTCCTATGGCTTTCTCTCTGCAAACCCTTGGGACTATGAAGGGTTTTTTGGGGACTCTGACTGATAAAAGACTCAAAAGACAAAAGATTTTGAAGATTTTTCTCCTCTCTAAACCTGATAAACCATAACATCTACAATCCCATTAGGTTTTCAGTTTGAACAATGTTGGGATTAAAACGTTTTTTTTTGGACACAGTTGTTATTTAATCATTCATTTATGCCTGAGTATTTACAGCAATGAAATCCAGTAAAGTCCATGTGTTTTGGAAGGATTTATATTAGATAGACAGCATCCTGTCTCATATAAATTTGTCTTTGAACTCATGTGAAACATTCTGGAGAGCACATTGTTTTGTATGTTTTTGGTCAAACTAGCCTTTGAAGATCAAAACAGGACACCAACGCGGATGCTTCTAATTGTACCACAGTCTCCCTGCTGTCTTTGGGGATACTTTTTATTTTATTTTATTTGTGTTGCTTGCTTGTTTTCTATTGCATTGGCTGTTACAGGGCACCATGTTCGGACATTTTTAAAAACTTGCATCATTCTGTCCAACAAAAGGAATTTACATTCAGGAATTGATCTTTTTCAGCTTTTTTCCTCTCAAAAGCTGCTCCCTGGGTAGGCTACATTGTTACTGTGGCTATAATCAAGTGGAACAGCTGAAGTTTAAACACCAAGCATGATGCACAATGAAGGCTCTGGGTAAGGCAAGCAGGGCAAAACCTTGCAGAAATGTGTCTCTCCCAGAAAGCTGAACCCTGTAATTTCACCCTATGAAGTGACTTGACTAACAGTCAGGATGCAATCCACTGTACTTCTGGTCAGCTTTATTAGACTAGAAAGCCCAGCACATTCAGTTAATTTGTCTCCAGCAGTTTTAAATTATAATTATTCAATGTCTCTCCGAATCCCAAAAAGAATTCTTTCAATTAGGCTGAGAAGTACGAAACAGAAGCCTATAATCCACATTTGATCCTCTCTCGTTCACTTAGACAACACAGCCACTAGCATTCCTTATGAAATGTGTTTTTTAAGTAATTGAGATCCATCAGCATTAGGCTCCAACCCATAATTAAATAGCTCATGTTAGAACATTGCGATGGAGGAAAATTGACTTTTTTTTCTTTTTTAGAACTTGCTGTTAAACAAAGTTTAACACTAAACATTTAGTTTTAGAGTGTCAGTGAGCCGTGGCATGGTCAGTACTGAATAACGATAAGTTGAGAAAATTTGTTTTTTTGTTTAAATAGGAGAGCAAATAGAAGAAGTCAGATTTATGGAAAAGTGTGGCCATTTAACCATTAATAATTTAGAAATAATTTGCAAGAGTATACATTTCTTTTTTTAAGTTATGCAATATTTTACATTTGGCAAAAAATTCAATGGACAGCAATAACGAAATTGCAATAATAAAGAAATTGCATCAGTTTAGTCACTTCCGTAAATTTTCATTATGTTTTGAGTGCAACCTCTGCAGTCCTGCCATATGTCTTCAAAGGCCACACTATAGACAGACTGTTCCAAGAACGAGAGGGAGAGAGAGAGAGAGAGAGAGAGAGGAACAGGAGTGAAATGAAGAGAGAGGGGACAGAAGAGGGAAAGCAGAAGAGGGAGAGAGGAACAGAAAGGAAAGGTAGAATGAAAGGGGGGGGGGGTGGAAGAGAACTGGGCTATTGGGCGGCAGCTTCACATGTCCCAGTGTCAGCTGGGTGCCCCACGTGGCAGGCAGGTTTCCGCACCCCAGCCGAGTCCCCGTACTGCACAGAGTCACGCGTCAGCAGCCCCGTACTCCACTTTAGGAGAGGTGATCTGTCATGCCGTCACACACACACACACACACACACACACACATACTCATATACATATACTCAGATAAAAAAAAACACACATATACACACGCACACACACATAAACGTTCACACATATAAATGACACTCATTCACACTAACATATAGATACTCACACAAACACACACACACACGCACTGTACCATTACACCACCCCACCCAGCCACTAATGAGCCTGTGTGAGCAGGATGGGCCGGGTGTGGGTTTGGGTGGAGGAAGAGAGGGAGGAGAACGGACAGATGGAGGTGAGTAGGGGGGCACCAGGGATGGGCAGTGTCCCAGCACAGCACGTCCAGGAAACTCAATCAGACTCCCAGCAGACGTGCTGGGCACTACCACATGCCGATTCCACACCTTTCTCATGGCTCTCCAATGCGCACACACACACACACACACACATACATACACACACCTATGCATGCATACACATACATACATACACATTCAAACACAAACTCGAGCACTCACACTGGACTCTCTTACACATGTCAGCATTTGTACACATACAAACACACACACGTCTTGCATGCAGATCCTTGCATGTGCATTCACAATACTTGTCTGTCTTTTCATGGCCTATACTATCTTACTTACATGACTTGCAATCTTCTTGTCTATCTCACTCCCACTCTTTATCTGTCTCCTTCCCTCTCTCTCTCTCTCTCTCCCTCTCTTGTTAACCCTCACACACATCCTCCACACATCAAAAACCGCCGTGGCAGCGAAGGGGATCATCCGTCATCCTCGTGCAACACACTAAACCCTGATCAGGGCATTAATTATCTCATTCAGTCGCTATCTGAAGCTGACATTTATATGCGCTGGCACAGAGAGACATGACTTATTACACTGGAGCAAAATCTCTAAATAAATATTTTCACCTCCTCAGGCCTGTGTTGGAGTAGCAGGAGACACACTGGGTGAAAGGGAGTGGCACAAAGTAAGACTGGCGTAAATCACTGCTAGAACCAACGTCACATTACACTATAAAGTAATCCCCCCTTACCTACACACACACACACACACACACCACAGACACATGCATACACACCCATATTTATGTAATATATTTTACTATATGGAACACAATGCTGATTATAGCCTACAATTTACTTTATGGCCATTTCAATATGCACCATATCATCTGTGAAATTGTTTTTCCCCAAAAAGATTTTATGTAAAGAGCTCTCTCTCTGCCTCTGACATATGCACATACAGTGGCTTGAAAAAGTATTCATACCCCTTGAATTTTTCCACATTTTGTCACGTTCCGACCACCAACATAAATATATTTGATTGCCATTTAACACAAAGCCACACACAATTGTGAGGCAGAAGGAAAATTACACATGACTTTCAAATTTTTTAAAAATAAAAAACTGACAAATGTGGCGTGCAAAAGTATTCAGCCCCCCTGTGTCAATACTTGGTGGAACCACCTCTCGCTGCAATCACAGCTGCAAGTCTTTTGGGGTATGTCTCTACCAGCTTTGCACATCTAGAGACTGGAATTTTCTGCCCATTCTTCTTTGCAGAACAGATCAAGCTCAGCAAGATTAGATGGAGAGCGTTTGTGAACAGCAGTTTTCTGTATTTGGCTCCATCCATCTTCCCATCAACTCTGACCAGCTTCCCTGTCCCTGCTGAAGAAAAGCAGCCCCACAACATGATGCTGGGGATGGTGTGTTGAGAGTGATGTGCAGTGTTAGGTTTCCGCCACACATAACGTTTTGCATTTATACTAAGGTTAGATTACACACAGGTGGACTCCATTTAATCATTAGGTCAACAGCTGATCATTCAGCAATCATCAGGCAACCTCTGAAGGCAACTGGTTGCACTCAGTCATGTATAATTTTCCTTCTACTTCACAGTTGTGAACCATTTTGTGTTGGTCTTTCACATAAAATGGCAATAAAATATATTTATGTTTGTGGTCAGAACGTGACAAAATGTGGAAAAATTCAAGGGGTATGAATACTTTTTCAAGCCACTGTATATGCACTGAAATGCACCTACAAAAACACCCTTACACACACACACACACACACTTTCCAATCTAACCCTTGATACTGTATTACATTTGCTATTTGTGATTCCTGTGAATACAAGAGCATGCATCTTCTGTTACCGACACAGGAAAAGCTCAAAGCCTTCCATTCCCACCCCACCCCACCCCACCCCACCCCTCACCCCACACAACCATGAGGAGCGCCATGCCCTGAGTCTCCCCATCGCAATCAGTATCAAGAGGCGTGTGTGCTTGTGTGTGTGTATGTGTGTATGTGCATGGGATGTGTTCCTAGCAGACGGCGAGAGTGTGACTCCCCATGAGACTCCTGAGATAAGAGTAGTGGCCCCAGCTTGTGTGTGGAAGAAAGACACCCAGTGTGGAGATGTTACAGGAGGGAGAAAAGGAGAGGAGCTGGAGGGGGGTGGGGTTGGGGTTTGGATGGTTGCATCCAGACTGATAGCAGCCGAGAAAGAGGTTTTTGTGCTCCGCGATACACAGATAAGGAGGAATGTGGGGAGTAGTGTGCAGATGGGAGAAAAGCTACAAATCTCTGTGTCTGACGTGGGATCCGCCGGCCCTGAACCATGAATATTTATGCTTCTTTAACAGACACACACACACACATCCTCAAATCATAACTGCAACATAACCAAAATGATATGCACATCACACACACACTCACAACCACACACAGAGACATACAGAGACATCCAAATCATAGTGTAAATAAGTACACACACATACACACACACACTTAAGATAGGGACCAAAGTCCTGGCTGTAAATTTGCATTCTGTCCCAGGAGAGTGAAATATCATCTCTCCTTAACACAGCTGTGTCACTGCAGATGAGTTCACATGGCTGTGCCACAATCAGTTCCAATACATATGGTAGATGACCTAATGGGGCCATTTAATTCAATGAAAGTTATCTCTTAAATTTTTGTGGTTATCTTTGTGGTAAATCTGTCACAGGTGATGAATCAATGGGGATTGAACTGCATTCCAATCTCACTGATGTTTACACAAGATATCCTGCACTGCATTGTGCACACAAAGATGAGGCCAAAGAAACACACACAATCATACACAAGTACAAACAAGCACAGGAGGGCATGAATACACACACTGTGCCTATATAAACATGCTCATGTACAGTATATGCACATGGACACAAGCAGAAATAAGCCTGCTCACTGGCATGCAATTGCACATATGCAATTGCATATATGCACACACACACACACACACACACACACACACACGTCGTGGGGCTGGGGGGGGTAGGGTGGTGTTAGAGAGGAGAGGCCCATCCATGCGATTGCGCAGAAAACTAATGTAAAATGTATGTAAGGCAGTGGGCAGATGAACCAGTCGAGAGCCATCAGGCACCCAGTAATTGTCGTTTGTTGATTTGATTAAATAGCTCAGGTATGTACATATCCACAATAATAGCTAACAAACTGCATTATTGTACCTCAGTCCAATACCAAGAAGCACTAGCAACCTATTGTGTCTGATGCTCTGTGCCAACCAGCAGAAATCCAGCACAAAGCAAACAGTGCCAGCAACTCCCACAACTTAGGCAGGCAGTCAGGGAGGTAGGGAAAGGCGGGCAAAGGCCTTGCCAAAACAAGCATCAGCCTTATTACACTCAAACCCTTTTACCTTTCTGTACACCTTCCAACCGGTTGTGTATTTCACCTCCTCCTCCCCCACAGTGCTGCCATACCTCCACTAATAAGGAAGAGGAGACCTTGGGCAGTGTAAGGAGTACATAACTGAGTATTAACATTACCCCAACCAAACAGTGGTGCGTTTACAGCTTCTCAACCCAAGGTGGGCACAGATCAAATCTGCCCCCCAGATTAAAGAATATGCTTGTCTGGTAGACTATGCCCCACGTTGATGTTGTGGCCACTGCATTAGCTTTTGCCATGTCCATTGCATGAGCTTGCCTGGGTCACACCCCATTTTTTAGATATTTTAGTTACACTCATTTTCCAGACCTTTCAGGATTTCACAATGTTGCAACCACAACTATTAACACAAATTCAGCCAATCCCTGCAAATTCATCGCGGCCTCACAATTTTGACCAATCATCACAACTTTTCCGCAACTTTCTGACCGGTTTCTCGAGATCTATCACCAACCACAGCAATCTCTGGGGCAGTCCCTGGACCCTCCAGGGACTGGTTTTTCAGCTTCCACATTTACCAACACCAGTTCTTCCTTACTCTGAAATTTGAGGAAAACAGCTTGATACATCACATGTGAGCCCTGTCATAAGATAAACCCTGTGCTCAAACTTGCGCTGGTTTCTACAGGCGTCTGATAAATGAGGGCATGTGGGTTTGTTTTAAAATGGCCGTTCACAAAGCCAGCTTAAAGCAATGAGTGCTCGACTTGACCAGGGCTATATGTCTGTGTGCTCCTGCATGAGTCCTTACACACCCAATAAAGCTGCAAACTTACAAGCCTGGTGCCCATTTACAATCAGCCAGTCCCTTTTCATTTGAGCCTTCAGTTTGTTGCAGGTCCTTTAGTGGGAACACATTTTAAGGGTTGTCATTAGTCACACACACACAACCATGTGTGAAAAGAAATAATAGTGCAAAGGACGTGAGTGAAGATAGTACAAAAACATTTAGTACATATAGTAGTTTCCCATTGTCTCTCTCTCTCTCTCTCTCTCTCTCTCTCTCTCACACACACACACACACACACACACACACACACACGCACACACACAAGCACCTACTTTTCAAATACCTACATGAAGTATGCCATGCGGAAACCTCTGGCACGTTTCTCAACCTTTCACCCAGTCTCCTCTCATCACAAGCCAGGCACGGTCTTGTACCACAGTCGCTGTTTTCATACGGCTGCCATGTCCCAGCAAGTCCCAGAAGCCCTGTGCGGGCCCAACACCTCTCCACGTGTTGTTGCACATGTGCTCTGGGCCATGACTCCCCTCCACACAGCAGAGCCATTCCTTAACAGCAGAGACGGCAACTGAGGGACATTTATTAAGAACTTTATTACCATAAACACTTCAAAACATACACACATTAACAATTCCATATTTACACCACCCCACCCACCCACACACACATACCACAACCTCAGTCAAATACTTTGTCAGCTCAGAGTGAAAAGAGTGTTTTAACTGAGTGACTGAGATAGGAGAGGCTTGTAGTCTACTTAATGCTTCTTATTCCTCAGTGCTTCCTAATTCATCATTTGGAGTTTCAGACAACAGAGAATGCAGTTCTTCTCTCCTCTGTCTTCTCTGCAAAATGCACTATGAGGTTGTTTAGTCAAGCACTTCAGTGCATTTCAAAACCCTTCCGAATAATGTGCAATTGTCACCATGTTCGAGAACACTGTCATGCTTGATACCCCACAAACTCTTCAGGACGCAGGTAAAATGTCTAAAAGAAAATCAGTTCAGTGTGACAACAAACACCACAATATTTCCTCAGAAATAACACTCTTTAAATAGTAGAACTGCACTAGCTACTTTCTTCATGGATCAAAACTTATATCCAGTCTTGTCTCATAACTTTTATGAAGATTGCTGATGGCAGGTTTCTCTGAACTTTGCTTGCGAAGTCTTGCATGGACTGTAGAAAAAGATACATCAAACTAGGGACTCTCTGAATGTCTTACATGCTCTGCTGTTAGCCCTGTGCCAGCACTGAATTTATGTTAGAAGCCCAAAATTAACGGCCTCTATTTCAGTCAGACGTCAGATATATATCTCAAGGCATGTGCTAGCCATGTGTATGTTGATATATAGTGCACTTAATGGAAGGTGAGTGATGCAGAAGGAGTCATTTAGAGTTAAATGGTGACTTTGTTCAGCTTAACACTAGCTTCTACTACTGATGGGATTTAGCTTCTCTGCCATCATTAATCTCTCTCTCTAGCTCTGTCTCTCTCTCTCTCTCTCTCTCTCTCTCTCACACACACACACACACACACACACACACACACACACACAAAACCTAAGCAGGTCTCAACATATAAGTCGTCCAGAGAGCTGCCATTTTGTACCTCCATCCACACACACACGCATACACACACACACACACAAGCAAACACACTGTTCATGGTTAATACCATCATAATTGCAGTAAACAGCCATTATGCTGTTACAAAATTTGCCTCTGCGTGAAATCCCATCAAGAATGCACATCTCTGTTTACTCTGTCAGCTCTGTCCATCACTAAAGTAATGATATGTATCAGGCAGGAAAAGAGCTCTTCAGTGCGCCTGCACTATATAGCCATATGTGATTGTTCCAGTCACAATGAAGACCAATATACATGCAACATGGATAGGCATAAATAATAGATGTCACCATCATGCCTCAGAAGCACTTAATGATGGTATTCATCTTTTCTACGCACTCTTTTTTTCCTTCGATAATAACCTGGAGGTGTAGCCATCTCATGGTCAAACTAACTCTTTTTGCTGTTTTTTTTTTTTCCCCCCGCAGCACTTGAGTTGCAACACAGTACATGTATTTGGGCCACCTCTGAACAATTTAACACTTCTAAGATACTGAATTACACTGACACGTCAGTGCAGACCCTGAACAGTGTTCACAGAGGTACATGATGAGGCAGCTACAGTGTTCACAGTTAAACCATAACAATGGAGTTTTTACAGCACCCAGGTACGCTCTTGAAAATACTGATTTTATAACATATGTTCTAAACTCTTCAATGGACCCATTTCACAGCAGCCATTTTCCCAAGAAGTCACAGGGTAAGCACAGGTGTTATTAAAGACATTCAAGATCTGATTCTGTGTCAGTGAATCAGAATCTGTTGGCTGGGATGGAAATTATGGCGAGGTAGAGGCGAAGGAAACCCCTTGAAAATGCTGAGTCATTATTTCCATCAAACTGGTCACCTCAGAAGCCGTTATCCTGCTTATCTCCTGTTTGTATTTAAGATACAATTTCATCTATAACTTTCTGTATATTTAGGAATCATGTGCATGAACTACAGAAAATAACCTATTATAGCTACTGTTAAGGGGGAAAATACAGCGTGAAATACTTGACTACGGTTGTTATGGTTACCATTCATAGGTGCACTAATATGATTTTGATGAATTTTTTTTATCTACTTCAAAGGTAGGCAGTTATACAAAGTTAATTCCCACCTCATCAGAAAAGAGAATCCCATTTTTAAAGGAGATAAACACCTCTAATTGGTAAACACACACCACTGCACTCTCTGTATCATTTGTGTTACAAATATGTTCATAAGATTCAACTCCAAAGATCACACAAACAAATATGAGTGTGTACAATGAGATCACTCATGATACACTACTTTGGTTTAGTGGATACAGTTCCATCTGCACTCCATCAAAAATGATCCTTGAAGGGGACATATAATGGAAAAACATTTTAACTACTGGCTTTGTTGAATTAGAACAGGTTGGGCATGGCCACAAAGCTGTCATGAACATCAAACATGGTTGTGCTCTCCTTCAATTTTTTAAAATTGGAATTAGCCACTAAAAATGGGTGAATTTGAACAAAGTGTGATGTCACAGTAGGGATATCAACCATACTTTGTCTCTGGTTGATCTGGCATCTGAGCTTATTTTTGTCAAACCTATCAAACCTGACTATTCCATTTAAACATCAGAGAACAAGGTATATTATTCCATTTGTGCATTCTATGTCACCTTTGAAGGTGTATTTGGAGGCCTGTCCAAGTCATTAACAGAAAGCTGAATCCAATATATTTTGTAATGTGGCAGTACAGATGACCCAAGAGCAACACGTTTAGATCACCAACAGTTTATTTAGGGTAAGGGGAAAAGGGAGTGTGTGGATGCTCTTCGAGAAGCGAATCAGTTAACCAGGGCAGGAGAGCTGAGCGTACATTGTGGACAGGCAGCAGGTCAGGAGCTGGGCTGGAGAGCAGAGCGTAGGTCGTAGGCAGGCAGCGGGTCAGAAGCCGGGGCAGGAGATCAGAGCAGAGGTCGTGGACAGGCGGAGGTCAAATGCCGGGGCAGCAGAGCAGAGCAGAGGTCATGGACAGGCGGAGGTCGAATGCCGGGGCAGCAGAGCAGAGCAGAGGTCAATCAGTCCGAAGTCGTCAACAGGAAGGCAATCAGTCAGGATACGAAGAACAGAGGGCGAGGGCAGGCAGGAGAACAGGACAGAAACACAGGAACAGACGGGCGACAGAAACACAGGATCTTCAGGAAACTGGGTTCGGGAGCAGCAGTCAGGGTCTTAAATGCTTGCCTTGCGTGAGTAGCAGTAGGTTCGCGGACGGTCTGACGGGGAAACACTGAAAGACAGGGGTTTAAATACACAACAGACAACGGTTAACAAAGAACAGGTGAGAGTAATGATTGAGCCAGAGTAGCGTGAGTGAGTGGGAGGGACCGTGTGAGGGAGAGACATGACAATATTGTGAAGGTGAGCTAAATCCTGAAGGCCCACAATGCTTTTGTGATGCTATCATGATGTGCAGTTCTTACTCACATTAGGGAATCCAGAGTTTTCATTAACTTGTTAATGCCCTCATGATTTAACTCTGAAGAGCACACAAACAAATATGAATGTAAAATGAAATAGGTCACTCATTTTGCAGCCCCTACCCAATACATTACTTTGGTTCAGTGGATACAGTGTCCAAAAAAAAAAGATCCTAGAGGGTGTTTTTGGAGGTCTCTAGTAAGTCATTAGCAGGCAGCTCAACCCAATATATTCAGAAGGTGGGCTAGAAGTTGGAAAATTTACTCATAACAGTTCCTGAAGGCCTGGAATGCCAGCTATTGGTCAGTTTGGTCAGCTTGATGGTCAGCTCTGACTCTCACATTGGGGCTCCAGAGTTTCCACTCTTGTTACTTTGCTATTTGCTGTGGACAAACTGCTGAGGATGGGAGTGGAGCCTGGCCTGGTGACCTGGATCACGGACTACCTCACGGAACGGCCCCAGTTTGTCAGATTTGGGGACCTTACGTCAGAGGTTGTGGTCAGCATCACAGGTGCACCTCAGGGAACTGTGCTCTCCCCTGTACTGTTTACCCTGTACACCACCGATTTCAGCTACAATTCAGAGACTTGTCACATCCAGAAGTTCTCTGACGACACTGCAATCGTGGGGTGTACAGGTGCCTTGTGGAGGACTTCGTTGGATGGTGCCAGGCTAATCAGCTGCAGCTGAACACCACCAAAACCAAGGAAATGGTGGTGGACTTCAGGAGAACCGCCCCGCCGCTGGTGCCTGTCACGATTGATGGGGAGAATGTCGAGACAGTCTGCACTTGTACTTGGGGGTCCACCTTGACAATAAACTGGACTGGTCTACTAATTCAGACGCACTCTACAGGAAAGGTCAGAGCAGGCTCTACTTCCTCAGGAGGCTGAGGTCTTTCAGTGTCTGCAACAGACTCCTGCTGATGGTCTACTAGTCTGTTATGGCCAGTGTGCTCTTCTATGCTGTGGTATGTTGGGGTGGTAGCACTAGGTAGAGAGACACTGGATGTCTGGACAGACTGGTGAGGAAAGCAGGGTCTGTGGTGGGCATGGAGCTGGAGTCTCTAACTACAATAGCCCAGAGGAGGACCCTGAGCAGGCTAAACTCTGTACTGGACAATGACCGCCACCCCTACACACCATCTTCATCAATCAGAGGAGTTTGATCAGCAACAGACTCCGGTCCCTCTCCTGCAGGACAGACAGGCTGCGGTAGTCCTTTGTCCCCAGGGCCATACAGATGTATAACAGCACACAGAAGGTGCTGAGCATAATGGACTGGACTGCTTGAGCCCACACACACACTCATACTCTTATACTGTCCCTGGTGGTGACTATACTACTATGGACAACAATATACTGCACTACCCTGATAACTACTGCACTAAATGACTCTTTTGGAGATTGTCCAACATTGAACAATCTTACTGGGTCATTGTAATCTATCTACCTGGTCGCAAGGCACCTTATCACGACACTTATCTACCTCATGGTTTTCTTATTATCATTACCTTTTTTTTTCTCTCCTGTTCAGTGAATGTTGTATGAATGCAGATGTGTTGTCTATATGTTACACATGTGTATATGAGCCTATAGCCTATAGCCTCACTTCATTTTCTAGGTTTTGACTCAAACGCATATGTATAAAAAATGCTGGCTCAAAGCTTGTTCTGAGTTGGAGCTTTGACCCATATTAAGTAAAGTATAATTCATAAGGATACAAGCCTTCTGTGAGGATAATATTGAACTACATTTTATATGGATTCATTAGATGCAACATAAAGCTTTTAATGTCAGTAGCCTTGTGCAAAATTTAAAGGAACTGAGACAAAAGGAGTAGTTCTCAGTATTTTTAAGCCTCAACCCTGTTTCACCCCAAAGGTACCATGACCTTTAAAAAAAAAAAAAAAAAAAAGGTTGAGTGACACATTGCAATTTTAAGAGCAGCTGCAGTGTCAAGGTTTATCTGCTCTCCTCAAAAAGGCTGCACTGATGGCTTCAGGGGACATTGGGACAGGGATGATTCTGCTCTCATATTCAAGTCAGAGCTTGGTAGAGGCACAAGCCCTGAAGTCTCTGTTCTCTAGTTTGCATGACTGAGAGCTTGACTCTGTGATTAACATCTTGCTTTGCCACCATCGCTGCTTCAAGCTCAGCACAGCAATCAATATTCTCCCCGTGCTTTCAAAGGCCAAATTACTCAGCGACTATTGAGTAGTGTCATCAGACAAATAACCAACTACAATAGCTTAACATCATTTTAAGTATATAGTGTATTAGATAACATGTCACCAGTTACTGTTCAAATGTAAGTTAAATGTTACTTGTACACTGGGCATATTAAGTTAACACTGTCAAAAACAAATGGCTGCATATAAGCATTTCTTATATGCTATGCTGCATCATGTTGGAGATGTTTTTGGTTTGGACAGGTTGTTTTATTTAAAGCAGCTGAGCTCACCATGTTCATTTTCCTGCATATTTCAGAACTGTATGATTACATAAAATGTTTGCATTTAACAGTCTAACCAACCAACTGAAACAAACAGTTGTTTTGTGTGTAGCCACAGAACAGATGGCACATGCAAAGCTATTACTATGCACCTGATGTGCTGATTCATGTGATGCAACAAACAAAATATTGGTTGTTATTGAGAGCAAAATGTCATGTTCAACAATTGGGGATTCAGCAGCAATTTGCAAGACTGTCTGTGTAGCGCACCAGCGAGTGTTGCTGTCTGTCTGTCAGGCTCAAGTGCAGAGCTATGGGACTGAGTGTGTTTAATATGCCCCTAGCCTTGTCTGTTTGAGCAACACACATTTGGCAGGACATTCAACCAACACAGCACAGCGTGCCAAGAGAAATAGATGACTTTCAGTCATCAGGCTGCAACCAGCCATGCTCATGCAAACTTAGCAGTGCAGTATATGAGTTTTGTGTGGAATCCATTGCTCTACTTACTGTGGTTGAGGAGTCTTTGATTTTGTCAATTAATGCAGGTCTATGTGGAGCCTTTTGTGATATTGTGTGGGAAATGCAGATTGCTGTTCAGAGTGTAACTGGTGTTGTTGATGACTTTCCCACATAATGCCACACACTTCCCAGTTTTGCTCACATCCCCTGTGGCTGACATGACATTTTAGGAAATCAATCCTACCCCATCTCCATGGTCCGGCACCATCTGTGTGTGTATTTGTGTACACGTGACAAAGATCAATCAACACAGCAACTATCAGTCCTTCCAGTACCAGTTATATTCCTCATTCCTCAAAATTGACTGACTGAATTAAAAATAAATAATAAATAGTATGTTAGGTGTTGAGAGAAAGAGAGACAGAGAGAAAGAGAGAGCGTTTGTGTGTATGTGTGAGGGAGGAAAAAAATGGAGTAGTGTTGTAGTGAAAAGACTGACAGGCAGAGGCTTAGGCTATCATTGTTTCAGTGTTCATAAGCCTTGTTGCTTGGTGAATACAACTGTTCTGGTGGTCTGAGCCTTAAGACTACAATATTGCTTGCAAGATGGTAGCAGCTGAAACAGTCCATGGGTAGGATGGTTGGGGTCCTTACTGATTTTTTTGGGCTTCTTAATGCATCACCTCTTATACAAGTCCTAGATGGAGGGCAAATCACATCCACAGATGCTTTGTGCTGTGCGCACAACTTTTTGCAGTGCCTTTCAATTGGTAGCAGAGCAAGTTCCAAACCATGCAGTGATGCTTCCGGTCTCTGTGATGCCTCATTAAAAGGTCTTCAGGACCTTTGTTTGCATACAAGTTTGCATGAAGTGATGGAGCCCATTCTCACCACCTGACGTCGCTCTGACAAGAAGTCCAAGATCCAGCTGTATAGACTGGTGTGTAGGCCAAGACACCTGAGTTTGCTGTCAAGTATACTGGACACAATGGTGTTGAATGCAGACCTGTAGTCTACACACAGCATCCTTACATCAGTATCCTTCTTCTCCATTTGTGAGGAATGCAGTGTGGTGGTGATGGCATTGTCATTGTCATCGCCGTCATCGTTCTGTCTGTAGGCAAACTGATGAGGGTCCAGAGTAGGTGAAATCATGCTGCAAATTATGTTCCTCCCAAGTCTCTACAAACATTTACTCTACTACGATGAGACTGAGAGCCACAGGATGCCAGTCATTCAAGGTGGTGATTTTGCTTTTCTTTGGTACTGGAACAATGATGGAGATGAAGCCCCTTGGTTCAATGCACATGGACAGAGAGGTTAAATATGTCCGTAAACACACCAGCCAACTGCTCTAAACATGCTCTGATGACATGACCTGGTATCCCACAGGCCCTGTGGTTTTGTGGATATTGACATGCATTGAGGTTTCCCGCACATCAGCCACTGTGACGATTAGGCCTGGATCATATAGCTTCTATATATATATATGTATTTATACACATATAGGTATGCCCAAATTACACATTTGCTTTCTGATGTGTGAGCCTGGCCTAATTCACTATTTTCCTCTGTCCAATATTATCTTTGCTGAGTGTCATCCCTGCCTCATTCAGGTGGACTCCTCTCACCCTTCCCCTCCTGAGTGGACTACAACCCATGTCAGGCCCATGTCAGGACCGACTCCCCATCACAGAGGACCTTCCTGGACGCTGATGCTGGGCCGGACTCCCATTCCTGAGGCTTTGTGATTGACCCCCCCTCACAATGGCGCTGTCAAATGGACCCTTACTGTTACCCCCATGACCCATCTCATTCCTTTGAGTTTGTCACTATGCCTGGCCGCTGCTACATTGTCCAGCCATAATTTCTGATAACCACCTATAGACTACCATGTAATGTAAAAGTGGGATAATACTCTATTATGAACTATTATGAACATTAGCTAAAACCATAAGCAACTTATAGTCTGTCATGGTTACTACTGATTGTAATTTTTCTCCATGACCCCTGGCAGTTGGGTTAGCCCCTTGAGTCGTGGATCTGCCCAAGGTTTCTTCCTAGATTAACTGAACATAAGGGAGTTTTTCCTTGCCCCTGTTGCTCTTGGGTGCTCCTTCTGTGAAGCGCCACGAGACAATACTATTGTAAAAGGCGCCGTATAAATAAAACTGAATTGAATTGAATTGAATTGGATCAGCTGAGAGGTTAGTGATGGAAGGGGTCCTTTCTGGAGGGTCATGGTAACCTCCAAGCAGGTATAGAAGCTGTTTAGTTATCTGGGAGTAAGAGACATGGACCTCACATTTCTTGATCTTCTGCATATGCAGTAGATGGAAGTTACACGTGAAATAGGTCTCTTGACTTAATGGCATCAAACATTTTCAGTTTAATGTAATTCAGTATGCTGTGTAGACATTTAGTGCTACGGGGGTACAGAATTTATCTAAAACTAATGAAAAGTGTTTTGCCTCTGCCTGTGACAACGATGGGCATACATAGCCCAACATTGTGTGTATTGTAAGTCTGTGTACTATCAAAATGAGTGCTCTCTTGCTCTCTGTGTGCCATCTAAATGAGGGTTACTTTAATGGCTTCAAGCTTGCAGATACGCAGACTAATAGCAATTAATGCCTGGAGATGCTTGGATGGACCCAAGTTGGGCATAGAAGGGAATAATTTCTACCTTAAATGTATATCCTGTCTTTCCAATGACAGAAAGAACAGGAGCTTTGACATGTAAGGTTTACGTCTAAAGAGAGAGAAGGTGAGAACTTGATGAGAAAATTGTAATAACTGCTATGGGTAACGGATGTCAGCTAGCCTATCTGTGCATGTGTAACGGATACGAGCTAGCCTATCTGCACATGTAGAATGTTAGTAAACCTCCCTTCCAACACTTCAAGAGCCTCCTAGTCAGATGACTGGGCTGGGCTTTTCGGTCGACTGGCTAAGGCATTCGCCTTCCAATCTGAGGTTACTGTTGTAGTGAAGTTGCATGTTCGAGCCGTGGGTTTGACTGTGCTGGATGACCTCTGTTACATATGCCAGACTAGAGAACTTTGTTTAGATTAGGGGTGCCCAACCAGTAAATCACGGATGACCAGTCGATCGCTATGGCAGTGCAGTGCAGTTCGATTACAAAATGTTAAAAAAAAGAAAAAAAAAAATTACATTTTATTGTCAATTTCTGTACAAGACATACAAAGGAATCAAAACTGTGTTTCTCACTCCCCTGTGGTGGGAGAGCAAATGCTCTTGAAACGTTTCGTTTCTCCATGCAGCTCAGCCAAATGAAGCCAGGTCAGTCACTTGTCACCTTACATGACCCTCTGTAGCTGCTGTGAAAGCCAGAGATCCGTCACTGTCCCAGGGACGCTGTGCTGCTGTTGGACTGACTGAGCTGAGCTGGACTCCGCAGAGCAAACCAAGGAAATGATCTGGAGTACATGTTGCATTCTAGAGTAGGAACATGTGAGGTGTGTGTGTGTGAAAGTATATGTATATTACATGTATGTCTGTGTGACAAGCAGAGTCTTGAAGTGTCTTTTATTATTTCCACAAGTCAAAGATCTGCTTGCTGCTGTTACTTTAAAAAAGGACAGCATCTAAGGATCACCTCTGATGTGTTGGGTAATCTAATGGGCAAATCAAACTTTCAAATAATTTTCAAAAACTGAAAATTTGATCACACCGATTAAATGTGTTCAAAGAATAATGCTGTTCAGCAGGAAATAAAAATTTCTCTGACAAACTCTCTGACTTACCCTTACTCTCTGGCATGTTTTCTTTCAATGTGTACAATATCACAGCACTTGGAGATATATGGAAAATGTGTTGCACAGCCCTACCCCGCCAACTCCTAGCACTTCTATTTCCATATATTTTACAACAGCCTACCTACATCACTACCAGACTGTCCACATAGCCCTACACTGCAAAGCAAAATTGCTGTTACTGTGGGCCTTTAGTGGTTCACTAGCAATGCAACTATTTTGCCTCTGGGATAGCTTGCAATTGGATTGAATGGATCTGGATTTAATTTATTTCTTTTAATAATTATTCCTAGATAATAGTATTGTATACTTGTAACAGGGGAAAGTTAAAGTTATTAAACTTATTTTATTTTTCATAAATGATCTTTTAATAATTTTGCACTGGAGTGGAATGTATGCAATCACATCCATGAAGTAGCCTAGCCCTAACCTTGCCTTCCCTGTTTAATGCTGTAAACAATACTCACTTACCTAGCCTATGTGTATGACTGGGTACGTAGCTAATTACAGTAATCTAAGCAAATAACAACACAAAGCACGAGGTAAATAAGAACAGCCACCATAGCAAGGAGCAACGGTGCTCAGGGTCAGAGCAGTTTGGAGCCCATAGATACAAAATAATAAATCTTTGGCTCCATCTAGCGGTCATAGGCTACTTCATGCAACTCTCAGGTTGCCCTCAAGGTTTGATTTGAAAAGGTTTACGACATAAAGCAACTCAAGTTGAGTCTTGCATATGCGTACTTGCATTTCAATAAAACAAAACAATGCAACTTGGAGAGTGACCTGGAGGGGTAACTCAGAAGGGAATTTGATGCCACTGCTTGTGATTCTAATAGACAACGCCAAATGCAAGCAGACATAACCCAGACTGCTTTTGTTTCAACAGATGAATAAATAGGAAGTTTCTTTCGGAATAACTGCTGTAGTCTTGCCAATCACATCTGTGGTCCTCCTTCCTTTAGAGGTCTCCCATGCGCACATTCAATCAGAAAAGCGGAAGAGGCGCGGCGGCGGCACCAAACACTCAAATGCACAAGTTGTACTATCAGTTTGAACAGTCGCGTTTTAGTAACGGTAATTACCTCTCCTGTTGACACTCGTCTAGTCGTTTTAGTAGGCTCTCGGCTGTTAGCCAGTATCGTTTACATACCGAATTGCTACGAATATTAGCCATGAGAGACCACCTGAGCATATTGTTTTCATTGTGCATCGCAGTCCTTGTAATCCAGTGCTCATGCACCTTGCGTTCTAGACAACGTCCGAAAGTAAAAGGGGTGAGTGAGATGTCACCCAGTTTATATCCATGGGAATGTTTTGTTTATATAATGCAATTACAGTCTTTAAGATAATTAATAGGGCCTATTTGACAGCTCATGGGCTTTGCGTGGAAGAACTGTGGAGCACCTGACGATCCAGCTGTCATGAAGACACTGTCGATATCGCCAGACCCAATCTCTGTGCCAGGAAGTCTGAGAGCAAGCGCGATGGGAACAACATCAGTTGCCCTCACCTCTCCTCTGTCTGTGAGTAAACGTTCAGTTAGTGCATCAAAATGATGCAGAAAGCTAAGGCTTTGATTTACTGTTACTCTGTAGGTCTACTGGAACAGGCTGCCCTAGCTAGGTTCCTGTATTCTGTTTCAATGTGTCTGTAAATGTGCTGTGGACTCCATATTGTTTTGTAAGCTATGTAAGCCAAAGCAAAGATGGCTCTGGGCTGTGTGGTTGATTGTGGATTTCTGACAGTATTTGCTTGACATGTAGTAACCTGCCCAAATCAGAAGGCAGTTGCACCTCAAGATTGTCTCACTTTAGGCATGCGTCACATTTGGCTCAGATGACCAGCAGGTTTTTTCATTGTTGCCGCCATGACATGCCAGCTAGCCAGGCCAGACATGTGCTTACAAGCTCAGCCTTTTCATTTTACTTAAATAGCTTACACACAGTCTTTTAATCACAAAACAGATTGCAGTTGTTCAATGACTAACTGCAGTGAGCTTTATGGAGGATGGAACAACTGACCCACAGATATATGACATACAGATTAGGCCTTGTACAATAGATAATGGAATGGTTGTAGGCTTTATCCCGTGATTACTCACAAGACCGTTCATGAGCCCACATGAGGAATATACTTCCTTAACTTTAGACCCACATTAAACTAGAATACTGCTGTAAAATATATCTTACCATAATCACAAGTGTTACCAGACACTGATCCTAATCTTTGTTTTGGTCCAGGTGAATGTGACCTTGGAGAAGGAAGTGGCTGGTTTCTGGGTCAAAATCCCATGTGTGGAGGAGATTGGGAGTTGCCACTACCCAGATGGCTGTGACCTGCTGAATCAGCTGATCCCTCCTGGACAAGACTGCCCAGAGCCTTTGCACACTTATGGCCTACCCTGTCATTGTCCCTTCAAAGCTGTGAGTGGCACATTTTGGTGTTTTGTTCTTGTCATTCCTTTCTGGCCATCTGCAATGGGAATTTCTAAGAGTTGACAAAGTGGAAGAAAGACCTTGATAAGTATATGCTGAGAAAACCAAGCCTATTTCAACATTAGCATATCTTCTATTGATTTTGTGCACAATATATATGAACAAGTCTTGATAACAAAGGGGGCCATGTATGTACTGTATGAAACATTCTGGGCATTTTAAGGGCCAGTGTTCAGAATGGTACTAAATATTACCATAGTTATATTACTGGTATGCTGAGTTTAACTGAAAGAATAGCTTTTCCCCAATAGTTTTCTCAAACATCTTTGTTCTCTCTGTGCCTCATATCAATGACATATAGTGTAATAACCTATTTCCCTATCTATGGTAGCTTAGTGTTTACACTGAATGCAGAGAGCTCTGAAAGGGATGTGAAACTGATGATCATATGATCACACAGAGGCCATCGTTCATGAGATGTGACTGAACATAGACCTGTCCCTTATTGCAAAGCTTTGTGGTTCAAAGCCCATTTCCTGTATTGCCTCGTGATATTCTGTCAACATATCATTCTCTTTACTTGTCACTTCTAGTGTGTGTGTGCGTGAAAATGTGTAAAGTGAGGCATACTGTGAATCTGCAAAGCACTTAGGAGAGATGTGCTATACAAATGCAAACCATTTATCATTTACACTGTTTTCCTCTCATTCCTCCTCTTGTTTTTTTTGTTGTTTGTTTGTTTTTAAAGGGGGACTACACTCTGCCAGAGTCAGAGTTCAACTTGCCAGACATTGATCTGCCCTTCTGGCTCACCAATGGCAACTACAGAGCCCAAGGAATTCTGGGAGCAAATGGGAAGGAGTTGGGATGCCTTAAAGTGAGCCTGTCGATCCACTCCTCATGAACCCACAGGTCCTAAGTGCTGGACCAGCAGTGCCATTTGCAAAGGGGACCATCGCTTGTCTGCACTATTTAAGGCAGGCACTTCCTCTACAGGTTAATGGACAGCTGAAGGGGTCTGATAAGGGAGTCTGGCATCTATTCCATTTCAATTCCTACGTGCCCTTTAAGTTTTTTTAATGAACCTCTTTCTGAGAATTCAAGATAAAAGAACAAACAAAACAAAAAACATTGAGCTTGTCATCTGCAGTTGATCAGAAGAGCTGTCATTTCATCTAACCACTTAGTATATATTTGTGTATGATTTTAAAGGGGAACTCTGGTACGTTTTAGCCTAAATATTGTTGTTAGTGGGCTTCATACACTTTATTCGGTGCAAAAGAGAAGAAAATCCGTTCAGAAATGAGCGAGCCCTCTAATATCATAAGCACTATAAAACTTTGAAAACTTGACATATTTGGATAGGATCACTATGCTTTGTAGTGCGTGCGGTATTAGCAGACTAGCTCACTCATTTCTGAATGTTTTTTTCATCTTATTTGTGCCAAATAAAAGTGTGTGAAGCCCTCTAACAACAACATTTAGACTGAAACATGCCAGAGCTCAAGACAAGTCTTTCATATTATTCAAGCCTAGTCTCAGACAAGCAACAATTTAAATGAAATTAGTTGAAAAGGGGGGTTTTAATCTAGGACTAGTCTTAATCCTTGTACAGAAACTGGCTATCTTTTGTCTCTGTATCATGAGAGAGATAGTGGTCACATAAGGCCATCACTGAGTCACATAAAAGGCCACGTATACTGCAATTACGTTTGTCTATGTCTTCCAGAAAACTGCAGTGTTTTTTATTGCTTTGTTTGATAAACAGTTTGATTCACTTCAGTTAATTTGCCATGTAAGTGTTGCTGAATAGGCCTACATTGTATTTGCCAATATCCACAGGTTTAGTGCCTACAAGAGCTCCAATTTAAAATCAGTTTTATCACTCTCCTAAAGGGGTGGAAAGACAAATAAAGGTGTAAATGGGTTTTGAATATGATTTAAATGTATTTTACAGAATTACATTTTCTCACGTGATTCTAAAGCACAACAGAGTCTCACATCATAGTTGTTTCTGAGTGCTTGTTAGCACAGTGTCGGCAGTTTTTTTTTTTTTTCTGTTCTTGTTGCCCTATGATTGCATGGTATGCTGAATGCATGTTATGCTGTGTGTGTGTTTAATAAAACAGTTTTTGAGGAAAAGGGAAACCGCTCAGACTACATATGTTGAAACAGTTACTGCTTATGTGTACTGCAACACCGAGGACGTTTTGGCATGACTTTTACTCTCTGGGTCTTTACACCACATAATAGTTTTAACCACTGATTTCACGAACTACAGGTGTCCTACCCGAGCTAGCAAAGTTGCTTAGCGCTGTTCTAGGCGCTAGAGGTCACAAAGCATTCAACAGAAGAGCAGCACATTCCTTTTGAGAGTTGATGCACCATCAAAATGATTTTGGAAATGTTATTGTAAAGTACAAAAAGTATTTGTGTTGCAATACAGAATATACTGTATGATTCAGCAACCAGTTTCAATGGGTCAAATGGATACTGATTGCCTTTAAGTTTGCAAGGGCTCAGAATGTGTTTGAGTTGATTTGATTGACTTTTGTTTTGGTCACTGGTATGATTAGTTGGTTAAAGAAAAATAATATTAAATTATTTTTATATAAATAAAGGCTCTGTACTGGTGAATTCAGCGGTCTTGATCTTTACATTTTAGAGGCTCTTTTTATTAATTGCAATTTTAATTATGCAATTTTCCGAGTTTCATAAAACACCCTTTGCACAAAAGGGAAAGGGTTGTGATGTGGTTAATTTGTTGGGCAGGATTCCATCTGGCTAGGAGCAGCAGCAATCAGATCCTGTAAAAGTCAAACAGTTGCTGAAAAAACCAAATGTGAAAATTTAATGCAGGGTTCAGGAATACCCCCTGATAGAAAGTTTGTCTTTCTGTTGTCCGTTACATAGTGCTGTCAGCTATAAAACCAGGATGAGTTTACGATCAAGGCAGTAATGCTTATTCAAGGTAACTATTGTCACTTGAATTTTTAAATCATAGCCTACAAACAAGGCCGCTGTATTAATATGTAGCTTTCGATCATATTTCAGTTGACCAAGGGAATCATCAGTAGGCTACTCCTATCTAGTCTAGGCTATAACTTGTCTTTAGTTTAATGGTTTGTAACAAGCTAACCCTCAAAGCCCCACATACATAGCCTATTGGTTACATCAGAATTCACCCAAATGGTAGTTTTCACACTCTTACATGTCCATACGAGCTTATTTTAAGGTCAGCCAGAGCGCTGTGTTCCACTGGCTAGCCAACTTGCCTGTCAAGAAGCTAACCAGAGCTAACGTACTACATATTAGCAAATGCAGCATGGTCAGCCTGAAACATCAGGATTGCAGGCGAATTTGGCTACTAATGTACATATTTTTAGCATCGGTCAGACATGTGAGACACATTGTTTTTAAGCTGTTGTGGTTATCAAATGATTTAATGCCCAGTCCGTTTAATATAAGGTGTTTAGTGAAACTGCTACCGCCTCATTTATATTAACATGAATGGCGTGACTTATTTTTGAGTCCAGCTGGATCGAGTTACTTTACGGGTCTGGAAAACGTTGGCTGCGCTGTGTCTTACCTTGCTCTGCCCTGCCTTTGCTAGTACTTGCATCATCAGAAGAACCTTTTTATATCTATATATAATATTTATTCAGTGAATCCCCGTGGCCCTTGTTTTCTTCTTCTCCTTTCTTTTCTTTTTTTGTGCCACTGACTTGTGACACTGAGACATGTTGGTATGTTGGTATACTGAAGCGCTAATCAAATGATCAAAGGCCAAAACGTTTTGTGTTAGGGGTAGTAGGGTGATCTGGTTCTGGATCCCTATTTCAAGAACAACTAGAAAAAAAGTAGAAATAATTTCTTTAACGCAAATATTCATACATAAATTACATTTACATTTTTACATTTATTTCACAAATAGGCATATTTTGTAATAAAACTGAATAAATATTCCGCAATTTCATGAGGGCCCAGTTCTGCCCCCACCCCTCTCGACTTTTTTGATGGAGGTAAGTGATTTGTCCTTAAGTGAGTTGGCTATAACCCCGCTTCAGTATAACCCCTATGTCAGACAGTCCTCAGTTGCAGATCGTCAATTGCACTGTTTGTACACGTGATGGTGACATTTCCTTACATCCCGCCTTGATCTTATTTTTGTCAAGCAACTGTCAAGAGGTATATTCAAAGACACACAAGACACAAGATCTTATCCCAGATTGATATTTCTCACATAGTAGCAGCAGATGTTCATGGATTGATGTTCTGTCAGTTATTGTGGATTCCCAATCAATCACTATTCAAATACTTCAAATGTTTATAAGAGTTCAGTTTGATGATTAGTCAGACCTTGCTCAGTCTCAATATATCATCCCCTCATGGAATTTATCTTCATTTAAAGGAAAGATTCTATAAAATTATGTAGATTTTGTTATACAATTTAATTGAGGTGGTGAAGACAATGCTGACAGCTCGATCTTTATTGGTGTTTCTCTTCAAAAGGGTCATTACTATTAAACATCTGTGTAACTTTTTTTCCAGAAAAGGAAATTCAAGCCGTGACCTTTCACAACTGCCCTGTTCCACTCGTTCCTGATTTCTCAGGGTTGTCCTCTGTCATCTCCTGCCCTGCAGATGGCTTGGTAGGTTGACGGTTCAGGATCGTCTGACATCCTAGAAGTATAAAGCCCTTTGTGTATGTGAGAGAAAATGACACAATTTTGCTGTTTCTTTATATGTTCTGTGTAAAGCAATCTGGGTTGGAGAAATCTGTCCCATCGATAAAAAAATAAATGAAACCACCTTGTTTCTCAGCCCTGTTGTCAGGCTTGACAATCACTGAGAGATCTCCAGTCTATAAGAGTAAAAGCCTGTGGGGTGCTCTGGTGTAGAGATATGATGTGATTAATCTCGCTCACCATTGTGTGTGAGGCCTCCAACCATCAGAACAAGACACTTTAAAGGAATTTGTGAACTCAGATGGACTAAAATTCCAGCCATTGTTCGAACAGCTGTGGTGTTATTTATCCCTTCAGTCCCACTCCTGAGGTGTGAGTTTGCGGATCAGTATCTATGTAAGTGTTCCAAAGGGTGCAGGGAGCTTGTTTTGGGAAGGTATACTAGATGTGAGCTGTGAAAAATGGAGAACAGAATTTGTGTACGTTCGTGTGTGAGAATGTCTGTGTGTGAGTGTGTTTTGTATGTGTCTGTCAGTCAGACAGTGTGTGTGTTCGTGTGTGTGTGTGTGTGCTCTCACGTCTGAGAGTTCATGCATGGTCAGAGGCCAGTGGAAAGAATGTTATCTCACAACGGACTGTGAAGTCGAACTGGGCCTTACTCTTTTTTTTGGAAGAAGGAGAGAGAGAAAGAGAGAGAGAAAGCACAAGGCATATTCATGTGGCTTATAGTGCCAATACCCACTGTGCACTGCTCTCCATACGGGCCTGCTTTATACAGATTTATGTCCAGCTACCAGCCTTTTCTCTTCTTGTGCACCCCACAGGCTTTGCTTGGCCTAAACAGAAAAAAGGCCCTGGGTGTTTTTCTTTTCTCAGTCACTCATTAAAGCAGAACATCTGACACTTCAAATGTACTAAAAAAAATCAAGGATCGAGTGCTACAAGCATGAGTTACACATCTCAGAGGAAACACAAACACTCTGAACATCTTACCCTGCTGTGGTGGATGTCATTTTCTTTTCACTTCTTAAACATGTTGGCTAAATGCTTTAGATTGAGGCTTTCTCATGGGAGGTCTTTGACAAGCCACAGCTGCAAAACTGATTAGTAAAAAGCTGTGGTTAGTGTTAATTATTTTTTGCATTTTTTTTGCTTTATCCTCAACTCCACAAGTATAAATGCCAATCTCTTTAATCAGCCTTTGAGGGAGCTGTACAGCATACTGGAAAGAATTATGCAGTGCAATTTCCGTTTTGTCACGCTATAGAGGAAAATGTTACAAATCCTTAAACCATGAAAGACGTGAACCTTGTGAGACGTGTGATTTGTAAATACCCTTAAACAGTAAAAAGAGTTAACCTTCACTCATGTACAATATAGGTTAGTAGCATTAATTCCCTCGATAATCCATGTCTTCAGCAAAGGCCAACGGTTTTATGAGATTGTGGCATTGTTTTTCCTGCAGATAGCAGTGCAAGGCCTGATTTATCTATTAGCTTGTCACTTTATTATGGCTGTCATGGAGGTTAGGGCCTGGGGGTAACTGAGACTCCACAGCTGCTAGCTCGTGGAAAGTTCCCCTGTTCACACACACACACACACACACACACACACACACACACACACACACACACACACTCATGCAAGCTCCCTCTATAATCAGTCTCTCTCTCTCTCAAGCACACACACACACACCACCAACTGCTGTTTCTTTATGTCAGATTAGAGTCCTATAAATAGAGAGGTTTTTTTACAAAACTGAAAGTGTATGGAACTCTGTATTATGTTGTTGCCTAATATGAATGTAACCTTAGAGATGATGAACAGACCAATATAGCACCTGTATCTTTGATATCAGCAGTGCTACAGTAACATCACAAGCTCAGCATAAAGTTTAGCTTAACTGTGAATGATAGCTGCCCCACAACTACAACACTGTTGCTACATCTCCATTACGAATTATTAATGTGAAATGTAGTGACAGGAATTTGGATATTTGGTTTGATAGTCAGCCATGATGTCATGATGGCCTGATAAGAATCTATAGCACAGGGGCCAAGGAAAACAAAGGGGTTTATGGCCTGTTATCTTGCTGTGCCTGTGCTTACATTCCCAGCTTGCAACCCGGCATATTACCCAGCATGCCGTTCAGGGATGGTTGGCATTGGCGATGACAGATTAATGTGCCGCTGTTTCCCACCAAATCTCACAATGGATTGCTCCATGGGATTCCTTAAATGTGTATAATGTAGGCAGGGCAATTGTGTAAAAAAAAGTGAGAGAATTTGCCATAGCTGATATACTTGGAAATGAAGTCATTTGAACTGCACACAGGGGTGTAATTCTGTAATGCTTTACTAGGCCAAGCAAAATGTAATTCAGTTAGACCCCATGATATTATGGTCATTTAAAGTTCAGCCTTGAAATCTAATTCCATCACAGGTGATGTGCTGCAGCTTCATCTATTGACCAGGGATGGCTAGGGCCTCTTGCTCTTACCCTTACATCACTCTCTGTATCCCTGAGAGTAGGAAAATGTTAGCAAATTCACTATGTGCAATTACAAAAAATGTTTGTTTGAATATGATGTCTGCAGTCCCATGCACCCATTGCCCCACTGAGGGCATTCAGCTTGACAGTTTCTTCTGGACTGCTGTTATCCTACAAAGCGGCTAGTTCTGGGCCTGACCAACCAAGTCCTCCTCTGGCACGACAATGACCTTTGAGCTAAATGAGGGCTGGGTCCTGACATGTCTCTAGAAATTTTGAAACCTGTGAAAGAAAACTTGATATTCCCTGGTGTTATGCATTATGTTGTGTAAGGACCCAGATCACCCAACCAAACAACAAAAAGAAAACTCAAAGTATTATCAGATCAAAAGATTAACACTCATATTTCTCTATTGATGTCTGACATGTGACAAAAAGCAGCAATGGGGTAAATATTTTTGGATTATTGACATTGGCATTTTGAAATTACTCTTCACACAGTCACACTGGTACCAACACCCCAACTGCCTCCAGGGCTATTCCTGGCTCTGCTTTAGCACAGCTCTGCATGCAAAGGAGGGCAGATAGGCTATAAATGATACAGCAGCCATTGTGAAGGACTTTAAAGCCTATCTGTGGCCCAGTCATGGAGCTGAACTGGAGTCATACTTTTACAACTTAGTGCACTTACAGGGTAAACAACAAGTGATAGACCTATAACTGCCGAACTGTCAACTTGTCAAGTCAAGAAATAAGTTATGTAACCACCCCATTAACAGTGGCAATGACTAAATATTTTTGGGTTCATTTATAGTCATAGAGTGAATTTATAATCCAATGATACAAGAGTGTTGCTGACAGTGACAGGTCTACAATAGATTCAGATTGGTCAATGCTGCCTACAAACGGGTCGGTTCTTCTGCTGTGGAATCAAATCCTGCTGTCGCCCTCTGGGCACAACTAAAAGACACCGCGGCTACCGTAAACACTTTTTGTCGTTTGCACCCAACGCCCCAAATGATAACTAATTTGTAAAGTCAGTATTGTATATGTCAGTTACTTAGATCGTAGGGAATGATTCTTTTACACCTTTTTGCAGTTCACGCATCAAGCTGAAGCTTGCTGTCAAAGCTCGTCTGTGCACGTGCTGCTCTGCGCATTTGCACTGTGAACTACGGTACATAAAGTTCAAATTCTATAACGTGCCAGCGAATCCTGGCCGTCAACAATGTTGCACTGATGCACTGCACATGAATCAAAGACGCTTCCACACCAACACACCTTGCCCAGCTAAGAAGGTAGTAATAAGTTAGTACAGCCTTCGGGGCACGACTTTATAGTTTAACGAAGTTGTACAACGGGGGGTTTCATGTAACTGCTCCATTTAATTCGCTGCGGCTGAGACGAATCAAACTGGCTCGACGGGAGGGTTGTAGTAACGTTAGCGGTACATGTACATGTACATGACTCTTTGACCAGTCCAAACGGAGGAGTTGAAGACACCGGACTTCACCTCTCGGGTAAAGGCAAGAAGGTCGGACGCTCAGGAATGGGTTGTGCCCAGAGCAAGGTGTGTAACTTTATTTAGTTTGTTAAACGAAAATGTTGAACTCCCCTCTGTCGTAGTCAGAGACCTCAACTCACTTGTCATTTCCCTGACGCCTTTGTTAACGTTCCCTTTCATATTTGACAGTAAACGTTAGTGTTAGTACTGTTGACACATCTTACTGTTACTACTGTCTCATGACTCTTTAATTTCACTGCTAACGTTATACATTTTTCAAATTTCTATTTTTTTTGCCTTAATAATCAATGTTGGTCAATTAACGGTGGCAAAATACTTAGTGTGCACACATTTGCCTTTGCAGTTGAAGTTACCACGGTAAGAGTGAATGTTTCCGTATGCACTTTTAAATTTACAGGTTTACAATGCAAGTTAACCTAATAGAAAAATCCTTGGTATCAAATGGTTCACGAACTTCACGCATCAACTGTCCACTAACTTCAAACTGCTAGCTAGATGAGCCAAATCAGAGGTGCGCTCATTTCCGTGTAGATTAGTTAGGAACAAATTCATAATTATTGTTCCTATTGTCCTCTGATAAAAGTAGCCTGCTGTCAGCTTGCAGTCCATGCAGTTTCTGTAAATTATGAACTAATGCCTTTTAGCGAGAAGTTGGACTACAGCTTCATACATCATTCATGGCATTTGTCATTTTAGAAACTGTTCCTAACCAGTCCTAGCCTTTATGAATTTTTACCAACAATCCATTAGCCTACTCTTGCGCAGAGCCCACACCGGCCTAAACCCCTCTTCAGTGAAAAGCTTTGATTAGCCCAGATTGCTTGTGGATTTAGGGACTGTTGTGCTTAGTGTCACAGCCAGTGTAGTGTTTCCTCACAAGCTGTGCACTGTATTATATTAGAGTGGCCTCTCACACAAGCACACAATTAACAGTGCTGTGGCAGAGCCACAGCAGCAGTTAACAGCACTTGCAGCTGTATTCCCAAAGTAGACAGGACCAACTGGAGATGTTGGTTTGGTTTTGCAATCTTTGTTAGTAACAGAGGGTCACAATCTCATGTCAGCTCAAGTAGAGCTGCTCTCCACTCCACCCCCTCACCACTCTCTCTCACACACACACACACACCACCTCACCCCATCCCACCCCACCTCAACCTCTCACCTCCCCCAGTCTTGCTCCGCCACTGGTCTGGGAAACGTTTGAGCTTGCCAGTTGTTCATTAGGCGACAAGGGCATTTGTTGTGCCCGTGCCTCTGAGAGACAGGATAAATAGGGCAGCGCTGTGGTGGTCAAGCCAAACTTTATGTAACAACCACAGCACCAATCAAAGGTGGCGTGACCTGGACCGACGCTGATGTGTCAATACTGTTGGTCTGTTTGTTGTGTGCAGTGCAACACCCCTATCATCACCATCATGTAGCCTAAGGTGTTTTGATATGGCTGTGATATGACAAACTCCACGAGCTTCTCCTTCATTGAAGTTCTGTGATAGTTTGTTCCTATTTGGCATTCTACTGGCAACAACCCAGAGGAAGTTCAAACTGAGATCAAGTTGGCTTGAGGAGGAGGAGAGCTCTGGATTGCAATTACAAGTGGCTTATGAAATATATTTGTTTTACCAGGGAAGTCCACAAAACAGTAGAACGTTATTATGTACAGTAGCCTAATGGAAAAAAGCGGACAGCATTAAAGTCATTGCAGGCTGTCTCATGTGATGGTGTTTTGTGCTATGAGCTGCTTTGGGATGTCTCATGAGCACTTTATGATCTCCGAGGTGAAATGTCCCATGGCAGAAACCAGAGGCCCCATTCTGTACATTGACTGATAACTCTATTGATGAATTGCAGTACTTTCTGAGGCATGTTTCAAGCGGGGCATGACTAATGCTTTGTGAAAAGGTTTTTAAGTTTCTTGTAGGTTTTGTCACCTGGCTCTAGCTTGCCTTCCTGTGTACTCGCTGTCTGTTTTATGCTTCCCAGACCAACTTGTATGTGTGAGATCGTGCACCTTTAGCACAGCAAGCCCTTCAGCTCTTCTGTGTGAGATCCACTGAATCTGAGTGTTTTCAAAGAAGAAATCCAGGGTGAATCAGTCCATAGCCCTGTTTGAGGTTACAGAGTGCAAAATGCAGCCTTAACCGAATGGGGCAAATAAACCCATTGTCATTTCGCATTTTCCTATGCCCCATAAATGTATCATTAGCTGCTGTTTTGCTATTTGGTCTATGTTGTATCAAATTTTCTGGTTCTTCTTCCTACAGACAGCAATTCGGATAACTGTGTTGGGACTGGCATGGTTGCCCCCTGACTGGGGAAACCTTAACCATTTGCAGTAGAAGCACACATTCTCTCAGGTGGCTGGCAAATATATCCCAGCAGGTCTGTAAACACTGGCTGGGTCCAGGAATCTCGTGCTTGTTAAAATTGGTGTGGAAAAGCATGGCAGAATGATGTCTCAGTCAAGTACTTGAAGAAAGAGAGGGGGAGAGAGACAGGGAGAAAGAGATATTTTTTTTCTCATTGCAGTGAACCTCAGCGCAATTAGGAAATGTACAACGAGAAGGGCTTCCAGCCTGTCTGCAGTTGTTATTTGTGCACAAATTCACAGACTCATAAAAGGAGGATGTGATTATTCTGGTAATGCCTAGTGGAATTTAAGAAGTAAATGCTTACATAATTTGGAAAAACTTTATAGTTTGGCATCCTGCGTATAAAATGAAAAATGTTAAGTAGTGAAGGACTTTTAAAATGGCAAAGGGACTGTTAAAAACAGCAAAAGGCTAGGCTATAGACTATCAAAGCCTTTGTCATTAGGGCAGCCAGTTATGAAAGCTAAAATGCATTGTGCACCAGATCTCATAGGCATGTTCTCCTCTTTACTTTAAGATTGATAGTTCAGACAAAAGACCTGAAGAATGACTGTGGATCTTCTGAAGTCTGTTTTATAGGGAGTAGACTTTGCACTCACTCTAGGCACAACTGTGCAAGTTGCCATAGAAACCATACAAACTTCAGCCCCCCCACTCCCCTTTCCCTGTG
Organism: Tenualosa thibaudeaui; assembly: GCA_027481765.1. Lineage (NCBI taxonomy): Eukaryota > Metazoa > Chordata > Actinopteri > Clupeiformes > Clupeidae > Tenualosa > Tenualosa thibaudeaui. The sequence continues at coordinate 3,131,161 of JAIFZK010000004.1, read as the reverse complement.
CTCCTCAAACAAACGTGGTGGCTGGCTACCATGGCAAGCACCTAGCTTCAGGCCAGCCTGTGGCCTGTGTGTAGGGGGGTGTCCCGCATGTCCATCTGAGTCTAATATGCACTGTGTTTATAAGTGTTTATATAATGGCTGTTGGGTGGAAAGCCTCTGTTTATACCTGCGAGGGAGCTCACTGTCTCCTGCACTTGAAGAGCAACTCGGAGTGTAACACAAGCTGCAAACTTTCCCATGGACAATATAGACAAACTAAACTTGCAGTATGGATGACTTCACAATGTTACATCATAGTGTAGTCCGCCACAATTCTGGTGAACAGTTTATGATGCACAGGCCAAGGCTTAACTGGCAATCTAAAGAAACCTCTCCCCTCAGTGCCCCATGTTTTGCCCATGATTTGTTGAAACACAAACAGTTTATAGTTTTATCACAGTCTCTTTGTTTTTTTTTGTTTTAGCATAGTTTTAGAGCTAGACTAAGAAAACTGTTCTGTTTGTTTGTTTTTGTGTGTTCAAAATTTAGGCTTAACAGATCCACATGAAGAGATTCATAAAATATTTTTTTTCTTTTAAACCTTATCATTTCCATTGTTCCCGTGTTGATTTCCTTTGTGAGCGGCAATGATTAAGGAATCTGTGAACAGGCCAAGGTCCTATGGAGTGCTCACAGTTACGTCATTGTTTTGCACCGGCTCACAGGAAATGAGTTACATCTGTTTTGTCACTGTGAGTGATGAGGTGGCGTGTTAGTTTGTGACACGACTACAGGGAGGGAGAGGTTTGGCGTGATGGTTTGATGAGCTCAGGATTTGAGTCAGAGATTTCAAAAGTACTTCCCTATCTGAGCAAGTGTGACATGGTTGGGACTGCACTTCAGGCCGTAGAGTTGAGGTTCAAGCTGTGATTCCTTACACACACACACACACACTTTATTGATTATTAGCATTAAGTAAAAGAGCTTAGTGTTATCATGCAGGTCTTAGGCCTAATTAGCATTTAGGCCATTGATACGTGTTATTTGATCATGTGGTTGCCCAAACTTGAGAGAGTTTTACAATAATTGTCCTTGCTGCCAGTCAGACATGAAGGCAATGTGGATTCATATGAGTCCACAACAGCTGTGTTATGTTTGCATCCCTCACCCATATTAAGCCACCATTTTCAGTATAACGATTTGGTAGTCTGGACGTAGCCTAAAAGAAAAAGCCTCTTCGGCACTGCTGATGTATTGAAAGAAAAAAAAACTTTGTTTTGCCTAGATTTTGGATTGATTTGTGTCTAGCCCAAACTCAGCCACTGACCAGTGACCAAAACATGAAGAGAGGTTCCCAAGAGTGTAGTTGCTAGCCTATTGTGTGGCAGTTGGAACCAGAATAAACAGCTTGTTTGTTTACTAAGCTTGTTTACATAAGGCTTTCACCCTAAAGGTGTTTTTGTTGTTTGCTTGTGTATGATTGGTTTGTTTTGACACTTAACACAAATAAAAAGTATGCTACACTATAAACATGGGTAAAGGGGTGAAGCACCTGTGGAAAAAAGCCTTGACCTAGAGTCCTCCATCAGTCAAGCCGAGGGAGACAATGAGGTGTGGTCCATGTTCTCAGCGTTTAATGATCAACTCCTGCTGTGGTTTATGTAACTCCTCATGATGCTGTTTTAAATAACACATGCCCTGTTCTGTTGCTGAAATTGTCAATGCTCATTGCTCATTGAAGATGGCTAATGTTTAGTGATGCCTACAGGATGGTGACCTACTTAGAAGGGGATAAATAAGGTGTTGACAGCCAAGCCTTACTGACTAGCTTCCAGACAAACAGAAGTTGAAGTCCATTGTTTGATGCAATGCATTGATCTTTAAATCACCCTTTCTCTGGTTTATCCTGCCTTTGAGCTGTGTCAGTGTGCACTAAATGTTTGCACTGGAACTAGGCCTAAGTCCTGCTTCTGTGTGTCCCCTTCAGAGGAAGAACAAGTTGAAAGTGGGTGAGAAGAAGCAGAGGGAGGTGAACAACTGCACTCAGGATGGAAGTGGTGAGCGCTGGTTTCCTACTGCATGTTAAAACTAAACACACATGTAACTAGTCTTAACACTGTTTAAATGCACTCTTCATTTTCAGCCAAGACAATAACATTCAATTTACTTGTTCATTTGCTAATGTGTAATACACTATGATATACCTGTGTATTTGTCTTCACATTCCACAGCAGCTGAGGTTACCTGGTTTCCTCCTGTAATCTCAAAACCCAACTATTCTCAGATGCTATCTGTTAGCCTTATTTAGCCATATTTATTTACATGAACCTCTTACCTATAGTCCCTTACAAATGAGAACTGACACTCAACCTAGAGTACAAAAGAATACCCTTAAATAATACCTTTAGTTTAGTTATCTACTGTGTTATCTACCATTAAGTTAGAGGTAATACACTCCCCAGTCTATTTATGGTCACCCATTGAGGCCTGTTTAACGTACAGGTATTTTTATGTTCCCTTGGTAGTCCATTTGTACACCACTATGACATACCAGTGTGTATAAATTGTGCTAGGCCTGTATATAAATAAGCTGTGCTTCTTTTGCATACCACAAGAGCAGCTGGAGGTACCGGAACCGCACACAAGGCTGCAGACAGGAAGTGATGTTGCACCCAAACACCCCTATTTTACCTCTGATTGTCTGATGCAAAATGAATTGTGTGTGTGTGTGTGTAGTAAGACACTCAAGTATTTGCTAATTGTAATTGCTAGGTAGTCGACTGAGCCGGTAGCCCATTTAACAATGACTGAGTGAGCACATTCCACTTCCCAGTGAGAAAATGGATGGTCTTGTCACACTTGTGATTTACAAGCTTCATGCTGTCTGACTAACACTATTCTGGCACCCTCACTGTATAATTTCATGTCCTTGGCCTAAGGTATGTCTTGCAAAAAGAGAGGGAGAAAGAAGCAAAACAAATCTACTTCCTCCAGTGTTTCAACACCTAAATAGATAGTTTAAAATTCTTTACACCCTCCATGGTCATTTGTTCACCTCCTGGGAGCGTCGAAGTGAGATAAAGCCCCTTCTCTGGTAGGACAGTGTTCTCGACATGGCATTTCACATGGCACATCTCGACATGGCATTTCAGTGAGGTCATTACACAACATGCTGTAGACCAGGCCTGGGAAAGGGTTGTCCAGGCAAGGGCCCACTGAATGTAGACATTATGTTTTTCCTCACCATTGTTTTTTTTTTTTTTTTTTTTAAAGTTGGGTGTGTAGGGGGGGAAACGCATGTACATCTGCATACATGTTACTTATTGTTGAATTAAATTTCTTATTGTTCGTGTTGTTGGAGTTTTAATCAATCCAGGCTGTCTCTGCCAATTAGGTTTTTGTCTTATAGTAAAGACTGGGTAATGTTAAACACATAGTATAGGCCTGCTGAAAATTTGAAGGATAAATACTGTCTTCGGTAAAAACGCAGATCAAATGAGATTCCTGTAGTGACCTCTGAAGCCTTGACATCCCTGATTGGTTCTCTCTGTGTTCTGTCTTCACCCAGCCAAGGTCCCATTGGCTGAACTGAGCATAGGGGTAGAGCAGCAGCTGGAGCAGTATGAGAAGCAGCTGAAGGTCCTCCATGCCCTCCTGGCTGCCCCAGTGGGTCCAGAAAGAGATGCCCTCTTTAAAGCCCACAACAATGGCCAGCTCTGCAAAGTGGTCTGCAGCATTGCTGAAAAGGTATACATTATGACATAGATTTTTGGTAGATCTGATGTTAATTTCCATACTTGACCCCCTACTATTGTGGTCATTTTATGTTTGTTAGTTTCATGTTCTCTGTCAAAAATGATTGGTGCATTTTAAGTTATCATATTGCATGTATTATCATTTAACATTTTGATACACTTTTACATCAACTTATACTATCTTGAATATTACAAGTTTCAAATAATTTTGTGAAGGAAATATTAAATTAGACGGTTGTTCCTCTGGAGGCCGTCATTAGAAGGAGAGGCGGTGAGGGGGTGTTTATGTTTGCATGAATGCGTACAGACACAGTACACTGTTCATCTGCAGATCCCTGAAATCAAGTACAGTTACTGGGGTCTCACCCTTTAGATTTCTCGTTTGTATTATTTGTAGATCTATCATGAGAAAAAAAGTGTGATGGTCAAATTTGGCTGTTACACATTAGGAAGGTCTTAACTGCAGATTTGAGTGCCATGTTGTTGAAATCTTTTTATTTTTTTGTTACCACATGGAGCAAAATTTCATGAGAATGATTGTGTGAAAAATAGCCATTAATTAAAAGGGACATAAAATGGATGAATGGAGCATTGTACCTTGTTCTCTGATGTTAAAATAGAATTCAACTTTTAATTTATCAAACATAAGCTCAAGGCCAATTCAAACTTTAGCACTTCATGAATTGTCTGATTGGTAAACAAGGTGTCATGTGCTCCCATAGGCCTTATATGTGCCTTGGGCCACAAGGTCACCAAGGCACATGATGTACACTATTACTAGTCCACAGTATAGTGAGATTTAAACATGGGACGATTTAAACATGGGACAGCTTTAACAAACAATGTCACTGGGCCACATAATGGGCCATATAATGTTTTCCTAGTGTTCCGATCAGATGACGGAAATTAGTAACTCGATGATATACATCCTCCAGAATTAGTGTTTGAACAATATCACTCTAACCCTGGCTGTCGATATGGGTGAAATGATGCCCAGTGTTGTATTACCTTTAAAGCAGAACCTTGCTTGAGACTGTGGCATATTTTTCTCACATTTATCAGACATTTGATATTATTGAAGTATTTTTAGTCTTTGTTTTTAATAAAGGTGTCTCCTTTATACCTTCACATGACTTGTAGGAAGATGTAAAATGTTCCTCTAAACAAAAACTTTTCCATTAAATTTTCCACTGATTACTTTTTTTGGACCCATATAAATAAATAAATTCATTAATTAATAAAATGAAAAACATGCATATCTGTTTTCAGTGTAAGATGGCTTTGCTTGCCAAACTCGCCTGTGGAAGTCACCTGCTTAGGGTTTTGTACTCCTGAAGACGTGCAGATTCAAATGCCCGGCTGCTCAAACAAATAACCCAGCGGTTGCGATGATGTCAGGGAATGCATTGTGCAGCTGGCGGCGCCCATAAACACACCATGCCTTTTCCATTACCAAATAATTGGCAACGCTCAATACTCATTCTGTTCCCACGTGTTCCAGGATGCCCGCTCTTGTCGACCCTACTCTCTCTGTGTGTGGGTGTGTGTGTGTATGTGTGTTTACACTTCTAATGCTTTAGCATGCCATGCCAGGTCTGCTTTGAACATTGTTGAGCCCCTCTCTGACCCTACAAAGCCAGACCTGTTTTCTTGGAAGGTGTGTCGGTTCACCCTTGTCTTTAGAAAGGAGACTGAGCTGAACTGTGTAAACATATATTCAAACAAGTCCTCTGTTCCACACTGAGATGGAACAAAAGCTGTTCAGCTCAACAGGTGTTTTATCTGTGAGTGACGGGTGTCTCATGGAAGGCACAGTGGCTAGGCTAAACTCCTGTTTTAATGCCAGTCACACAGACAGGGCTCCATCAATCACTGCCCTATCCAAACCTGTCTTGCCCATTGCAAGTATGTTTTGATTTGACAAGCAGGCATTCCTATGAGCGTGAGAGCTTTGTCCATACTAATGACAGACATGTGTGACTGTGGGTTGTGTATTTCTCTATATTTGTTAAAGTACTTCTACACCAGAATTAATTAATTTTGCATAATTGTCTAATAGATCTACTGTTGCCTGTTGCCAGTTATGGTGAACTGAAGTGTGTGTCTGTCTGTGTGTGTGTGTGTGTGTGTGTGTGTGTGTGTGTGTGTGTGTGTGTGTGTGTGTGTGTGTGTGTGTGTGTGTGTGTGTGTGGACGTGTGCACATGCACAGGTCACGAGTGAGACAACAGCTGAGCTTACTGCCGCCCACGAGGAGGAGATAAGAAAGATGACAGAAGAGTACCAAAGCCGAACAGAAGGTCAGAGGGACCATTTTCTCTCTCTCTTCTCTTCCTTCTTCCCTTCCTCCTGTCTGCTTTACCACTGGGCTGGCTTTAGTTTCCTCTCTATCTGCTCTTGAGGCCTCTTCTTATGCGTCAGACAGGCGAACTAAGACATGGATAGTGAAGACACCCAAGGCGTTGTTAACAAGAATGCACCAAATATGTTTGTGTATGTACACACGTCACCTCATGAAAAAATGTATCAAAATTATGAAAGTATTACTCATGTGATTACACATGTTCAGTGCTGTCAGTGCTGGTTCCAGAGTTTTCTATGATCTGTCTTTATAGCGTTCCTTGTAAGGTATATTATGTATATATTACCTACATGCATCTTACAGTAGTAAGGTATTATTTTTCTTGTAAAAAATGATGCACACTCATGTGCATGTTTGGTCAGTCTATGAATGTGTGAGTAATTTGTGTCTGTTGTTTATTGGTGAAAACTGATACATTTACCTTATGAGCAGTCCAATAAAAGCAAAATCAGTTTCTCTGATGACATTTATAGCTATGGGACAGTTTTTTTCAAAGCTTTTAGTTTAACCTGGATGATTAGTCTACTTCTTAGTTGTACTAAAAAGTTCTAACAGTAAGTTCTCCCACCTCAGTCCTGTTCCTATAGCCTATCCTATAGACTAAGAATCTGGAAAAGAGAGGATATGCAAAGTTAAGGGAAAGTCTTGTTGCTTGTGGCTAAGTCTAGTATAAGTCTAGTACTTGTATTTAAGTCTAATGTACAGGTTTACTATGAATGGCTTTTGGTAATTGACTGGTACGTGACCCGTTTGTGCTAGTGAGTGTGTATACATAAAGTTGACACAGATGAGATGACAGTGGGATACGCCACCCAAACAGCTTTGCAGTCAATATGCATGTTCATATCAGCTACTCAGCTTTGCAGTCAATATGCATGTTCATATCAGCTACTCAGCTTTGCAGTCAATATGCATGTTCAAATCAGCTACTCAGCTTTGCAGTCAATATGCATGTTCAAATCAGCTACTCAGCTTTGCAGTCAACATGCATGTTCAGATCAGCTACTCAGCTTTGCAGTCAACATGCATGTTCAGATCAGCTACTCAGCTTTGCAGTCAACATGCATGTTCAAATCAGCTACTCAGCTTTGCAGTCAACATGCATGTTCAAATCAGCTACTCAGCTTTGCAGTCAATATGCATGTTCAAATCAGCTACTCAGCTTTGCAGTCAACATGCATGTTCAAATCAGCTACTCAGCTTTGCAGTCAACATGCATGTTCAAATCAGCTACTCAGCTTTGCAGTCAACATGCATGTTCAAATCAGCTACTCAGCTTTGCAGTCAATATGCATGTTCAAATCAGCTACTCAGCTTTGCAGTCAATATGCATGTTCAAATCTGCTACTCAGCTTTGCAGTCAACATGCATGTTCAAATCAGCTACTCAGCTTTGCAGTCAATATGCATGTTCAAATCAGCTACTCAGCTTTGCAGTCAATATGTATGTTCATATCAACTACTTAGTTGTCATTTTACCCACCATAAGGATTTTCTTCTAAGTGATGCCATATTTTATATTATTTTGGTCTGTATTACACTATATGGAGAGAAGTATTGATTTGTTTTGGATTTGACGTTGGTGAGTTAGGAGTCCACTCCACTACTTCTTAGTTCTCCTAGGTTCTCTTGGTTCTCCCAGACTAGAGGACTACTGTTCTCTGAGCGACCATGTCAGTTATGTCAAAAGGAATGAGTTTCCTGACCAACGTACCCATTATGTTCAGTAGTTTCTTAGAGCCGGAAAGTGTTTTCTGAATACAGCACTTGTTCAGTGCTTATCTTGTGCATTGTTGTGAACTCTGGACACCTTGGGACTGCCCAATGCCACATCCGTCCCAGTTTACAACACAGTCTGCTAGACAGACCCCAAACAGAGAGATGGTGCATTGTCTTGAATCACAAGCTTCTCTCTGAAACGTACATCCACAGACGCCAAACCCTCCACACTGTTTCCTGTGGATGGCCACATGAAATGCTTCAAATGCTACACAGAAGTGCATATATACAGAAATTAAAGGCTCTCCAAAACTGAAAAAGAAGCCCACAATATTTGGCTTTATCTGATCAAAACATTCTGGTTTATTGCTGCCAGGTGAACCTCATGATTTGGGAGAGTAGACCTCTCTAAATCAAGTGATTTTTAGTACCAGAGTGTGTGGGAATGTGTGTTTAATACAAACCAGAAGTTGGGGATCGTTCCTGAAGGCTTAGAGGATTTTCTCCAATGAAGACTAACTGTAAATCACGTTTCTTTCATAGAGCTGAATCGCCTCCACAGAGAGGAGAAAGTCGCCTTAAATGCTGCACACGAGGCCACAGAGAATGAGCTTAAGGTGAGCATCCAACATCCAGATGGTTCCTTTATTACATGGCTTAAATGAGTGCAATGTGTGAGCTGAAGGAAGTGTGTGTGTGTGTGTGTGTGTGTGTGTGTGTGTGTGTGTGTGTGTGTGTGTGTTTGCGCGCGTGCTGTCATATTTTAGGTGAAGGTGGAGGGGCTGCTTGTTGATCTGAGGGTGTTCCATGAGCTCAGACGGAGAGTGGAGGAGTCTACACTGAAGAGGGACCTCCAGCGGAACATTGAGGTGTGTGTATAGTGTCTGGTGGTGTGTATATGTATCACTCAGCATTTATTTTAACACTCCAGATGAGTAAGCAGACCACAACCAAGGCACTACTGCACCCCCATATAGCTTTCCAAAAAGAATGACAAATTTTCATTTATTTAATTATTTCAAAAGATGCAAGCCATACATTTTATTAAGAATAATGGATAGACAGTAGGCCTTTTTTATGGACATTTTATTCAGCCTCTCAACTTTTTTGGAATTTGGTTTGTAATTTGTTACAACTAAACTGTTGTGTATGAATTAGGGAGGCATCGATCAACTGGCTGGTGATTATAATTGGCGAGTTTTCAAATGCATCAAAAGAGAGAAAAGTCGTGGAGCTTACTATAGGCTATGTTACTGCAGGACATTTTAAAATGGCTATGAGGTAGAGGTGGCCTTCTCTTGTAGGCCTAATTACCAGCATCTAGATTAGGCCTATGGGATTCATTGTAATATTGATGACCAGAGGCTGTTAAAGTTTCTGGTTCTGGTTAGGCTATTTTCAATGTTGAAAGAAAAGAAATCTGTAAAAAATCACTATCGGCCAAAATCGGTATCGGCAGGTCAAACTCCATGAAAAATCAGTATTAGGTCAAAAAATTGCTAGCAGTGCATCTCTAGTATGAATTGTCTCTTCCTCTCAGACCCACGGCAGCCCTGGTGAATTCTGGGAGCAGGAGCAGGAGAGTCTGCTGTTTGTCATCGAGATGAAGACTGAGCGTGTGCAGGAGCAGGGCAACAAGCTGCTGCAGTTAGACACACTGGTATGAGCGACTGGCCTTTTTTGGAAAGCCACAAGTATGGAGAGGTGCCTCTTTAGTTAAAGTGTGTGTGTGTGTGTGTGCGCGCGCGCTGTGCACGCTCAACCCTAAAATTTATTTATGCTATTGTCATGAAAGAATGTTCAGTGCACATATTGTAGTGTATTGTAGCAAACCCCCTAGTGCACTGCATGCACATGTTCAGTGTGGTCATAACATTGTGCTTAGAAGTCCAAGAAGTGTGTTGGAAATGTGTTTGTATTTCAGACTTATGATCAAATGCAGTAAATACATGCATACATGAGGATGCTTTAAGATAGGCATTATTCCAGTAGCAACCTATAAAATCATTTTCAGCGTCAAGCTTATAAGAGGTTTTTTCTCTCATCAAAAGAGTATCTTCTTGCAGGGTTTTGTGAGCATGGATCTGTAGCTCACAAACAGAAAGATGTTACCTCCAGAAACATAATTGTTTTAAGGGATTACATGTGCTTGTGTGGGTTACTCATAGCCTAATGCTAATCTTATTACTGGACTGGCACAGTGAGGCTTTGCACTGGGATACTGTATCACTGGGTGGGAAAACCAAACAAACAAATAGAGGACCAGTTCAATTCAATTTGAATCATTTCCATACAGTCGAAGTGTGCTGTGTGGTCTGGGTTAGAGTATGTGTAAATCATGTTGGTTGTAAAATAAAACCCTTGTGTCATACTAGATTATTTACATGCCTTCACAGGTTGAAAAGAATCTGTCACTGGAGGACCAGGTGATTCACATCCTCCAACAGAACGAAGACCTCAGAGTTCGGATAGAAAACTACCAAACCCTCATACAGTACGTGGAACATGAAAAAAAATTCCTCAGTGCAGTAGTCAAATACAGGGGATTGCATTAATACCTGTTATCAGAAATCTGCAGTTAGACCTCAATTAAGATATAACAATGTAAAGTAGGTAGGAGTAAAAATAAGCATGTTTGTTTAGTTTACCTTGAAGGTGTCCTATGGGTATTCTGGTTTGTCATGTATTCTAATGATTGTGATGCTTCTTATTTAATCACATATATTGATTATCTGTGTTGTGTAGGCAGCTGTCTAAAGATCAGCTCAATCTGCAGGAGGCTCTGGAGAAACAGTCGTCTGAGACACAGAAGCTACGGCAGGAGAAGGAAGAGCTGCTCTTCAAGCTGCTTCATCGGGACTCCTGCTCCTCCTCCTCCTCCTCCGCCCCCTCCTTCCACCTGCCCCCCATCCTCTCCGAGGTGTCCCCCAGCTGACTCTGACTCCAGCTCACCCACCCCCACCATCACGGGCTTATCTGCCCTTACCTCAACTCCACACCCTACTATGTGTGGCACTTTGCTGCATGCTCCCCAGGATCGCAACACTCCTCGCCACTCCACTCCTCAACCCTCAACCAAAGTGTGTACACTGACCTCTGGTGGTCCACCGATGCACATGCAAGAGCAGGGTGATTTGGTGGTTTCCCAGTCTTTCATTTTGCAGGGGTTGATGGAAGAAGCCATGTCTGGTGTAATACACCTGAATCTGTTGAACATGGTTGAGCCTGTGAGACTGACTGACTGCCTGAATCTCTGGAATGTGCCTTGAGATGTTTAACTGTCACCTACACTAGACTGCTAACTGAGGGCTTCCTCAAGCAGGTCTGGCGTTCACAGTGAAGCAGGAGGGGTTCTGCTTTGACTTGTGCTTTTGGTCATTTTAAATGTTTTAGATGTTTGAGTCAGATATATTTACATTTTTTGTTGTTTATCTAGTTGGTTTACTGTTTGCAATGGAGAGATTCTTTTTTTTAGTAAGCTCCACTGAGTGATGGCAAAGACTATGCAGTGTATAAACCATGCCAAGAGAGAACTAGACCTAGTTTGAATTGTGTGTCCCTGTCTTTTTTTCCCTTGTATTGGTTTCAGTAGGAGACTCCTGCTGTGGCGTCATACAGAGGATGCGTTGCAGATAAAGACAATTGTGTTTTATTAATTTTTAGGAGCCAAGAGCACTTGTACGTGTAGAATTTGAGGCATGCAAAATTGTAGATGCACTGGCACTTTCTCCAATCAGTATTTTATTGGGGTGTGTGTATTTGAGTGTGTGTGTGTGTGTTTTGAGAGAGGGAGAGAGAATGTGTGTGTTGTGTTTGTCTGCATAGAGATGTGCAGAATTTTTTTTTTTTAGTTCCAGCTCGTGACTTGCTGTTTGTAGCTCATGTGTAGTTTGCACTGGTTTCACCAGTGTCTCTGTCTGTTTAACTGTGCTCATGCTGCCTTTTATACTGGTGCCTTTGGAACTTTTGTTTGCTCAAAACTCAAGCCACAATAAAGGGCTGCATCTGTGTCATGCTGGTGTTCTGTTTTGTGCAAATGATCACAGCTGATCATTTAGATGATGAGATTCAAATATGAGCTGTTACCGTATTCTGGTGGACAGGCTTTAGTTGCCAATGGCAAAAGCAGAGGATCTTCATGAATCATGTTTGGGTTGTGCTTTCAGGCTGTGTGTGTTTGTGTGTCGAGGAAATAAAATGGAAACCACCCAACTGCTCCACCAAATACATAAATAAACTTTACACCAAATAAATAAATAAAAATTAAATAAATAAAAACACAAACAGGCAAAGACTTTCTTGTCTGTGATGTCGACATGATGGGACTGACTTCAATAATGCTGTGTGACTGCCAAATTGGCACAAGAGGGCAGCACTGAGTTGCAGTGGTGAGATGGAGAAAGGTTGCTGGAAGTTTATTTTTTTAGTTTATTCAATTGAATTAATCATTTCCATTTAAAACCAAGCATATTGTGGATTGTGTATTTTTATTTTTTCAAATATTTTGCTTACAAATGTACCCAGTGACCAACCGATATTAGGACAGTCATATCTATAACCCCAAACAAACTTCCCGTGTCATTTTCCAAAGGCCAGGCAGGTTGCCATTGTTGGGAAACAGTTTTTTTCTCCTTTGTCTATTCATTTTCACCAGTGTTGGGCAAACTACTCAGAAAATGTAGTTAACTAAGCTAGCAGTTACTGGACATCAGGTGAAGTTTTACTACACTAAAGCTACCTGAAGACAAAATGTAGCAACAAAGTTATAAGAAATGGCAGAAGTAGTTTACTACATGCAAAGCTACTTTAAACAAAGGCCTATAAACAAATGAAAGAGTCCAACCTTTCTGCTAAAATTCTATTAGTGACCAAACTAACAGAACTCTCCAATAAACACAGTATACAACACAATAGTAACAAAATAATGTACTTTTATTTAGGTGAAAATATTTTAAAACAATAATTTCCACATTCTGTGCCCAGAAGGTCAAATGGGTCAATTATGTGTTTGTGTGTGATTTCCAAAATGATTTTACTTAAAATAAATTTACTGTAATGTGGAGACAGAAGGCACAGAATTGACTTTTGTGTAGGTCTACTTGTGGACATTTTTTTAAGTGATGGCACCTCTCATGCAACAAATGAATCACATTATTGCAAAGAACTGATCTTCCATGCATGGCCTAGATGTCAGTTTTGCTGCTGTGAGCTGATGCTGTGAAAATGTAGCTTATGGGGGAGCTACCACACTACATGACCAAAAACTAAACTAAACTAATGAAAAGCTATTAGAGACAGAAGATAGCTGAGTTACAGCCACGCTACTCAGAAATGTAGTTAAACTAGCAGCTTCGCGACTTTTAGTGAAGCTACTGCCCAACACTGATTTTTAGTTTGATTTTTGCCAGTGTCTCCTGGTAATAATGCTTTTGTGAGAGATCTGCTGTGTTAACATCTTGGCTTTGTTTCGCCACATAGACCAGTGAGTGCTCACCCCACTTTCACTGTGCCTAGTCGACTGGAGACAGCGTGTGACCTAAGAAGATGACTCATCCTTTGTTCTGACTCTAGAAGCTACTGAGCACATGGGATGTGGGTGGGGGTTGCCTGGATTGATTGACGGGCTATTTACTGACATGTTGTCTGACCTCTATAGACACACACCATCTCACCCAACCCCTTCCTCTTCTTAGCTCTTACCTCTCAGAGGCAATGAGATCCGTTCACACTCTCCCATCACTCTCTCACATACACACACACTCCTACTCTCACCGTACTGATACACACATACACACACACACACCCCTTTTAGCCATGTGTGTAAGTAGATCACGGTTTCACAATGGCCAGCCGGCGTGTTGAGACAATACCTGTTGGAGCAGAGCAAGGAGTGCAGGTCAAGCCCTCCTGTTAAGATGTCAGGCAGTTCCCAGGGCATTTGCCTGCCACCTGGGAACCCCTCACACACACACACACACACACGCATGACAATAACACACATACACAGTCCAGGGATGTGGGGTGGCGGGGATGTGGACCTGTGTGTGTGTGTGTTGTTGTCATGCGTGCATGCGTGTGTGTGGTTGGGGGGGCTGCAGTGTGTGGGTGTTGGGGGTGCCTTTCCACACTGACCTCTTATCACCGCTGCTGCACCCTGCTGTTTCTTGGGTGTCAGGTTGGATGTTAACCCACCTGTGCAAAAACATGTCCGGCTAATTGCACACACACACACAGACCAACACGTGGTATGTAAAAGACATACAATATTAATGACAGACAGATACAAATTCAGTAAATGAACAAATATAAATATGGTTTAAAACTTGCTTTATGTTTGACTGTGAACCAAACTTTTTCCTTAATGTGTAGAATAGTTAATCAAATGGCACATTATAAAAACAACCTTCTTTCTAATTAATCAAATAATGAACAACAATGCCAAGACTCATTTACACATTTTCTTCATCGACGATCAAAATTATCCTCCTTTAGATCATTAAAAGAAGTAAAATTAATCAAATGGCACAGTGTGATGATTACACATCAAACTGCTGATTGCTCCATTTGCCAGTACAAGACTAAATAAGACTTGATTGCAATACTTTACCAGCAGGTCAAAAAAAACTATGCAAATATCTACCATAATGTCACTAATGGCTGACCTAATTAACACAAGCAGGCTCTTGGTTTAGGGGTTTAATCAATGTGTTTATCTAAGTGCTGCTGTTTTAATTGCTTGCAGTCCTTTGTGGTGTTTGTGTATTGTGTGTGTGTGTGTCTGGAAGAGTTTACTTTTTATCCTTTTTGTGACCTCATTGTGCCATTGGAGCTGCCTCTGAGGCCATAGGAAATGGCTCTTTTGAAAAGGACACACACCTCTTGTCTTCCCTATGCCACTGGTTCCAGTGTTGTTGGACTTGCAGGGAATGTCTGAGGTTTTATTTTGTTTTTTGCTGCATAAAAGGGAAGGAGACGCTGAGGGAGAGAATGTTTGTGTGTGAGTCTGGATTTATGTATGGTTGTGTACTTTGTTTTGTCTGTGTGCTTCTATGTGTGTGCACGCTGGTGTGCTTGTGTATACTGCTGGGTATGTGTGTCCATGCGCATGTTTACTGGTCATACTGTGTATGTATTCTGGTGTGTGTAGTGTGTATGTGTGTGTGAAACAGTGCTACATGCACTGTTGTTTTTGTGTGTGAGTTTTGTGTGTGAGCTTTGCGAACGCTGTTGCTTGTACCTGTGTGTGTGTGTGTGTGTCTGTTGGTGCTGTTGCCTCTACATGTATGCCTGTGTGCTGTTGCTTGTGTGCGCGTGTGTGTGTGTGTGTGTGTGCGCGTGCGCGTGCAGCAGGGGAGTGGTGGTGAGAGGGTTGTTTTGGGCACACCTGTGCTGTGAGGGGTCCCTCTGTGCACTATTAGCCACTCGAATATAATACACTACCTGTCCTTGGCTTCATAATTTGTTAATTGCTCCATAATAAGAATCTGCTCCATATTCATTATCGGCACTGAGAATGATGTGTTGCTGCTACATGTGCTTCCTTTGCCCTTAACTCCATCATGTGTGAACTGCATTCTACACTCCTACTTAGTACAATTTCCATTATTTTATTACAGCAAAGATAACCCTGAAATTGCCACCGGTGGAGATTAATGTTTTTTTTTTTTTTTTTTAAACTAAGAAATCTGCACAGGAGCAAAGGAGAGAGGGGAAATCAGAACACGTATGCCACGTGCTATTTGTGGCAGCAAAGGTGTTCTTTGTCACTTTGGCTTAGAACAAAAAGGTGAAAATTGCACCCTCAGGAAAACAGCTTTGATTAAAAGGTGTAGTTAACCCCCTCCCCCTCTCTTTCCTTCCCTCCCTCCTTCTCTCTGTCTTTCTCTCTCTCTCTCTCCCTCTTCCGCCACCCCATCTCTTGTTGTCGGTGTGTTATTTTCAAGCTTTCTGGGTGAGAGTTTTTGGAGGCGCACCGACTGCACTCTGTCTCCATGTCAGCAGCCAGAGCTAATATCATGAACATCTCTGTACTTCACACTCCCAAAGCCCAACAGTGAGGGAGCAGTGTTGAGGCTGAGCTCTGTTAACCGTATGGGAAGACTATCATTGTCACCTGTAACAGGTTAAGTCTTAGCTAGCCTTATAGCACAGGCTTTTGTCATCACCACTGCCTTCTTGACAATAGCACAGTAGCTAACATAGTATGTGGATGATATGTCTTGAGGATTTTGTATGTGTGTATGTGTGTGTGTGTGCGCATGTGTGCTTTTTTTTTTTTTTTACTTTTTTTTTGGTGGGAGGGTCACCAATACACCTGGAGAAAGAATTAAAGAAGGGGGAAATCCAGTCTCTCTTTCTTTCTCTCTGATTACTACTGTGGTGGCAGTTTGTGAGTGTTTGTGTGTGTGTGTGGATATGAGCGTGCCTATAGCTGTCTGTACAGATGGCCCTCATCAACTTCTATACAGCTTCCATCCCATACCTGCTCACATGCAGCATGCATCAGATTAACTTAACAGCATTACTCCCATCCATCTGGCTAACTTGTCACTGTCAAGTGTCTATTTAGGCCTCTCCACCGCCGCCAGCACAATTCCCCCCCTACAAGCCTAGTGACCTGTAGTGTGCAGTACCACATGTGGCCACTAGAGGGGTGCAATGGCACAGTCTGTCCTACAGCCCCAATTGTGGGCTCAGCTCTTGGTCAGGTTCCATGTGATAAGATCTCTGGTGTATTTGTTCAGCTGTCCCACCAAATTTGTCAGGATTAATCCTGTCAGGCGTCTTGCAGCTCAATAAATCAGAGCTGGGGAAGGCATTGTTGAGGCATCCTCTCCAGGAATATAATCATCTATTTGACTGGGGCAGATGAATGAGCTATATGGCATAGTCGAGAGTATTTACATGTCAACAATTACTGATTTGACATGTGCCACACTCACATTAGGTGCTTCACACCCTCTCACAAAGCAGACGGGACTGCTGACAAGATGGAGGACTTTCCTCTGACATAGGGATTCGTATGATTTATGCAATGAAAGGAAACCTGTTTTCAAATTGTTCTGTGTGTGTCCATGTTCTTTTTTATATGACTAAATTCTGACACACAAGTCTGTCTTCTCTACTTCTCTCCACGCCTTTCTGTTAAAGAGCAAACACAAAAAATATAGCCACAGCCCAAAATAGTGACATTTTAGGATGATAAACTCTTTCTAGGCCTTCAAAAAATACTGTCTTTACTTTACCCCAGTCTAGATGTCTTCATAAATCAAGAAGTCAGAGCTCAAAAGAAGAAAAGGAAAAAAAAAAGAAAAAGAAATGCGATAGGGGTGTCAGTAACGACAGATCTACTAGAAGGATGCCAGCCATTTGCTTTTTTTGTCGGGGCTGCAATGACGCCTAATAGAGAATGTGTGCTTCAGTCAGATTAACAGCACTGATTAGACAGTTAGGAGTGCTCCCTGTCTCTGATGTGTGTGTTGTAAAACCAGGTAGAAAAAAAACTTTCCTCACCCATGCAGACACAGTGAGATGTGTCTTTTTCGCTTGCCCAGGGGAGAGAGCCTTGTGGGACATAGCATTTTTGGCATAGCTCTCATACAGGTAAAAACATGTTGAAGAAATAGAGTTTGGTTAATGGTCCCCCCTCCACCACAACCGCCACCACCACCTCTTTTTTTCCTCAGGGAGGGGGAGGGCAATTTGGCCTTTACGAAGAACACATAAATTATTATTTGTAACGCTGCAGTAACCCTAGCCCTCTGGCTTGGTAGGGTGTTAGCTTCTTTTGTGTTTTTTTTTTTTGTCTTAAAAGAAAAAAATCTTGAGCTACTGCTTCCTCACAGAACTCAACGAACACGCTTTTTGACACAGGAACAGTAATTCGTCAAACAATCGGAACATGAAACGGCAGTCTTGCGGGGACTGTTCTTCTGTTAGACTGGTCTCTGGTGACGATGGCTAGGCAATCCCCAGTGACGCTTTTCCTGTTCAGAGATACAGCGGCTCAGACTAATTACATGACCAGGAAGTGTTATGGGTGGCAGTAAAATTGCCACCTGAGATTTTCCACCTGGACGTTTTATGGCGTCGCTTGCTGGCAGGATCAGTTGCTGTGTCTAATAGGTTCATTAACAGTTGAGATGTTCAGGACCTTTCTCTCCTAATAGCATCATCAGGGGATATGGGGGAGGAGTGGTTAAGCAAGGGAGAGACAGAGATAGCAGAAGAAAACAGAGATCAATATTAATTGGTAGAACAATATAAACTATACAGAAGATTCCCAAGCAGTTGGACATAATTTTTGCAATTTAAACAACACTTATGTAGTTTTTGTCTTCTTAAAAATGACAAGGTAACTGATCTATAGATATCAGATTTGTCTTACAACAGATAATTGTTAAATTATATGAAACCTGGTTGGACCATGGCAGGGGTGTAGTAAGTGTCTTCTTGGAATAGATCATTTATGTAAGGTCTTTCCACTTTTTTATTGTTATTTCTATTATTAGTGTAACCCCATTAAAAACCTCCCCACCTCTGGAACTTGGGCATATAGTGATTAGCTTGGGAGGCTAGTGGAAATAATGGGTGTGTTATCTTTCCTTCACATGACCATGTACCAGTCATGAATTACAGGATGTTATAAAAACAGTTAACAGTGAAAGTTTGCATAATGCCGTTTTAAAAATCAAATGGATTTGAGTGTATTGTTCTGGGAATAGCAAGGGACCCAGTTATATTAACACAGCAGATAGCAAGACCGGATGACCTGCGTTATCAGCTCCACAGCAACCGACAGGAAGATAGAATGTTACGCTGAGAGTGCAATCAGACATTTAGTTACTACAGCAACCAACAGGAAGTTAGAATGTAACGCTGTCTTAGTGGCCGTGGACAGTGTTGGGGAAGTTACTTTGAAAATGTAATTTGTTACAATTACAAGTTACCCTGTCATTTCAATTACTTTAACAAAGTAATGTAACTAATTACAGTTGATTACTTTTGGATAACTTTTCAAAATTTGAGTGAATGTTCTCAACTGTCAATCAACTTCAAATTTTGAAACTTGTCAGTGTTAACCTTGCAGCATAACTCTTTGACTACTGTCCAATCCATTTAAAATCAACACAGCCACAGCAGTGTCAGACTTCAAACCTCTTTACTGTGAGATCACGCTAAGGTGACACAAAAATCTTATCCTGTTTTTTCCTGAATCATAACTCAGATCTTTGCATAACTATGCCTGCTAAATCAAACCTTTGACATTCAACAGCAGTTGATAAACATCACTGAATAAGCAGCTGTCTATTCAGATGGGATTGTGTATGCATGCCCCTACTTGCTACAGCTAATTGTGTCAAATCCTGGAGGAGCCTAAACAGTAGTGTGCTAAACTCTACCACTCTAAAATAAAGGGTTAACATTAGTGGCAAGGCTGCATAACCAAATGTTATACCATAACCTATCCATAACCTATTCCAGGGCTAGAAAGAAAAATGGCATTGCAACATAAACAATATTACTGAACATGCAGTCAGTGTTTCTGCAGAGGATATTCAGATGTAACTAAAATCCTGAATATTTCCAAAAGTAACTATAATTTAATAAAAAAAAATTCAAAGTAATTTAACTCATTTTTATTTTGTAATTAAATTAAATAGAGGTAGCTCGTTACTCCCCTACACTGGCCATGGACACATTATTACCACAGTTAGTCATCATGGTATTTTGTAGGGTTTAGCTTACCTGTAATAGAGTATTAGCCACATAATTTCTTTGCACTGCATTATTGTCAACTTTAAGGCCTTGGCCTGAGGGATCGACATGCTCTTAACCAACGATAGCCTACAGCATCGTTTCAGGATGGCAATGATCTCAGAAGGAGCACGTATTCTATGCCATGGAAAGGCTAGCCTAACTGATCAACTGATCAGCTCTTTGCACCCGCATTGTTTCCTGCTACCAATACCTTAATTCACACAACCTGTATGAGGCCAACAACATAAATCTTGAGAAAATATTCTATATAGGCTCCAGTGGAAAAAGGGATAGAAGGCAGATAACACAGCATGCAGGGACCTCTAGTCCGACTGTGGTATACATGTCTGATTAAGTCAGACAAAGGCAATAATTAGATTTTCTTTTAAGTGCATGTATACGTGCTGAGTGATAGTAAAGATAGTAAAACCAAACCATTCTTACTCACACATATTTTTGCCCAATCCTGCTGAGCATTTATGCCCTCAAAGAGTTAGTTGGAGAAACTGAAAAACTTTTTGCGAAATAGTTTTTTTAATGAGGTTCAAAACATGGGGTTGGGGAGGGTCTTTAGTCTACATCTACATCATTGCGCGGCTCTTCAAGCTATATTTGGAGGCTCGCAAGCCTATGACATTAAGAATATTACACAGCCACTACGTTTTTAAAATGCACGACATAAACATACAATGAACACAATCCTCTGCATAGTATACATTATATAATAAATAATTAAATAATATAAATTACGAAGTATAAAAGTATAAATTACGACCTTTAGCTTCCTAAAGGGGCCACTGTAGGTTACCTAGCAATGCACCCCACCATAGTTTACCGTCAGCATCAATGTTGTTCTGCACAAGTGTAGCGCGAGGCCACCTAGCTCAGGCATGACATGTAGTCTACAGATGTCACATATCAGAAAATGGATCGTTTTGTAATTAAAAAAAGACAGAACACATCAGATGCAGCTGATGAAAAAACAGAGGACACAGAGTCCGAGAAACATGCAGACCCGACGAGGGTACAAGCAGCAGCTGAATGGGAAGTTTTCAGAGTAAAAAAAGGAAGGTGTGAAGTATACAAAATGAACACAGGAAATTTCAAGATAAATGGACAGAAGAATTTTTATTTGTTCTCCATAACACAACCCCATCAAAAGAAGCAACTTTTTTAGAATATCTTATTTATATCTAGCACATTTCCACATTTATGTAGATGGTATGTTGACGTATATGTGGCAGCTCGCCAACTGATTTTGCTCTCACACTGTGGCTCTTCTGAAAAAAAAAGTGAGTATCACTGGTCTACATGGTGTCCCTTTTGGGAGATACGTTCTTATTCCAGAAGCATGAACTTAGGCATAAATACACTCTTTGTGAGACATTCTCCCAGACTTGATGTCCCTGAACACTTTCAGTAAGAGTGCTCTGTTCTATGGGAATCCTCAGAGTGAGGGGCACTTCTGGCACCATCTGGAGTCCTGAGACAAGCAAAGGACCCAGCTAGATTTTGTGAGGGTGCTGGCTGACATAAGGCTCTGAAAATCCTCCAACATGCAACATGCAACATGCAAAATGCAGCCTGACCACATTCCCAACATGCACAAGGCAGAAGATGCACTCATATGTGTGTATGTGTGTGTGTGTGTGTGTGTGTGTGTTTTCTTCCTCTTCCATCCACCTCCCTTTTTTTTCGTCTACTTCACTTATCCTGTCAGTTCTTGTCACCTCTGGTGAAATGCAACAAATTAGAAGTCAATGATCGATAGGAACAACTCTTCAAAGGCAAAGCTTCACCAAAGTATTTCCTGCCTGGTCACTCACACTATATGAGGTGAGGTTTTCAACAAGCAATCCATTAGCACAACCAGTCAAAGCTACAGGTGCCAGTGCTCAGAGTTTGGTGTTTGTTTTCTAGAATGATGCATCATGATTTCCTATGAGTCAAGTTCATGCTAGCTAGTCATACTCTGAGTAAGGTCTTAACTGTGTTGTAGCCTGAATGTTAGTCCTGTGGATGAAAGCGTCTGCTAAATGCATAAATGTAAATGCACAATATAAAATGTCCATCTTGTGAAAGTGTTGTCTGATGAAAGAGTGTAGAAATATTTGTATCAGTGTATGTAAAAGAGTCTGAGAGGAGAGCTTGTGTACTGAAGTTTGTATGCATACATATTTGTAGTGTGTGTGTGTGTGTGTGTGTGTGTGTGTGTGTGTGTATCACATGACATTTTAAAAATGTATATTGACAAATATACGTTGATAAAAATGAAATCAATTAATTTTCCATGTCTAGCTCCCTAATCAATCATAAGACAAGACTTTTCCTGAGACAAAACACTCAATATCATGTCAACACAATAAAACACACACACACACACACATACAAAACAAAAAAACAAACAATGGAGACACACCACGGTGTTTAAGACTTAATTGTGCACACCAGGGAGCCGTTGAGGCGGGTTAAGCCCTCTATTTAAAGGCCCATCACCTTAAGGGATTGCTGTGGAAATACACTCCACCACAGGAAGACCCTCAGGGCCAGGGGGGTGCGTCCAGCCCCCAGGCACACACACACACACACACACACACACACACACACACACACGCACACACACACACACACACACAAAGGGAGAGGCTCCCTGCCCTGACACCTGTCAACACATTAGGTGTCAAATAAACAGGCTTTCAAGCCGTCCTGCCAGGTAAGGGAGAAGAAGAGAAAGAGAAAAGAAAGAAAATGGAGGGAGCAAATCAAAGGCCGGTCTGACAGCTCTGGTCTTAAAAAGTCTCCTTTGAGACACAGTGGGCAAAGGAGGTTGCTGGAGAGATGGACAGAAGACAGTGTGTGTGTTTGCATCTGTGTGATCTGTGTAATACAAACACAGGAGCCTGGAGATTTTAGACAGGCTTACCTGTCTGCTGGCCGTTGTGTACCTTAAATAGCATATATAGTGGGATGTTGTGTCCATGTCGAACAGTGTCAAACTGTGTCCATTGAGAGCTCACTTCGCTGGAGGGCCTCCACACCTTTTCACGTCAACATCGTAAAAACTCTTCCTCTCCGCTTTTCCACTTTATTCACAGGGGCCTTTTTTTACGACATTGCTTCCAGCTGTCTCTGTTGCCTTGGCATGATCCTAAATCTCTTTTTTATGACTACTTAGGTGGTAATATATCGTCCGAAATTCCACAGGTGTCTCTCCAAAGTGGTCTGGATCAGATAAGGCTACTCAGTGTGCTGAAGCGCCGGGCCCCTGCCCCAGGTAAGGCCATGAGCTAGGGGTGTATGTGTGTATGTGTGTATGTGTGTGTGTGTGTGTGTGTGTTGGGGGGGGGGGGCAGGAAGGAAATGTGAAAATAATGATATATTTAACACACACCTCCCCAATAAATCCCTCTGAGAGACTCATACAGATACATACCTGCAGCTCCTAGCACTTGGGTTGGGAGTTGGGGTGAGAAACACAGTGGACCAGTGAAGAAGAGGGCCTGGGAGGTTTGGAGGGGATAAAGAACCATGTTCTTTTTAATAGTGTGATTTAGCAAGGATAAAAAGGCCTGCTGCCAACATTAACAGCACGCTCCTTTATTCCTAAGAATTTGATCATTTCTGATAGATAGTCAAATTAAACTAAGCATGTCTGTACACAAAGACACTTGTACTGTCAGCTTTAAGGGTAGATAGTTTCTACATTGCGGTTGAAATTTTTTAGAGGCGAACTTCTGGGCTTTGTGTCTTGTTTGACAAGTTAACTTGCGTACAAACTGCCAATTTATGAAACTGGGCAAAGGTGTTATTTGTGTCACTGAGCATTACTGCACAGACGGAGGAGACGCCAGGTGTCCGTCAAACATCCAAGAGACGCATAAACAAGCCACCTGACTTAGCTATGAACAGAGGTGCACAGGCTGTGGTTGCATTGCTGCCTGGACTGCACCCAAAGTAATGAAGCGGTCTGGCATCCGAAACTGACACAAAGAATGTCGTATAGGCGTTAATTAGCACAAAGGGAAGAGGACAGAGTGACTCTGCACAGACAGACATGCACAGTTTAGCCTGTGTGTGTGTGTTTGTGTGTTGTAGAGGAAATTGAATTTATAGCAGTTACTTTGACAAGATGTTTCTTCCTTGTCAATGAACCAAGGAGCAATGATCTATGCCTCCACATATTTTTTTATACATTCTCAGCTTGGCAGTGCTACTGGAGTGGAAAAGATCCCTTAGCAATGATCTGTCAGCACAGTTTGCAGTCAGTGTTTTGGAATGTCAGTGGTTTTCTGTGGTGTAGACCACATAGATTGGTTGTATGAGATATTAAAATACATGTAAAAGATCTGTAAATCACTCTGTTTTTGATCGGAATACTTGCCTTCAGTTTTCGGGAAAGTGATTTTTTTGGGGGTTGTGGAGTTGGGGGGGTGGGGGGGGGGCATGAGAACAGCTGAGTCACCCCATGCTGCTGTGTGTAAATAGGACTTTTATTATGGAAACTGCAGGCAGCTTGTCCAGTCGCCTCCCCCAGTTCTTGCTTGTGGTGTTTACCACAGTGTCAACAGTGTATAGGCTATTTAAACAGCTAATGTTTGAATTAAAAACTCTTCACTGTCAAGCGTTATTTGGATCTGACAATTCATAACTGTCAGATTAGCATCACCTGAAACACAACTGTCTCACTTTGTTGCTCCAGGCTAAAACACACACTCTCTCTCTCCCTCGCCCTCTCTGTTGTCTACCTAGATTCTCGGGCTTAGCTAAAATAACACCAGATGCGGTTGAGCAACATGATCACTATAACAAATGCCAAGGTAACTCAGAGGCTGACAATCAGTTGGGCTGTTGGGCAATATTCACTCATTTAAAACGCTCAAATGTAAATATACATACAGTTAGGGTTTGATACCCAAGAGATTGCAAAGTGAAGACTGCGAAGAGTAAAAAATCAATATACAAAAATGAAAATAATCAAGGATGAATGTCTCTACTGAGTGAGACAGATGGAGTGAGAGAGTGAGAGGGAGTGAGAAAGTGAGACTGAGAGGGTGGGAGAGTGAGAGAGAGGGAGTGAGAGAGTGAGAGAGGGAGGAATGAAAAAAGAAAAAGAGAAGAAATGAAAGTGATGAATGTCGACCCCGGTGTCAAGTGTGGTGAAACAAGGAAACAAAACTATTGGTTAAAACCTGGCCAGAGAGGACTAAATATTTGCACTGGTCCTTGAAAACTAACCACACACACACACACACAGGGAGTTAGACATCTCAATTCTTCATCCCATTGAAATGCACTTCCTATAGTACTTGACAGCAAACAAATTATCTGGATAGACTATTGAAACTGGCTGGTTAAACCATTGAAATTGTCTGGTTAAACCAGTATAATATTTGCACACCTCACTGGAGGTGAGTTATCCTGGCACAATCTGTTTGTATTATTTTATTACTATATTAGTGTGACACTAAATGACATTTAATTTTAACAAGAAGGGGGAAAAAACACAGTGTTGTTCTCGTCAAGTGGTGGCCACCAGCCAGTTAAAGCACAATGCAAGACTGCGTGTTTTATTCAATTATTTAATCAAGCAAAAAAAGTGCCCTCAGCAATGGTAAATATACTTGACTGGCACATCATTAAAACGCAGGGTGAGGCTGCTACACTGAAATGGAGCAATTACATCTTTCGTGTTTACCTCCAATATTAATCAAATTCCAGACATTAATGCTGTCAATTGTCACAATCCTTTAGTTTTACACCTGTCATTACAACGGCAGACTGTCGTAATACGATCAAGACAACATCTCTGTTTTTGTGATGCAGGCACCTGATGCCCAGTCAAGTGTTAAGAGCAGTCATACCAGGTGAGTCAAAGATGTCTAATATGATGATGACACTGCAAATAAGTCCCACCCTAAGCAAAAACAACACCTGCAATAATGTCTTACTCATCACCAAGCATTTGCTGGTAATGACCCATTAAAGTATCCGTGTATAGTATGCATTTCATTCTGACTATGGGTTGTTATTTAAAGGATGAATAGACAATGCAAAATGTGTTTACTTTATGTAGTGATTTAAGGGTGGAACTGTGAGAAATGTGAGCAGCATCTCCAGACCAGAGAGGAATTCAAGAGAGACCAAACAAAACCATTCTCCAATGTACTCTGACATGGTGCAGATATAGTTGACTTCAAATAGAATGTTCAACACTTTAGTTTACCTGGAAGTCTTGATTTGGGGCTTGAATTTGGGCTTCCTTGCTCTGGCCTACTAGGATACAAGACTGCAAGGAAAGTTTACTGTCACATGCATATAGTTACTGGGTGTAAAAAAAGCTGTGATTGTATCTGTTGATGATATTGTATCTGCTGATAATGCCAATACCTGGGATTATGAGAGGTTCATTTGCAGTAAATATCATTCCTGCCTTGTGTAACAACTTCAGTTGACTCTGAAGCTATGCACCTGACTGCATGGTTGTCTCTGCACACACACCTTGCCTGTCAACTTGGTTGGTAATGCATTGTCAACATTATTTATGTGCAAATAGCCCAGGGCCAACCTCTTTAGCCAAACATATTTTGTATTGTTCTCACACCAACAGGTCTATCAGCATGTACAGTAGCTGAACATTATACCCTTCATTAAACATTCATAAGCACTGAATAACCATTGAAATGCAATGACTGTGCTTATGAAGATCTCATGGCAAAATTCACAGCACCAAAGGTCAGTGTACTGACACATTGATTGATAAATTCTGTCTAAAGAGATAATGCAGCCATGGAATGTGTCTTATGCTGTCATCCTTGTGCCACTGGTCTAATTTATTTTTTACCATTTACCATGCTCCATCTATCATTTTTCAATCCAGGCTCCAAACACATCATTTTCATTGGCCTTTCCTGATTCTTAATTGTTTTTCACTGCAGTGACATTCGATTCATCAAATCATTTCCCATATAACTAACTTAGCAATTTTGGTGGTTGCAACCAAGGGCGTAACTTTATGCTAAACATTGGGGAGATCAAGGTCTCTAAATAAATAAACAAATAAATATTTAATTTAAACGCCAGCAGACAACCAGCATTTTTGTTTGTCGGTTCTCTGCTGCTGTTTTGTCATATATGGTATTTCAAGATAGCAAAAATACCACAAATGGTGAAATAGAGGCAGACCAGCAAGCAAAATGCCAGCATACCACCAGTGGCAGCCTGCTGTCTGACCACCGTCATCTTGCTCTCTGGGTACAGAGCTCTAAAGTTTCAGTGTTCCATGGAAACACTCAAGCCATTAAATGCCATTAGTGTGAATAAGAAACAGCAAATGAACAATATAATATGTTGTCCTTGTTATAGACACAAATCATGATTTTATTTGTAATGATGAACGTGTTCCTCAAACTTTGTTTGCCACTTTTCTAGCAATTGTAGCATTTGTGAGATGCACAACCAATGAAAAGATGCAAGAACGTGCTTAATGCCAACTGTCAAACATAGCAGAGGTGGTGTGATATTCTGCTAGAGTGATCCTCTGAAACAGACTACATGTCTCATTGATTTGCTATGTTTCCGATTCACAAACTTTTGAGTGGTAGGCTAGTGTGTGCTTGTAGCCTAATAGTTGGTTGTTCTTTGAGCACTCTTTTCATTCTCCTTCCCAAAACCTTTGTGACCAGTTATCTTGCATTAAGCCAAACATACTAATTACAGCCGAACTAGCGACAGTAAGTGAAAAATACCGAATGGCAAGTGGGGAGAAAGACGATGAGTTGGGTTAAACCAAGTCCTTTACAAGGGGGGGAGACGTTTTGTCAGATGAGTAAACATGTTACTTCTGTTGGCTTTTAAATTAAATTAAATCGAGTCAATCGACAAGTTATGTTAACAGATAGTTAACCATTTGTAATAAAGACCATATGATTATAGGGGGGATTAGGAAATACACAACAGAGTAGCACAAGGCATCAACTTTTCCCCAGATGTGTTTCTCTTGGTTTTTTTTTTTTTTTTCATTTTATTGTTGTATTGGGATTGTTAATATCCAACGTTTTGTGAACGAACACCTGCATAAATGTGTTGCTGTCAAAGCGCTCAATGCTCAGTCAACTGTTCCTGAATAAACAAGCATTAAAGTCGCTGAGTCCTTGACTTGATATTAGTCTTGTTTATGTTTTCTTTACCTTTGATCCTATCACGTCAGTACAGAAAAGCTCTAGTCCTTCTGCGCTGAATGAAGTGGGACCGCATCCATCCTAATACCCCAGCTACACACAGAAAAAAAAATGCTTTCGGATGGGTGTGTTCTGACTGTCTCATAATAATGGCCTCTAATTTGTGTCTATTTTACCAATGTATGAGCAAAGAGCCAGCATCTTGACAGCTGTCATGGCTGTGAAAAAAATACATACAAATCTGCACTTGCAGAGGCTTGAAGGCCAAAGGATGGAAGCGTTTGGATTGTCTGTGAATGGCTTTAATACAGCCATAAAGAGATGCTTGACTGGGCCTGGACAGGGGAACCCCGAGTGTCCAGTACATGACTGAGCAGGCAGGCAGGAGATTAAGGTGTTGGGTGGATGGGGAAAGGAGCTGTCATTTCTGTCCACAAACACAAGGACGGGCAACACAGGCAGGACTAGCACAGGTGGAGAAAGCCAGGTGTGAAGTTCAACACGGGCGAATGACGTTAAATCTTTTTCTTTCTTTCTTTCTTCTTCATCTTGCTCTACATACCAATCCATATTCCTCCAACTCCCCATTTCAAAATGTCTCAGACACAGTTAAAGAAAAAGAGCTGAGGCCAAAAAAAGCTAAGTATTTTTCTAGAAGCCTTCCACCTTATGAGTTTTTCTCTCAAGTTCCCCACTGGGAGAGTAGGGCTAAACGCAGGCTGAGCCTGAGCCGAGTCTTTCGGCCGTTGGAGGTGAGAAGCGTTAATCCTGAATTAAACGATCTGGCACTTTACAAAATACCAGACAATTACACGGATAATTATACCAAGCCTTCTCACAGCGCCTGTGGGTCACAATTAACATAATGCAGGCTTCACACAAGGATCTCTTCAGTGCTTCCCAGTGTGTCTGCTACAAGGCTCAGACTTATTGGGGAAGAGAGGGAACTGTATGTGTGTGTGTGTTAGAGTGTGCCTGTGCATGTATAAGTAGGTGTGTTTCTGTGTGTATATATAGGTGTCACAAGTGTGTTACTCTGTGTGTATGTGTGCGTGTGTGCTTGTCAGTGAGGTGGGCTGTCTGCTGCCTAACATCGGATTCACAAGGGAGAGAAAATTACAAATAATATGTATAACACTGGTTCAGTGGGCAAGCCATTGAGTTAGCTTGAAGTAGCTAATTGACATATTCATTCTGGCCTAATAGTGGGCTTCACATGTTACGTAGTGTTCACGAAAGTCTCCAGTGACCAAAAAAAAAAAAAGAAAAGAAGAACCTGTCCGTAGCTACCATCTGCACAGACAGCTTGGCTTTATTCAGCAAACCTCAATCGCCTTTGGGGAGATGCAAAAGGGCTTCAAAGTGCAAAACATCTGTCTCTACAGGACATCATAGACCGCTGAAGCTTGGCTTGATCTGTGGCTAATCATCGTCTTCTTTTGTAGAGATGGGGGGTGATTAAACTAGTTTTAATCATGCTAATTGGCTGTAATGAGAGTATCATCAAATGCTACTCATTATCTGTTGTTCAATTAGCCCCCTCCAATAGGGCCTCAGATGGCTTGCCAATTTATTTACACTGTAAAGATCAACATCAAATCAGGATAATTCAAGCCTGAATGGAAAACAGCTCATTTGCGGCTCATGTCACCTTGTCTCCGCACATGATAGAATTACTAGTCCTCATCAGTACTGCAGTAGTTTTTACTTTCTCTTTTCTCCCCCATTAATTTCTCACTCTCATCTTTGTCTCATGTTTTTATTTTAACTGAATCATCACAGACAGCACTGTGCCACCGTCCTTTTAAAACATACATGTCCACAATTCTCTCAACCCAAAACCATCCCCCATCCTCCATTCCTGATTTTCTGGCCCTGGTCCAGGCCTCGGGTAGATGGTCAAGACCTCCATAGCCTGGGGCAATCCCCCATGCAACACACACACACAAACAGCCCCCCACACCACCCCCCGCTCCCCGACACTTTTGAGCTCCAGGGGGCAGAGGAGGGGGTCCCAGCGATGGCCTCTCAATGGGGATTAGTGCATGTAAAGGAAAAGGACTCTGTTCCCCAAGAGACACCTATAGAGGCTGATGCCAAAGAGACAGACGTACTTAGTGTGATCAAAACCATTAGAGGGGCCACGGCCATGAACTGCTTTTGTTCACTCTTGTTTAATAAGTAACCCTGGACTCAAGAGTTTTAATGGTGTTATTTTAATTTTAAACTGAAGTATCTCACAATCTCTTTTAAGCCACAACAAACTAAGGTGGTCTTTCATATGCCAAAGGAGCTATTCTAAACATCAGACTTGTGAGTATAAGAGTGTGTATAATCACTGTTGGATAGGTAGCATCCCTGTTACCTGTTCTTCTATACTATTCTGATGATGCCATTGGCCACAGATGTGTGTTTGGTACATCCCTCACTGCTTAATTTATGCAGGACAGCGCTCCGTTCCAAGGAGACACAGGCCTTCTGCCGGATCCCCACAACACTAACACACATTCCCTCCTCCCCTCCCCTACATACATACACACACATACATACACAGACACACACACACGCACACACACACACACTCCTCTCGTCTCCTTTTCATCCCCAAACAACTGTGACTGTTTTAATTCTGCCCGCTGATTAGGCCGAATCAATTAAAAGCGGCCTGCTGAGCGCGGCCCCGGCTCAGCATGGTGCACTTAGGAACACATTCATCGGGAGCGGCCTCTTAATCACGTTTTAATTACAGCCCGGCCTCTCCAGAGAAGAGAAAGCAGAGCAGCAGACTCAGGAGCCAGGGGCTGGCCTTTCTCTCCCTCCTTCCTTCCTTCTCTCCTCTTCTAAAGAGAAAGAGGGAGGGAGAAAGAGAGAGAGAGGCTAAGGTGAAAAGGAAGAGGAGGGATCGGTAGCAGTGAGAGACTGGATTCAGCTCCTTTCTTTCCCTTTATGGGGTAAAGAGAGAGAAAGAGGGCTTAGCAATTTAGGGGAGAGAAAGAGAGAGAAAAGAAAAGAAGGAGTTTAAAAAAAAGAAAAAGAGGGGGGAAATGTTGAGGTTTCATTGAGGAAACTGGAGAGTTGCTCCAGTCAAGGGCAGTTTGTTCTTTTGTAATGAGATGCCATTTGTTCCTTTGTGTTCCGATGCGGCTGCAGAGCCTCTAATCATTTCAGTTCTAAGTATTACAGGGATTCCTGCGTCTTGGTGAAGTGTGGTTCTTGCACAATTTGAGGAGATTGCTATACACAGAACAAATAGAATCAAAGGCCTTTTGTATACAGTCAGGTTATTTGCTCACTGAAAATATATCATTTAGGCCCATTTGATCACAACGATGAACACTATCAATTGCTGCTTATCATTTAAAAGTAAAAATATATATTTTTTATATATATATATATATATATATATATATATATATATATATATATATATATATATATATTTTTACATAGTTTAACCACAAATTCTCCCAGAAATCAAAGTGATTTCAAGATCAACATAATTTTGTCAGAGAAGTAAAATAAAAAATTACTGCATTCTGTCAATTAAATCTGCTTTCCAGCAAATCCCTTGGGCACTATGGATCTTTGTTGGAAGAATGGGGAGAGAAAAGCGAATCGCCTTAATGCCTTCTAATGACGTTACCCTCCAAATAGCCCCATACCGCTGGGAACGAGCTAATCCCACCGTGCTGCTTTTCTAGCGGCTGTTTTCAAACGGGCTGCCTCTCGCCCCTCACGCAGTGCTGGCACAATGCCGTTCAGCAGGAGTTCCTGTCCGCAGTTGCTCCTCCAATCATCCAAGTCATTGGTGCCGGCATGACTCGCACTGGCCGCCATTATAGCCGTCAATTAGTAGAGCTCACACCGGTCATTTCCTCTGACACCCTCCACCTCTCTCTCTCTCTTTCTCACACACACACACACATGCACATCCCCACTCTCTCTCCTATGCCATGTCTATCCCCCGGTGTTTGAGTGATAGTCATTGTTGACCTCATCAGGGCAAGATAGTGCTGTTAAAGTCTTCAGGAGGTCACCTCCCTCTGCATGTGAATGGAGCAGGGTCACCACTGCGCTATTAAGCAGATTGGTGGAGAAAAAGCTGCAGGGCTAGTGAGCTGCTGGAGCAGGGCTGCTGTAAGCGGACACCCCAGCAGTCTTAGGTGGTGTTTAGTCTTGATTAGAAGACTAGGTATTGTAGTATTAGATGGTGTTTAGTAATAATTAGTAGACCAAATAGACCAGAGACTGCACTGCATCTAGGCTGGGTTTGGTTGGGAGTGTTTGTAATAGCTGAATAAGTTCAGAGGATTAAAGCTCTCAGCAGCTGGTTGTCACTGCTGGGCTTAAAGTCAGGTAAATCTATGCGCCTGAAGATATCAGCATTGTTCAAAGCAGTTAAATATAATGATCTATATTTGAATATTAAATGGCTTGGCCCATGCCTAAATTCCAACTCACTGCCAGAGATGAGATGTTTAAGTGCTATAATGAGAACATTAAGATCTGTGACCAACACAGGGTGGACTTCCAGTGACGGGATCTCAGCAGCAACAACCCCCCCCCCCCCCCCCAAAAAAAAACCTAAGCCAAGCCCCCACACAGCCCCCCAGACCTCTTAGAGTCTCATTCATTGAAGGGATTGAAAAGTGGAAAGATGAAAGCTTTAATTAAGTTGTCCTCTCGTTTCCTCCAAAGGTCGCACTCGCCTCGTCCCCCCTCAGATCCATTCTCTTGGACTTCCAAATGAGGCGTGCGTTGAGGATGAAAGGAAGGAACGCATAAGAAAAAGGTATTAACTGTGAAAAACTTTGCATCACTTCACTTTGGCAGTTTTTTTCCATCCTCTTTTCCTCTTTCACCTAGAAGTTTCTGGAAGGGAATCTCAAGTGAAATCTCATGCCCTGAAAAATATTTACTTGCATGTCATATGCTGGCATTTACCCTATGTGTAATATTCAGAGTGAGATCCGTCTCCAGTCCAAGGCACACTTGATAGATTCACACTAAAAGGAGGTCCAATGCTTATATAAATTCTTTATATCTACACTTTGGGGAGTTGGATGAACAGTTGTCACCAAGTTGCCTTGGGAGACAATCTTGTCAGAGGAAGAGGTAAGTGTCCATACACGCGTGCCAAGAAAAGCTCTTTTGCGAGGGGGAAGAACAGCAAGACAGATGGCTGTTGCCTTTTAAAAAACACTGCTTGGTGCGCTTCGAGAGACTTGGGAGATAGTTTGCGCTTTGTGAGGAGTCAGGGGAAACAGATGCCCGGGCATATGTTTTTTTTTTCCTCAAATGATCCCACTTTGTGGGTTAGACAAACATCTTTCTTTCTTTCTTTCTTTCTTTCTTTCTTTCTTTCTTTCTTTCTTTCTTTCTTTCTTTCTTTCTTTCTTTCTTAATGTCTTTATTTATTACTGTCTGTCTTTCTTTTACTCTCTTTCTCATTCTCACTACCCTGCATCTCTTTTTCATCCTCTCTTCTGTAGCCGGTGTGTCGGAGGTCAGCCGTCTTTGATTTGTGGTGGTGGAAAACAGCGGGTACAGAAAACGATGTTCAAGGCAAACAGCGATCTACAAAACGGAGAGGACATTAGGCAGGCAATTAGCGGCGAGGCCGTGGGCGTCTCTGAGGGGACCGCTCATTAGTCGCTCAGTCTGCGACAGATTTCGACGGTCAGTCAGCTCCTCCGCCATCCGTTGTGCCTGGCAAGACTTTGGCCACTGGCTTTCCTGCTAAAGGTTTCACCTTCTGCAAAATGGACAAGAGGATTTTAAAAACGGACTAATGAATGCATACCTCAGCTCTGTTATGGCTGTCTGGAGTCTATAAGAAATTGCTTACTGCAAAGGGCAGAGATACATGTTAGGTCCTTCCTATCTTCCTATATAAGACACACGTTATATGTTGTGTTCATTAAGGGGCTTAGACTGTTTGTTGAACACTTCTCTTACCAACAACACCTGTTGTGTGTGTGTGTGTGTGTGTGTGTGTGTGTGTGTGTGTGTGTGAGAGAGAGAGAGAGAGAGTCTCAGGCCCTTACTTTTAATTGCATGTCATTGCACACCATCAGACTCACGGATGCAGACCAAACCAGTAAAATATACAAGAGGCATTACTGCTTCAGTCCTTATACTGAAGATAAAGGCCAACACTTTTACTTCTGATAAATTATACTGTATTTGTGAATGCAAACAAACACACTATACCAATACCCTATCAAATTGTTCTCATTAGTATCTTGTAAGCAGGATGTGTTCAGGTTGGGCTGGGGGGTAAGAATACTTACAGAGGTGCCAAACCCTCAGGCCAGGAGGAGAGGAAGGGGGTAGGGATGGAGTTGCGTGAAACTCAACAGAACCACGGAAAAGCCCAGAGCAAACAATCTGTCGTGACTACTAGACTGTACCTTAATTATCAGCTGCACACTCATATACACACACACACACACACACACAGTCACGTACACACACATTGACTCACACGCTCATTCACACACTCTCACACTCACACACCTTCTCATCAGCAAGACTGGCTGGCAGCTGAGGTGCCAAAACGGAATGGGCCGAGCTGCCGCATTGCATCCTGGGAATGGGCACTCCTCCTGCTGGTCCCTCCTGCTGTCCCAGGTGCTGCTGATCACACAATCACCCTCTGCCTCTCACACTCAGACACACACACACACACACACTCACACAGACACGCATGCGCACACACACACAAACACGCAGATGCACATTAAACACACATGTGCATATGTGGCATGCATGCACAAAGAGCACTATAAACTGTATAAGATACTTATACATATACATTGTTGTACAATTAATCATATACTGCAGTAAATCTCTCTCTCATATCTCTCACACTCAAAGATATACACGCGCACACACACAATGACAATGAAATGATAATATATACAGACAACATAATGGTCCACTTGGCGGTAATACTAAAATGCAGCGTGAACTGAGTCAGCTTGAATCAATGTTTGGAGCCGCCCCCCCCCCTCTTGCCCCCCATCCCCACCTCCAAAAAAAGGGGGGGGAAGCATTTTAGCCCACTGTCAGTCAGAGTCTTGGCTTCCCGTCTGCTATTATTCAGTGCAAATCCCCTTTAGACAGGGTTTAGAGATGTCTGCATGGCTAGTCTAGCTGAACCATCCCTGCTTGATTTACTCTCTGAAGGCCATCCACATCTCAGAGGGGAAAAAGGGGTTTTGTTATGGTTGGATAATGGCACGGGAGTTTCTGGCCATTAAATAGGCACTTCAGGTGTCAACATTCCACATTTCCTTCATTTCAAAAGAGAGAGGGTGGAGAGAGAGAGAGAGATAGAGAAAGAGAGAGAGGAGTTGAGAGAGTGAGTAAGTGAGAGAGGAAGAGGGTGTTAGAGGTGGGTGGACGATGGGCCTGCCCCAAGGCTATGCAGGTGTGTGTATGAGCGAGACACCAAGTGTTGGGGGAGCCCCTAATGAAAGAAAAGGAAAAGGAAAAATAAACATAATGCACTGCAAGACTGTCACATTTCAGGGGAGAGACAGAGAAAGGGAGAGAGAGAGAGGAAAAGAGAGAGAGGAAAAGAGAGGAAGAGGCTCTAAACCAAAGACAGACACAGAGCAGAAGAAAAGCAATAGCAGGGAGTTAGAAGCTGAATGACAGGTCAAAAGGACATCAAAAACAAGAGTGAAAATGAGAGAAAAACGGACGAAAAGTGACAGCAGGAAATAAAGAAATCCTAGAGACAGAATGAGATGAAGAAGTGAAGAGAGAGAAAGAAAGAGAGAAAAATAACGAGAACATTGACACCTCTCCTTATCCACACCCTGGGCCCTTAGGTCCCTGTGTGATAATTCAGTGTCTTCAGTGTGAGTGACAAATGCTGCTTGTGTGTGTGTGTGTGTGTGTGTGTGTGTGTATGTGTGTGTGTGGGGGGGGCGGATTGGACTAGTGAGCCTGCTGTGAGGTGATTGGCTGGGCCTACAGCTAGCGGTGAGACGTGCAAATCTGGAGGGATCCCCCCGCAGAGCAGGACTTCCGGCAGGCAGGCTAGAGGAGTGGGTGGGGGGGTGAACGGGCGAGCAGCCCAGCCTGTCCTCTTAGACAGACCGACTAACGCTGAACCCCACTTCTGCCGCCACCACCACCGCTGCTTATGCTGAGCCCCAGCAACACCTTCAGCAGCCAGCGCCTCAGCTGGCAGCTGCACCCCTCAGAGAGAGAGAAAGGAAGTGTGTTTGTGAGGGGGTGGGGTGGTGTGCAGAATGAGAAAGTGGAGGATAGAAAAAAGGAAGGAGGCAGATAAACAATAAACAAGATATCTGCCAAAAGACAACCCTCAACATATTCACATAAAGAAACAGATTGCATCCTTTGTTTGCAAGTTTGATCCTGACAAATACCA
This sequence comes from Tenualosa thibaudeaui, assembly GCA_027481765.1. Lineage (NCBI taxonomy): Eukaryota > Metazoa > Chordata > Actinopteri > Clupeiformes > Clupeidae > Tenualosa > Tenualosa thibaudeaui. The sequence goes on along the minus strand of JAIFZK010000004.1, from coordinate 3,095,005 downwards.
TGAATTTCTCTACAATGTATAATCTTCTATCATGTAGATCATAGTATATCCATCATTCTCAGTGAAGAAGTCAACAAGCAGATAAGATATGTCAAATTAAATCCGAATTTCACACCTCAGACTCATTCTATACTTGCTGTAATGACAGTGGTATAAGTCACATTGTCCATATTGAGATTAAGCACATATAGTCATGCACACTTTTGCTTGTTCTTAAGTAAAGCTTTCTGTGCCCATGGTGAGATGCTGACAAGCTGTCATCAAGTTTCCAGAGATTTTTCCACACGGATCACTTTGAACTAATTAAAGGCCAGAACGTGCTACAAGATGAACAAGAAACACATTGGCAATATTTGACTACATGAACAATAAATTACCATAAACAATACACTAATAAAAACACACACTGCGGTGACAAAGTCTCTGGATAATTATGTGCTGTCAAAACCCCGGGAAGCTAACAGTGAAAGGAGCACGTACAAGCAGCTGAAAAAAAAGATAGAAAAAAAGCATCAACAACAAGCAAAGTATTATTTATATATTCATCAAGTTGATGGCAGATGAGAAAACATCTCATCTCACAACTGTGTTTTTTCCCCCTCTGTCACTCAATTATGAATCACAGTCAGCAACGCTTGACTAAGTAGCCTCACTCCTCAGTGCAAAGTACCCAATTAAGCAACCAACATCTTCACAAATGTCAAGTTTGTTAAAAAAAATTAAAAGGGTGGGTGGGGCACCACTACAGTCATAGCCATATATAGAAGCACCGCCTCCAAAATGAAGGATTCAGTTTCATAGGACATTTAAAATCCATAGTGAGTTTTGACACAGTGTAGACTAGATTATATTTACATGGAACTTGGTTTATTGGTTTATAATAATCCTAAAGCACTAGTTAGTCTTCCTAGGCATGATCCACATTCTTACATGCTTGCAAATAAATAAAATGCAACAGGATGATACACGACAACACAAAACATTTTTAGCAATTACCCCCTCATTTTAAATAAAAGTGTAACAAAACGACTCTGACACTCCGCTTGTACCATGATTACCATTACACAAACAACAACAACAACAACAACAGAAAAAGACATGTACTGACATCCCCCCCACTGGAAGAGTGGGACAATGATTGTGAGGGAAAAAGACTTGTCTTTGCATGCCATCTGTCCCTGATGCTGACGCGTGGTCTAATTACCACTTCTCCCTTGGCTAATGCTCCCTCATTAGGCCTAGAGAGCATGTGCAATCGACACGAGCGCCGCGAAATTTGCACTAAAAACGCTAGCTGGAGCCATAATGGGACTGGAAAATCTGTCTGGTGCGAAAGGCAATTCACACTCACAGGCTAAACGCTCACTTTGCTCTTTCTCCTTCTTCTCCTTGTCTTGAACATTTCTGTGCATCATCCGCCACGCCACCACAACAACATTGTTCCGGTGTCGGATATTTTTGCTCCAAGAAAGAAGAGTCACACATGGATGCACCCTGCCGGCCTGGATCACACTCTGGGGAAGAAAGGGGGGAAGAAAACAGCACTTGTAAACGTGAAAGTAAGACCAGAATAAAGAAAGAAAGAAAGAAGGAAAAAAATTAAGAAAGAGTATAGTGCTAGTATAGTGTCTTCAGGCAAATCACAAGTGGACTGTTTTAAAAACTATTACACTATTAAATTCATTTGATGCAGTCTGCAGAAATTTGTTTAACACAATGATGGAATCCAATAATGACAGGAAATAAAGCAACATTTCTGGGAATGACATCATACAATGCTGTTTCTCGTCAGAAGCACTTTGAAGTGGTCAGCAATCTGTAATCAATGTGTTATTATGTGGTTATTCTACATACTGCGACTACATTCTCATTTTCTCCCTTTCTCACATCTCTTTTTTTCTCTCTCTCTCTCACACACACACAATTAACTCATTAAATTTTGCAAGCAGCTATATGTAGGTGTAATAAAGATGATTGTCCTCAACAAGTTGATACAGCATTCTGTGCATCAGAGAGGTGTTGTAAAGGCTACAGTACAAAGTAAAAATTCTAGAGTGAGGCTGCCCACTGTTCTCAGAATTGTATGAGGTTAACATGAGGCCCTTGTCCTAATGAGATTTTGTCAAGACGTATACACCTTAATCAATTTTATTTCATTGTTTTATATCTGCCTCTGTGCGGGACACATTGGCGAACATGCAAACTTGAAGAAATTCTTTAACTAATGACGAATTATGTAAACTCGTTTTTGTTATCGGAATTACAGCTACCTGATTATTGCCAGTTATTGGTTTATTGTGATCATGTCAAAAGCCAGTGTCATCAACCAAAACATACATGGAAATGATTCATGTTTAGGTAAGCAGTAGAACTCTTTGTTGTGGTGATATTCTGAAGGCTTTTGTGACATCACAGAACAATACTTCAGAAAATGATGTAGTAACTCTCCAACTGCCTTGCTGCAATGGAACAAGGTTAGCAGGTATGAACAGTTACACATAAAATTTTGTCTCTGGCCAGAGATTTTTATGATTATGACTTCTGTGTTTCTGAACTAATATGAGGGCATGATTTCATTTGTCTTACATGTCAATCATCAAAGCTGATATAAGATAAATAACATACTACAAGAATTGTGTAATGTTGTAATGTCAACTAACTTGTATATCAAAACTATTTCACCTTTGTGTAGGATTCAGTAAATCACTTCAGTAACTAAAATGTCTGCATCACCTCAGTGACTCCAGTGTCTATACCACATCAACGACTATAATGGATATCACTTCAGTGTGTCTATATCACAAGCCTGCTGGTTTTCTTTCAGTCCCCACAGTATGTCTGCTACTGATGGATCCAAATGGCAGGCCTCCCACCTGACTGTCACCATCCTGCAGGCACGTCGGCTCCGGCCCAAGGACCGCCATGGTGGCAGCAACCCTTATGTGCAGGTGCAGCTAGGCAACCACAACTTCACCACGAAGACTGCGCCCAACACGCTCTGCCCAGTGTGGAATGATGCTGTGACCTTTGCCCTGCCCACCCCATGGGATGATGCCACAACGGTGAACCTAACGGTCATGCACAGACGCTCGCTGGCCGCTCTACCAGACAGGTTTCTGGGTTGGGCTGCGGTGCGGCTAGTTGATGTGTGTCGGAATCATCAGCCTGTCTGCACAAAGTGAGTGACTGACAGAGTGCTCCTGCTGAGACATTATGTTAGACGTTGCCATGGCTACAAAGTTCAGAACATTTCAATGTAATTAATATGGTATTATTAGTCCATAACAAGCATTTGTTCTAATTATAGAAACTAATTACTTGTGTTATGTAAACAATCCAAACCCGCCTTTTCAATGACACAAGCAAAACAATGCATGATAGTCATATCCTGACCAGTTTCGTCACTGCAAAGTTAAATGTATAAAATAATCTGCAGTGTTGTATCATATTACGAGACTATGCAGTCTCAAACAAGGCAGTCTTCAATAAGGGAGGCAGCTCAGATTACCTTGCTCTCATCTCATTATCTGCTCACCCATACACCTTACAGACATGGTTTTGAAAGTGTTGAGTGGTTAAGGGATTCAGTAGCCTGATGCATCAGCCACTTACACATTGTTTCACTTTGTGTAAGATGTGTGAAACCTAACAAATGGCATATGTTTGCGCCACGGTGGGGCAGATACTTTCTGCTTCAATCAATTGCTACTGTTTGATCTTGATGTATGTTATGCACTGGAACGCATTGTTTGAATTCAACCTTTGCTTTCAGCCCTCCCTCTGTTCACTGCTGGCTTGTCCCAGTGAACTGAAGCCTACAGCTGGCATCCTGATGCAGTTGCAGAGCTAAATGAAATTGAGCGGAAGCACTAGACAGCGCTAGTCTGGCTAGGGATTCAGGCCATTTTGTCTATGAATATACCTCTGAAATGTGGAAAGCAGTTCAAGACTAAATTGGGTTTATTTTACCAAACTATTCAATGGGCCTGTGTAGAATGAGAAAGGATTGTTGATGTGGGAATATTCCCAATTACTTTAGTAAATGCCATGGGCTCATTTGTTGCTGCTGAATACCCTCCTCATTAGCCTGTAAACCACGCTGCCTGTTGACTTTACTAATTATACTAGCAGACAAACTCATCTATGCCACTGATAGGTGCCAAGCAACTCCCACACATGCCAACATGCATGTCAACAGCTGAAAATATACCCACCAGACAGATGCACGTCCCTGCATTCTCACTCAACGGCTGCTCTCACATTTATCACAGTTATCAAAGCCATTAAGCCTTTGCAGTTGTACGTTGTACAGACTTGGACAGACAGAGAGAGAGATGTACCAATAATACTTATGAATTTCACCAAACAAGTTAATCACAATGATGGATCACTTCATGAGTCAATCTGTCCAGACTGGCACATTCAGTGGTTCATGCTTGTAAATGTATTTTGGATTTCAGTTGACATTTAGATGTCATTTTCAAGCCTGATATGTTTGTTTTTGTGACACAGTATGGGATCACCATTCTTCATTGATTAATTGCCTACATGGGAATCATTAATTAGCAAAAGCAGAAATAGGCATGATAAGATTAAATACTGTTTGTTTGATTGATCTTTTAGTTTCCTTAACCACCTTTTTTCCTACAGTAGCATTGGCTATCACATTTTTTTCAGACTCTGTCTTTCTAAAGAAGCCTGTTCAACACATCTTAGAATTATTTTTTTTATCAGTGCAACACTATACAGTGCAGCTTAAAATCATTTGGATGATGTACAATTAACCTACCTGTTTTTGTTGTTAGCATTATTTGGTCATAAACGTTGATATGATCCCATCTAAGTGATTAGAAAAGGTTAGGGTGAGGGTCAGAATTTGTAAAATAAATGACTATATTTCATTTATTTTCACTTCTTTATTAAAAACATCTTTAGCCTAATATTGGATTCTAAACCAAGAGATGCTAGCTTGAGCCCTGCTGAGGGGTTGTAGCTTAGCCTACATATGTGGCTCTACACAGTTACATGCATCCTACTCATATCACATTTCTGTTCACATTTCTTATGGATGGATAAACACCTGGCACAGCTGGCTCCACAGTCCACATTATGGATGTGTACTTCTGCTCAATTTCAGTTGTGCATCAGTGTTCCTTTTGCTTTGGCCAGACATGCACTGGTTTGTGCTAAGACAATGTTGGTTCTATAGGACTAGACACAAATTTGTTTGTCAGAGCAAGTAAGTATGAACTAGATTTTTCTGATGTGTCAACTTTATTCCACCACTGCCAATCCACCCCTCAAGTGGCCTACACGCCTAAACAAGTTTTAGAATGGACAGTGTTTCTCCTCCAGGATAATTTATAACATTCTGGCAGCTAAATGCCATTTTTACAAGACTGCAGGCAGAGATCTGTTTAAATACCAACAAAATAATGTTACTATAACTCGTACATCCTTAAAAAAGTGCTAGCTACACAAACTATTATAGCTTACTACATCAAAACATGCTAATATTGCTATCAGTTAAGTCACTGCCAGGTTTAATGACAGATGGCACAATAAATAATAATCCAACTGTATGAGTTTAATTTTTCCTCCTTTTTCTCTATTTCGTCTCCACTTTTACTTTTAGCATGTCTCAACCAACAAACATGACCACACGTCTTCATTATCTAGTGTAGTCTGTGTACATTTTCAAGCATCCTTCAAAGATCTTCCCATCATGCACAGCATTTTAGGTAAATTACACAAACATTTTTTCTCATTAAATTCAAAAGGAACAATATAATTTAACTACAACACTAATTATTTTTAGTAACATGTCTTACTTACCACATTTTAATATAGTTTTAGAAATTTCACTAATGATTGTGTTGCTTACCTAAAATGATACATACACACAGAAGTGTCCCAACTGAAATGAGAGTACAAGCAGTAAATCTCTTTCTGATTTGGCAAGACATCATCATTATAACTGCCATTGATAAGTCTGCATGTACATTGTCCCTGAGCGAATTAGGGATGAAAGGCTGTGAATTTAAGGTTAAAAAGTGGGGAGGACATATCAGGTTACCATAGAAACTGAAGGTGTTATGTCCCCCTTGTCCCGGGCCAATCTGTGCGCTTGCTCATAAATAAAAGAGGACAGCAATCCACCAGTGCAAAGGTTGTATTCCTTTATGGATCTCTAATGTAAACTGTTAATGAGAGACCAACAGAGGAACCAAAAATAGCTCCCCTTAGCTCACCTTACATTAACTGGGGTGGCTACCCTGTAGCTTTCAGCTTAATATTCACTATGCCCAATTCAGTTAACATTAGCTGACGCTTCATCATCCGGTCTATGCTGTATCAAAGTTTCAAAGTTTTCCTACCAAAAGCAATCTTTGACCTGGAACAACAGGGATATGGATTTACCCTTTAACTGAGTCCAGTGCAAGCTGGTGGATGAAGTTGTTGTCCTCAAAGCTGTGCTGTCATGATTGACTTCTCAGTAAACATTTTAGCTCAGTCCAAGCACAGGCGCACGACTAGCCATCATACAGCTAACTAACTCAAACTCTTATCTACATTTTCCAAGCAATTAAAATTCTGTCTGAAGTTTTACTAAAACACAGATTTCCCACCAAACCATTGTTGGCCAACATAGCTCGCAATCTTGGTTGTTAAACCATAGTTTGCACATTTGGTGTTTCTACAGAAATCAATCGCAATCCTGACTAGAAAGTTTTGTGGTTGGAATGATTGGTCGAGAGTAGTCTTTTGGAGCATTTTTAATGGATATAGGGTGTGGTCACCCTATAGTATTAGTTTGACTGGAATGAGCCTCTATGTGTCTACCAGAACACCTTCCAATGAAGTATTTCACTTATCGTTACTTTTTGAGTATTCATTCATCCTAGCTCAGCGATGGTTTGTGACTTCAGATGCATCCATGGCCATAATACACTTGAGCACAGGCTGATTAAGTAAATGTTTAGACACAACAGGAATATGTTCAAACATTTGTTATATGTTAGTTGCTAAATCTCAACAATTACTGTGTATGTGTCATATGATACTACCCTAGTATCTGTGCAGAATTATTTTCTGTCCAAAATATTCTGCTTGATGTCATTAAGATGAGACTGTGTTTTGAACAACAGAGTTTGGCAACAAAAATATCCTTTCCCAATAACTAAAATAAGGATTTAAACAAACAAATAAGATTTACCATCATGGTAAATAATGCAAAGCATGAACTTAAATAGTATCCCAGACAAAATGGGCATGAACTTTACAATACTTGCACACTTAAAGGTTTTAAACATTTTAAAACTTATTTATTTTGTTTTTGATCTGTTTATATTTACAGCATTTCTCTAGCATATTTGTCCTATTTCTATAGTGCTACACAGATACAAATAAAATAGGTACATTTTTTGACATGCAAATAAGCTATACAGGCACAATACAGGCTCAATTGTTTAACTCTAGGGAGGTGGAAAGTGAGTTAATTGGCCGAAACGGTGGCATATCCCTTTAAGCACAAGAAGTAATCTACATTACATGTACTCAAGTAATGAAGGTAAAGGTACAAGTAGGCTAAAGTCTGTTTAAAACATGTCCTGAAAAAAATCACACACACACCATCAGAATGAAAAATGGTGCCTACATCACATCTACAGGTTTAATGGTTGATTGCTCTTGTCCAATGACAGTTTCCACTGATACTTGTAACTCTACTGCCAAATAAAAATGTAGTGGAGTAAAAATATGCAATTAACTCAGGGAAATGTATTGAAGTAAAAGTTGACAGATTTTTAACAGTTCAAGTAAAGTATAGATGCTTCCAAAACAAGTATTTTTACTTACAGTGGTTACTATACATCTCTGGCAGTGGTGTTCATTGATATTTCTTTGAGTACAGTCTGCTTCAAACTCTCAAGCGGAAGTTTACATGTACAGGCAATAGGGGTTTGAAAAAATAGGTCCACAATCGAGAATGAATAGTCAAAAAGCCTGTTGATTGACTTTTTATGATGAGATTTTTATGTTAGTGCATTAACTAAGAACCACTGACCACTCGGGTGAGTTTCACGTCTTTGCAAACTTAAGTTTTAACAAAGATTGTGTGACAACAACCTAAAAACAACCTAAAAATCTTTTGTATTTCATTATACCATTGTAGACCATAAACCACTGTATTTCATTATAAATGGTCAGATACAAGTGTAAACTAACTTGACCTTTATAGGAGCAATAAATCTTTAATAGGCCTACTCCGTACTATATAAAGGTTATGTTTGACTTTGGTGAAATTATTGTAGTTAAAATTGAGATATCTTAAGATCTCAATTTTAGTCATCATATAAGTAAAAGTTCATCACAGCAATGCCAGTCATAGATATCTTGGATCTGGTTTCTTCTGACATCTGGCATGTACCCAGCATGTACCCATCCCCTAGAATCTACCACCACAAGTTTATCAGATCTGTGAGAAACACTGCACATTATATCAGTTGTAGTAAGTTGCATTCAGAGAATCTGAAAGCCATGTCCTTGTAGGTGGCTTACTCTTGAATCCAAGCCCAAGAAGAAAATAAAGGACAGGGGGGAGATGGAGGTCTCGTTCTGCCTGACAAACCTCCTCTTCTCCCCTACCAGAGTGGACAGCCAGCTCTCCCCCATCTGTGGGGCCAGCCATGGCGGCTGGGGGAGCACAGAGCCCCATGGGCCATCTTCTGTTCAGGTCAGTGCCTCATCCCTCAAAAAGAAAAAAAAATAGAATAATGGAATCGTTAGCCAAGTTAAAGTTTTATAACACAAATGTTTCCTTCTCAGTTGACCACCCATACTGCTTTTACTGGGACAGTTTTTTTTTCTTTTTTTACTTTAACGTAATGAAAAGGGTAATAGAATTACTAAATAACATCACTGATTTATGCCTGTATATTAGGCTAAATTTCCAAAATAGTAAGTGTCACATTTATCTGACTTAACACTGACTCATGTACCATTTATAGTACTGTGACAAATATTAACATGTACATAGGTCTACTGTCATTAAAACTAGCAATAGCACAGATGTAGATAGACAGCTTTGGGTTGGTTTTGGCTGCCTAGTTACAACACTGGGCAGGGCAGCTCCTTGGTGGCTCATGTGGTCTCTCTCTCTCTGTCTCTCTGGCCGTGGCATCTGTGTGCCTTTGCAGCCGGTGGAGAAACCCTCGCCAATCCAGCCATCTTGCGCTGTAGCTCCAGTACTGGACCAGTCCCCACCATCTGTGGCCAAGCACACCCACGAGCGAGCAGCCAGTCCGGCATGCGTCAGCAGCAGCGGCGATGGTGGTACAGCGTCTATGTGTCCTCTCTGTCTCTCACACATTCCCTGCAACCTGATGAGAGATTAGCATATCGGCAGATTACATTGTGATAGAAAATGAAACTCTGGACATTCTGAGATTAGCGAGTCTTTGTTGTGACAAAGTAGTCCAGGGTTCAAGTTCAAGTTCATATTTAGTTTTCCCATTTTTAGTTTTCTCTCCGGACTGATCAATATCATTGATCCCACTCCATACCCTACATTTAAGAAACATCTCTGGTTCAACCTATGAGCCATTTCAGAACTTTGTAGTTAGTATTAGCAAGTGCTAGAAAAGGGAATTCATTGTTAGTAGTGCTTGCCATGCCTTAGGCTAAAACCTCTACTGGAGGATCATTAGCAACTTTGCCAAAGACCGACCGCAGTGTGAAGCTAGCTCATAGTGTGTAAGCCTGACACAGAGCAGCTACACTCTAATAAAGAGGGGAGCCTTTTGTAGAATCTGATCACTGAAAGGACTTTGACAGTGTCTTTTGTCTTTGTGATGTGACACCCTTGAATGTCCCAATATGTAGTCATCCTTAAGCAGTTGAAAGCGTGAAGGAGGAGGGCAATTTGTGAAGTACAATGTACGTGTCTTCTTTCTTCTCCAGAATCCCCAGAACGCGCTGTGCAGACTTTGGCCAACCACAGCGGATTAAACAGCATGACAGCATCAGCCAAGAGAGAAACAACAGCAGTTGCTGATTGCAAAGCAGGAGACGGCACTCCAATGGCGTCCAAGGACGACGGCAACCCCCCGGCTAAGAACAGCATTTCAAGCATTGACACCCAGACTAGCCCTCCCCCATGCTCCCCAGAGACCTCCAGCACCCCCATTGGCCAGGCTGCCAAACTTCTCCTCAGGTTGGGCTATATGCTAAGGCGGCTGCAGTACCGTTGGGGGCTTGGGGCTAACAGGGGAGAGATGCAGCCCCTGCACATCCCCGATGGACACCCAGAGGGCTCAGTCAGGGCTGGGGAAAGCATCTCGGAGGCCCTAGAAGGGGCCTCTGTTCCAGGGTCTGGGAGGCTGAGAGCACTTTGTCTGTGGGTGGAACGCTGCCTAGGGACAAGTTGAATCACCACGGAAGTGAGCTGTGACCAAAAAAATATACTGTATATAAACTGCACTTTGGAGTGTTACCTGTTCACTTTGTTTCAAGAGTTTGTATGTTTACTCCAACCCACAATTAATTTAAAATTGTGTGTGTGTGTATGTGTGTGCGTGAGAGAGAGAGTGTATTTTGTATGCATATTTTGTTTTTGCCGCTCTACAAAACACTTTTGTTGTTCAGCTAATAAGGTGAGGTGACACTCACGACACACTTGCACATACACACTCGTGTACGCACACAAACGCATGTGAGCACACAATTGCAAACACAGACGCACACACATACACAAACACACTTTGTTTCAAGAGTTTGGATGTTTACTCCTCCCCAGAATGAATTTAAGATGGTCTGTGTGTGTGAGTGACTCAGTGAGTGTTTTGTGTGCATATTTTGTTTTTGGCGCTCTACAAAACACTTTTGTTGTTCAGTTAATAAGGTAAGGTGACACTCAAGGCACACTTGCACATACGCACACACACACTTGCATGTGCACACACAAACGCATGCGCGCACACATTGAGTGACATTTTCTCCACACCTGAGGTGACAGAGCTCTCACCTTCTGAGCAATGCCTGGTGTGAAAGCTTGAACAATAGCTTGGCATTTTTCCACCTTAAACAGATCCATGTCTAAATGATGATCACAGCTTTTTGAAGTAAATTCTAACTTCATTAGTCTCTCAAGAAAGCCTCCTCTGCCTCCATGCCCACAGTCCACCACATGAGTGCATGCAAGTATGTGGTAAAAGTGTGTGTATGCACACCATTTTAACAGTTTGCCAACTTGTGTTATTCAAGAATATAACAATGTTGCTGTTTTTATGCCAGTATGATTTGGAAAACATCAGGAGAAGCAAGTCAAATATGCCAATTTTGGAGTGCATCAAGTTGTCAGTAATATTCTCAGTAGCTTGTAAGTAACATCCACCTGCAATTCCACCTGCAATTCCTTTCCTGTTCTTATACAACAAAACAAATGCCAGTACACTTTCAACATGATGTAGTGGGTCTATTTAATAACAAATTGAATTTATTTCAACTTGGTTCAAAATATAAACATATATATGTAACAGATACCAGCTAGCCTAGCTGTGTGTGTAGAATATTAGTAAACCTCCCTCCTGACATGTCAAGAGCCTTCTAGTCAGAGCCTGGGCTTTTTGGCTGACTGGCTAAGCACTCAACTCCCGACCCGGGGTTGCTGGTTGGACCTGCAGGTTGGACGACTCATTATGACCTCGGTTACATATAGCATGTGAGTCTGTTGCAGCAGGCCCTCATTAGCCCACAAAAAGCTAATCATCCAACCTGGCATCACTCCTAAATCTGGGGGACACCAATCCTGCAGCTTGATCCAAGAGCCAACGCTGATATGTTTATATGGAAGACTGAGTGCATCAGCTAAAAGAGAGTTTACAGAAAGACAAAACATGTTTTGAACACTGAACAACATGTCAGCATACTGGTAAACTGAATTATATTCTTCCCACCATGGACTGCTGTTTTGTAGCCTACTATGTGCTAATGTGACAGATTTAATGGTCTCAACATGACACTGCTTTTGTAATCTGATGCAGGACACCACATTCTCTCTCACAATGTGATGTCAATCACATGCTTTGGGCTGCCTATTTAAGCAGGCTAATGACTATGCAGAGGCAGTGAAGTGGTTATGCAATGGCTTTCTGTGCTAGTTGGTGTCAATGCACCAACCTACAGACATAACCATTGTTAGGCCACAATGGCAGTGTCTTTAAAGGTGCCCTACGATACATCTGTATGGTATTTCAAATTGTTCTCTGAGGTCTCAAAGGTGGTATGTAACTTTAGTTGGGCTGAAAACGGTCCAAGGAGACCGAAACAATACTATATGCAGCCTTTTTAAAAAGCCCCAGAATAAGGTGCCTTGTTTTTCCGCCTATAATAATAAGCTGTGCTCTGATTCGCTGCTGTCATGTCAGTGTTGCAAGGCATGTTGAATGAATAAGTTATTTACATTAGTTCACTAATGTTAGAATTGCAAGGGGCAAAGAACTAAAACTTTTGGAATATTAAATATCAGAGGAAATGAAGGATTGCCTGGAGACTGTAAACAGTCTCTTCACAACAGTAAGCTTGTAATGTGTAGGGTTTCACACTAGCCAACATAACCAGATAACTGCTTCATTATCACAAGGTTACTGTTTCAACTACAGGTTCAAGCTTACAAAGCCTGATATCTTCCATTATATTTGCCAAAGTTGACAAGTCTTTCTTTTTGAAATGCATTCGACACAGAAATAAGGGACATCTCCAAAAATTTGCTGCAGCCATTTGTCCCTAACCTCTTGATATCCAGCATACTAAAAACAAGACATTGCTGTTTTGCCTGTTATTTTCATTTCACAGATATTCAGTGATCTCGCATAGTTAGGATTTTGTGGGAAGGGCACTAATCAAATATAGGAGAGCATGGATTGGGCAACAATTCAGTGCCATCCGTCAGTGGCTCAAGCTTGGTCTATCTTGTGTAAACTTGATCAACTTTTCAGATTGGCCTGATTTCTCCATTTATTTCTTTCCATTGGCTGTTGTACACAACCTCAAACTTTAGACCTAACATATTTCAACAGGTAAGACAGTTTTATGTGGCAGTCTACCTTTAAAGGAGCTGTAAGTGATGGATGTGTTGGATGAGGTTGCATTTATGTTTATAATTCCAACCAGACAACTAAAACATGCCATACATACAATACTCTTCCCTCCACACAGTGTTTTGTTATTGTTTGGGGAGAGGCTGGAAGCTCTTTGTTTGTTTCCAGTTCGTGGATTTTTACAGTGTATAGTGGGAGCCAAAATGATGATAGAAAACTTCACACAAACGTCTTTTAAATTAATTTTTTTATGTTTTGTGGCTTCTGCCACGAAATAGTTCTCTACATAACTTGAACTTGAAAGATTCTTTAGAATGCAGATGATCTCCTTTCACTTTCAACAAAGTTCCATTGTTCCTCTCGCGGAATGACATGCAGATGTGGATTTGAAGCAAAAATACCTGTTGTCATTGACAGCGCTCATTATGCTTTCGGAGCGGTCATTATACAGAAATAACTGATCTTCAAACGTTGGGAAGGCCCAAAATGAATGGGACCTCTTGCAGCATTCTGGAGAACCATGTAATATGTGATGATATTAGCTGAATGTCACAAAAAGTGTTATAATAGTGTAATAGTCATCTAAATCCCTTAGAGTACCTTTAAGAGGAATCTGGTTTTATTACTGTAAAACGTTTACGCGAGCTCTACAACTGTGGTGGCATCTGTGGTGAACCAGTCAGGGAGTTGGTCCAGCTACTGGAGGGTGGCCAGTTCATTCCCTGGTTAGTGCAACGAGGTGCATCGGGGGAATGATTATGCAATGTTTCCCCACATGGATGCAGTGCAAGGCACCTAACATTAACATTAAGGAAAATGTTCACCTCAATGTGTGTGCAAGCTCCATGCATGGGTATGTGCAATACATTTACATTTATGCATTTAGCAGACACTTTTATCCAAAGCGACTTAGATTTTGTTTACATTTTTTATCAATTGTTCAGGGTCAGTCTCCCCTAGAGCAACTTAGGGTTAAGTGCCTTGCTCAATGGCACAATGGTGGCAGCTGGGATTCAAACTTCTCAGGCCACTACCATGCTAGCCAGGTTCCTTAACCACTACGCTACCATCGCCACAACACGTACAATACATATATTGCTCCAGCAACATGTGTGTGTCTGTGTGTGTGTGTGTATACAGCCCCCGGATGTGTTAAAGGCAGAGGACAAATTTACCCCAAGACATTAGAGCTATTTAACTTATACAGGTTAAGTACATACAAATACACTTTGATACTGTTTCTTTGTTTCTCACTTGTAGGTGCATGCTCAGATACACCTCGGATTTCCTTGCATGTCCACCACATTGAGCAAAGTTTCCAAGCAATGAAATGGTGCCATTGTTTTATGCTTACACCACACCTGTTCATTTCCTGAGGATGACACCAGCACTGGGTTTTTTGGTAAATAAAGAGTCAACATAGGGACACATCTGTAATGGCTTCAAGAAGTGACTCTTTGAGTGGGAAAATAAACACCACCACCACCATCCCACCCCCTTCCCTATGGGAGTACAGAAAAACGAAGGAGAGAATTAGGCGGGAAATAAATGTGAGAAAGAGATAGAAGAGGGAAGTGTGTGTGTGTTTGTGAGAGTGAGAGAGACACCCAGACACATGACTGCACTGATCTGACTACAGGGAGTGTGGCTCATCACTGCAGACAGGCCCTGAAACATCCAAACCGCAGTGATGCTTCATGGGAACAGTGGGAGGACGGGCTGGGACGGAGGGATGTTTACCTTTTCACACCTCCGCCGGTGGAGGCGGAATCTAACTCATGCTGAGAGCGGAATAATTGATTTGGACGACTGCCATGTCAAGAACATCTGTTGGTCTGACAGTCACACCACCACACCCCCAGTGACATAACACACAACGTGCAAATCAAGGGACCTCCACTCACTCAAGTGGAGTGACACACACACACACTCACACACAGCTACCACATACAGACAGGCAGAGAGACACACAAACATACACACAAACAAACACAACAGAAGTTCACACTACTGCACATTCTAATGACGTAACACATAAGATGACAGTCAAGGGAGGGACAACCACTCAATCACAATAAAGTTAAAACCCTCTGACACATTTTACCCACAAACAAACCAGCACACTCACACACACAATTTCTATATACTCAGTCTTAGGTTACCACAGACTGCCGACCTATATAAGCCCTATAATAGATAATGATCATGACAATGCTGACATTGACACTTCAAGTTTCCAATGCACTGTAAACACATTGCAATCATTTAAACACCAGTAAACAACAAAAGCCAAGCCAATTTCACAACGTTATGGGAAAAATTACTGTAAGTGATAAACAGTCTCTGAAGAGGTGTGCTTTTTTTGGATCTATACTCAGCAGCCTCTCTTGTAAGTAAGTGTGAGTGTTTATTTCTCCACTTAGCACAGTTAGCAACATAACATCCATACCTCTCATTTATTCTTGATCATCAGCAGCAAAAATCTCTCCTTTTTTGTTATTAACGTTCATCATACCTCTCTTTCCTAGACATAGCACCAGGCTGAGCTTTAATCACTGAACTAGCAGACGGGCAGCCTTCTCCACGGCCCCCCACCCCCACCCCCGACACACACACCTCCTTTCCATCCGCCTTCATGGCACTCCCATTTAAAAAGTGAGAAATTATAATTATCAGAATTATGCCTTTAATGACGCGTTAATTAGACTCCTACAGTGAGATTAGCAAGTGCTTATGAATTATTAACTGCGAAGTCTTTCAGCGTCTTTACAGGCAGGACGACTAAAATCTGCTTTTTTTATGGTGATTAGCGTCCTCTGAAATAGCACAACAGACTGTGCTGCATATGTTGATGATTACAACTTTTAGGTGCATTTCTTTAACTCGGCCCTAGTTCTTGGTGGTTTCTTGCCAAGATTTTTCTCTTTTTTTTCAAAAGAAGCAATTATAACAGATTGGCTCATACAATGCGTATATTCTTGTCTCTAAATAGATTTTTCTATTTTATTTGCATATTTTCACACCCTTAGACATTTCTGCCACTTTGGTGGAAATGCATAAAGGCCATGGCTCCATAAAGTTAGTCATTAATGATACTCGTTTCATTATTTGCAGGTCTTTCTCATCAGGAATGATCACATACAAGTTTTAGGCTAAGAAATGACTGACCTCAGTGCAGGCAGACATTTGATGAAATATTTCTCTTTTCTGGCAACAGGATTGGAACTGGTTGTGCGTGGGATTATTTGTCTAATCAACAGAGCTGTAATTATGTCTTGTGTGTGCTTCTACATTTGTCTGTGTCCTGGGTATTTGCAGGCACCCACGATTTTTAAAATCATACCTTATTCCACACACCACAGATATGACTGCTGTAACACAAATGTCAGAGGCAGGTTTTAAGTTTCATGTTCCCACAGTAAAAGGATTTGAGTAGAGATAAGTCACTCACGGCTAGTGTACTTCACAAATTAGGACATACGTCCCTGCCTGTCCTTTATGTTGATCAGTATTGCAGTCATAGTCTGTGATTCACATGAAAGCTCTTTCCGTTTTGAGTTCAACAGCCAATTAAATTGCACCCCTCCCTTCTGTGTTCAAGGAACAATGTGTTGATTGGCTACACTAGTGAATGGCTTGGTCTGTGCCACTTTGTTTTCTTTTTCAGTGCTTTGGACTCTAAATGGACTTCTGCATGCCAATCATGAGCACTTCACTGAATCTAACAAAAGTGTATTGGACTAGAGAATATAGACTCCCACACTGAATGAGCATACTAAAGTGGTTTGACAAATCTGTTGTCTCTGAACCCTTTGTGGCGTGCCCTGGTTTCAAAGACTAGGCACTACAACAGGCAAAAAATTCTAAATTACCCTTGGGATGAATGATGAATGTATGCATATATGTATGTATGTATGCATGTGTCTATCTATCTATCTATCTATCTATCTATCTATTTATCTATCTATCTATCTATCTATCTATCTATCTATCTATCTATCTATTTATCTATCTATCTATCTATCACTCTTCATCCGCCTCCTTGAGGTGGTCCCTGTCATGTGCCTTCTTCTGCTGCTGATTTTTTTGGATGTAAATCAGGCTGCTAATTTGCAGGCCTTGGGCCATAGCACCTGCTTCCTATAGTCTACTGCATGTGTGCCTGTAGCTGAGAAGAGCCGGGGAGTGGTGCGACAGTGTGTCAGGCATTCAAACTGGCACACACAGACTAACACTGGTTCCTCTCCCAGATCGATTCCTGGACAGGCATGACCCCCCACCCTATAGCCTACCAGTCATGTTTAATGCATGACTTTTCACACTGATAATTGAAGTGCAGTAATAGTCAGTGTGCAATAAACTGACGCAGGCTGTGGTTAAGTGGCATGATGGATCCTCTCACTGATCACTAAAATGTTTATGGTGAAGGGCAGAGCTTTGTTGACATAATACACCAAATTGTGCTGACAGCGATTTTCATTGTGTCTGCGCACACGCAGCCTCCTTGTGCTTTAGGTGTTGATTGGTTCCCTAATGCTTTTCAAAGGAGACGAGCTGAGCTGGAGTGAGGAAAAGGAGTTTCTCAGAAATGTCATTTGGACTAACCACTGCTAACAGGGGACACACACTCACGTGAGCATATGATTAGTTTATCTGGCTAAATGAGCTGACTCAACCTAACAAAAACAACATGCTTGAAAAACAGACAGACAGTAGCCCATTAAATGCTTTTATTGCATGTAGACCATGCTACCAGTATTTTTCCTTGTCGGCACACACACACACACACAGGCAATCACACACACCACACATACACAGGCACACACACACACGTGGGCACACACACACACACACACACAGGCACACACACGTAACAGCGGTCACTTAGGGTCATCACCTCATTTGATCTGTATGATGTGGAGGGGCAGGTTCAAGTCCTTCTGAACATCTCAACACTCAAACAAAGGACTGCTAAATCAACAAGGGTGACAGAGACCATTGACTACTGAAGTTAAACATTTTGAGTACATGATTTTTTCAGTATGGGCCCTGTACAATGTTTGAGTATCTCATGCCTGCCTTCTCTATAGTCTTGTCTTTTATTTGTACAAATACACATTTATTTGTACAAAACAATTACAGTATTAGTTTTGGGCAGCCGTCTTAAATTCACAGAGTGTGAATTTAAGACGGCTAGATGTGTCTGAGATCTTTTGGGCATAACTTTGTTTACATATTGAGTGAAGTTTTTGAAGCAAATATTAGAGTCAATTAATACAGGATCAGTTTTTAATGCTCTGACTGATATGTGGGTCTACAGCTCACCTTCCTTTGGACAGAAATAAGTAAATAAAGTAGTTTTAATGTACTAATGCATGCATGAAGAAAGACAATTTAGTGTATCATTTAGAAAATTAATAATGTAGGTCCAAAGTGTGGTTAATTTACATTGTAAAAGGTTATGGGATGATGAGTAATTTTCTTATTCTATTGAGCTTCCTGATTGAAACATAATTGGCTGTTGTCAACTCAACTTTGACATCCCCTGCTGGATGGTTTGTCACCACAGAAGACACATGCCTGTGTGAAAAAGACCTTAGGGCATACAGAGACACAAACACAAACATGTCTCTCTCGCTCCCCGTCACTTTCACATACCACCCAATCCACACAAATAAAGGCACGACCAGCCAACCTGCCTTGATACACCATGGAGCATCTTTCTCTTCTGTTCTTTTTTTAATGCGTAAGGTATGCAAATGAGCCGACGTCAACTCCCCCTCTCGCTATAACATTAATTAACACAGTGTTACCATATTCAATATTTGGTAACAGAGGCACATTCTGCGGATGTAAAATTTACAGGTTTCCAATTTTAATGAGGCACCTATACGCAGGTGTGCTAATGAAGAATCGGTCTCATTTGAATAAAACCGTACTGTTTAGACGAAAATTAATTAACAGCGGAGTAAACGAATGACACTTCCTCTGCAAGAAAGGGTGAATTTATGCTACCACGCAAATGTGGCGCGATGGCTCAATGCCACCGCTCTCACTTTTTGACTTTATTTCAATCTGTCATTGAAGTTCTGGTACATCATTTATTAAAAGTACCGATATTAGGCATACCTTTAGAAGTTAAAAAAACACTCCAGGGACTTATTATCATGGCATCCAAATGGCAGCCTGTCAATGTTGTTGCTTAAAGCAGGTAAGATGTACCATTTCAGTGAATTACGCCCTGCGCTACACTTAAACTTCAAATGCTTCAGACTAATAGATAATTTAGACGCGGCCCGTCTTGACTACTCCGATTTAACTTCCAGGATCATGATGTTTAAACCCTCATTTTCCTAAGACGACACAAGGGTAACAGCGCATCATTAAAAGGCATGAGGTGAAATTTTACGAGGCAGCCGGGGTGGAGCAGAGAGCGAGGAGGGGAATGCCGACGCGCTCTCTTTCCGTGTTGCGCGGAACACTGTTTAACCCGAGGGCCCGCGCTAAAAACCTTTCCCCGACTCAAACGCATCAATTAGAGAGCATTGTGAAACAAGTGTTAGATACTAAAAAGTGTCTCACACGATATCTTTCAGATTATCACCTTGAATACTCACTTGAGGCAAATGCTTTTGCATTTTTCATAGATATCTGATATACTCAGTCTGCAGATGCATTCACCCCAGCTTGGTGAGGATTAAAAGGCACTCCATATTTTAAATCCTTTCATCCTAGTACAACGTTTACCACCTATTAAGAAAAACCTGGCTACACATAGACCTCAATTTTGCATGGTGGCTGTTTGGGGAAGATGAACAATAAAGCACCTCGTGTGAGTGAGAGAGATAGAGAGATGTACTGAAAATATATAGCATAAGAAGTGGGTCTAGATGCATTGTTTGTTGGGTTCTGTTTGCTGATTGGCTAAAATGCTAATCCAGTTTTTCAGTAGCCCCAGATCACAGGCCTGTTTAGCCTGGCTACGTCGGACGTCGGGTTAATTGCCGGACAGCAGGTCATTGGAGCATCCCTGTAGGTCAGCACACCGGGAACAAATTGGTTTCCCCTTTAAGTGGTAGACTATCGCTATACGAAAAAAAAAGCAGGAATGCGTGATCGCATTGAAGGAAACCTGCTGTCGAGTGTTGATTGTCGCCGTCTGGAAAGCGCCAGTGGGGATGCGAGTCAGCTTTATAATCGAGCCTGGAGGAGAGGCGTTGGCAGGCATAGGAAGCCTCTCATCAATGTTTATTAATCATCGGCGTGATATGATACTGTAATGGCGTTGGTAATTTTTACACCCACCAGACAAACATGTTCGAAGTGGCTTTTGGCTACAAGCGGAGTTGACTTTAATTAGTCACAGGTCTCCGTTAGAGCCGCGCAAAACTGTTGGTAAAACTGATGGTGGCATAAACAAAGAGAGAAGAGGATATCGGCCTGTCAACTGTCAGTCTCAGTTGTGACTGCAAACACCGTAGCGACTCTCCGAAATGCTGATTGGGCACGTGGTTGCAAACATACCTGTCCAGCTATACCGTGCGTCAATAAATAAAATGCCCATATTTTCACAACACGGAGGGTACTAAACTAATACGGAGGGTACTAAACTCTGTTGTCTGCAGGGATGATGGTGCTGTTATGTATAGAATCATTTTTATGAAGCTCATTTTGTTCAGTAATTGCCATCTAGAGCAGCCCCGTTCTGTTTGTCTGCTTTTTAAACACCGGTTGCAGACTTCTTCGCGCATGTGGCCTCAATAGGCTCAGACACACTGGGGCGGAGTTAAAGGATCGAAATACCTATCACCGAAGTCATAAAATATCCATTCATCGGTATCGCAGGCCAGCCGCTCCAACATTTCCATTACCAATAAAAACATCAGACTTTACATTTTTTTTATTATCAACAAACAAGCGTTCTCGAAAATACTGAGTTATTTGGGCGCTTTGGTCACTGAGTAAATTTCCACATTGCGTCAACACCCTTGATAGATAAGAACTATTACATCGTAGATGTTTTATGGCGCATGAATCAGGGGACCTTTTATGAATCACTGAAACCAATCAATTACAATCCTAGACTTGACTGGCAGAACCCTGTAATTGGGAGGCTGCTTTCCTTTCTCTCAGCTGCCCCTCCAGCCAATCCGAAGACAGCAAACAGGTGTCAGCGGAGGAAACAAGCTTTTCCAGTCCATAAAACGGACTAACTAGCTCTTGAAACCTGCCAACCTACAATTATCATATCATTTGTGTAGTAAATCACTCGGGGTTTTGTCATGGTATCATCAGACGCACAACAATTTCACGCCACGTATCCACCTTGAACATTTAACGCCACTAGAATGCAGAAAGAACTGATGCTAAGTGTGTAGGGTTAGAACATTGTTTAGCAGGGGGTGGACGTGAAGTATATTTTTTCCCTCCTGAAACCACACAAAACATGGTGCACTGAGTTGGCCCAAATAGTGACCACATAGCATTCCTCTTTGCTCAAGTAGCCTGTTGTTTGGGCCACCATGATGGTTCAGATAAAAAGCAGAGTCATAATACTCTCAACTCTACTGCAGATAAATAGTTCTCTGTGCAAACCAACAGCCTGCCTGCCTGCCTGCCACAATGAAACAGCATCAGACACAGCTAGTCTGGACTTTCCCTCCCTGAAGTTCTTACACCCCCCAATTCCAGGTTCCCCTCCCACATACTCTCCTGTCAACAGCTTCCCCAGGATTTTGACATCAGCAATGATATGCTTCAATTTATGATGGAAAGTCCTTAACCAAATACATAGACCTACACGTACAAGTCCAAAGAGGCAGCAGACTAGAAATGCATATCTCTTGCTGCATTTGCTTTGCAAAAGTTTCGTAATAATTACATAATTGCCTATAATCACACATTTGCACAAGTAGTAAGTAGGAAGAAGTTTCTTTTGTTCTTTCTTTCTTTCTTCTTTCCTTTTTTCTTCATTAGTAAATTTTATTTTAATATTTTTTCTCATCTAGTTCATGGCAAAATTTTACAGAGCTTATTAACACAGAAACTTATGAAATAATGTGAAGTTTCCATGTTAATGCCACATAAATAGAACTTATGAAATAATGTGACGTTTCCATGTTAATGCCACATAAACAGAGGTCGTTTACAGTATTTGTTGGATAAGAAGCTGTACAGACAGATAATTTATGGTGTTATTGCATGCCTGGCCATTGCAGGTTTGGAACTGCACGGTGATTCCTTTGTGTGATTTTGTTTCCTTTGTGTGTGATTGAGTCTGTGCGTGTGCATGCGTGTGTGTTCAAGTTTATGTGTATGTATGTGTGTGTGTGTTTACATGTGTGCATGCGTTGTGTGTGTGTGTGTGTGTGTTGGTGGCCATAGGTGGGTGGGGTAGGGGGAATGGGGGTATTATTTGGCGCAGAGAGTATCTCGACCACAGTGGAGCCAGGCTTGGCCCACACTCAGCATCTGTCTAGGTGGCTTGATGTTTCTGATCTCTGACAGTCTTTAATCAGCCAGGCAGGCATGACTACAAGTAGCAGCAAGTAGTTGCCCTGTCTGATTGGGTGCAATCATTTAGCAAATTACATCAGTAATTATTTGGCAATGATTAGCACTTCAGGCATTCCCCATAACATTCATCTGCGGGACTGAGTCTTGTTTGATTCTGTTGTATAAGCAACACAAGATATTGTTTTCCTGAACTGTTTCTCCATGTTTGAACAACCACTAATGGTCTTTTAAAGGGAGACAATGACTAACATGGTGGCATAATTCATTCTTTTTATTCTCTTCCAAACAAAGCCAAAAGTGAATTGAAATGTTTGGCAATGTTTTGACAATATATTGTAGGACCATGAAAGACTACTTGATAACACTGCAAAACATCTATCAGCATCAGCACAGAGAAGATAAGGAGACAAAGTAATTACGCAGAGGATTAGCCGTACTTTTGTAAACATGTATCTTTTCCATCACTGGCCTGTCAGCATACCTTTGTGGAAAGCCAAGCAAAATTAAACTCAAGCAGCCTTGGCATCCGCTGTTAATAGATAAAGAACAAAAATGCAAAATTGAAGACTGCATGGCATGAACTAATGCTGCTAACACCACCGCTTTAATTGAGATTTGAGCAATACAAAGCAAAATGGCTCTGACACCTTCATGCATCCAACCATCTGCTCTTTTGTTTACACCTCCATGTTTCCATGGCAATGTCTGGGAGGCAGGTAGTGAGTTTTTTTTATCTGTTGGTGTGTGTTTGTGTGTGTGTGTGTGTGTGTGGTCATTATTATAGAAGTAAAGTTCTGATCACTTGGCATTAGAAAGATCAGTGATAGGACAATCCATGTTGATCCTTTCAAAAAGACATGTAATAATAGGTGATCTTATGAAATGCTATAAAAATTGGTCACAAACAGAACATAAGCTACATAGACATACCTATTTGAGAAATGTACATAATTGTTATTAATGTCAAAGTGATCACTTTGCAGTTTATATAATTGGGATATTTAAGTCCGGTGGTAGGCCTATTTGTCATGTATAGCACCCCTGGTGGTCAGTGCATGATCCTGAATCAAATGAAACAAATAGAGGGTAATTTCACTTTACAAAAGAAAGCATAGACCTTGGCATTATTAATAGTGCTTGTTATCTGAAAACCATAATAATAGGTCAAGAAAAGGCAGCAGATTACAGCTTTGTTCCTTTGAGTTCACAAGGCTGTTGTATGGTATATTTTGTAATGTTTTTGCTCAGACATTCCTTAATATGCATTAATACTGCATAAATAGTGTTAGCAGTGCATGTTATTTCACAGTTTATATGCATATCAGTTGATAATGAGTCTGACTATTGTGTAAAGGTGTGGAAAATGATGCAAGTTTAACACATCTCTAGCTCAAGGCTCAAAGAATTAACAGGTGCAAATCACTAAGCATAAAGGTGGCATGTATTAATTTACCAGTCATGGTAATCAGAGAGAGGGCCACGGGCCCTGCTCTCCCAAAACCAGCAGTAGTGTTTTATCTGTCTAAAGAAGCACACAAATACATCCAGAAGTGACATGTATTCACCTCATATGGGAGGTGCTAATCACAGCGCTGGGGAGGAGAGTTCACCAGCAAAAAACAACTCTGAGAGCACAGTGCAAATCACTTATTGGTGGGATTGAATGGGATTTAAGACATGGCGGTATTTTAATGAAACTTTATAGAAACAACTCACACCTCAGAGGAATCACCTCTCTCTCTCTTTCTCTCTCCAGATGTAAATGCTGTTAGGTTTGGGCAGTGGTTATTTCATTGTTGATTTGCTTCTGAATGTTGATTCATTCATTTTAGAAACATCTTGTCTCTTAATTAGGTCGTCATATTCAAGAAAAATTGTGATAATGGTATTTGCAGTATTCCATTTCTTGACTGGGGTTTTTAGAATGGAATAGCAAAACCCTCAACATAAAAAATATACTAGATGATAGAACTATCTAAAGTTTTTATATATATTTTTTATTCATTTAATTCATTCATTCATTCATTAATATTTTATTTTCAATTTTTTATTCAAAAGCCTAGCCTCCCCACTTGGGGTCTGTGTAGAGAAATAAAGGAATTTAGACAATGGCTCTATATTTACCCAGTTTAGCCTAAATATTGCTATACTGAATAGTAAATATAAAACAAAAAGGAGACTTGACTGGAAATTTTTTTTACCATGGAATGAAATGTTTATACCCATCAAGGTTTTTTGTCCATGCAATGTTGGAATAGCCTAATCAAAATCAGGTTCTAAGTGCATGCCCTCTGGATCATGACTCAAGTGGCTTTGTGTTTCTGACATTTTTAAAAAGTGATTGAAACTAGTGTGGAATATGCAAATATTACAGCCCCTTGATTATTGACGCAATTAGTAAGGCCCAAGAGCACAAGTACATTAATTAAGACACACAAGTCAAATGTCAAAAGCAGAGTAGTGCTGCCAACAGTGTAGCAGAACTATGTGACTCATATCCCTTGAACAAGCACACACTAGAGCTGCTGGGAAACAGTCCACCAGCAGCCAGTACAGAACACACACACATCCTCATGACACACACATAAAAGCTTTGCTTTTGGCTGTCCTGCTTATCAGAAATATTATCAACTGGTTCAGACTCCCAGATTGTTTGTGTTTGTCTTGTTGTCAGGGCTGTTTATACGTTTTGTGAATTTTTCAAAGATAATCTAAAAAAATCAAACAATGTTTGTCGGCTGGTATTATGTTAGATTAAAGAGTGACCTAATGAATACTCTTTCTCTCTCTGTGTCTTTTTGTAGTAATCTTTCTTACTATATTTTACACATTTTCACCCAGACCCAAAACAGTGAATCTGAATATAGGTGGCTTTGAAAACCTTTATAAAATTACATGACGTGACTGATATTTTAATAACAAACTCAGAAATCACTGGATATTTAAAATAATTTAAAATCATGTTAACACTTTAATAATCTAATATTCTGAACAGAGGGGTAAAAAAACAAATACAAAATAAGAATGTCTAAGCATTTGTTAAATTGCAAAGTAGGAACAGTGCATTCCAACATTATAGACAGAATGTTGCTATGAAGTGCTACAAAATGAAGTCAGAGCAATGACCCAAACACAGTCTTGCTGTTTCCATGTTGTGCCCGATTAGGGATTCAGACACATTAGGGATTCAGCTTCACTGTCTGATAATTACATGTGGATCATCATGTACACTTTTTAAATAAATGGCAATCTAACCCAGAGAGTAGATGATCAAATGAGGAAACATGGAAACACTGACTACAGGTAAGGAACGCAAATGCATAGAAGTCATTGTTGTTAATATTGCATAAAAAGGCTAAACTGCTATCTAATGGGTAAACACTTGAGAGAGTTTAAAATTAATATAATTTTTTGCAGGGGTAGGAAGATTTCCTGTTCTCTGTGTGGAATAAAAATGGCACAGCACACAAAGGCAATAAAAATATAAACAAATTAATGCTGTATAGCTCACCAGAATCACAGAAATTTCCAACTTCAAACAAGTGTTATTGACCAATGGACTAAGCGTGTTTTACACATAAACAAGTGGGTATAATTATACAAACAAACAATAAAACAAGCCAGATGATGATTAGATAGTCACTCTCTCGGTGAGGTGAGACAAACATAAGAAGACTGTAAGGGTGATTTTAAAATACAAAATAAAACAATACAATAGCAAATTATGCTGCTGCATTTCACTTTGTGGGTAAATGGCCACTGCTGTCCGCCAGTCTGAGGGATAAAGACCTCTGATGCATTTCAGTATTTCAGTCAAGAGAAGTTCCCCCACATTCTTGTGTGCTGCTGGTGCCGCAGTTGCATAGCCAACAATCCGCTCCTCTGATCACCTCCACGTTTGCCGTTGCCTGTACGGGGCACTCCACACCATGCTGCCACACCATCACCAGTCTTTTCTGCCACTACAGTCTGAACATGGTTTTTAAGAAACGAACACAAACCAAACCAAACAAAAAACAAAACAAAAACAACTCTTTCAGTCTCTGGGAATGTTTCAGATTGACTTGAGTCTGATTTGAGAGAGTGAGTCTGGTGGTCTCAGTCCTCGGAGATAACGTCGATGTCGTCTGTGCTGGCCTGCTGTGTGGCAACACGCCAGCGGCTCACATGCTGACTGCCTTTCCTCTTCTGCTGTGACTCCGGAGACTCCTCTTCCAGCTTCTGCCGCTTGTGTTTGGTCCTTCTGTTCTGGAACCACACCTTTACCTGACGAGAAAACGAGAGACAAGGTTAAACACGACCTTCAAGAGTCAGCTGTCTAATTAGATAAAATATTGACTTATCATGGTATCATATAAATATTAACAGCTCTAAGATCTTTATTATTGAGCAATGTAGGTACAGCTATGTAAATATTGACTGATTTGAATTAGGCTTTGAGGCTTTTAATATGGTGTTTTTAGCATTTAATTCAGCAACAGATAAACACAAATTTATAGTTTCAGCCATAGAAACAAAAACATGAATGTTCTATTTTGTTCCCAAACTACTTCCGCTATGCTAAGATAACATGGAATGTTGAAAACAAAAATGTTGTGGGAACAGCTGTGACGCTAATCATCAAATTCTCATGAAATGGTCTATATATTTAAATGCTGCCAGGTTTTCTCAGTAACACTGTCACTGTTGTGAAATACTCGAGGTAGGTACAGTATTTATGATGGTGTGTGCTATACATTAAATAGTGACACATGCTGCACATTCATTTCAACACCTCAGTGCTTATCAGTCACTCTGTCACTTTTAGGAATGATGACTATAGGTAGGTGTGTAGGTGCATGTTCATGTGTATGACAGCACATTAAGTGCTTGTGCACACTGCATTCCTCTGTCATTAGTCCAACGCATCCTGTAACTGCGGAGCCGTAGAGCCGCAGAGGAAGAGCATAAGCTCTTCCGGTGGGTGATGAAACGGTGTTTCTTTCTGAGTCGCGGTGCAGCAGATGGATGACTCAAGAGCCGGCGAACATGCTGCAGGGCCCGTCTCAGGGCAGAGGAATGCAGGCTTGCCGCACCCTGGCACCCCTCTCTTTCCCTCTCTCTTTCTATCCTTCTCTCTCCCTCAGTATAGCAAATGCATATAGGACCATAGCATATAGTCAAGATGTCCATGTTTGTGCGTGTGTGTGTGTGTGTGTATACAGGTGTTTGTTCTACCATGGCACACATTTATGGAGGAAGGTGTGGTGTGTGTGTGTGTGTGTGTGTGTGTGTGTGTGTGTTTCGTGTTCCTCCTCACCTGTGTTTCAGTCAGACAGAGGCCATTGGCGAGCTGCTTGCGCTCCGCTCCAACAACGTAGTGGTTCTTCTCGAAGGCCCGCTCCAGCCGCAGCAGCTGTGAGGGAGAGAAGGCTGTGCGGATGCGCTTGGGTTTGCGGGAGAATGGGCCATGCAGGAGCAGGTTCTCTGGACTATTATCCTCACCTAGGAGAAGAAGGATGGAGGGGGATGATATTGAATTAATATCAAATTATCCAGATAGATAGATCTTTAGATGTCATGTTTAAGTAAACAATCTTCATCATCTGTAAAAATTTTCCATTTTCAATTAAAAATGAAATATTTTGTTGATTAATAAAGCACATTATCATTGTCATTATCTTTTTGATAAAATACAAACAGTTAAAGTTTGCTGTAAAGTTTCCTTTTTATTTTAGTGCTTTGTAAGTATTTTGCAAATCCAAAATATTATTGTTTCAGTGTGCAGTCTCGTGCAATCAGCGCGTGAGTTTAAGATTGATATCACGTCCACTGATTTATGTTCATATGTCATCACGCTGACAATAGAGTTCGTCAAGACAGACTGATCTTGCCCGCAACAAAAACGAGTTACAATAGATATAACAGTTACGATAGATATAATAATTTTTTTAATATAATGTATTTATATTCAAATGCTATATATATATATATATATATATATATGCCAAAAAAAAAAATATAGCATTATAAATATTTATAATATATAATATAAATAGCATTTGAAAAACTTAGTATTTAGTAATACACAGTATTTACATTTCTATACCACCATATAGTGCAGAGTTAGGCTTAGGGTAAATAAATGAAATGAAAATATATTTTATGCAGAATATAAGAAACTGTGTATTCAGAATATCTGTTAAGGCATTTATTTATTTATAAATTCATAAATAAATAGATAAAACATACAATGTTTCAGAAACATTTGATGTGAAACAGAGAATGTGAAATTGAGAATTCATTTGATTTATAAAATATCCTCTTGTAATGTTTTTTTTTTTTTTCCCCAAACAGAATCATTATAACTGCAATGTCTATAGGAAGGCCTCTAGTTCTGAAAGCAAAATCCTTAACCTACTGCAAACTGGTATTAGCCTCATTTGGATACAAATGCATGGCCTTTAAGTTGTAGCAATTCAGTGAGAATGCTAGGTAAATATCTTAGTCTGGGGAATGCAAAAACATCTGTGATGACTAAATTGCCTGATGAATATAATGACGATATGGCAGTTAAGCAAATGAAATGCCCATGCATTTTGTCCAATTTCATTCAAAGCAACAGTGAAATGTCGTTAATTTTCGGTTTACTTGGGTGCGTGACTTTGTGTCTAACCGCAGAAGCCATCTGGCACCCAAGGGCCATTATCTATTTATTAAAATCACTTATAAGAAAACGAAAATATTTTACATAAACAAATGGCCTTTGATTTTTCTCCCTGACCGCCATTTGAGTTTGGTGTGCATATTTTTGAAAAGAATAAGGACCTTTAAAACGGCTTCCATCACGAATAGGCAAAAGGGAGCGCATCTGGGACAGGTGGCACGCAAAGGGACAACAACCGATGTCCAAACCCCAAATGTCAACGCTCACCTCAGGTGCACGACAACAGATATCTACGTCAAAACTATGCAAACAGGCCAGACCTGCACTTAACATCTTCTTGATGCACAAATATATTTCCCCTTCATTTGACTCTTGACTATTTTGTGTACAGATCATATCCTTGACAAGGTCGTGATGTGATGAGGGAACACGGCATGACAACAGTAACTCAGACGTCTATTTTGATAGGGGCCTGGAATCACAAGCTAAATAGAGATTATCAAGGTGCTCACTTATCACCAATTATCCTAATGGCCTTGTGTTGCTTCTGGCCCAATGGATACAAGGGAGAACATAACACACGGCAAGGGGAAAAAAATAGTGTTCTGCACTTAGGCCTAACACTTCCACAGAGCTTCCTGGTCTACATCAAACTGCCACTCTTGGGTGCTCTGGGACAAACTTAATTGAATTTGCTAATTAAAACGGATTTTTTTGCACAAAGGTCCCTTGAGCATGTCAACTCTTTTGGAAAGCCTAACAAAATAGAAAGATGTACCGATTGAGGACACAAAGGTTATTAATGGCATCAGTGCGTGCATGAAAGGGGATTAGTTGTAGGCCTTGTGGTCTTAACGTTTCTTTGAGGTCATGAAAACCACTCTTTCATCTTCAGACAATAGCTTTGAACTAAGTCCTTTCAATAGGACTTCCAGCAAAAAGCTTGTTCAGATCAACAGCTCAATTATTCAGTTTCTTAAATGAGCTGTTTAATCACATTAATAATATATCTTCTCTAACCTGAAATGTGTGATGGTCTGGCAATTCTTTAGGTAAGTGAGAAAGACAGAAAATTAACGAAGACATCCATTTCTTACTTGAATAAAGATCAACATGTAGAAATACGCTTCTGCTGGTAAACAAACTGTTCCTACTTCTACTTCTGTCAAAGGCAGGAAAAACATTTTCATAATGTGTTCTAAGAGCCTCTAAAAGTTTAGCACTCCCTTCTATTAAGGCATGTATTTTACCGGCACTGCCGAAAGAGTGCATATTTTCTGTCACAGGACTGTCATTGACAAGCATCTTCAGCTGGCGTGCTGAAACAACTTTGAACTTCAGAGACTGAGATGAAAAAAGAGGGGGGGAAAGGAAAAGAAAAACAATGGAGACATCTCAGCTAAAAAAAAATGAGTGTTGCTGAGAGCAGGAATGGAGAAGTGTGTGTGTGTGGTGGGGGGGTAAGAATGTCAATAATGAGCTACCTCAGCTCTGTGGGTGTTGAAAAGCAATCCTTAAACGTTCCTCAAGGAGCAGTGAGCACCAACAGGCCAAGAAGACCCCGGCGGGCGGGCAGGTGACATTAGGCCATCCGTCACGAGCGTGAGCTCCCCAGGAAAACACATCTCCTAATCCTGCCGATGACAAACTGACCCTCTAATCTCACTCCCCAGTCACATCAGGGGCGATTAGATTGAAAAATGGCCTTCACCACGTTCATCTCCCAGTCAGATCACCATGTATACACACATGCATGCATGCACTTGCAGGCCATGCCAAGACTGAGTGTGTGTGTGTATGTGTCTAACAATGTGTCATGGCTATCACCGTTTCCCCTGGTCCCCCCTGAGAGAGGTGCAGGAGCAGAACCCCCCAAGCAGAACTCCACCAGGGATGTGCGATCAGGCTGTTCCTCAGGAACAGAGGACCCCCACTCCCCCACTGGGGAAGATCGTTTCAAACAGACCTTGGCCAACCCACTCAGTGAGACAGAGACGGGAGGAGAGAGAGAGAAAGAGAGAGAGAGGAAG
Organism: Tenualosa thibaudeaui; assembly: GCA_027481765.1. NCBI lineage: Eukaryota > Metazoa > Chordata > Actinopteri > Clupeiformes > Clupeidae > Tenualosa > Tenualosa thibaudeaui. The sequence continues at coordinate 3,063,716 of JAIFZK010000004.1, read as the reverse complement.
AAAAAGAGTGGCCCCCAAACTTAACTGAAAGGGAACCAGATGGCATGTAGTTCAGGGCCGCAACCATTCCCCTGGCACAAACAAGCTTGGTCTTGTCAGCGACTAGCCTCATTATCTTTTGAGGAGGAGTGGGGGAGTTTCAACAGGGAAATGAAGACCCTGAATTGTTTCCCCCCTTTAGAACCGACACCATCATTTGCTTTGGTACACTGTACCACGACTACTACTCTCATTCTCTCATTCACTCACTTCTCAAGGTGTCTATCACTTTTCTCGGCTGAGTTCTGTCTGCAGCGCCGGCATTTCAAATTTCTCCAAAATCCAGCAATCTTCAATGACGGCTTGTACACATGATTTCTGTTGTATTGATGGCAACTCTCTGCAGACTATAAAGTTTGCCAAGGAGTGAGAACAGGGAGACAAACTGACACAAACACAATGGGTCAGAGGAGGTCAGGGATCCCTGTACATCCACTCGAGTCATAACACAACAGTGCCCATGTGCTGTGGAATGTGTCCCAAGGCGAGACCATATGCTTGATACAGAAACCTACAAATCTGAGGTCGTGTTTACTTTGCGTAGCGTGACGGAGCCTACAGACGCACTGATTTGATGTCGATTAGCCCAGGAAGTGATTTCCTAAAAGACCATAAACACCTTTAACCGGTAAAGAGCCCTGACACCACTAGCCAGTAAGCCACACAAAAGGGGCGAGAGATATATCGGAAGGTGAGGAAGAAAATGAAACACCTAGAACCCCAAAAAAGGTAGCCCTGTCTTGTTCTAGCCATGTTTAGTTTTGCCTGACCAGTGTAGTGTTCAAGGTTACTGGACACCTGCACACAGTGGATGAGCCCTGGGCACAGACAAAAGGGGATCTATCTCAGTCCCGGATCTGATCAATAGTCACAACAACCTCTGACTTCCCCCAATTACCTGTGGGACAGCCTGAGGGTGTGTGTGTGTGTGTCTGTGTGAGTGAGAAAGCAAGCGAGCGGACTGAAGCTTGCTCTGTGTACACACCTGACGCGACTCAAGTCTCATAGGGACAGATTTCCTCTGACACAACAAGACTGGTTGGCCTGGCCAGCTAAGCGTCACTGATCTGCCTGCTTTAACAAATTGCTTGGTTAATGGGGCCACCCAGTATTAGTTTCTTCTCAGGATGTTTTGGCCTAAAATCCCCAAACAGTAAAACGCTATTTAATGGGAAGTGGTTGGAGAGAGTCTGGTGTCCTTGAACTGCTAATGGGCAAGCAATGTATTTTTATTATGTATTTTTTTTATTAGTGCTGATGGGTCAGTAATCTACAGTTTTGTAAATGACCATCTGGGCATTTATCATCACCTGATTATCTTATGTTTAAAGGCAGCCTGATTAAATTAATTTGCAACTGAACTTCACAAAGTCTTGAATAAATGAGGCAATTAACTAACAGCAGGCCTCTTTCATTGGTTTGCCAAACAAATACAATGGTATTTTAATGGTAGTGAAACTGGTTGAAAATGGTGTATTTAATAATGGTGAAATAACATTACCTCTCAATCTGGCTTCTTTTGCAACTGTCAAAACAGTATCGACAATATTAAATTTAACTGTTTACTCGAAATCATAATTACATTTATAATCAAGTTGACAATGAAAGGTGTTTTTTTTGCCAAACCTAACAAGGAGGCCCAGGAACAAGGGTCTGTATAAAATTAATTATATTTTCTTACAGCAATAGTGATAGCAAATCAAAAGCCTTCTTATTAACTACAATAGCCTTTTGTGTTATGTTTGTCCTATTTTACAGACTGTCGGCCACCAATATAATACGCCGGCTACTTCCAGCAGGACCCAGGTAAAATACAAATAAGACTAATACCCTAATGGCATTTCTATGCGTTTACGTTCCTTAACCTACCCTTTAATCTGTTTTGTTAAATGCATCAGATTTGTCCATTTATTTTGGCTATCATAGGCATATTTCTACGCTGTATATTTCATGTGGCCTGAATGAACGTGTTCAATCTGTCAAAACATGTGGAAATATACAACACAAGATATTTGCTATTTTACATGAGTTTTGGTTTCTATTCACCTATTTATACTACTATTAGGCCTACTTCTGAAATAGTTGTATCTCCTATTTATCGTTACAAATATGAAATGCATAAATGCAACTTCACAAAAACTATCCCATTTAAATATGAAATTGAACGCCAAGGGTAATTTGAGGATCAGCAAATGTTCAAATATTCGTGTTTTGAGTGTATTTAAATCTTCAGGTGTTGACTATCACTTGTAAACTGCTGCACACATTATCAAAAGCAGAATGTGATCTGACAAGCTGTAGGCCTAAAAAGTCAAAATACTTTTGTTGACAATCAACCACCAGCTTGTCGGTTTCACTGTAAAAGCTTCCCGAGACAATAAATGATTGATTTCTCAGTGATAAAACCATGTGCACGCAGACAAAATCCTACCGGAACTGTACTGTACATAGCTGTTCCATTACTTGACCATGTCTGCACAGGGATATCCTTTTTCAAATTTTACATAGCCTACAGAATGTATACTATTTTTCTTGTCTGTAAATCTAAAGATAAAATGTGACACTGCGTAGTAGCCTATGGTTGCAAAAGTTATTTTTAATTATTATTATTTTTATGGACAGCTAGCATCCTCTCTATGGGCCCCGGAGTTGTGCAGAACATCAGGCTATGTTGGATGCCCATCTTTCCAGTTTTACTGATAACTCATGGGCATGAAGGTAAACATCTTTAATTCTCCACAGCCAGTCTACTTATAAGTTTCAAAGCGCCATCAAGAATAAAACGTATAATGAGTAAAATCAGGACTTTGACAACTAACCTTGGAACCTGTGTCCAAGATATCGGTTTCGCAGAACCCACGGATAGAAGTTCAGTGTGTCTCTCTGGTGAGGGTTGAAGAAATGCTGGGAGGGAATTTGCAGAGGATGGAGAGAAAGAGCGGGGTTGGTAGCATGGGAGCCCGGATCTGGAAACAGCATTTCCGGGCCACTGTACAAGGTCCTGCCGGAGTTCTGGAAGCATGTCCCGAAGGGCGCGGGATGAACCGACTCCGTCAATCTCAGCGCTGTGGGTCTGATGGGTTCGTCCCCAGATGTCGAGGAATTGGCATCTTTGCCGACCAGCGATTCAATGGTAAAGCACTTTTTGTTGTGTTGAAACATCACTGTAAAGTTTCATAAAAATCAAACACCTTGGGACAAAAAATATCGCTGTCGAAATTGAGAGCAACAACAGAATTGCCAGATCGTGCCCGGCAGCTCACCAACAGGCATGCAGAGAAAAATCCTTCAAAGGCAAATTAGCGTAATTTGTATGATCCTGTAGAATCCATAACGCGCATTAGCTAAATGCGAGCGCTTAGATACCTCCAAAAAGTCTTGATGTAGCCTACAGGTTCTCCGCGCTAAATCCAAGTGTCCGTCTCTTCCGAACTACTCGTACATTAATAAATTATTTTAAAAAATCTGCCGGAGTATAACGCCAATACACATTAGAACGCACAGGTAGGCTATGTTTGTTTCTCTCGATGTCAAATGGTTTGTGACAGCGTTACTCGAGTACTCTTCCTTTGGGGAACATCTCTAAACACTGTTTTGACCGAAGATCAGACAGTCTATTGAGAAAGGACTTGTCATTCGCCAACCTCAATACCTGCCATCGAGTCTGTGACAGAGGTGTGGAGAGCATGCGCAGAAGAAGCTTTGAGGCGCAAATTACAGCCATTTTGTTGGATGTTAAACGGCGCTGCACGCACCCTGACAGGAACTAACAATACGCTACACCGTTCTCCTAAATTCTGTGCATATGCCTTTTTACATATTTTTTCGTACTCTTCATACTATGATAGACTTGACCATAATGCCCATAACTTTATATAATTCAGTGGCATATAATGACTTTTATTTTTTGTTATTTGAATTGTATTATTTGTCAATTCTTAGTCTTGTCTTTGCCCATGTTACATTCATGGAAATAATAACAAATCTATTGAAAAAAATAATTTGTTGCCTATAACGCTATTATGCAATTTTGCGAAATAATACATTTCTTATGGTGCATGAATGTGCACTAAGCTATTTCAAAGTAACAAGCACACCACTTAAAATTAAATAAATAAATATTGTATCTGCGTTGGTATCTAGGGCTATGAAATTATTGGAAATTTCATGTGGACGTTTGGCAGAAAAAATTCACCAAATCTGTGCTCAGATGTTCATTTTAATTAAGCATACCTGCTTTTCTTTTAATCACAATGGTAAATTTGGTTTTGCGAACTTGAAAATTACACACATGCACCACAGGGAAGAAAAAAAATGTTTGAAAACTACGTACTTTTTCTCCATGACCCCTGGCAGTTGGGTTAGCCCCTTGAGTCGTGGATCTGCCCAAGGTTTCTTCCTAGATTAACTGAACATAAGGGAGTTTTTCCTTGCCCCTGTTGCTCTTGGGTGCTCCTTCTGTGAAGCGCCACGAGACAATACTATTGTAAAAGGCGCTGTATAAATAAAACTGAATTGAATTGAATAGTGTCAGTGAGAACACCTGTATAAAAAAATGATTTAAAAATACTACACATTATGCACACTAACATGCAGTATTCACACCACAGATGTGGTTCATTTGACTTTCTCAGAGCTGATGTAAGTTGCCCTTTTTCTGATACATAATGCTATTTTTAGTTTTTTAACGGATTGTGATTGACTTTCAAATAAGTCTCTGCTTTGGCTGCCCCATGGAAGCACTCATGACATTGATTATGTGTGTGCACACAGACGCCAATTGACCTTTGCACTGCATGAACTTGTGTGACTGAGAAAGCACAGGGGACTGTGAGAGCATAATGTATATGATTATGTGAACTGGCTGAGTTCATTGCCTAGTTGTGTGACTGAGAGGTTGAGGTGCCAACACTCACCCTGCTGAACTCTTAAAGATCATTGTCTCATGGATTTTTATAAATAAAGTTTATAGGCTCTTTGTGACTCAAATATCCGTATTTACTTTATACCTGAGTTAGCAGTAGATTAGAATAGAGTAACTGTATTTTTCTCTCTGCAGCATAATTCATTATGAACCTGTGTTGTGCATAATGGGCACTTTTCTGTGCATAAGCATACAGATCATAGCTCTGTGAAATCTAGACTTCACTTCCTAGATCTGGTACTGCTCACTCAGTACACCCCCACCTCTACTCTTCCTCTTTTCCTTCTCCTTTGCTTTTGTCCATTAAAAGACACAGAGAGAGAAACAGACAGACACAGAGAGAGAGTGAGAGAGAGAGAGATCTTGGAAGTTGTTGAGTGAGCAGCAGACCTAATGGGCTCGGACAGAGTTTCACCAACCCCCGGACAGATGTCGCCCTTTTCAGATGAAACAATCCTGGCCGGCTGGACCCAGCCGAAATGCCCCCCTGCCTGCCTCTTTCACAAGGTGCTCTGCGGAAGTCCGTGTGAAACTTGCAGGCCATGGGTCCTTCATCCTCAAAGCTACCCCCCTACTGACGCCCCTCCCTCGCCCCATCCACCCCCTTACATCTCCACCCCATCATCCAGTGCCTGCCCACTTGCTTCCTTTGCATATAATTAACAGCTTTCACTACGGGCAGATTTGGCCCCCTCCCCTCTCCTTTGCTACTTCAGATCCAAATGGCCATTAGTGTCCATTAATTTTGCCTCTGGCCAGTGATTACAGATTGCACAGCATTCAAAGGAGGCATTAACAGTTGGAGTTTTTGTGAACGCTCGGAGTGTGAAGTCGAGTTAAAACGTGATTATTGTTCCCCTGCCTGGAACCAGCTAACTGATGATGTGAAACTCCTCTTTCATCTGGAATCAGAAGAATGGGTGTGAAACAAGAGTTGGCTATTTTACTTGTTCTAAAGAAGCTGTAGTTTAAAAGATTAGAGAAATGAGAGACTGACGTTTCCTTTTTTTTTCAGAAAAGCTACAGATCTACACCTAATCTAAGAAAGTAACATATTATGAGAAATTTTAAGCATGTGGTCTTGGATGCATTTTAAATTCAGTTTAACCTCTATACTGTTCTCACTGAGCAGACACAAATGATGGACAAAGTCTTCAAAATCTGGTCACTCAAATCTGATCAAATACATTGAGTGGCTGTGATCAATTTCCTCTATCACACAGTCTTCACCACTTTGCCCACTTAGGAAAAAATAAATGTTTCTTGGGCATGTCGCAAACAGATAGATAGCAGTTGAAAATAGAAAATAAAGGTTCAAATCAAAGATTTGCCAGCCTACCTGGCAAAAATCCAAGCAAACCAATCAGTGATGGGCCAACTGAGTCACAAACTGAGTCAGTCTTTTCCAAAGGACAGCTATAGCTATCACTGCCATGGACTGGTGTGGACCTTTAGCTTTAATCAGTTGTAATTATCATGTACCTCCTATTATAGGATTAACCAAATGTGGCAGATTATTTTTGCAATCTTATCATGAGTCTTGCGTGACTTAACCACTGATCCTGTCCTATTGCATCCACTCCAATGCCATCTAGTGATCTAATCAAAAGGTAAGCATTGCCAGGGCTTATATTCCTCAAATGCAGTCCTATCTGTAATACCTGAAGGGGACAGGTAACCATTGTCATCATGATCATTCTATTATTATTATTATTATTATCATTATCCCACAGATTCGCACTAGTCCTAAGTAAAAGGCTATAGTTAGGTTGCGTCGCATTTTACAGCTTCATCGAGAACAAATAGGTTACAGCCTTGTCATAAAAACATGTGCAACTGAAATAATCTCAGTAATTATATTCCCCTGAAAGACTTTTGATTTAAATGATAATTATTAATGTGTTTGCACGTTTGATGCGTCTGTTTTGGCGTAGACTACACTGACAAAGTTGTTAGTATCAAGACCCAGGCTTGAAACATGTCATCGTGGCCTTGGAGAATAATGAATCACTGATTTGTAATGCTAATTCATAGCACTAATTCCCGATCTACATTCGATGTTGAATGGAAATGTTGGGTGAATAAACTTAAAACTTAAAAAATCTTGAAGTGATTAATTCGAATTTGGATTGTTAAATTACACAGGCAAGAAGAAGAACAACAACTTATAATAGTAGCAACAACAACAACAATAATAACAACCATAATAACAACAATAATAATAATACAATTATAATAAATGATGATAATAATAATACGCCTAATCGTAATAATGTAGAGTAGTGTACGCATGAAGGTTAGCCACCAAGTCTCAAGGTCTGCATGAAGTCTGCATTAATATTTCCATTTCGTAACACAGTGACGCCAGTTTTAACAGTGAGAAACACTATAGGGTATATTTTATTTCATAGGTATGGAATACCACACAGTACCAAATTTCAAGCGTATCTTGTCTGACAAGAAATACCACATTCCAATATTGATTGGTTACAGAAAGTAAAAAAAAATCGGTGTTGTAAAACCAACAAGTTCATGGGGAGTAGTCACAGTTCAGCGGGATCACTTCTGCCTTCACAGAACACGGAGAATTTCGGGCTTGGTCTTTGCTCTTCTGGCACTTCGACCTCCTGTTCTGGAACCATACTTTAACCTGGGTCTCAGAGAGGCGAGCAAAACCTTCTCAGTCCCGGTCATATAGCGTTGTCTGCTAAACGCCTCCTCCAGTTTGATCTTGCGCGACAGTCTGCATGATTTACGTACGAAACCACTAAATATCAGGAGATTCGGATGACCGGTATTACCTAGTGCATTGAAAAAAAAATGAAGTGAAACATGTGATATATAGCCTTTCCAATCACCGCATACTGTGATTCATATTAGCCTAAATATAAATGTCTTACCGACAAGTCTCCTTCATAGCTGTGGTGATGCAGCCGAGTATTGAAAGAGTTGAGATGTAGCTGGTGAAGCTGTTGCTGGTAAGGGTCTAGGGAGGATGTGCAGGCGTATTCGGGTAAACCACCCGACGGTCTTTGGACAGAATGGCATCAGTGCTGAACGAATATTTTAGTTGTGCCCAAGGTCCAGAGGTCTGGGTCTGAAAGAGGAAAGTGTTAGTCTGTGAGCCCACTGAGGTTCTCTGAGAGCGTCCATCATAGTTAGCAGGAGTATTGCAGGTCTTGGAACCTGCCAAGCATTTATAGCGCCGTGGCCTGCTACAAGGGTGTTGGGTTGTGAGAACGATGAGCGACACCACACCAGTGAGGGAATCGGACCTAATCCCGATTGATGTGGGTTGAGATTCGGGTGTTCCCTATTAGTGGAAAAATTGGGTTTAGCGAAATCCTGCCTAAGACTACAAATACAAAATATTTTAACTGTAGATCTATTTGCACAATTTATCCGCCTGCTTAAATAAATAAATAAATAGTAAATAAATGTCTACTCCAGATACTTCCACTCGTTCCATTGGTATTATGCTCCACCTGGAATGCATCATAAGTACATTGTTCAGGCTAGAGCTGACAGTTTGTTTTTATCAGGGTATACATGGGCTGACATCAAATTAACTAAAAATTATTAACTGTTACAAATCGCTAAGCACTTTTGTGCATGATTTAAATTGTAATTTTAGATATGACAAAACATGAGCGATTATACGATATTCTTAAAATATTTTGGACATTTTTTCATGTTACCTCTACAACTGATCACAACAAATCCTCAAATTCCATGCAATCATTTTCATCACAGACATTTTACTAAAGCATTACGTAGGCTATGTGACAGTCCACTCTTCATCGATTCTCGGGAATCTACTCTTGAAAGATTGGATAGGAATTTCAAAGAAATAATTCATAACCCTGTTGGAAAGACAATTCCGACAGTTATATGAATATAGTTACACTATAAACAGCAATGTGGGACATTGTGCTATGTTAAACAAGGTGGCGTGAGGTCCCTACAAGTTTCGGTAACACTTTACCTGACGGGTGAGTACATAACATATTCATAGCAGCTGTCATAAATTATCATAAAGCATTCATGATAACTAATGAAAGATAAAATCCAATGGTCTCAGAGCACAATCGTTTTTGTTAAATAATAGGCCTAACTGGTCATACTTTAAAATTAACAATATGGACCTCTCCAGCCTTTGTAAATATTTCATGAATATCTTATGATATTATGATGTCTGCTTCAAATGTAAAGGATCAATGAGTTTATGTCACATACATTAAAATACAAATAAAAAGACATGTAGGGAAATTGTACTATAGAAATAAATGACAGCGTTAGCTCAACAAAAAAGAGAGAAAAAGACAGATGCTGGAAAAGAAAGAGTCTAAACAGGCAGTTCATATTGTGATCATAGGCAATTGGTCATTTAGCCTAGTAAAATCCCTTTCCAAGAACAGACATGGTCAGTTTGTGTTTAGCACTTTCCAGGGACCATTAGCCTACTTTGAAGTCGGGAGGGAGGATATGTGACGTCACGTATGGAGAATTTCTTCAGCCGAGGTGGTAATGGCGATGGCATCCCTGGGCCTACCCATAGGCAACTCATGTGGGTTGATTTACAGCCCACATCGGAGTTTGCCGCAGTCAAAGGAACGGCTATTCCGAACATGGTCACTTTACTATACAATTTGTAAAGTATTCATAATCACTTTCATAATCACACAGTTTAACATTGGGAGGTATTAAGTATTTAAGTATTTATACTCTTTTAAGCCCGTGAGGGAAATTTGGTCTGCATTTATCCCAATCGTGAATTTGTGAGAAGCACACACACTGAATACGCAGCGAAGTAAACTACACCGCCTAGACCTCAATTTAGCATTTTAGTGCAGTACCATGTCAAGGAACTCTCGAAAGGCTTCCGTTTGGTTTGAACAGATACTTTTAAATCTCCAATCAGTGGTTTAAAGTTTAAAAACAGAATAAGATATAAGAATGAGAAGATTTCGCACAACACAGAAAGCACACAAAGCATTGCCGCTAGACTTCGACTAAACCAAATGCTTTCTACTAATGATTCATCTCTAATCACTGTTTTTTCTGTCTTTTTATATTCTGTACACTTTCACTCTTATATTTATCCTTTTATGTTTTTATTTGCTTTTATGTATTTATTTATCCTAATCAGATTTTTATCCTTTATATATTTACTTTCTATCATTCACTATATAATATTGGGCGCTTTGTTTAAGTGAAAATACGTGGCCTCTGTTTAAATGAGCAATATCAAAACCGGTCAGTAGATGGCAGTGACATCACAGTTACCACATATAAAAAAGGAAAAACAAATGACAGGCAGGCTAATGGTTGAGATGATGGGGAAATGGTAAGCATTAAAGAGGAAAGAACATTCCTGGTTCAAAAGAACACACTTTTTACCACACAGTAAAAACATGCCCTGATTGCCTCTGATTATTTGTTAAATGTTGCGGAACTGGTAAAACCAATGGTTGTTTGTAGAAAGTGTTATCAGCTATCTTCTGTCACAACATTTTAATATTGCAGTAAAGATGAATGAATGTAAATTTAAAACATGATGATGAAGGGACTACTCATTAGTTGGGGAGTGTTCAGTAGGAACATGGAAGGTAGCTTGGCTTTCACTATCGATAACCTTAATCTGACAGTGTGGACAGCTCTGGATACCTATCTGGATACCAATTCTCTGAGGTGGGATCAACAAATGTAGTGGTTGTTTCTTGATTTTGCTTCCATTGTGTCAGGGTGAAGACAATTTTTGATTGGTTCCCTATCTAAAGCAAACTAAACAAAGTACAAATAGGCCTAGTGGCCATACTGAACTGCACAGTGATATCAAACTGCTCCCATATTGGGATGGGTTTTCCTAGGTTACGTAAAAGGTGAGTCTTGTCAAACTAATGTTATTAAAATATTGAAAACAGCTGCTGTCCATGATCAATGCTTAAAACTACTAACTGACCATGTTTGGTCATTGGAGCCACGCTTCCATAAGTCATGACCATAATTCAGTCAGCATCAAGGTTTATGCCTCATTGTTATCAAACCGCAGTCACACACTGGCTCACAAAAGCTCTTTAGGATTCTCGACCTGCACACAACTGGCTTCATCCTTTCCACACAATAAGCAGAGAAATGGCTGTGAAATAGAGAGATTGTCATAGCTCAATAATGAAACAAACCATGACATTAGTGACATGCAGAATCTTCACAAATAAGTCATATCTGATTATTTTCCACTGTGCCTTACCCTGGTTGCCCACAAAGCATCTTCATGCAGACCTGTGCATGTTCTGTCCAAATTGGCCCAGGTGGTGACATCACCTTGTCCTCTCCACTGACTCAAGATATTCCTTACTGTAGAATCAGTAGGATCAGTACTCTGTATCACCTGATGTCTTATTGTCGCTGATTCGCAGATGTTTTTGAAATTGCACACAATGTGAGGCAGGCTTCTGAAAAACGGATGCTCCGCTTCCCAAAATCTAAACAACATAAAAGATATCTTAAATATGTACTGGTAAATGCCCCTGACCTTAAAGTCTACAAGGGTAGACTTCATTTAATACTGAATTAAGTCTGCTTTGGGTGTTTAGGTTACTCACTGGTTCACATGAGGCTATCCCTTCAGGGCTGGGCTATCTACCTTTGCATAGTACAGGCTTCAAGCGCCCTCTTGGGGTCAAAGAAAGAATTTCACTAAACACTGTTGCAACTTCAACTGCTTTCAGGTTAGTGTTTGGCCAACTTGGCAACTCTTCTTATAACTGAAAGTCCAAAAGTAGGTTTTTGGGCCAGTCTGAGAGCAATTAAGTATAGATTAACCTATAGGCTAATAATCATTATTGGATATACTCTGTAAATATTTAAATAACTAATATCCAACACAGCTACCCAAATGATGATTACACATATGGAGTTTTGAAGTGAAGGTGTATGCTGCAACCTCATGGCAGTGCTGCTATAGGGCCCATCTTCACACCATAACGGTCCTTGTGGCTCTGCTGACAGATGCTATGAAGAAAAAATAGCAGTTTCCATTTTGTCAAGTTCATTTTTTGCAGACCTTTCAAAGTGTTCAAGAAAGCAGCAACCAAAAACAACATCATAGATGTCGAAGAGTACACAAATCAGGGCTGAGAACAGCGAGAGCCGACCTGTCCCATGGCATCAAGAAAGCAAAGCAGGACTACACTAACAAGATAACCTCCCACTTCAAGGACAGCAAGGATGCATGTAGCCTATGGCAGGGCATCCAGGCCATTACAGACTACAAACCTGCACCACGGAGCTGTGAGAGCGACATCACTCTGCTCAACAACTTCAACAGCTTCTTTGCACGCTTCGAGGCACAGAACAGCACTTGCCCACAGAAAACACCACCTTCGACCAGCCTCTGTGCCTGTCTACTGCAGCGTGAAGAGGACACTCTCCGCCATCAACACCCGGAAAGCAGCGAGTCCAGACAACATCCCTGGTAGGGTGCTTAAGGACTGTGCAGAGGAGCTGAAAGATGTCTTCACAGACATCTTCAACACCTCTCTGAGTCAAGCTATTGTGCCATCAGGCTTCAAAGCTGCCACCATCATACCAGTGCCGAAGAAACCATCACCATCCTGCTTCAACGACTACTGCCCTGTGGCACTGACACCCATCATCATGAAGTGCTTTGAACGACTAGTCCTTTCACACATCAAATCAACCCTGCCCCCCAGCCTGGACCCGTACCAGTTCGCGTATAGAGCGAAACGATCTACAGAGGATGCAATCTGCTCTGCCCTCCACCCAGCCCTCACCCACCTGGACAAGAAAGACTCATATGTGAGAATGCTGTTCATAGACTTCAGCTCAGCATTCAATACCATAATACCACAGCAACTCATCTGCAAACTGGACAAACTGGGCCTCAGCATCTCCCTCTGCAACTGGCTGCTGGATTTCCTCAGCCGGAGGCCGCAAGCGGTGCGTGTTGGCAACATCATCTCCAACAGCATAACCCTGAGCACAGGAGCCCCACAAGGCTGTGTATTCAGTCCAATCCTCTTCACCCTGCTGACACATGACTGCACACCAACCCACAGCTCCAACCACCTAGTGAAGTTTGCGGACGACACAACACTGGTGGCCCTCATCACCAACGGCGACGAGACCCACTACAGGAAAGAGGTGGATCTTCTGACCAGATGGTGCAAAGGCAACAATCTCCTGCTATACGTCAGCAAGACCAAGGAGATTGTGGTCAGCTTCCAGAAGGGCCACACCCAACACCCCCCACTGACCATCGACGGTGCTGCAGTGGAGAGAGTGAGCAGCACCAAGTTCCTGGGGGTGCACATCAGCGATGACCTCTCCTGGACCACCAACACTGCACAGTCTGTACAGTCTCCTGCCCTCTGGAAAGAGGTACAGGAGCCTCCGCTCCCGCACTACCAGACTCGCCAACAGCTTCATCCACCAGGCTGTGAGACAATAGCTGTGAGAATTGACAATAAAAGCGACTTTGACTTTGACTTTGACTTTGAAGTCTGTAGATAAACACTTACTTGAATTGGTGGTGGTGTGTTGGAAAACATATGGTAAGTACTAAGGTAAAAAATTGTTCAGCTTCAGTGGATCTTACCACAGATTCACACTGTCAGCTGACACTACCACCACTCAAAACTATCGAGTGAGTAAATTGATAACCCTATAACACAACCTAAATGATCGAATTAGTCAGTAATCTGTCATTATGGTGCAGAACCTGATATAGTAGAATCATGTAAATATGTAAAATCATATTTCTTTCATGATGGTGGATACCACAGCACATGAATTCATATGGTGTGAAAATGTTCTTATGCAAACAGGGAGGGGTACTGAAAATGCCCCAGTGCTGCAGAGGAAGTTGGAGCAAAACGGAGTAAAAAAAGAGCTTTTCAATAACTTGATGTGACAGGTGCCATGACCTTTTTTTATTGCCCTCTGCAGTTCTGTGCGTTTGGACAGTCCTGTCCAGTTTTGATGTGTCATCATCACAGTGTAGATGCCTAAAGTGCCTAAATTAGGTGTGGCAAGTGTCACTTTTTGTGACCACCATTAGACCTGCATGTCAAAGGGAGTTGTCTTAGCTCTGTGTTAGCTATATTAACTGAAACTGTGTGAACCGTGGAGACATCTGGAGGCTACAGCACCTTCTCTTCCAATATTTAGGCTACTAAATAGAATTTATTGATAGGACTTTGTCAGTTATGTTGTATGGAACTGTGCAGCATTACTTACAGCTGATCAGAACAAACTGAGAACATTGCATAAAATAAATAATGACTAATGACCAGGGATGGAGGTTTCTCTCCCACAATAGGAGAGATAGGCATACAGTAAAAGAAGGTACTTATTGGTGGACGACTTAAAAAAATAAACACAACCTACTATATAATTTTACTAGTGTGCTATGTACAGTACTGAAACATTTAAATATTGTCAGAAGATACATACACCTGGCTGGAGTGTGTGAGCTGGAGTTTATATGTTGAAGCTGGAAGCCAGAGAGGTCTCACCACTCAGTTTTACCAGTTCTGTGCTCTGTTACCATCATGCCACCAGACACCAGAACAGTTCATCACAAGTCATCTACCAATAAGAGCAGCTTTACACACTTCAGTTTTTCACACGTGGTTACTTTTCTGCACCTTAGTTTGAGCTGCAGCTGTGGAAGAGTTGCATAGGTGATGTTCAACAGAAGTTAATGTTCTTGTTGTTCTGTAAATCTGTCAGTAATATCCAAAACCTCTGAAACCTTTCACAGCTTCTACCACAGTGCTGCAACAAGGCCCATCTTCACACCATAACGGTCCTTGTGTCTCTGTTAGCAGTCTGCATTTTGTTTATTTGATCAGATAGACCTTTCAAAAACTGAGATAAAATCTGTTTACTTGTCCTGGTTGTGGTGTTTGAGTCAATGCATGTTCAGTGTTCATTTCAGTATGAAAGTATCTATAATTAAATGTACTTAGGCAATGAAAGTAAAAATACAAGTAGGCTAAAAAGTCAAAAAATCTAAAAAAGCCTAAAAAAATATCACACACACACATACAGAATTTGTCCAATGACAAATCGTCTTTACCATAACTTTGTTGCAGTCACTCAGCTGACCACCAAATTAAATTTCATCTGATATTTGTAACTGTGCTGCCAGTTGGAAATATAGTGGAGTATTAGTATGGAATTAACTGAGGAAATGTAATGAGGGAAAGGTTGGCAGATTTTTAACAACTTGAGTAAAGTATAGATACTCCCAAAACATACTTAAGTACTGTGGTGAAGTATTTTCACTTACTTACATACTTACTACACATCTCTGGGAATGGAGGGGATTTTGAGCTTCCTGTAAATGGTCTTTGTGTAGATTAGATGACAAACCTGAGGAATAGATGATTGATACTTAAACAGAACATCTACAATAGTTATGATATAATCAGTTCCATCTTTTTTCATATTTAAATAAGGAATAAATATGGAAAAATTATGACCTTTGTGTATGTGTCAATGTAATGAAAAATGACAATGTAATAAATGCAAATTGGTGAATTGATTTCTCATAATTCAGCAGTGTCATTTGGCTTTTAGGGGACTTTGGGATGTAGACATTAAAGAAACTGAATGACACTTAATGACAACAGTCATAAACATCAATGATGTGCCATTAATGTTTATGATACATGTCATGTCATGTTTATTACAGAATCATGTCACTCTTATTTAGACCACTTCAAATAAAGTGTTACCAAAACTCATTTAGGTTCAGGAAACTTAGCTAAGAGAGGGTAGCACTAAAGGACCTTAAAGTTACATTCAATGAATAAATAGCACAGGACAACTGGGCACATTTAAAACATCTGTTTACCAGTGCCATGTAAATGTGAGAAACAGACTGGAAATTTGCAGCACAGAAGCTACATTTTTCAGACACATTTTTCTGTTACACCTCCAGTGGATCTTACCACAGTGACTTGTTAAAGCCCACAGAACAGTGTGACTACCGCTCAGACAGCTGCAGGACAACTGAACACAATTACAGTAACAGGGTCACAGTCCTTGCCACAGTGCTACAGCAGTGTCCTCATATCTGACATTGTCTCTCTGCTGTCAAATGCCTAGAAGACAGTTACTCTTTCTCTAGCTCTGCCATGTCCTGTTTGATCAGACATCTTGTGGAGTCCTTTTCAGACATGGGGAGACTAGCTGTGTTGCTGCTTGTTGTAGTGTCTGCACGGACAGCTCATGGTGAGTAGCTCATGATCATGATACCAACGCATTGCAGATTACAAACTAGCATCGCACTCATGTTGACATGTTGACAAAGTTAAGCTTAAGAATACCAGAATTTCCTACAAGAAAATAAAAGTATCTATTAAAGTATCTTTAAACATGGCTTGGTTTATTGGCCCATGGCCAATAAGATCACAACAGAATGTTGAGGTCCCTTCAGTGGAGCCTTCAATGATTTTCATAACCTGGTAAAACAGACCATAGAACTGGAGCTCACCATGTGTTTGTGCTGTACTGAATCCTGTCATTGTTTTCACTCTGTAGCAACCTGATGTATCACACCTTAAGTGATATTAAAGGGACCAGGCTAATTTTGGACAAGGCATTAAGTTACACTTTTTGTCTGGAAAATTCCACCTACATGCTACAGGAAGTGATGTTGATCTTTACTGATTGATGTTTCCACTGTATTTTTTTCTGCCCCATATCAGCAAGGAAATGGGTGCCCACTGCACTGTGTGTGGGTATACGTTGCTCCCCATGAGTTCACTGCTCTGAAAACCATGTGTGTATACTACACCTTAGATGGGCTCAATGTAAAAAACTAATTTTCCTCCAGGACAGTAGATACCTAATTCAGTGCACTACTATTGGATGAATGTTATATATTATATATTTCAATATTTGTTATGTTTGTTTGACAGGAACGCAAGTCATTTGTGATGCTACACTGAGTGTTAAATGTTATGGGACTCCAGGAGAGCCTGTGTACCTACAGATGACCAGAGCAACAAGAGAAAACGGACTGCGTCTAAGAAGAAACAATACCATGATTTTGAATTTAGCTAAAAACAATACTAAATTTTACAACAACTCACTGACTAAGAGATTGATGTTTTTCTCTGCCAATGGGACCTTGAGTATAAACCCTGTGGAGTTGACCGATATGGGAATATATATAATAGAGATCTATGACGCAAATGGCAATTGGGTGTCAAGTCACAATCTGATACTAACAGTAAATGGTAAATGATTATGTTTTTTAAAGCAGTATTGACTTGCCAGAATCCAATATGATTTAAACATATAACAGATGTTCATTTGTTGATTGAAATGTGAAATTAATTAATTATTAATTAGTATGACTGCTGTCTATGTATATTAGAGATGACCCCCGTGACACAGACCATCTCAGACACCACTCACACCACTCTATATGACTCTTCACAGCTGAAGCCAGCGAATAAATGGCATATGAAACAATTTGGTGTCATCTTAAGTAAGACTTTTTGCGATTTATTTTTGTTGTACTATATTTGTTATTTGTCTGTGCCTCACACTTACAACATCTCTGTGTTTATATATATATACAAATATTTCAGAAACATAATTTGTATGTTTTTTATTGATTGATTTATCTTTTTCCCCATTTTTTCATAGTCATACTAGGTGTATTGGGATGTCTGTGGTTGACTACATTAGGAGGATTATTCTATAGATACAAAAATAGAACCAGCACCTGCAGAGCAGGTAAGACCTTTAAACTGTTAAATCTCACAACAAAGTAGGGTTTGACTTGTGGCTAATTTATAGCCTTTAACCATTCTTTAAACATAAAAAAAAACTATTTCAAGCCTGGCTTCATGTGCGCTTCATGTAATTATACATGAGTTTCAATGTATTTGCAAATGTAATGGCAAACATATACAGCTATCTGAAAATACATAGTTGGTGCAGCCATATGCAATGTGGGCTACATGGATGATACAATTCAGCACTGTGTATGGAAACCAGATACACAGTCTGTATAAACACAGGTTGGTATGGTCAGAAATTTGTATTGCTTATGGGCATTTGCACTAGCCATTATGCATGATGTATAAGGTCACATATGCTAACAGTAATATTTAGTTGTTGCATGAATGTACATGAAGTAAACTAGAAAAGCAAAAAATTAAAACTTAAGAAAAAGCTAAATGATACAACTAGCTTTCTAACTATAACATGCATAACAGGCTACGACATCTCTTCTCTTCCTCATTCTTCTGTTGAATAGCAGAGCATGTGGAGCTGGAATATGCTGATGTGTCCGTACTGAGGAGACCAAGCAGGCAGGAGAGGGAGAGGAGGGAGGACACAGTGGAGTACGGGGAGGTGAAAGTACAGAAAGCTCACACACCTGTACTGCAGGAGGAGTTTGTTTCCATAACTGTCTATTCTGCAGTGAAGACCAGACACAATAAGGAGCCATTAGAAATGTACTGTGTTCATTTCTAATGGCTCCTTTCTGTGCTCTTCACCATTTTGGTCAGAATGATAATGAGTAAAACAAAAACCTTTTTCATTTGTATTATTTTTTTGGCTCCTTCGTTTTGGGGACACTACAGAAAAGTAAAATTACAGATGTATTAATAACATCCTACAAGGATAAGCACATTTCCTCTCCCTGTCTGTTAGTGCCATCTTGGTTATTAGTCTGTGATTGAACATATCAGGCCTACTCAGAATGTGTCAGTGAAGTGAAGAGACATCATTCACTAATACATGAATACATTTTCTGTTCTCAAGCATCACCATTAGTGTTTCAGCTGCCATAGTCTGGACATATTTGGGACTGTGTGTATATGTTTGGGGGTCACTTAGACAGATAGACGCTGATGACAGATTTCTGAAAGATTTACTTTGAGGAAACACATTCAAGTTTAGAGGCGTTTGAAAAACAGATGTGTGAAAGCGTGAAGAAAGCAGAAACGCACCATTTCCTGTAGTGAGTACTTCCTGTTACCTGTAAGTTTTTAAAGTGGGATAAAATGTGATGCACAACGCAAATGTCACTGTGTACTTGTGTTCTATGAAATCCAATTTGTGGTGCTTGAAACAAAGAACCAAAAAGTAAAGTTGTAAGTATTTAGTAATGATGAGGCCTTTCATTACCACATCTGGACAGATTTATGTGTGCGTGTGTGCCAGTCACCCTGATGTATGTTTCTGTGTTACATATATTATTAAAGGAAAACTTCAGAAAACAGAGTAGGGCACTTTCAGTTTCATTTCATCCCTTTCAAACTCAGAATCCTCTGAAACCGAGGACTTAAAGGCACTTATATCAGTTGGGAATGCAGTAACAAAACAGATTTTAAAAAGCTAGTCTGGACATTTGGCCTCTCAAAGCTTTGAGTTGGGCTCATTTGATATAAACAGCCAAAGAGGTGAAAGGCAGGCACCATTATATGAGGTTCATGCACCCTAAGCATTAACTCAATATTGTGTCTGTGCAGTTGTACCAGAAGGTAGAGGTGAGTTTCAAGTGGATTATTAATGCCTTTAATATAAATTTTACAATATGAGGATCTTGGCTGCCCCCTGTTGGTGATTAAAACTTTGTGTCAGAAGGGACACACTGCAGTATGCAGTAATAGCCTGGTAGACATAGAGGTTGGTGTAGGTGAGATAATGCTAATAATGTCTCTCTTCATGCTGCTCAAACGTGTGGAGCCACTTTTTCCATTTTACACCATTATAGGCATCATCAGATGCAGTTCTCACCTACATCTAGGCCTAAATATGAGAAAAAGCAAACTTCTCAATTCCTTCAAATGCAAATCAGACAAGTTAGGATGCAAAGCCCTAAGTCCATTTTCAGAAATATGCAAAAATTAAGTTTTTATAATAATTTCCAAGTAATCTCTAGCAAAATGCAATATGAATGTTATTATCAAGTTAAAACAAGTCAAGCCATAACAATCCATTTAGAGTTGGACTGTGTCCCAAATAGACTTAGAGGGTTTTGCATTAGAACTCTGCTAACTTGCCAGCTTCATAGTCACTTCAGTGGTTAAATGGTTCATTACAAGGTGAGTGAAGGCTCTTGTGTGAAGTGCAGTTCTGACCTGTCATTTTTGCTTTTGTCAAACATGCAGACTGCTTTAATTCAATTCACTTCCTTTAGCGCCATCGCACAGGGTACAACAAAATTATGTTGCTCTAGTCAGTTGAATTGAATGTGATTTACCTTTTCACAGCTTAGTAGTGGGTTGCGACTGCACAATGTTTGGTAAGCATATGAAGTTTTTGACCAGTGCTCATAAGACAGGCACAGACTTTTTCACTTATTCAGTGTTGTTTTGATCTTATCTGTAGCCTTTTGAGGGGAAATAGGCTGAACCATGATGTCTGAAACTGAGGCTGAAGATGTATGAAAATTAAAGGCGCTCTATTTTTAAAATGCTGCACATTTCTGAGCACGGTAATGACCCTGTTGCAAACCAAAATAATCATGTCTGTTTCAACTGCAGCTGTGGTTATGATACATGACACACAAAAGTTTATGTGAGGTTACAATAATGATAGTTCACTTGCAGTATCTCTTAAGAGCGTTTCAGAAGTTTGCCTGGTTTGTTTACCCACTTTCACACTGTTTGAAAATAGACTTAAAACTTGTTTAAAAAGTATTTTGTCATGGGGCCTGGAGCCTCTTCACAGTTAATTAAATATTAAAATTAAATATTAAAAACTGTCAGTGAAATGTTTTAAAACACTGTTCTATATTAAGACATGGTTGAAGCAATATGTTCCAGTTTTGGAGAGGAAGTTGGAATGAAACAGATTTAGACCTGATTCCTGTAATACGTAGATTAATCATTGATGAATGGAGGTGAATATTATTTCTGTCACAAACTGTGCGACAGCTTTCAAGATGCCAACAACTTTTTCTAGTTTCACAGGCCTAACTGGCCCTGACTGGCAACCCTTTGGTTACAGAGTGACTCCATTACTTCCTGCAAACCACTGCACTGCCCATTACAATAGTGTTAGCTAATGAGCTAATGTCTGGTGATCCCCCAATTCACAGCCAGTGACGATATAGACAGAGGATTACTGGTGCTGTTCAAACCCAGTCGATGGCCTGGCATAGATGTAGCAATTAGCAATTAAGAACAACAGATAATGCCTGTGTATAAATGTTGGAAACACACTGAAAATGTACACCCCAACTGATCTCAGCAACCACAGTAAAGTTTAAAGGTCAACCCACAGAGCACTGCAAGGCCCTTCCTCAGTGCTACAAACAGCACTGTCAGTTTGTGCTTTCCGCTTGTTGCATGTTACATTTTCACCTGTTTGCTGAGACATATTTCAGAGAACTGTGCATCTGACTGAAACATGACGATACAGACCATCCTAGCTCTGCTTGTGGTGTTTGTTGGGACAACTCACGGTAAGTAGCCTAAAAACCAACTACAAGATGTCGGCACTGTATGCCTTAACACTAAGAAATGATCAGTACACCTTTTAAAATATTAAATGTTGACAAAGAATGATTACTAAAAGCTTTCATCCATGCTTTGATGGTGTTTCAACATCCAATGTTTTGCTGTATTTATTTCACAGAAATAGAGACCTTTTGTGATACTACCCAGAATGTTTCCTGTTATGGGACTGTGGGGCAGTCTTTGCACCTGCAGCTGATTACAAAAGAAAATGCACAGAGAATGCACCAGAAATATGAGCTGAGGTTGCGTATAAATGACTCCAGAATTCTTAGATTTAAGAAAAATTCCACCTCACTGACCAAGCCGCGTTGGAGTTTTTTTTTCACTAATGGGACCATGATTATAAACCCTGTGGAGATGACTGATTTTGGAGCGTATGGAGTAGAGATCTACCTGACAAATGGTACCTTTATGGAGAGTAACATAGGGTTTGTGATAAAAGGTAAATTATCACTTTTGCACACTTGAGTTTACATTGCTGTTCAGATTTGAGGGTGGTTAAATATGCAATCTGTTTTTTAGAGACCCCTACGACTACAACAACTCGGGTCCCCAGCA
The DNA here is from genome assembly GCA_027481765.1 of Tenualosa thibaudeaui. Lineage (NCBI taxonomy): Eukaryota > Metazoa > Chordata > Actinopteri > Clupeiformes > Clupeidae > Tenualosa > Tenualosa thibaudeaui. The sequence continues at coordinate 3,041,672 of JAIFZK010000004.1, read as the reverse complement.
CCCCCATGACAACATTAACAACACCCCATCTACAAAGTGACATACAGACATTGTCAAATGAACAACAGAAAATTTACTACAGTAAGATATTTGTAAAATGTGTCCTAGATCCATCACTGTCCAATCAGTTACCATTCATGTGTATGTGTACTCATTCCTATATACCTCTGATATGTGTAACAGTCTCAGTTTTTGAGCATGTATGCTGTAACTCCTGTGTGTCTCTCCTGCTGTTGTTTAGCCATAATGGTTGTATCGGGGTCTTTTGGAGTCTTCTTTCTGTGTCTGACTGTGACAGGAGGATTATTCCTAATCTGCAGGGGAAGAAAGAACTACTGCAGGACAAGTAAGACATTTAAATGTGTAAATAGATCTCAGAGCAAATTATACATTGTGCCCTAGTGTGACTAATTTGTAGCCAGCCAGGTAGCCCAAGTTATCCACTTTTTTTATTTTCTCCAAATATTACCCACATGTTTTTAGGTGCTGTTATTAGTTTTGGATAAAATGGTTTCTTAATCTGTTGGTCCTTGTTTTTATCACCTTGAAAAATCTTCCAGTGAGCATGTTCAAGTGACATGGATGGAAAGGGTCTTTAATGATGTGGGTTCTTGTATGCATGGCATACTTAACAACAAAGTGAAGTTACATAAAGAAGTTGAGTAGATACTGGCAATCATGTTAAATAGACACAGTGAGAAAGCCAATGCAGAACGTGAAAGAGACTTCAAGTAAAAATAATAAACAACAAAAACACATTACTTGGATCAGATTTTCTCTCTGACAAAGGAAATACTGCAGTCTTGAAAGCCTGGTTATAACAACTGAATAATCTTTCATCCTTTCTGCTTCCCCTGTCATGTGTCCCCTCACATCTATCTCTTCTTGGCTGATCTTGAGTCTGAGGTGTCACACAGCAAGTGGCAGCTAGGGCGGAGTGAGTGGTGAGGAGGAAAAAGGTGTGTGAACATACAGACTTGGTGTGTCATGGCAGAGCTGTGTCATTCCTTTTGCTGCTGTGCTGTGTGATCCGTGTTGACACATTAATTTCCCTCTCTTCCTCCCTTTCTTCTGTTAACGCCCGCACCGTGCTGATGTGATCAGAAAGAGGAGTGTGTGGTGGTGACTATACAGAGAGCTCATACACCTGTTTTCCTCTAAGGTGAAGAATCCCAAGAGACCCATTACCAACACTTTATGATACACAGTATAATTTTCTGCTTGCTGCCATCTGTTTAAAGAGACATATCGGTCAATTTAAGTACAGAAAAGGAGTTCTTTTTTGTATATGCACCATTCTCTGTTTAAACTTTCTCTCTGTGCTAGTGTTGAATAGCATAACAGGAAAGCTACATAAAAGTACCAGCTAATTGACCAAAAATGAATTAATCCTCTTACAAGAATAATATTGACTTTCTATATTTGTCAATATATTTGGTCAAATTAGCATATGCGTCTTTCCCAGTAAACCTCCCAGTCAAGGGCTGAACTTGAAATTCTGTTGCTATGCTGATTATTTCAGCCTAATCAGCTGCATTTGATTCTGTGTGGTATTGATACCAGCTGCAAAATGTCTGGCATCTTTTTGAAATCCCTACTCCAGTCAATGTAAAGCTATAGGTGTTTTGTGTATCTGTTTAGTCAGCCTATGGATTTACACAGTGGTGGAGCCAGGCATGGGGATATGGGAGGGGTAGCCATGCTGTGCTCTGCATGAGGGCATGAAATAGGCTAATGAACATGTACATGTACTTACCTACAACAGAGACGGCTCTTCATGATAGGGGTGATAAGACTAATTCTGAGGTGACAGTACTTTTCTGAAAATCCCTTTTAAAGTCTTTCAATGTGCCAAACTTTTCATTAATATGTTGGATGTTTTACAAAACCTTGAAGTAAACTGTCATTGGTGTAAAATTTCAACCGAGTAAACAACTTCTGGCATTAATTGTCATCAACCATGCAATTTCATGTCATTGTTTTTTTATCGTTTGACATGTTCTATTTTCAGTTCCTGTTATTTCCATTCCTTTTTTGTTGACATTTTGTTGGGGAGATGCACCCAACTGTAATTTAAATTTTTCCTTTAAACCTAATGGAATTGAATATGAGAATCAAAATGTGGATGGCAGTGTGTATTTACTGCATAACATAAACACTGTATGTCTGTGCAGAGAAAGAATGTGTTTACTGCATGAAATAAATACTACAGAAGCAGAGTGTCCCTAATGCAGTATAATTGGAATGGAGATTTTGGGCTTCTTTCTTTAAATAAAAATGAATATTCCTTCAATAAACATTTCAGTGATAGTCTTCCAAATAACACCATCTGTTTCCTATTCACTTTTAACATGAGAACAATTGTCCCATTGTAATATCCAATGTGTCTATGGAAATGCTATTTTGTTTTTGACTGTTTATCTTTTGTTTGTATTTTGTTTCATTGTAACTTTGACAGTTTGATTTTACCAGTCACTGTACTAACAAATACACAGCAAATTGAGAATTTATTGACTGCTTTAACAAATGCATTTCATGTAAATTTCACAAAGTCAGCCTAACCCTGAGTAAACTCAAAACACAAATGGTGCAGGGCAGCCCTTTTTTTTTGTTTGTTTTTTTTATAAAAAAAACATCTGAACATACATACTCTATAAACTCAAAGGAAATTTTCACTGCTTAAAAACTTAACTCTACAGATACATATCATTTATTTTAAACCTTGACTACATCAAACCACACAGACTTGCTAAAATCTGCCCACAGTACACTGTGACCTCAGTTGAGGTAAGTGCAACAGGTGCTGGGTGTTGCTTTCACGGCCTCTACCATAGTGCTAGAACAGAAACTGTCCCCTACCTGATCTTGTCTCTCTGCAGACAGATGCTCTGGAGATAGTTGCTCCTTCTCCTGCTCTGTCATTCAGACTTTTTGATCAGACACTTTTTGGTGCTCTATTTAGATATGGGGAAACTAACTGTGCAAGCAACAACAAAGTTAAACCATCAAAGTTAACCTATGCATCAAATTCAAGTTACTTACAGGGAGTGATGTTAATGTCTAATTGATGCTTTCAATTGGTCTTTAGCTGCTCTGTGTCAGCAAGGACATGGTTTTAGCCTGGGAAATTTAGAGATTAGAGTGGTAACTTTACTCATTAGTATTTTTCAATGCATTCATTTTGTCACAATGCACAGAAAGTGGTGGGCAACGTATTAAGGAACTTTTGTTTTTGTTTGTGTGACAGGAATGGAAGTCATTTGTGATGCTACTCAAAGTGTTTCATGTTATTGGACTCCAGGAGAGCCTGTGTACCTACAGCTGACCAGGAAAACCAGTGAATGTGATCTACGTTTGAGAAGAAACATCCTTATTTTTAGTTTGAGTAGAAACAAGGCTAACTTTTACAACACCTCACTGACTGAGAGATTGCTGTTTTTGGGACCTTGAATATAAACCCTGTGGAGTTGACCGATATGGGAATGTATATGTCACAGTGTGTAATTTTTGTAGTGTGTACTCACGTTGCTGATAACCCCAATAACCCACAGCCTTTCCTGATGACTTGACAATGACGAGCTAAATGAACTGATTAGTAATTTACCAACAATAATGAGTCAATTTCGCCACGATCTGGGTTTTTCTTAGCGTTTGCTGTCTTTGCCATGATGGAATGCACGTTTGCTGTGTTGACCTAATTTCGTGTGCCATGCTAATTAACAATTTACGTGTCCTCCATGATCGAACACTGGCAAATTCAATCATTGCATTATGTTCTTAGACAGACAGATTAGTAGGACTGGTTTGGGGGGGGGGGCGTGTCTCCTATTTATATGTATCCGGAAGGAAGGCGAATGAGAACACCCGCGTCTGACTGGTTTGCACACTGTGTACAACACTCTTAATTCTTCTCCTGGGTTCGCGGTTAAGCCGCACCCAGGTAAAATAAGTACACCTTGTTCCTGCATTGACTACGGGATAAATCTGTTTGCTGCGGTAGCACTTCTCCACTGCTGAGACCCCTCTCTCCTTCGGAGGTATCTGCCAGCTTGACGAACGGAGGAGGAGTCGCTTGGATGTGCTAGTCAGCGCTTGCGGCGGCTGGTTGCTGTAATTGGTTGCTGTCTTGCCGCGGGGTTGCTTCTTCGCTTGCTTTGGCTTGCTGCTTCTGTTGGACTGCTGCGCCCTGGTGGCGGGATCGCGTTTCTTTAATTGCAGGGAATATGCTTTTATGATTGAGGGACTGATTTGTGGGACTTGTGGACTGTTGACATACTAGTTTTGAATACAGGCGTACCACTTCTGTTTAAATAACTAATAAATAGTTGAACTTGACCTTTTGTCTGTCTGCTCACTACTTACCATACATACAGTAGAGATCCATCAAAATGGCACTTTGGTGGCAAATAATGTAACGCTGATATTAAAATGGTAAATTGTTACTTTGAGAGCAGTATTCACTTGCTGGAGTGAAATGTTATGGACTTTTTTTATATAAATGTACAACAGATGTTCACTTAATTGAAATGTGAATTAAGAAACTTTCCCTGGGCTAAAAACCAGACTAAATTTTACAGTTACACCTCACTATTCCAGAATATAGATTTTTCTCAAATTTATCAGGAATAATGCCTATTCCAGCAGACAAATGGCACCTTGGTGGCAAATAACAATGTGTCTCATAGTGCTTGGTAAATATTGCTCTCAGAAAGTAATGTCACATTTAAAATATTCAGCTGTGTCAAGTAGTTGTGGACTTTTAGCTATAGATAAATGTATGGAAGTGTGGCAAGAGGGGCATGGTAACAATTAAGTAGGGAGTCTTCTCACTAGGAACTAATTAACCACCTGACCAAAAGATCAAACTGATACACAGGTTCGCAAACACAGACGTGATTAAAAAAAACAAAACATTTTATTTAAGACACATTTAAAACAATAATGGGCACACACATAAAACAAAATAAAAACACATTGTTATCCTCACCCACAAGTGGGACACTGTGGGACCACACTAAATAAGAAAAGTCAAAGGGCTTACCACAGATGAGAAGACAATGGAGAAGGGGGAGTCCAAGGTACACACGCAGGGCACACAGGCACAGCAAGAATTAAACACCCAGTGCAACTATAGTAGGGAAATTAGAAACAAGGGGTCCCCCCACCATGGATTGCACACCCGTGGAGTCCCAACTGCTCCTGTCCAACACAAAGAGAAAGGATTAAAAATCACCAATATGCTGCTTGCACACTAGCAATAACTGACTTCTACTGGTAAATTAGGCTAGGGCTACTTAACTTTGTTGGCCTATGCACTGCACTAGTGGTAAGCACGCAGGAGCCACTATGCCACGGAGTTCCACGGAAAAAGTCAATGAAGAATTCCAAAACTTGTCAAAAAGAAAATGTGTAGGCAAAACAGCAGCGGGACTCATGCATGGGTGCTCTACACCTCTCATCGACCACTCCACTAGCTGAACATCTGCTCCGTATGACGCTTGCCCAAGAATCGTAAGCGGGAGGAACTGAAATACAGCCACGCCACCATGACCACAAGGCCAACAGACAATCAAATACGAGGCTTTGTATACCACCAGCTTTCCAGAAAGAGGCAACTCGTGCCAAACTGATGAGTAAACTCATAGACCAAATTCCCACAGCAAACAACCACCATCAAAGGCCACCTGCATGCCACGCCAAACACTGCCTAACTTCACGAAAACGGAAGACAAAGGGAGGAATGCACTTGCAGGAAGAGGTGGACCAAAGAATATATAGAATTGGATCCGCTCACCCACCGTGGCCGAATTAGGCTAATTGCCCACAGCCTGTGGCAAGGCAGCAGCGCAGCCTGCTACAGAAGCATATGTAAGACCTGTTTACTCGTTGATTCATTTGTCAGAGTAATTAATATGAACACTGTGTATTTTAGACATGACCCCCATAACACTGATTGTCTCCACACCCCCCCCCCCTCAATATGAAGACCCACGGCTTCAATGGGGAACAATGGAATCTCACCTTCAGTGAGACATTTTTGTGATTTATATTTGTTGTATATGTTCCTGGTTTTGTGTTCTTCACAGTTAAAATGTATGTTACAAAATTTTTTTGAAAATTTGCTAATGTTTCTTTCCCCAATATTTTTCATAGCCATAATAGGTGTATTGGGATGTCTTCTGCTTTTGACTGTCAGGAGGATTATTGTACATCTGCAAAAGAAGAATGTGCACTTATAGGGCAACTTATAGGTGATATCTGAATATTTGAATTTGAAATAAATAAACAAATAAATATGAATTTCTGCACATGTAACATTTAGGCCTTAAACCATTCTTAAGTTTTAGAAATAATTCATGTTGGCTCAGGCCTTGTGCCAGATGAGTTGGTTCTTTCTAAGTTGGCATAGATAAATACCATGCTGTTTTTATCAGTGAAATAAGACATTGGGATGTATTGGCTGTACTGTTGTTACTATTTCTGTGTACACTTGTATGTACAGTATACTGGGTCTGGCATGTGTAAAAAGGTATTCATTTTTTTATTTGAACAAACAAGTTGAAAACATGTTCCTCAACTGCATGAATGAATGTACCTTATTGCCCTTAAGGGAATGTGTCTTGCACTTGCCTTAAATATTGTATAAGCATAAATATAAAAGACGTCACTTGTAATAGGAAGTATGAATGTGGTAGATGAGCTATAATGACAGCTGTCTAGTGGTCCACGGGCAAATGTGAAACAATAATATACTTCATCTCAGTGTTTCTCTAACTACCAAATCACATTTAAACAGTATTTGAAATGTCTTGTCAAAATGGACTTTTTGGAAATTGCCAATGTAGTTTACACTTTTCATTGACAAAAACGATCAGCATTGACTTTAGAACATGATACCATATACGGAATACCAGTTAGTTTACTAGTAACATATTTTTTTCTATTGTTATTAATTAAGTGGTCTTTGATCAGAAAAAAACAAACAAACTTAGTTCTGTACTTCTTCTTATTCTTCTTCTTATTATTATTATTTGTAGCAGTAGTAAAAGTAGTAGTGTGTATTGGGATCTGGGTGTTCTGCCTGTGTTGAACAACACCAGTGAAGCACTGGTGTTAAAAAACAACCCAGTTCAATCTTAAAACACTTAAAACACAGCTTTCAGAATCTTTGCCTTCTCGTCTTTGAATCATTGTGTGTTTTTGATGTGTCTGTAGATTCCTTTACATCAAAAATGCCAGAACAGCCTTGGCTTAATAGCTGAGTTAATGCTGGTATACCTATAGGCATGTAAAAAAGGCCTCATTAAAAAAAGATGAATTAGATGAGACATGTCTGTGTCATCAGCATTGACATTGCTTTGGAACACATTTCACTTTTCCTCTTTCTTGCCTCTGTTTCCCCTCATATCTATCTCCCCTCAGCTGAGCCTAAAGAGTTGGAGTCCAGAGGCAGCCAGAGCAGAGGGAATGGTGGGTGACAGTGGAGTACAGGTGTGTGGACATGGACACCTACCACACGCCTGTAGAACAGCAGGAATGTGTGAGCTTGATTGTGTATGCTGAATCTGGAAACTAGAGGAGTCAGTGTGACCATGCTCTCTGCCATCTATCACACATACAGTGCAGCAAACATGATTGAATTTAACAGTTCTATTTTCGGATGTGGTACTTCTCTGCACTTGTGTGGTGTTGCATGCTTAAACTGAGCCATTATATGCCAATACCGTTGAATCATTTGTCATTTGTAATCTGCAAAGTGTCATTTCAGTAGAATTGCTCTACTTCCTTTTTCCTGTGTGGAGGGATGGTTACTTCTCTGCTCTTGTGTGGTGTTGCATGCTTAAGTTGATTTTCTGAACTGTTTGAGCCATTATATGCAAATACTGCTGAATCATTTATCATTTGTAATCTGCATTTCAGTAAACTCTTTAGGGAAAGAATTGCTCTACTGCCTTGTCCTTTTTTTGTAAAGTTCGTTAAGACTCAAACAAACCCAAGAGCAGATCAAAAACGATTTAATAAACTAAGAGCAGGGAACTTTACATAAACAGTACGCAGTGGAAGAAAAACTCAGGAGATCTTGTTAAGGCAAAAACACACAAGTGATCCAACAAAGGGTTTCCAAAACAGGTATCAAAAAAGGGCAGGGGTTTGGGGAAAACAGAGGAAACTCAAACATCCGAAAGATAGAAGTCAGTTATTTAAACTTCTTCAAAGGGCTCAGGAAGAACAAAAAAACTCAAACGAATTCCACGAGGCAGACACGAGAAACAAGAGCAGGTAAAAACGCAGAAAACAGAACTCACAGGTAGGTGAGCAGACTACATACAGACTTACATTAACGAGGAACATGGTCAGATGATCAGACAAGAGACAGAAAAGACTGGGGTTTATATAGGGAGCAGGAACATTAGGGCAAACAGGGAGCAGCTGACAATCATTACTAGGAACAAGATCATTAAACACAGGTGTGGAGCAGGGGAGGAGAAAGAGGCAGGGCAGGGGAACAGAACAGAAGCACATGTGAGACCAAAACAAACATAGAGGCTGCAGTGCAGTGTTAGTCCAGCGGGGGGCCAAGGTATCAGGAAGCAGAACCATGACAGTACTCCCCCTCTAACGGACGCCTCATGGCGTCCTTTTGACTGAGGCGAGGCGCTGGTGGAGAGTCGGGAACCGTGACAGAAGAGCAGGTGAGAGTTGCAGGCAGGCGGCGAGTCGGGAAACGGGGCAGGAGCGCAGAACGTTGGTCGGAACTGAAGCACGGGTCGGAGTCCAGGACGGGCGAGCAGAGCGTAGGTCGTAGGCAGGCAAAAAGGTCGTACCAGGTGCGGAGGAGCAGGGCCGTAACTCAGTGGCAGTCCAGGTTCGGCAACAGGCGGACGATCTTTCCGGAGACCAAGACAAACAGAAACTGACAGGGAATGAGGTGGGGAGGCGAGGAACGGGCTGGAAACCGGTGCAGGGAACAGGTCACAGGCGGACAGGCTCGGGAACAGGCAGGCAATCCTACAGGAGACAGAGAACACAGCAGAAACAAGGCGGGAGACAAGACAGGGAAACAGGGAACAGACTGGGCTGAGACAGAGAAAACAGGCATGGGAGTCATGATCTGGGTGCTTGCTGGTAGCTGAGAAGAGTTCAGGTTCACTGATACACTGATCCAGAATGATAGACACGAGAGGAGACAAAAACAGACAAGACAGAGTGGTGACAGAACCCAACCCCCTCCCAAGGGACAGCCCCTGAGCCCACTGGATTCTGAAAATCCTCCGTCTTCTTGGCTGGGGATTCCGCATCCCAAGGTTCCCGGGTCAGGAGCCCGGCTTCCCGAGGCTCCCGGATCAGGGGTTCGGCCTCCCGAGGCTCAGAAGGGTGCCCGCGGGCCGGAGGCTCAGGGGGATGACCGCGGGCCGGAGACTCCGGAGGGAGACCGCGGGCCGGAGACTCCGGAGGGAGACCGCGGGCCGGAGACTCCGGAGGGAGACCGCGGGCCGGAGACTCCGGAGGGAGACCGCGGGCCGGAGACTCCGGAGGGAGACCGCGGGCCGGACTGGGACTCACTGGACGGGAGCTCACTGGACGGGAGCTCACTGGACGGGCGCTCACTGGACGGGCATTCACTGGACGGGCGCTCACTGGACGGGCATTCACTGGACGGGAGCTCACTGGACGGGGGGTTCGACGCCCAGGGATTCGCAGGTCGGGGACTCGGCGCCCGCGGACTCGCAGGTCGGGGACTCGGCGCCCGCGGACTCGCAGGTCGGGGACTCGGCGCCCGCGGACTCGCAGGTCGGGGACTCGGCGTCCGGGGACTCGCAGGTCGGGGACTCGGCGTCCGGGGACTCGCAGGTCGGGGACTCGGCGTCCAGGTAACAGGAGGCGCTGGAGCAATCCACTCCGCGCTCAGAAAAAACGGAGGGACTGAAAAAGCAGAGGCGGTCGGAGGAGTGTCTAGATTAGCGACTGCAGATTGTTGCGTTTTCATCTGCCTTATGACGGACTCAGTTATGTCCGCCCGTTCCATTAAAACCTGGTTTTGTCGAAACAGCGCCGAAAGGAGCTCAGAGAGGTGCTTACGATCCGCTGGGTTTGTTTCTGGTCCGTTCATACTGTTACGTACGGTAAAACTCAGACAGAAACCCAAAAGCAGATCAACACGATTTAATAAGAGCAGGGAACTTAACAAAAGCAGTACGCAGTGGGGGAAAGCTCAGGAGATCTAGGTTATAACAAAAATACACAAGTAATCCAACAAGGGTTTCAAAAAGCAGGTATCAAAAAGGGAAGAGGTTGAGGGAAAAACAGAGGAAACTCAAAAATATCCAAAAGATGCAAGACAGATATTTAAATTTCTCAAAAGGCTCAGGGAGAAACAAAAAACTCGAACGAATTCCAAGGGGCAGACACGAGAAACTAGAGTCGGTAAAACACACGGAAACAGAACTCACAGGTTGGTGAGCAGACTTGAAACAGACTTACAATAGACAAGGAACGAGGTCAGATGATCAGACAAGAGACAGAGAAAAGACTTTAGAGGTTTATATAGGGAGCAGGAACATTAGGGCAAACAGGGAGCAGCTGACAATCATTACTAGGAACAAGATCATTAAACACAGGTGTGGAGCAGGGGAGGAGAAAGAGGCAGGGCAGGGGAACAGAACAGAAGCACATGTGAGACCAAAACAAACATAGAGGCTGCAGTGCAGTGTTAGTCCAGCGGGGGGCCAAGGTATCAGGAAGCAGAACCATGACATTTTTTCCTGTATGGAGGGGTGGAGGCTCACTGGGAACATATGTATAGAGGGGTGGTTGACTGGCACTAGGACTCAAGGGAGGAGCAGTGTCTATGAAGAGGGGTGGGAACTTACCTGGGCCTTTATTCCCGTACCAAGAGCACCTGAACTCTGTGCACCTGAGGTCAGCTTGTGTTTGCTGTGTGATCTGGTAGGTTTTCTTTTAAAGTATGTGTAAAACCAGTCATCACAGTGAGATATAAAAGTTACCAGTTTGATAAACACAAGCAACAATTATATTGACTGCCCTATATCCCCACCCATCAGAAAGCCCCCAGCACAGAAATGGTGGCCTAGAAATCTAGATGTACCCTAGCAGTAGTGAATGATTTTGTTATGAAAGTACATCTGGAAATAAACCATAAGGCCTCAGTAGCTGTTCTCCAAAAATTGTTTGGACCAATTAAATCACTCCATCCTTGTTGAGACTTGCCTAGACGTACCCTAGCGGTAACTTGTCAGGCTACCATTGTGTGCAGAGGCAGTTTGAAAGACAACCGCTGATTTCACCCCTTGAATTGAGTCCGGTCTACTGGTCATGGCCTCACTATACATTTTGATGTTATAGTTTGGCTTGTCAGGCTACAGAAACGGTGCTCTGGTTCAGTAAACAGAGAAAGTAATGGAAGCTAACCCAACATACATTCAACACCAAAAATAAAGTGTCAATGTGGAAAACCACTGAATCTGCTATATATAAACTTTTCTTCACATGATGATTCGTATGGCACCTCAAATAGATCAAACCACAGTGACTTGTTAAAACTTAGCCAACAGTGTGAGAGGTGCATGGCAAAGTGAGCAAAATGGCTGCTGCATTCACAGTCCCTACCACAATCTTATAACAAAGACTCTGCTCATACCTGACAAGTCTCTGCAGACAAACGCTTAGCAGATACTCCTTTTCAACTCAGTCATTCAAATGCATGCATTCAAATGCATGCATTTCAGAGTCCTATGCTAGGTGGATTCTAATTGTTTGCTGTGGTGTTTTCAGCGACTATGTCTGGTGAGTAGCCTATGATCACGATCCCCATACATTGCAAATTTAGTGAGTGTCCCAGCTTGGGATCAATAAACTGCATATATCTATATGACAAACAATAATTGTGTATTGTGACATTATGTTGACAAAGGCACTTTCAAAAATGGTTTGGTTCATTGGCCAGAACACAGAGATGATAAACTGATGTAAGAAGTCTTCATCTAAGAAGTCTCCAAAATTACAGGTGTAATACTAAATTAAGAAATAGTAAAAATTATTCATCTCCTTCTTCTTCCTACTTATTCGTCTTCCTTTTCTTCTTCTTTTTCGTCTTCTTCGATAGAATCCCATTTCCAAAAAGTTGGGAGATTTTGTAACGTGAATAAACACATGTAAGGGATGATGCAGGCTATTGTTCTGGCCAGGATGATTGGTGGACAATACATTATCTAACTTATTATGTGGCTACTTGCTAAAACAAGAAAAGAAACTTCATAAAATACATCTTTTAAATTTATTTCATGGCTTCCAATGACATAGAATAGTTTGCTAGACAGAGTTGAAACTGTTGCGGTTCATAAACCATCTCTGCTAATTAGGTCCTTTGTAATTAGTGAATGAATTGTGAGTGAGTGAATTAGTGAAAAACCTGTTGCCACTGACAGCAGTTGGTAGGCTATTAATTTATACATGGCCACCTAACATTGCGAAGGCCTATTCAAAGTCAGTGGAAAATAAAACAGCAGTCAGAAGAGCTGTATAAGAAAATGTGATTATTTGTAAATCTGTAAACTGCACAACTGTATAGACAGTAGGAGTCCGGTACTGAAATTGTCTGCCTGCGGTCCAGACCGGTCATATTGGCTGCATCATGTTGAGCAGCTGAAATCCTACATCAGGCCGGAATTGAACAACATTTATTATTAAATCATGTCTATCAGTCAGATGGACGTGAACAAAATGCTGCTTTTGATAGGTTGCAGTTGAAGTAGGCTATGCTTAGTATGACAAGATTTTTCTGGTTGTCAAATGTGGTGGAGATAACGTGTCTCAACAGAACCTGTTGGTAATATGGTTAAGGCAGCACAACTTTTTGGCTTGTTGTCATACCTAGAGTCTGCATTACAGGACATGGGTATGACTGAGTCACAGAAGCATTATTATTGCCCTTGCTTATTATTACTATTATTATTTTTTTAATGGCATATGAATTGTAAAGTATGATGTTAATTATCTATTGTGTAGTATATTCAATATTATATTATAAACAACAACAACAAGAACAACAAAAACATGGATCGTTATCTCATTATTAGCCGTATATTTTTACATTTTTTTTCTATTCTTATATGTTTAGGCTTATGTGCCTATTAGATGTGCCTTAAATCAGACAATTCTTTTTATATTATCTGTATTGCATGTCTCTTTGGATAGAAGTATCTGCATAGAACCAATAAACATAAGCATAAACAAAGGGTTGATGTATCAAATTGGCCTGCTGTTTTTGTCAGTAAATATTGGTCTCAGAGATTCGCAGATCTGGCATTTTAGAATGGGAGCTAGCTAGCTAGCTAGATATATTAAATCACCAAGAGTCCAGAATTTTTCAATTCAATTAAATTTTTTTCAATTTAAAAAGCAAAACGATTTCCTTGACCTTGAGGTATGGACCGACCCAGGAATGTATATGGTACCAAATGGCACCTCTGTGACAACTAAGTGCAGCTGTCATAAATGGTACATATTTTGGGAGCATTTTAAGAGCTTTCTTGATATAAAAATATTATTACCAAGCTAAACCACTGAATTGAAACTGGCTTTAATAATAATAATAATAATAATAATAATAATAATAATAAATACTCTATACTCTGTTGATCCTGTGAGGGAAATGTGGTCTGAATTTTAACCCATTTATGAATTAGTAAAACACACATAGCACACAGTAAAGTATACATTAACCCAGTTGGGTGCCCGCGGATGCCATGGTCCGGATTGAACCAGACCTAACCCGTAGGCCATGCCTTGCCCCTGCTGGTTAGCCTTAACTGCCTGTCTGCTATCTGGTGTACCAAATTGTTCTCATTCTTTTTCCTACTTGAATAGAACCGCTGTCTATGCATTTCAGACCAAAAGCCCTGGACATTGATCTCAAACATCACTTACATCCCTGAACCTAAAGACACATGTCGAGTGTCAGAGAAGCAATGGAATATCATATTCAGTGAGACATTTAAGTGTTGTATTTTTGTTTTTGTTGTCCCACATAATTGTATATTTGTATAAATATCTCTGAAAAGGTTTTTGTATTTAATTAATTATTTTTTTATTTTTAGTCATAATGGTTGTGCTGGGATGTCTTCTGAGCTTGACTGTATCAGGAGGATTATTTTATATCTGTAAAAGAAGAAAGAGTACCTGTAGAGCAGGTAAGACAAACCTTTTATGCATCTGAGAATAGATTAAAACTAATTTATACGTCTTAAGTTATTTTTAAGCATTTAAAGTATTTCATGCATTTCATGAAGTGATTTTCATTTCATATAATTAGATTTACATGTAAGTGGCAATATATTTCAAGTGTAATGACAAATATACAAATATATGACAAAAGAAAAAATGGTTATAACAAGTAATCATGTGAAAACACTGAGGAAAATAAAATGAACTAGAACTGTCAATACTAACCTTTGCTGTTATTGGAACTCAGCACAACAGACTAAATTATCTCCTCTCTAAACTGTCCTACCTTGGTTTCAGCTGAGCCTGAGGAATTAGATTACATCGAAGTGTCCGTACTGAGGAGACCAAGCAGGCAGGAAAAGCAGAGGGAGAGGAGGGAGGACACAGTGGAGTACGGGGAGGTGAAAGTACAGACAGCTCACACACCTGTACTGCAGGAGGAGTGTTTACCTCTGACTATTTATTCTGCAGTGAAGACCAGACACAATAGGGAACAATTACAAATGCACACTGTGTAATTATTATTTCTGTGCACTTGTTAGTAGTACAGATTTATTTGATGAAGATTATAGATTAAGAAAATAAGAAACTTTATTTCACATGCGTTCTTTCAGCTGCTTTGCTTGTCCTTACTCTCAGTCCTGTTTTATGTTATGTTGGCTTGGACACAATAAAGAGAGCTACATAAATCAAGCAGCTGCTTTACCATAAACACATTAATATTCTGAAAAGGAGAATAATGATCAATTTCCTTTCCCTGTCTGTTAGTCTGTGCTTGATTAATCATGCCTACTCAGAATGTGACGAAGAGAGTGAAAGAAGTGAAGAGACTTCATTTAATCATACATCAATACATTTCCTGTTCCCGAGCAGCACCATAATTATTTCCGCTGTGACAGTCTGAAAGACTGAGGGACCATGTTCATCAGTCTCTGTTGTGGTTTCACTCATGCAAGACACTTCTTACTGACTGCTTCTAGACAGTCCCTTAATCATTCATTAACCGATATTAACAGAAGTGTGAAAAACAAGTGTGAAGAACACATTAAAGTGTAAGCATTTCCTGTCTTGAGTATTTCCTGTTGCTTTTCAGTTGAAATGTCATGCATAATGCAAATGTGACTGAAAAATTCTGATGTATGAAGGTATACTATCAAACAGACCTATGTGTTTCTTTCTAAATTAGATTATTGCAAGCCATTATCAGCTGGGTTCCCTACATGTGTTGTGAACAGATGATCCAAAATGGTACAACACAGATGATCTTACAACATATAATGTTCGTTCCTCATTGGCTTCCTATCACAGCCAGAAATCCAAATCCTTCACTCTGATCGACAGGACTGTGAGTGCATTAGCTTCATGTTATCTGAACAATTTGATTCAATTTTATCCCCTTCTAGACTACCACAGACTTTGAGCACTTGCTTTGTCATTCAACAATTAGTGCTAAAAGGTCGTAGTCAATAATTTAAATTTAAAATGTGATTTTATTGTATTTAAAATGTGCTGGGGCGATTGCTCATCAACTATTCCACGTCCAACTGCAGATGCCTTTTGAGAAACAAGAACAGACGAAACAGGCAACTGCAGACTGGATCAGAAGGAGGATCAACATCAGGTTACTCAGGCCGAGTACAGTACCAAAATAGTTGCCATCAGGAAAGGTCAGGTGTGGATATGAAATCACAATGATTATCAGAAACTGCTAATGCAGTAGGCCAGACAGCCACTGTGAGAATTTGATTGCTATCTTGGCTGCCCCCTGGTGGCACAAGACACATTTCCTTTGATGCAGAAGGCATGACATTTTCTTGAACTAGATTATACGGTGAGGGTGACATGCAGGTGTAGAAAAGTTTTTGTCAAGTTTGAAAATTTTGAAAAGTCTGGATGAATTTCTTAGAAAAAAGGAAAAAAACTCTAAATGTAACTATTTGTTCTGTGCTCTCATCATGCAGTCCTATACATGTTGTCAATTTAAGACTCAAATGAAAGTGGTAAGTGCATTGTGAATTGTACAATTCAACACAACACAACACAGTACAAGCGAAATCCATTTGCATTATGTATCACATTTTTATTGCTCTCGCTAACCCAAAAACAGGAAATGGCACCTTATGCGATCTTGACACTTTTGTTGCTTTTCACACATTTACTGTTAAGTTGGTCTTAGTGCTCAGAAACAACCACCAGTGTCTAATATAAGTAGAAAACAGAGACTGATCAGCGTGTTCCCAAAGCAGTCTGTTAGCCTATATCTACATATAGATATTCCATATTCCAAGATATTAGAAAGAGTTATCTGAAAACAACACATATAACAAATACACAGCAGGAGCTTGAACTTGAGCAGACAGGTAACCACATGTGGAAAAAAAGAGAACTGTGAAAAGCTCCACTTAAGCCAGATGCCTGTGCCGTACGGAGAGGTGGCTAAAGAGCACAACACTGGCGAGACTGATGTTGCACTGACTCCTCTAGTTTCCAGATTCAGCATACACAATCAAGCTCACACATTCCTGCTGGTGTGTGGTAGGTGTCCATGTCCACACACCTGTACTC
Source organism: Tenualosa thibaudeaui (assembly GCA_027481765.1). Taxonomy (NCBI): domain Eukaryota; kingdom Metazoa; phylum Chordata; class Actinopteri; order Clupeiformes; family Clupeidae; genus Tenualosa; species Tenualosa thibaudeaui. The sequence continues at coordinate 3,024,863 of JAIFZK010000004.1, read as the reverse complement.
CTGTTCTGAGAGAAATATCTTACCTGCCCAACAGGTGTTCTTTCTTCTTTTTCAGACATAGAAGTTCTCCTGATGCAGTAAAACACAGAAGAGTTCCCAACAATACAAATATTATGGCTAGGAATGGGGAAAGAAAAAAAAACATAATCACAATGACACACATACACACAAAAGAATAGTGACTATGAGGGCCACAGAACAACAAAAGGCCACAGAAATATACCACAAGAATGTCTCACTGAAGATGATGTTCCATTTATCCGTTGACACTACTCTGGTCTCATTATGCAGAAGGGTGTGAGAGGTGTTTGTCTGTCATGGGGGTCTTCTCTAATATACATAGACAACAGTCATACAGTCAGACAAAACGTGATCATTTACCATCAGCGACATGTTGTTAGCTGCCATCAATGTGCCATTTGTCTCATAGATTTGTATTGTATACATTGCCGAGTCATTAAACTCAACAGGACTTATAACCAAGGTCCCATTGGCAGAGAAAAATCTATATCTGTTCTGACCCTCGGAGAAGAAAAAAATGAGTCATTCTTTCAGCAAAACAAAAAATCAAGATGTTGGTTCTTTTCAAACGCAGTTCATATTCTCTAGCTGCTCTGATCAACCATAGGTACACATGCTCTCCTAGTCCCATGACATGAAACACTCTGTGTAGCATCACAAATGGTTCCCGACCCCGTCAAACAAATGTGGAAAAAATGTAAATGCTTTGCTCACTTCAAAACATCTACAGCTTCCAGTCATTGTCATTGTATAATACAGTGGTAAAATTGGCAGTCAACGGTTGTATTTAAATTGACGTCTATAGACGTCATTTTCAACCAATGAGTTAAGTACCAGTAACCATATGCATACCATATCTTTGCCCATAGGCTACTCACCATAGGATATCTCTGCAAATACCACAACAAATGCTACTACAGTTAGTTTCCCCATATCTAAATAAGGCTCTGAAATTCATGCATTTCTAGGACTGTGAAAACAACAGTGTTTTACTAAACGCCTGTGTACGGGAGATTTGGCTTGGGTGAGGGAAAGATAGCTGGGAAGGTAACTGGCTTGAGACCAGTGGGGGTGTCGGGTGAGAACACAGTCCAGTCAAATGCTTTGAATTCCAGTCAGTCTTTATTTTGGAATTACATGTCCCAGTACACTGAGGATGGGGGTGAGCATGTGGTATGTTTGCGTGTGCTAGTGTAAGGAGTGTGTGTGTGCAAAGAGTAAGTGTGTGTGTGTGTGGTTTCTGAGGAGGAAAGGAGAGAGGACTCAATCAGCTCGATGCCACAATAAGCCAAGCATAACATTGCAAAGGAGCCAAGAACACACTGGCCCATAAATACTATGATGGTATAAGTCAAATCAAATAAAGACACAGTAAGGGAGCAATGCAAAAACACCACAAACTTAGAAATTACCAGGCATTCCATTCCACCTTCCATAGAAACAGGAAATGTAGAACTTCAATAACGCACACAAAGGCAAACCAACGCAGCAGCCTGTCCATGAGGCGTCTGAGCAGAGAGAGAATCTTGGACACAGGTGTGCCTAATAAGTCTGTGGCCAGGCATGGGCTGATTGGGCCTAATTGAATAGAGGTGAGTGGGGGAAGTGTGTGGGAGCTGGAGATGGGCGTGGTCAGCAGGAGCAGCTCAGCAGGCCAAAACTCACAAACAGCCTGCCTCCGCAAAGGTTGCAATGTCCTGTAGACAGGATGTAACACAGGGGCGGGGGGGTTTGTTGTGGTTACTTTTCTGCACCTTAGTTTGAGCTGCAGCTGTGGAAGAGTTGCATAAGTGATGTTCAACAGAAGTTAATGTTCTTGTTGTTCTGTAAATCTGTCAGTAATATCCAAAACCACTAAAACCTTTCACAGCTTCTACCACAGTGCTGCAACAAGGCCCATCTTCACACCATAACGGTCTCTGTTAGCCGTCTGCATTTTGTTTGATTTGATCAGATAGACCTTTCAAAAACTGAGATAAAATGCATGTTCAGTGTTAGATACTTCTCATTTCAGTATGAGAAGTATCTATAATTAAATATACTTGGCAATGAAAGTAAAAGTACAAGTAGGCTAAAAAAAAGTCAAAAAGCCTAAAAATCTCTCTCTCTCTCTCTCTCTCTCTCTCTTTCACACACACTCACACACACAGAATTTTGTCTAATGACAAATCGGCTTTACTATAATTTTGTTGCAGTCACTCAGCTGACCACCAAATTCAATTTCATCTGATACTTGTAACTGTGCTGCCAGTTGGAAATGTAGTGGAGTATTAGTATGGAATTAACTGAGGAAATGTAATGAGGGAAAGGTTGGCAGATTTTTAACAACTTGAGTAAAGTATAGATACTCCCAAAACATACTTAAGTACTGTGGTGAAGTATTTTCACTTACTTACATACTTACTATACATCTCTGGGAATGGAGGGGATTTTGTGCTTCCTGTAAATGGTCTTTGTGTAGATTAGATGACAAACCTGAGGAATAGATAATTGATACTTAAACAGAACATCTACAATAGTTATGATATAATCAGTTCCATCTTTTTTCAGATTTAAATAAGGAATAAATATGGAAAAATGATGACCTTTGTGTATGTGTCAATGTAATGAAAAATGACAATGTAATAAATGCAAATTGGTGAATTGATTTCTCATAATTCAGCAGTGTCATTTGGCTTTTAGAACACAGACTTTGGGGTGTAGACATTAAAGAAACTGAATGACACTTAATGACAACAGTCATAAACATCAATGATGTGCCATTAATATTTATGATACATTGTCATGTCATGTTTATGACAGGATCATGTCACTCTTATTTAGACCACTTCAAATAAAGTGTTACCAAAACTCATTTAGGTTCAGGAAACTGAGCTAAGAGAGGGTAGCACTAAAGGACCCTAAAGTTACATTCAATGAATAAATAGCACAGGACAACTGGGCACATTTAAAACATCTGTTTACCAGTGCCATGTAAATGTGAGAAACAGACTGGAAATTTGCAGCACAGAAGCTACATTTTTCAGACACATTTTTCTGTTACACCTCCAGTGGATCTTACCACAGTGACTTGTTAAAGCCCACAGAACAGTGTGACTACCGCTCAGACAGCTGCAGGACAACTGAACACAATTACAGTAACAGGGTAACAGTCCTTGCCACAGTGCTACAGCAGTGTCCTCATATCTGACATTGTCTCTCTGCTGTCAAATGCCTAGAAGACAGTTACTCTTTCTCTAGCTCTGCCATGTCCTGTTTGATCAGACATCTTGTGGAGTCCTTTTCAGACATGGGGAGACTAGCTGTGTTGCTGCTTGTTGTAGTGTCTGCAGGGACAGCTCATGGTGAGTAGCTCATGATCATGATACCAATGCATTGCAGATTACAAACTAGCATTGCACTCATGTTGAGTTAGTTGAAGTTAAGCTTAAGAATACCAGTATTTCAAGAATTCTGGTAGAAAATAAAAGTATTTATCTATCTATTAAAGTATCTTTAAACATGGCTTGGTTTATTGGCCCATGGCCACAGCACAGTCAGATCACAACAGAATGTTGAGGTCCCTTCAATGGAGCCTTCAATGATTTTCATAACCTGGTAAAACAGACCATAGAACTGGAGCTCACCATGTATTTGTGTTGTACTGAAGTGCAACAGTGACCTTTTCTTTCTGATTTGATACTACAGTCAAATTTGATACTTCCACACAAACACTGACAGCCAAGGCACTTGTCATTACCCTATGCAGGTGTTTAGTGCATTTGGGCAATCCTGTCTAGTGTTCACTCTGTAGCAACCTGATGTATCAAGGCTTATGTGATGTTAAAGGTACCAGGCTAATTTCGGACGAGGTACACCTTTTGTCTGGAAAATTCCACCTACATGATCTTTACTGACTGATGTTTTCGCTGAACTTTTTTCCTGCCCCATATGTGTGTGTATATATTGTGTGTGTGTGTGTGTATATATATCAGCAAGGAAATATGACAAAAAAACTGCTGTCTTGATTGTAGATTGTAGAAATGTCTTATGTTTTAAATGAACTATATTCTTAAAATCCGAGGCCCTCTGCCATATGATGCATTAATATAATGTACATACCTATAGAAAAACATGTTTTTATACCGTGCAGCAATCTATCACTTTCACAAGCCATGGATGAAGTGCCCTTGTACATCTAACCTAATTGGGTGCCATATTAATGGGTGCCCACTGCACTGTGTGTGGGTATACGTTGCTCCCCATGAGTTCACTGCTCTGAAAACCATGTGTGTATACTACACCTTAGATGGGCTCAATGTAAAAAACTAATTTACCAGTGCACTACTATTGGATTAATGTTATATATTATATATTTCAATATTTGTTATGTTTGTTTGACAGGAACGCAAGTCATTTGTGATGCTACACTGAGTGTTAAATGTTATGGGACTCCAGGAGAGCCTGTGTACCTACAGATGACCAGAGCAACAAGAGAAAACGGACTGCGTTTAAGAAGAAACAATACCATGATTTTGAATTTAGCTAAAAACAATACTAAATTTTACAACAACTCACTGACTAAGAGATTGATGTTTTTCTCTGCCAATGGGACCTTGAGTATAAACCCTGTGGAGTTGACCGATATGGGAATATATATAATAGACATCTATGAGGCAAATGGCAATTGGGTGTCAAGTCACAATCTGATACTAATAGTAAATGGTAAATGATTATGTTTTTTAAAGCAGTATTGACTTGCCAGAGTCCAATATGTTGATTTAAACATATAACAGATGTTCATTTGTTGATTGAAATGTGAAATTAATGAATTTTTAATTAGTATGACTGCTGTCTATGTATATTAGAGATAACCCCCGTGACACAGACCATCTCAGACACCACTCACACCACTCTATATGACTCTTCACAGCTGAAGCCAGCGAATAAATGGCATATGAAACAATTTGGTGTCATCTTAAGTAAGACTTTTTGCGATTTATTTTTGTTATCTGTGTGTGTGTGTGTGTATATATATATATATGTATATAAATAAACATCTTTTTATGTTTTTTATTGATTGATTTATCTTTTTCCCCAATTTTTCATAGTCATAATAGGTGTATTGGGATGTCTTCTGTGGTTGACTACATTAGGAGGATTATTCTATAGATACAAAAATAGAAGCAGCACCTGCAGAGCAGGTAAGACCTTTAAACTTTTAAATCTCACAACAAATTAGGGTTTGACTTGTGGCTAATTTATAGCCTTTAACCATTCTTTAAACATAAAAAAACTATTTAAAGCCTGGCTTCATGCCACCTTGTGCACTTCATGTAATTATACATGAGTTTCAATGTATTTGCAAATGTAATGGCAAACATATACAGCTATCTGAAAATACATAGTTGGTGCAGCCATATGCAATGTGGGCTACATGGATGATACAATTCAGCACTGTGTATGGAAACCAGATACACAGTCTGTATAAACACAGGTTGGTATGGCCAGAAATATATTTTGCTTATTGGCATTTACACATATCCATGATGCATGATATATAAGGTCACATATGTTAACAGAAATATTTACTTGTTGCATGAATGTACATGAAGTAAACTAGAAAAGCAAAAAATTAAAACTTAAGAAAAAGCTAAATGATACAACTAGCTTTCTAACTATAACATGCATAACAGGCTACGACATCTCTTCTCTTCCTCATTCTTCTGTTGAATAGCAGAGCATGTGGAGCTGGAATATGCTGATGTGTCCGTACTGAGGAGACCAAGCAGGCAGGAAAAACAGAGGGAGAGGAGGGAGGACACAGTGGAGTACGGGGAGGTGAACGTACAGACAGCTCACACACCTGTACTGCAGGAGGATTTTGTTTCCATAACTGTCTATTCTGCAGTGAAGACCAGACACAATAAGGAGCCATTAGAAATGGACTGTGTATAATGTGTATAATAAAGACACTCATATCAGTTGGGAATGCAGTAACAAAACAGATTTTAAAAAGCTAGTCTGGACATTTGGCCTCTCAAAGCTTTGAGTTGGGCTCATTTGATTTAAAGGAACATGTGACAGTCAAATGTAAACAGCCAAAGAGGTGAAAGGCAGGCACCATTATATGAGGTTCATGCACTCTAAGCATTAACTCAATATTGTGTTTGTGCAGTAGTACCAGAAGGTAGAGGTGAGAGTTTCAAGTGGATTATTAATGCCTTTTAAATAAATTTTACAATATGAGGATCTTGGCTGCCCCCTGTTGGTGATTAAAACTTTGTGTCAGAAGGGACACACTGCAGTATGCAGTAATAGCCTGGTAGACATAGAGGTTGGTGTAGGTGAGATAATGCTAATAATGTCTCTCTTCATGCTGCTCAAACGTGTGGGGCCACTTTTTCCATTTTACACCATTATAGGCATCATCAGATGCAGCTCTCACCTACATGTAGGCCTAAATATGAGAAAAAGCAAACTTCTAAATTCCTTCAATTGCAAACCAGACAAGAGTTAGGATGCAAAGCCCCCTAAGTCCATTTTCAGAAATATGCAAAAATTAAGTTTTTATAATAATTTCCAAGTAATCTCTAGCAAAATGCAATATGAATGTTATTATCAAGTTAAAACAAGTCAAGCCATAACAATCCATTTAGAGTTGGACTGTGTCCCAAATAGACTTAGAGGGTTTTGCATTAGAACTCTGCTAACTTGCCAGCTTCATAGTCACTTCAGTGGTTAAATGGTTCATTACAAGGTCAGTGAAGGCTCTTGTGTGAAGTGCAGTTCTGACCTGTCATTTTTGCTTTTGTCAAACATGCAGACTGCTTTAATTCAATTCACTTCCTTTAGCGCCATCGCACAGGGTACAACGAAATTATGTTGCTCTAGTCAGTTGAATTGAATGTGATTTACCTTTTCACAGCTTAGTAGTGGGTTGCGACTGCACAATGTTTGGTAAGCATATGAAGTTTTTGACCAGTGCTCATAAGACAGGCACAGACTTTTTCACTTATTCAGTGTTGTTTTGATTAAGGCATACTACTTATCTGTAGCCTTTTGAGGGGAAAATGATGTCTGAAACTGAAGCTGAAGATGTATGAAAATTAAAGGCGCTCTATTTTTAAAATGCTGCACATTTCTGAGCACGGTAATGACCCTGTTGCAAACCAAAATAATCATGTCTGTTTCAACTGCAGCTGTGGTTATGATACATGACACACAAAAGTTTATGTGAGGTTACAATAATGATAGTTCACTTGCAGTATCTCTTAAGAGCGTTTCAGAAGTTTGCCTGGTTTGTTTATCCACTTTCACACTGTTTGAAAATAGACTTAAAACTTGTTTAAAAAGTATTTTGTCATGGGGCCTGGAGCCTCTTCACAGTTGGAAAATTAAGAGCTAATGTCTGGTGATCCCCCAATTCACAGCCAGTGTACACCCCAACCGACCTCAGCAACCACAGTAAAGTTTAAAGGTCAACCCACAGAGCACTGCAAGGCCCTTCCTCAGTGCTACAAACAGCACTGTCAGTTTGTGCTTTCCGCTTGTTGCATGTTACATTTTCACCTGTTTGCTGAGACATATTTCAGAGAGCTGTGCACTGTGCATCTGACTGAAACATGACGATACAGACCATCGTAGCTCTGCTTGTGGTGTTTGTTGGGACAACTCATGGTAATTAACCTAAAAACCAACTACAAGATGTCAGCACTGTACGCCTTAACACTAAGAAATGATCAGTACACCTTTTAAAATATTAAATGTTGACAAAGAATCATTACTAAAAGCTTTCATCCATGTCATCCATTTCACAGAAATAGACACCTTTTGTGATACTACCCAGAATGTTTCCTGTTATGGGACTGTGGGGCAGTCTTTGCACCTACAGCTGATCACAAAAGAAATGCACAGAGAATGCACCAGAAATATGAATGGAGTTTGCATAAAAATGACTCCAGAATTCTTAGATTTAAGAAAATTTCTTTTTCCTCGATTTGACACACCCGTTCTTCTCTGTTACATTACTTGCTGATTTTTCATCACACAGACATCACACGCAACTGCGCACATGAAACTGCACAAGCTGACCTTTGTGCTAGTCGCTAGTTGTTGTGAGGAATGGTAAGCAAGATAATTAGCATCAAATTTATCAAAATTAATGTCACTAATACAGCTCTGTGTCCATGTCATATATTCTGTGTTGTCTGCAGGGACAATTCAAATAGTATGAACCAGCACCAACATACCAGCACCGTCTTAGTCATAGATGTAATTATTACAGCTTTTCAGAACTCTAAAAGCATTCAGCATGTTGAAAGGTTCAGTGGCCTTACACACTGAGATTGTTACCAAATTACATGACTCATGGTTCATTTCAGCAATATATTGCTTTTTTAAAGAGATTGAGATCACTTGTGATACTACCCAGAATATTTCATATAATGAGACTGTGGGAAGATCTTTGTACCTGCAACAGCTAACAAAAGAGAATGCACAGTGGATGCAGCTAAATTTATACTAAATTTACATAGACATGACTAGAATTCTAAGAAAAAATCGCCTCAATGACTAAGCAGAGATGGAGGTTTTTCTTTGACAGTGGGACCATGACTATAACCCCTGTGGAGACAATAGATTTTATAATGTAGAAAAGAGACCTACCTGACAAATGGCACCTATATGGTGTATGGTAGCCGCTGACAGACTTGGCCGGGCCCGGGACAAAATACTCTGAATGCCTCTGCCCTGCCTTTGCTAGTACCTGCATCATCAGAAGAACATTTTTTAAAATATCTATTCAGTGAATCCCTAAAGCTCCTGGTTTCTTCTTCTCTTTTTCTCTCTTCTTTTTTTGTGCCCCTGACTTATACTGAGACATGTTTGCACACTGAAGCGGTAATCACATCGTCGTATTTTTGATCAAAGGCCAAACCATTTTTTTGTTAGGGTGGCAGGGGGGTTCTTGATATTATAGTCCTATTTCAAGGACTATAAAGGTTAAAAAAAGAAATAATTTCTTTAACACAAATATTATACATTTCTTCCACAAACAGACATATTTTGAAATATGGGTTAAGATACCCGTTTGTCCCCCCATTCCTTTCCCTGTCCCTGTCCCTGTCCTGTGTGTACCAACACACCCACGATCATGACCATGACAACCTGTCTTCAAGTTGACATAGGGCTAGTGTCAAAGGAAGATCAGATACTCTACTACAGTAATATATAGTTGATATAATTGTGGTGATTGTTCAGTGATAGGGTATCTTAAAATGTAATTTGGTAACAATCTCTGTGTTTCTTTTTTAAGCTATAATGGTTGTATCAGGATCTCTTGGAGTGTTGGTGCTATTGGGTTTTCCTTATAAGATTATAATAATAATGTGGCTTATTTGTACAGCCTGGAACTAGATCTGATCTAGAAATATGTAGGGTCTAGTGACTAAGAATTCTCAAGAGCTGCTTCTCAAGGGTAAAGTCCTTTGTAGCATGAGTCCTACCAAGTCAGGTCTATCAGAGTGGGATCAGTGGATGCATATCAGTTGCATAGCACAAGAACGAATCATAGTAATTTAAACAAGCAAAATAGAAATTCTCTCTGCATTGCTCTCTGAGCCTGCCCGTATCAGATCTAGACTGATGGGGTCTAGCATGGGGAATGCTTGGGATTCAGGGACATAGCTAATTGAGTTCCAGTGTCAAATGGACCTGCAGAGCAAATTGATTGGCCAGCTCCTCTCCTGCAAGAGGAGTTGTTTGTTTAATATGTTTAATATCATTAGCGGAGGTCTAATAGGCCTATTGATGTACAAAAGGCACACCAACTCTGCCAGAGTTCATTTTTAAACCCATGCAGTTGTTTAGCAATGTATTGATTGGCCAGCTCCTCTCCTGCAAGAGGAGTTGTTTGTTTAATATGTTTAATATCATTAGCGGAGGTCTAATAGGCCTATTGATGTACAAAAGGCACACCAACTCTGCCAGAGTTCATTTTTAAACCCATAGCTATGTTGTTTAAGGTCACTATGTAGTGGTGATTTGGCTCAGTGTGGACCGAATATCTAGCTGGCAGCTAAATTAACTAATGAGGGCAAGTCAATTTAGCTTCAGTTTCAGTTTCCTTGGCCCCATTGGTTAGCTTTAATGGCTACCTTAAAAAACCTTAAGTCAGTTTCTTGTACATCAAGTAAAATGTATGGCATGTGTGAAAATGACCAGTAAGTAATTTCACTCGTTATACTCCTCTACTAATCAATTAGTGTGCCTAATTACTTTATCGTTCACTTTTTTGGCTTAACTTTTGCACTTGCCATAGTCTAAAATCAACATTGTTTACAGAATGAACATTTTTTATGCTTTGTCTGAGTGAATAAAAAAGATTCTGAAACCGACAAATGATTCTGGACTGTATGCAGTTCCAAAATTTCCTAATCTATCTATCTATCTATCTATCTATCTATCTATCTATCTATCTATCTATCTATCTATCTATCTATCTATCTATCTATCTATCTTTATGTGGTAACACTGTCTATGAACCCAGTATTCCTAAAGCATCATATATACCTAAAGCATTATACATAAGCCTTTACAACTCAAAGTGTCACAAAGCATTATAAAGCTTCATATGCCCAATTCCTCATCCCAAATAATGAAGAGTTACAAGCTTTAAGTGCATACTCTAAGCAAAGTGAGATGAACACATAATTACTCATGAAAATCAATAAGGCACTATTACAGACAATAAGTGAAGTGGTATGTTACCCGAGTATTAAAAGGCCAGAGAAGCTTATAAGGCTTTGTGACACTTCAAGCTGTAAAGGCTTATAATGCCTTATGAGTACAGTCATGAGAATGTATTTACAATTATGATTTAATAGCCTATTTATATACAGTGTAGTACAATAAACGGTAAACAATTTTAGAGTGTTGTCTAAAAATGCAAGAAGCACACTCAGAAGTCATATCCCTGGTCTCATAACTCAGCAACCACAGTGAGATATAAAAGTCAACCCACAGAGCACCTGTTCAAACAGCCTCTCTACAGTGTTATAAGAAGCACTGTCTAGTAGTGCCTGTCTCATTTGCTACTTGTTGCTCTGAAATTCAGTTTCATCAGGCGCATTTAGACATACGCTTAAAACATGTCAACACACATACTAGTTCTGATTACGGTGTTAGCAGGGACAACTCATGGTAGGTAACCTAAAAACCAACACCAAGTTGCTGTCTAAGTTGCTGTCTAAGCAAATGCCATTATCTTTTCTGCTTTATAGTCCTCTAACCCATACTTATGGCTTGTGGTGTTTTAGCACAGTACTTTAACAGTATCATTTTTTCACAGAAATAGAGACAACTTGTGATACTACCCAAAATATTTAATGTTATGGGACTGTGGGAAGACCTTTGTACCTGCAGGTGATCACAAAAGAAAATGCACAGAGAATGCACCAAGAATATGAACTGCATTTGCGTAAAAATTCTCCGATTTAAAAAAAAATTCACCTTCCACCACACTGACCTTGGAGAGATGGTGGTTTTTCTTTAACAATGGGACCATGATTATAAACCCTGGAGATGACTGGAGATGACTGATTTTGGAATGTATACAGTATAGATCTACCTGACAAATGGCACGTCTATGGCGAGTAACAACATAGGGTTTGTGATAAATGGTAAATCACTTTTAATTACACATTTATGTAGGTTTTGCTGTTTAAATGTTAAAGTGGTTAAATTAGCTGTATTTTAGAGACCCCTACAACAACAACTCTAGTCTCTAGCACCAACACTCCAACAGTCTCCATATTCAGTACCAACACCCCCATGACCACATCAACAACCCCTCTACAAAATGGCATATGGGCAGTGTCAAAGGACAGTCAGAAAATGTACTAGATAGATATTTCTGATATACAGTAATTGTGGTATATTGGTTATCAGTTATCATTATGTGTATGTGTACATAGATTAGGTATGTATGAGTAACAGCCTCAGTTTTCCAACATGTATGCTGTAACTTTTAAATGTTATTTTTGTGATATTTTGTGATCTCCTTCTGTTGTTTAGCCATAATGGTTGTATCGGGGTCTTTTGGAGTCTTCTTTCTGTGTCTGACTGTGTCAGGAGGATTATTCCTAATCTGCAGGGGAAGAAAGAACTACTGTAGGACAAGTAACAAATGTAAACTTTGTAGTCATTCAATGTGTAGCCATTCAGTATTTTATGGCAGGTAGTCTAAGCTAAAATAAAGTCAGAGATTATCCAAAATAATTCTTGTGCATTTCTGACTTCTTTCCTCCAATTAGCCTTGTTTTTGTCACAAAACAGAGTGAGTCGGACCCAAAAGCGTCACGTAAGAACAGTTTATTTGGGATAAGGGAAAGGGAGTGTATGGATGCTCTTCAGATGCAGAGTTGGGTAACCGGGGATGGGGAGCAGAGCGTAGGTCGTAGGCAGGCAGCAGGTCAGGAGCCGGGGTGGAAGAGCTGAGCGTAGGTCGAGGACAGGCGGAGGTCGAACCCAGGGCCTGGAGAGCAGAGCGGAGGTCGTAGACAGGCAGGGGTCAATACCAGGGTTGGAGAGCAGAGCAGAGGTCGTGGACAGGCAGAGGTCGAAACCAGGGGCAGGAGAGCAGAGCGGAGGTCGGGTCGGTCCGGGGTCGTCAGCGGGTAGGCAATCAAACAGGATACGGAAGACAGAGAACAAAGACAGGCAGGGAAACAGGACGGAGACACGGGAGCAGGCAGATGACAGAAACACAGGAACTACGGGAACAGGTTCAGGAGTCAGGGTCTTTAAATGCTTGCCTTGCGAGTAGCAGTAGGTTCGCGGACGGTCTGACGTGGAAGACTGGGAGACAAGGGAATAAATATACAGCAGGACAACAAACAACGAGCAACAGGTGGAAGTAATGATTGTAACAGATTGGCGTGAATGAGTGGGAGGGGCAAGTGATCAGGGAGAGAACGGGTGACACTGACAGAGAGGCATGACAGAAACCCCCCCCCCCCAAGGGACGGCCCCAGAAGTCCCAAAGAGTGCCACCACCCCGGGTGGGCGGAGGGGGGACCCGGTGGAGGGCTCAGTACTCCTCAGAGCGGTCCGAGGCCCCAGCCTCCTCCCCGGACGAAACCTGGGACCCGTCACCATCGGGGGGCAGGACTGGAGCAGGTGCAGGACGGGGAGCAGGACGGACAGCCTGCCGGGCACCTCTTGGACGCCCCCGGCGGAGAGCAGGCTGGTCGGGATGTTGCCGGTGGAACTCCGATGAGAGTCCGGTCCTCTATCCTCCTGGCGGGGACCCATGATCTCTCCTCCGGTCCGTAACCCTCCCAATCCACCAGGTATTGGATGCCACGCCCCCTCTGCTGAGACTGAAGCAGGCGATGGACCGTGTACACCAGGCCCCCATCAAGGAGTCGGGGTGCAGGAGGTGGGGGAGCTGCAGGAACAAGTGGGTTTAATCTTGGACACATGAAAAGTGGGGTGTACCTTCATGGACCCAGGCAGACGAAGCCGAACCGCCGTTGGGCTGATCACCCGCTCAATGGTGAAGGGGCCGATGAAACGGGGCGGCAGCTTGCGTGACTCCACTCGAAGGGGAAGGTCTTTGGCAGAAAGCCACACCCTCTGGCCCACCCGGTAAGTCAGAGCAGGGATCCGTCGGCGGTTGGCCCCAACCGCGTATCTGGACACTGATCGCAGGAGGGCGGCTCGGGCTCGGGTCCCTGTGCGGCCACAGCGGCGTGCGGAGGCAAACGCAGACGGGCATGAGGCTTCTCCCTCCTGGCTAGGGAACAGGGGTGGTTGGTAACCATATACACACTGGAATGGGGAGATCCCAGTGGCAGAGCAGGTGAGGGAGTTGTGGGCATATTCCACCCACAACAGTTGCTGGGCCCAGGAGGTCGAGTTGCGGGAAACCATGCAGCGGAGCGCTTTTTCAAGTTCTTGATTAATGCGCTCTATCTGGCCATTGGACTGCGGATGGAAACCCGATGTCAGGCTCACCGTGGCTCCCAGAAGGCGGCAGAACTCCTTCCAAAATTGGGAGGTGAACTGCGGACCGCGATCTGACACAATGTCTCTGGGGATGCCATGAAGCCTGAACACATGTAACTGTACCACCTGGGCGGTGTCTTTAGCAGACGGGAGTTTCGGGAGAGGAATGAAGTGGGCCATTTTACTAAAACGATCCACAACTGTGAGTACCACTGTGTTCCCACCTGACACTGGCAGACCGGTGACGAAATCCAGGGCAATGTGGGACCAAGTGCATGTAGGAACCGGCAGAGGCTGGAGAAGACCGGCTGGAGGTCGGTTGGAGGACTTGTTCTGGCAGCAGGTGTGGCAAGCCTGGACGTACTCCCGAACATCCTTATCCAAGGACGGCCACCAGAAACGCTGGGTGATCAAGCGGCAGGATGACAAGCCAGACGGGACTCATGTCCCCACTGAAGGACCTGGGAGCGCAGCTGACCCGGAATGAACAGGCGTCCTGCAGGACAGGCACTGGGCCTGAGATCCTCGACTCCCCAGGTCAGAGCCGCTACGACGCGGGAGTCGGGCAGAATGAGTGCGGATTCCTGTGTGGCGTCCTCCCTCTGAAACTGGCGAGACAGGGCATCAGGTTTCACGTTGCGGGATCCTGGCCGGTAAGAGAGGGTAAAATTGAACCTGGCGAAGAATAGGGACCAGCGGGACTGTCTGGAGTTCAGGCGCTTCGCCGATCGAACGTACTCCAGTTGTCGATCGACATCGGGCATCCGGAGAATGGGGGCTGATGTGAAACAAGCCTTGAGGGTGGCGAAGGCGTCATTGGCTGCCGGGGACCACTGGAACACTCTTTTACTGCTGGTTAGGGCAGTCAGGGGAGCAGCGACAGAACTATAATTCCTGATGAACCGTCTGTAAAAGTTGGCAAAGCCCAGAAACTGTTGTAATTTCTTCTTGTTTTCCGGAACGGGCCAGGAGGTGACCGCCGACACCTTAGCAGGATCCATCTGTACACTCCCCTCTGCCACGATGTATCCCAGGAAGGACATGGTCTCTGCGTGAAACTCACATTTCTCCGCCTTGACAAACAGTGAGTTCTCCAGGAGGCGACGATGGACCAGTTGGACATGCTGCGTGTGCTCTGTCAAAGTCCGGGAGAAGATGAGAATGTCATCCAGGTACACGAACACAAACTGGTTCAGCACATCACGCAGCACATCATTTACCAGGGCTTGAAAAACCCCGGGGGCATTAGTTAGTCCAAACGGCATTACCAAATACTCATAATGTCCAGTAGGTGTGTTAAATGCCGTCTTCCATTCGTCGCCCTCCCGGATCCGCACCAGGTGGTACGCATTGCGGAGATCGAGTTTCATGAAGACCGTGGCCCCCTGGAGCAGTTCAAAAGCGGAGGCGATCAAGGGCAAAGGGTACCGGTTCTTTATGGTTATTTCATTTAACCCACGGTAGTCAATACAAGGGCGTAAGGACCCATCCTTCTTACCCACGAAGAAGAAGCCGGCCCCAGCAGGAGACGAGGATAGCCGAATGATACCCGCCGCTAAAGCGTCGGAGATGTACTCCTCCATGACCTGTCTCTCAGGAGCAGAGAGAGAGTAGAGGCGGCCCCGGGGGGGGGGAGCAGTACCTGGAAGAAGGTCAATGGAGCAGTCATAAGGTCGGTGCGGCGGTAGAGAGGTGGCCCTGATCTTGCTGAAGACCTCCCGCAGGTGATGATAGCACCTGGGCACGTTGGACAGGTCCGGAACGGAACTTGTGGGTTCAGAGTGAGCAGGAGTTGATGCAGCAAGCAGGCAAGTCTGGTGGCAGTCCACCCCCCACTCCCGGACCACCCCGGTTCGCCAGTCCAGATGTGGATTGTGCTGGCGTAACCAGGGGTAGCCCAGGATGAGAGGCTGACCC
Source organism: Tenualosa thibaudeaui (assembly GCA_027481765.1). Lineage (NCBI taxonomy): Eukaryota > Metazoa > Chordata > Actinopteri > Clupeiformes > Clupeidae > Tenualosa > Tenualosa thibaudeaui. The sequence goes on along the minus strand of JAIFZK010000004.1, from coordinate 3,008,936 downwards.
GGAGAGCAGAGCAGGTGGAAGCGAATAGTCTCCTGATGGTTACCAGCACACCTCATCCTCACCGGTTCCGTGACCCGAGTTACTGTGCCCAACAGGTGCCCATCCAAGGCTCGAGCAGACACCGGGACAGAGAGCGGACAATCCACCAGGCCAAGCCTCCGAGCGAGACCAGCATCCATAATGTTGGCCTCTGCCCCCGAGTCCACCAGGGCGGTCAAAGTGTGGGTGGAACACTGGAGATGCAGTGCAGCTTGGAGTAGAGGTTTACCATCTTTGGAGGACTGAGAAGTCATCAAGCTCAACCGGACGCCTCCTACATCCGGTGAGCTTGTCCTTTTAACGGACATGTCGAGACTCTATGTCCAACTCCCCCACAGTACAGACAAAGGTTGGAGGCTAACCGCCGTTGTCGTTCTGTCGAGGACAAGGAGGCGCGCCCCACCTCCATAGGCTCCGGCTCAGCCCGCCCACAGGGCGATGCGGTTGCGGGCTGTGGCGACGTGATGGGTCCTCCAGAACAGCTGACGGCAGCCCGGGACGGTCGCTCCCTCTCCCGACGTCGCGTCTGGACCCTCCGATCAATGCGGGCGGTCAGGGCGATTGCTTCGTCGAGAGTTGACGGTGGATCATGGGAGACTAACTCGTCCTTTATGTAGTCCGCCAGGCTATTGAGATACGCGTCGACCAAGGCTTCCATATTCCAATTACTTCGGCTGGCAAGCGTGCGTAAATCCACAGAGAAATCTGCGATGGTTTGTCTTCCCTGCTGAATGTTCATTAAATCCCGGGAAGCCTCCGAGGAGGAGGAGCCGGTATCAAATACTTTTAAAAGTTCATCAGCGAAACAGCTGAAAGAAGCACACGCTGGCGAGCGGCGCTCAAACTCAGCCGTACCCCACAGTCGAGCTCTTCCGGACAGATGGTTAATGGTATATGCCACCCTGGCCTCCTCGGTAGAGAAGTTTCTCGGCTGCAGATGGAACAACAGGCGGCAGTTAGTGATGAAAGCCCTGACCTGCACGGGATCACCACTGAACCTCTCCGGACTTCCCACTCGGGGTTCGGAAAACCCTGCTGCGGGGGGACCAGGCATCAGCGCAGGCATTTCAGAATCCAATGCTGCTGGTAAGTACCCTGGAGGGCTTGTGGTCGGCGACACCACCCGAGTCATGAGCTGCGTGAGCTCAGTCAGCTGCTGTTGTAGCTGCTGGATCTGCTGCTGTTGCTGTTGGGACTGCTGGTGTTGTTGCTGCCCAAGCTGTAGCAGCGAGGTGATGTCTCCGGTCAAGCGGTTAATCTCCCTCTCAGAATGTTCCAGGCGCCGCATGGCGGTGGGAGGGCCTGACATGTCTTGGTCAGAGAGAGTCGGGTCGTGCGCTGGGTCCATGTTCTGGTCAGACCGTTCTGTCACAGAACAGAGTGAGTCGGACCCAAAAGCGTCACGTAAGAACAGTAAGGGAAGGGAAAGGGAGTGTATGGATGCTCTTTAGATGCAGAGTCGGGTAACCGGAGATGGGGAGCAGAGCGTAGGTCGTAGGCAGGTAGCAGGTCAGGAGCCGGGGCGGAAGAGCTGAGCGTAGGTCGAGGACAGGCGGAGGTCGAACCCAGGGGCTGGAGAGCAGAGCGGAGGTCGTAGACAGGCAGGGGTCAATACCAGGGTTGGAGAGCAGAGCAGAGGTCGTGGACAGGCAGAGGTCGAAACCAGGGGCAGGAGAGCAGAGCGGAGGTCGGGTCGGTCCGGGGTCTTCAGCGGGTAGGCAATCAAACAGGATACGGAAGACAGAGAACAAAGACAGGCAGGGAAACAGGACGGAGACACGGGAGCAGGCAGATGACAGAAACACAGGAACTACGGGGTCAGGGTCTTTAAATGCTTGCCTTGCGTGAGTAGCAGTAGGTTCGCGGACGGTCTGACGGGGAAGACTGGGAGACAAGGGAATAAATACACAGCAGGACAACAAACAACGAGCAACAGGTGGAAGTAATGATTGCAACAGATTGGCGTGAATGAGTGGGAGGGGCAAGTGATCAGAGAACGGGTGACACTGACAGAGAGGCATGACATTTTTTCACTTTTCTGAAACCTCAAAATTGTCCCCACCACTTTTTTTGATATAAACTTCACATGCGCGTATGGGTTCTGAATTGACATAAATTCTTCTTGGTTGAGTTTTTGTCACACAAACGTGGCCTTAGCTACCATTGAGAACACAGAGGCCATGTCCTCTGTATTTTTTCTATAGTTTGAAACGAGATTTATAATCCCTGTATCAAATCTACTGTCTCATTTATATCTAACTTCTCAAAAATAGAATGTTTGACGGGCGCTTGCCTACTTCTCAAAACAAGAGCATCTATGTTGGCAAAAAATCACACAGTGTGTGCTATTTATGGAATGGGCACTAAACACACGATATATCATCACTCGCATGAACTTCAATACACTCAGACAAACAAATGAGCTGCTGACATTTGTTGTGGTGAAGCAAAGATGCAATAGATCTTCTGTTAGAATGAGATGGTAAGCTCTACAAAGATAGCCTAAACACTTCTTAGCTTCAACTGTCAAAACTGCAGATACTTTCTTTGCAAATCACAACCTATCATGAACTTTCTTTTGGGAGTGGGAGAGCCACAGACACAGCTCAAGAGAGAATGACAGGGAGAGCAATTTTGATTGGCCTGTTTGTTATTTTGTGCAGACGTACCTTTACAGTCGACCTCTATCTCTCTCTCGCTAGGCTATTAATCAGTCATAATGACAGTTTCTTACAGCTCAAACAGCCTTTTGAAAAGTAACAGGCCTACACATTTCACCCTGTGTGTTTTCAGCACAGTGTAGCCTTTTTAAACAGGCTAAAATAGCTACCCTACATTTCTGGGGCTGGTTTAATAACAACTGAGTTTAACAGTTCTTCTATGTAATTCAAAGTCAGTATAATTTTTGCTGGTTAGGATGTCTAAAACTTCATATTGGAGGAATTATTTTCAGCTCATAATGCAGGAAATGCAATATTTTGGTCATGAATAAAACTGTATTGCACTGTATTAGCCCACACAAAAATGCAGCATCTTGGACATATTGTAGGTCTGTACTTTGCCCCATAACTGGGGGAAGGCTATATTTAAATCTATTGTAGGTTAGGTATAACCTAATGAATTAATTGATTGGGCCTATGATGATTTGTTAAAAAATGTGACAATGGATTAAATACCCTTTTTGTCAAATAACAGCAACAAGGGATCAGTTAAACTTACATTGTGTTACAAACTTACTTTTTTTTCTCCCATCTAGTGCCGAGCTGGTATACTGCAAACAATTGAAAAAGATTCCTTAGCCTGCCCCTTTTCTCAGTGCTCATTTCCTTCTACGGTAGCCGAGAGCAGAACGTAGACATATGAAGAGATGAAAAATTACACAATGTGGCTTTAACCTCTTTAGCCATTACAAAATAATAAACAGGAGAAAGAAACAGTCAGTTGAGAATGGTCAGGAGAAGAGGGGGAGATAAGAGTGATGTGTTGGTTAAGAAGTGATGAACACACACATGCACTAGCCAAGTAGATTTCAGACTCAAAATCATGATCTACAATTGAGTGACTTGAGAAAATGACCATGTTTATGTCTGTAGCCAGTGGCCTGCCACACACTCACACACAGGTTAGGTTACAGGTTTCACACCCCACAAACTCTCTCATGGCACAATTAGCACATCTTTCTAATATTAAAAATTTTCCCAATAGGTGAGCATGGTTGGCAACTGTGGAGCTCCCTCTACAGGCGCCGAGTTTTTAGAAAAATAGCAACAGCATTGTAAATGCCAGTCCATGTGGATTTGTTTGCAAACCAAAGCAACAAGCGATGATCATCTTCGTGGAGTTAAGTTTACTGACAAGGTAACCTAAAAACAGCGTAAAATGTTGCCTGGTGCTACTTTAAGTGCATGAAAGAAGCTTTCTTTTCGGCACAATTTCTCGCATCCTGAAATTTGAGTTACTCCGGTCAATGCAATTACCTCCTGTTTTTGAAATTTTTTGAATTTATCTTTAAAATATTTATTTTTTGAAATAAAGATTTTTTTTAAAAAAGATTTTTGAAATGCATGGTTACAAACAACAGCCAATCCGTAACACTCGGCCACTAGCTGAAGCAGCCAAAATTAATTATATTTATATACACAAAACAGCTATAGGGGCACGTATGATTACTCAGCCTGTAGCTTACAAACTATTAGCCTCGTAATTGTGTTACATTCACAAAGCAACCTGACAGTATTTTTTCGATTTGCATCGTCTTCAATTCAGCTTTGCATTCATTTGTAGATGTGATGATGCTATATGAGAGCTGTCCAGGAGCTGGTATATTCATATACACATACAGTAATCATAGGCAAAACTGTAGCCAGTCTCTACTACTGTCAGGTCTGCATCGGACCTGGTCACGGCCACGCCCCCTCACGCTACGCCACAGTCTCGCACTAGATCCCCTTCACCTGAGTTCTAATTATTGTCACCTGGTCTCCACCTTATTTAACTCTCCCCTTCACTTCACCCTTTGTCTGGTCTCGTCGATATATTCTCAGACTGCTTGCTTATCGTTGGTGTTCCGCGTTTTCCCGTAGCCATCGTTTCGTAAGTTTAGATTCTTGGTTTGTTTTGTTTTGTACTCCCTCCTGATCTTCCTTGTTTGTTACGAATACTTCCTAGTTTTCTGTTAACCTTAATAGTTGATCATTTTCAGTTCCCTCCACTTGAGAAGTGGATGTGGCTTTTGTTTGTTCTCAGATTCGTTTAAATAAATATCCCTTTGTTCATTTATTCCTGCCTCCATCCGTCTGTGTCTGACAACTACAGCATACAGCTTTAATGGTGCTCTTGCACTGCCCTCTTGTGGTACATGTACCGCTATGTAGCAGGAGGGCCTGATATTATATACATGTACACGTCTACAAGGGAGTCAGTATATACGATAGGTGATAATGCTGAGATGGCCATATTAATATGGGCTATGTAGCAGGAGGACATGAAATAATACACATGTACATGCCTACAACTGAAGCAGTTATTCATGATAGAGGCGATAATGTAGTAATTCTGACAGTACAGAACTTTCCTGACTCCTGAACCCCTTTTAATGTCTTTCCTTATGAACATTTTCAGAGTTTAATCATGACCAACAATACAATGTTATGCAACTCTTATTTATCTTTTTTTTTTTTCCAGATCGCTCGACAGCCCAACTAAAATGTGTTATTTGCAGTTACTGCTGTGTACATTCCTTTTTGTTGTTAAAGAGGAATATTACATGTGAAAAGAAGGGAGATACATCTAATTGTATATGTTTACCAGTAAACTTTTTGTAATTATTGTAAATATAATAAAATATAACCAAAAGATGCAGTGCAGTGTATATTTACTGGATAACATGAGCACTGAGAATGTGAAAAAATAGAGCATGTCTGTGTAGAAACAAAGTGTCCCAGTAGTCAAATGCTGATGCTAGGAACTGGGTGACATAGGGTACCACTGACCTATAAGCAACCGCATACTATATGACATGGTTATGGGTATTTCACAGATGCTTCCAAAGTGACATACAAAAAAAAGAACCACCACATTCTAAACAAAAATACTAAAATTTTAAATAAATTTTAAACATTTTACTAAAACAGAAGCCTAAGTCACCACCAATGACAGCATAGCGGTTAAGTAACCTGACTAGTGTGCAAGTAGCCTGAAAAGTTGTGGGTTTCAATCGCAGCTGCCACCGTTGTGCCCCTGAGCAAGGCACTTAACCCTAAGTTGCTCTAGGGGAGACTGACATTACAAAATGTAAGTTGCTTTGGATAAAACTGTCTGCTAAATGCATAAATACCAAAAATGACACTAATTTTGGTACCGTTCTATTAGGCCAATTATGGTTATTTTTTTGTAGCATTGACAATCCTGTCCAATCTGCACTATGTATGAATCAGATGCATCACAGATTAAAGTATCATTAAACTATACAGAAGTGATTTCCAGTTATGTACTTTTTGTTTGGAGAATTTTACCTGTATACCACAGGTTGTAATACTGATCTTCACTGTCTGATTAATGCTTTCCACTGAGCTTTCCCTGCACTATGTCAGACAAAGAGTTTGTAATTATGAGATTACAGTGCTTTCCCTTGCCAACCTTACCTCTCCATTAGTCAATGAATGATTAATATTGAATTTTGTGACAACATACTGAAACCTCCAGGTATTTTGAAGTGACAAAAGCATTCAACAGTTTTTTTTACTTTTGTTTGACAGTAAAGGAGAACATTTGTGATGCTACACACAGTGTTTCATATTATAAGACTCCTGTTGTAAAAAAATGTAGTTCATTCTAGCAGGGAGGCATTTCATTCTAGGTGACATTGTCACCTGAGACTTAACATTGTTTCAGAGTCCTTATGGATGGTTGGATAGATAGATAGATAGATACATACTTACACACATACACACATACACACATACATACAGTACATACATACATACATACATACATACATAGACTGACAGATCAATACTTTATTTATTACGATGGACGTTCAAGATGGATATGGGTAAAATATCTGTTCTCGCCAGATGGCAATTAACTGAGGAAAGTGCTGGCAAGTACACCACCAAAGTCATGTTGCTGCTGGCATCCAAGGGTTGCTGCAGGGGCGCAGGCCGGTGTGTTATTGCCTGGGTGAGGGTGTATGTTGTGTGAAAGACCCCAGGTGACATCACTGATGGTATTCGCTAGCATAGCATCAAGTGCATGATGTATCTAAAATACTTAATAGTGAAGTTTGTTTTGTAGCAGTTAATGAAACCTTTTAGGTGGGTCAACTGCATACTGTGAAGGTTGTGTTTTTTTTCTGAACTATTACCACAAGCATGCAGGAAGCCTGTTGGTTTCCGGTTGTAGAAGATCCTTCACTTTGCTTTTGTACAAAAAGGGCATGTCACTTTTGATGCTTGGTACACTTTGTTCATCTACAGTTCACACGCACCGTGAAACTGGTCTGGTACGAGTCTGGTATAAGTCCTTAGAGAAACTGCAGGAAATCTGGTCACTGCTGTACAACATGTATGTACACCTGTATGACAACTATTTTTCATGATGTGGTATGCTGTTTTAAAATGTTGTAAATGTAATGGTATAAATGTTGGTACACTCCCACAGGTTGCTTTGAATGTTTGTTTGACTTATACTGATGTGGAAATTGGACCAGAAACCATTTCTTTTTTAAATATTTTAATACATTTATGTTTTGAATTATGCCTGTAAGTAGCCTGAAAATAAACTTTATCCAGAAACTGATTAGTGCCTTTTCTACATAAGGACTGGGGATTCACATTTTATTAGCTGTTGATGAGGGACCAAAAGCTGAAAGACTAATGTTGGCTGTGTTATTACAGACAAGGGCTGAAGGGGAGTTTAAAGTATTGAGTCTTGAGGTAGAATACACTTCAGACGTTGCTGATTGGGTCATAAAATTGTTCAAAAAGGATTTTGTTTGAAAATATTTAATTAGGTTTATTTGAGTTTCCTACCATCTTTGGTAGCATGTGTTGTAACATCATTTTGGGGAAATTGCTTGTTATTTCTAAGATGCACCATTCATGTACATTTCATATAGCCTGCATGTGGAGTTTTGAAGATTTTCAGTTGTTATACTAATGAATGATGTCAGAGTCTGAAATAAGAGTTAGTTGCATGTCGAAGGGTCTTATAGGTCTATGTACTATTACTATTAGAAATGAGTATTGTCTTGACTTATCTGTAGGGCTATGCAAAGCTTATTTTAGTCCTTGTGGTTATTAGTTGTGGTGCGGAGGAGGGGAAATAGTGAATTCTTCCTTGAATATACGTTGGGTAATAGCAAATAGTAATAGGAAATCCTTTATGTCATCATCGTACCTTTATGTTACTAATGAAACCAATGATATTTCCCATAGATTAAATCACTTTTAAATCTTACACAACACAAGACCATCATTCTCATAATTTATTATGTGATTAGATAGAATATACATTAACAATAAATAAATAAATAAATAAATAAATACATAAATAAATAAATAAATAAATAAATAAATAAATAAATAAATACATAAATACATAAATAAATAAATAAATAAATAAATAAATAAATAAATAACACATTCTGTATCTAAAAGCTTATTTTGCTAGTGCTTCAGAGATTTTGAAATTTAAATATCCATAGCTTCTGATACCATGATGCATTGCGAAGGAGGTTTTCTCCCGATCAGCCAGACATATCTCTTTGGACCAGAAGCTTCATGTTCTCCAGAAAGTCCTGCAGTGGTTTCTGTTGGTCACAGTCTGTTGTGGTAGTTTTCTTGTACTATGAATAGAAACAACCATGATTTCATGTCATTTGGTTAAACACACAACCTGTTGTTAGATCTTGAAATCTGCAGTACAGCACCTACCATGTCATTCATCAACAATTCCATGAGTCCCAGTTCATCTAAGATTACATCTTCTGAGCACTGACATTTAGGTCCCACTGTTTCCAGTTCCCTTCTTACACAGTCCAAGCTGTCTAGTAAGGAGCCACTCTGTGAGGAAGAAAGATAGCGTATCTATATTATGGTGAAATGAGACTAATATAATGATAATATAATGTTATACACAGTGCATGTAGACTACCCCTTTTCCTTTGTGGGTACATATTGTTCTAATAAATAACCCCTTAAAACTTCAAATGCCTCTAGAAACAAATCATCATGGCTTCATAGTATACCAATTATGTATGAGAGTAAATTTTTCATCCTTACAGAAGAGATAGTGTTGAATTTGGCTTGTGGTCCCTGAATGAAATGGAAAAAAAGCAAAACATTGATTAGGAATGTAAACAAGCTTTTTTTCTGAATTGAAAATACTGCCTTAGATGTTACTTACACATGGTATGTTTAATTTAATAAGATCATCAATCTTAGCCAGCAACTCCACTTTTCGTCCGTCCAATGGGTGAGAATTGACACCAATACAATGAAAGATGGAAAGCATCACAAAGGTAATCCAATACATGATGTTTGTGTTCTGAAATCTTTGCAATAATACTACAATGACAGATGTGTCAGCTTTGAAAATGTATGAATTTGTCTGGCAGACATCCCAGTTTGGTTTGGCTTATAAACCGTGTGTCATGGAATTTTAATGGGTGGGTAAATTCATATTACAAATGGCAACAGCTGCCTAACTTTCCCTGATGACAGGTGCGCATGATGCGGTGGTTTTCAAAAATTCCTATGATGTTTAACAGTGCTGTGGACTGACCCTTGAATTTGCATTTGAAATTACTCTTATCACAGAGCATACTGGTATTAGTAATACTAATATAGTATTGTTGTTAAGAATCACATACGTTGTTTGCAAAAATACTACACCGGACTGATGCTAATCCCATTACCCTCTCCCTCACACCTCTTACCTGTCTCTCTCTCTCTCTCACTGCATCTGTTCTAACTGGTTTACCCACTAGCAAAATAAATTTGTAAGACTTGGGTTTGAAGATTATGGTGGATAGGTGCAATGGGTGCATGATTTGCACCAAAAAGTTTGGGATAAATTAGTAGTTTGGGATAAATTAGTAGTAGTAGTAGTAGTAGGTTTGTGCCTATAGTGATTTTTGAGTGAACAATACACACACATCACGCATACATTATATTTACTTTTCCATACATTTTTGTGCATTGCTGACACACTCAGATACTACACTAAAGTTTTAAGTTCAGACTGGAGTGAGAATAGGTAATTAATTGCTGCGTAATAATTGTTAATGGGTAACAAAACTATTTGAAGGACACCAAAACAGTCAGTTCAGTGCCCTGATTTCAATTCCACTGAGTGAGAATATAGGAACTTAAGATCAATGTTCATGATAGAACACCCCATATATTAATGACAGGGAACTATTTAATATGAAAACATAGATCCCACAACAAATATGCCAATCCAGGTAGGTCCTAAAATAAGTTCATTCTGAGCCACATATAGGCCACGTGGAGCTGGACTGTATATGCCAAACAGAAAAGACCAAACCTGTATGGAGCAACATACACACTGATGCCCCATGTGAAGTAGATGTGTGAAAACTAAAACATGTGAAGATCACATAAAGGTGCCGTTTCCTGTCCTGAGCACTTCCTGTTGTTCTCGGGTTAAAGAAGATTTGTCACATACATTGAAATACTACTATAAGACATGTAGCGAGATTGGAGATTGCAAATTGCAAATTAGCTCAATGAAAAAAAAGAAAGGTATAGGAAAAGTAAAAGCAAAAAATGGGCATTAGTTACGTTAGTTACTAGGTATTCGTCAAATATTAGCAAATGCAATACTGTATGGATATATGAAAAATGGATATATAAATGGTTCGTGTACGTCGCGGCCATCCGATTTCCATATTGAATTTAAAAAATAAAATCATCACCCTATACGCAAAGATACTGCAGAACATCAAACATCTCAGGTATTTTTTTTTTCTTTAACGAGGGGTACGCTTCCAGCTGCAGTCTGTTTATCGTTGGCAACCATAATAAGGGCTTGTCGAAGCTATACAGCGCTACGCGATCTTTTGGAATAACGGAACACAAAACATTTTTATTCACACTGTGGCGAACACCACACCTCTTCAATAGCTTTCGCCACTTCGGTTTCTAATAGCCTGTCGGGGCACAAATCAGTTGCGCGCAGTCCTTGCTCTGAGCACCACCGCCGTACATTCCTCTCTGAAAAACCTCTTGAGGCACCAAAGTGGCCCGTCAGTGCTGCAGCTATATCGCCACAGGCCATCCCACGTAATATATTGTCTTTTATAAAATCCGAGAACTGATCTAAAGACATGTTGCAATTTAGGTGGTCTTCTCCGTTTTCTGTTTTTTATTTTTAAATTCAAAACGGAAATCGCGACGGACCATAAAGCCAATGTAGAATGTTGCTGTATTGTGTTTAATTGTACAATTAGGATTTTTTTGATCCATTCAATGCAATGATCCAATTTTTTATATTATTGATGGGTCCTGCTCTGGTACAGTATCCGCTGAGTGCACCCCTTTCAGGGATGGAGGTGAGCAAAACCGTTGTTGTTGGGACAAGAAATGCAGAGAGGAAAACTTTGACCTGTACAGCTGAATGCATGTGACAGACAGTGTATGACAAAAGTGAACAGGTTTCTGATGCAGGATAATGAAAGACTTCACAAGGTAGTGAGTGGAGGGCCAATAAGGACACAAACCAAGTAAGATCAGGCTTATGTAAATAGCCAATAGAATTACCGAAATGAGTAAGTCTTCGTAACAATGTTAAGAAAGCAGTAGTGAATGTGGTCTAACGGTCTAACAGTGGTCTTGGCTGGCCTAAAAACAATCCCAATGCCCCAGTGCAGTGATGGGGACACTGCTGTAAGAGAGTTCGGCCTTCAGATGAGATGTTAAAGAAAAAATCTGGAGGCCATCAACACATATCCATATTTGTTGCTGAGATATGAGCTCATATATCATTTGATGGCCTTGCTGCCAATTTTGATTCGGTTGGAAGCTTTGGAAAATTGAAACGGCAGTAGGTAACCTTTATGTCATTTGGTCAGAGAGACCCTTTCTACCAAATTTTATGAAGAACAGACACATTTTTTGACCTTTGGGTTTATGGTTTAAATGTTACATTCATGGATGCAACTCCAGCTTTGACCCATTAGTGGCAGTAGATCACATGAATTGCAGACCTGAAACTTGATATTGAAAGTTAGGATAACACTTTACTTAAAGGTAAAGGTACATAAGAGTGACATGAGCCTGTATTAAACATGACATGACATGGATCATGAACATTAATGACTCTTTTTATTAATGTTCAACTGTTGACATTAAGTGTAATTCAGTTTTTGTAATGTAAAGATGCAGACATTACAAAAACCAAATGACACTTAAAAACAGCCATATCATGTCATGCCACATGTCATGTCATGATTATGACAGGCTAATAGGCAGATCATTTAGCTTGACATAAGTACATTTTTCCAAAAAGAGTATATTTTTGTCTTATTTTGGAAAAGGAATTTTTTGCTGTGTAGTCCCTTCAGACCAATGTACCCCCATGACCCATCTCGCTCCTTTGAGTTTGACACTATGTCTGGCCACTGCTACATTGTCCAGCCATAATTCCTGATAACCGCCTATAGTCTGACTACCATATAATGTAAAGTGGAATAATACTCCATTATGAACTATTATGAACCTTAACTAAAACCATAGGCAACTTGTAGTCTGTCATGGTTACTACTGTCATTTTTCTGCATGACCCCTGGCAGTTGGGTTAGCCTCTTGAGTCGTGGATCTGCCCAAGGTTTCTTCCTAGATTAACTGAACATAAAGGAGTTCTTCCTTGCCCCTGTTGCTCTTGGGTGCTCCTTCTGTGAAGCGCCACAAGACAAAACTATTGTAAAAGGCGCTGTATAAATAAATTTTAATTGAATTGAATAGCCAGTACACAACAATTTTTTGGAAGCATTTGTAATGTGTTTGTGCACAACTGAGGGGGGCCTGGGGGTCCTCCCCAAAAAACATTTTGAAAGATTAGATGTCATTAGATGCATTTTGGTGTATTTTCACAGGTTTGTTAGATATCTTATTTTTATAGCATTTAATTCATAAAGGTAGAATACATTAATTCAACCCTAACACCCCTCCTATCCGTATCATCCCAAGCCCTGAACCAAAGAATGATTGAAATGGAAGTTTTAATTCGTTCTCAGTTGTAGCCTGCAAAATTGACAATTGAAATTAGTTTTCTCCTTTGCAGTTTACTTCGAACTTTGTAAATGCATCAGCTAGCTAACTAACAGGCAAGTTAGTCAGTAGTCAGTATAACATTGGTATAATAGCACTATAAGAGATTCTAGCACAGTGCACTACTATTTTGCTACATTGTGTCAGATTCATTTCATCCACTTTCTTTATTTCTGTTATTGTTTTATTCCTTTCATCTATTTCGTTCTGTCTTTCTTAATTTGTTTATTTCATTCATTCTATCATTCAAAGCCTTAACTTTGCAGGCCTAACTTCTGTTTAGATGCATGCCTGTAAATGGTACTTAGGCTGAGGATTCTCTATTCAGATTCAACTATGGATATTTTTAGGCCTGGACATTCAAGCCTATAGCCTCAGATTTCAGGATCTAAACTTTGTTTTTTTAACTCAACAAACATATTATACAACAAACCTACGACAAACTATAGCCTAAAGTACACAGAGACACTCACTCAGCCCACAAATAGGACAGGAAGACAGGAGATGTGTTCTACAAATAATGAAAGCCTAATTGCTAAAAAGGAACACTTGCGATCTATGAGCTTCAGTCATTTATTTCTGTCACATCTCCTGTGTAGTGCTCACTAACCACAGTAACAGGCCACAAAACTAACTGACTACTGAGCCTCTTCATGCTACTACAGACCTTGCCTCTCTGCTGACAAAAGCATCAGGAGGATTCTTTCTCCCCATCTATCACATTGACTTAGATGCTCAAACAGCCAGTTGAGACATGAGGTCACAGACTGCATTCGTGGTTATTGTGCTTGCAGGGTCAACTCTGGGTAAGTCTATGGTCATGATACCAATACATTGTGACATTAAGTTGACTAAGTAAATCACTTGAGTGCTGCAACACTCTGGAATCGTGACTGAAAGGCAGAACTTGTTAATGCTTATGATCAACAGTTTCCACAGTTACCTTCAAAGTCTACAAAGTGTTTTGTTCTGGGAGGTTTAGAGGCTACAGTATGTTTATCTACCATCTTGACAGTAAAATGTATTATCAGTATAAATCAATGAATTTGTATGTCACAGTGCTATGAAACCTGTAGGTAAGTGGGCAAAATATTTTAAGCAATAGTTTCTCATATTTGTTTTAACAGGAAAAGAGGCCACCTGTGATGCTACACAGGATGTTTTGTGTCATGGGACTCCAGGACAACCTCTGTATCTACAGCTAATCAGAACAACCAGTAAATTCTCACTGCACTTTCAAAGAAAACAGAATAACAGTGATAGTACCAGGATTTGCTAAAGACACAGTTACCTTTTACATCTCCACCTCACTGATTCAGCAGAGATGGACATTTTTCTCTGACAATGGGTCCTTGATCATAAAGCCTTTTGAGCACACCGATATGGCAATCTACACAGTACAGACATACCTGACAAATGGTACCTTGGTGGCAAGTAACACCATAGAGTTGCTAATAAACAGTAAAGTATTGTTTTACCTTTTTACACAAATGGATATGTGTTTTAATTGTTGTTAATAATATGTGAAAATGATTGCTGGATTCTGTGTATATAGAGATCTCCAAACCAAGCAGAATAGTAAAAGGAAGAGTAAAGGAGGAAAATCGTCAATTATTCTACAGTGAGAAAATTATATTATTGTGGCTTTTTGGTTATTATTGTTACCCTGACAATTAATAATGCTGTATGCCTGTGGACATCTTCTGATTTGTGTAATTTTGTGTATTTCTTTGTTTTTTATTCTAAGCCATTATGGTAGTCTCGGAGTCTTCTTTCTGTGTTTGACTATATCAGGAGGAATATACATCGTCTGCAAAAGAAGTGCAGTGAACTGTAAGAGACGTTAACATTTAAAAATGGTCCTTGTCTTATTGTTTCATTTTTAAGCCTGAAAAACATGAAAACATTACAAATATTCCACACCTGAGTGGCATTAATAATAGCCTACATGTAGATATTATCACCAGCATATTTGAACATGTCTGGCCAAGCATGTAACATGCCTCAACTATATATTTGCATTGGTTATTGCTAGTAAAGCTGTAGGTCATGGATTTGCCACCTCTAGTCATATTTTCTCTTCTCTTTGTCTCTCTTTCCTTGGTACAGCTGAGCATCAGAAGCTGGACTTGAAATCTGCTGAAGTGTCCATGATGAAGAGTCAGATGAAGCTGCCAAGGCAGAGTGAGAAGAGAGAGAAGACAAATGACTACGGAGAGCTGGAAGAACAGGAAGCTCACACACCTGTGCAGCAGGAGGATGGGAGGGAGGAGGTAGGGGAGTACGTGGAGATGGAAAAGCATGATGCTCACACACCTGCACAGCCAGAGGAGTGTTGTTTTCTGGTTGTCTATGATGACATAAAGTAGATGCTAGAACGATCAATCAGAAATTAGCTTTTGCGATCCTTGCCATCTCTTAGAAACATTAGAAATGGACTAATAATTCAACTTTATTACTGATAAATGTATTTTTATGATAGAAGTTATTTTTTAGTTTAAAAGGTAATGCTCATTATTTACCAACAATTGGACAGAAAGCTAGAGCCGTCTAATCTTGTGCTCGTGGTAATGATTACATTTCAGAATTTTGACATTACTTCTCCTTTAACTTTTAACTCCAATCCGACATCCACTTGTTTGGGGTAGAACTGCAAAATGCAAGGACTGAAGGCTAACTGCATGCGTGAAGCAACGGCATCAACTGAGAATTAGCACTGAAAACACAATGTCAGGAAGTGACTGGCTGAAGATAGGCAGATAGCCGGGTATTTGTGAAGAAGGGGCCAGGAGATAATATTAGGCCAGATTTTGTTTGTATTGCTATTGCTATTTTTAAGCAAATTTGATATATTTTATCTCTCTTTAAAGCAGATACTGATCTTTTAGTTTATATCAAAAAAATTAAATATTTTTATTTTTACAAAATATAGGCTGCATTCACCAGCTTTTTGAACCATATGCACTTAAAACTGCTTAGTGCCACTGATGAAACTATATTTGTATTAACTGGTTTACAAATATCATACAGGTATACAGAAATCTACTTTTGAATAATCATTAATACTATTTTCTTTTTCATTAAATTTATTGCCTGTGCCTGTGTATTGTTCTTTCTTGCCAAGCTGAGTTGATATATATTGCTAATAAGGCAGTTGCATTATTTTGCAATCTCAGCCTGAAGTCAAAAAACATTATTGCCTCATTTTAACATCACAATGCAAAGAAATCTACCACATACCTGGCAAGTGTATCTCTTTAAATGTTGCTGGCAAACTAGTTGTTCTATAGTAGGTAAGGAATCAGATTCTGTAGGCCAAAATAATGTGACACAATGTAGCAAATCTCAATATTGTAACAATTGAGCCATACCGACTACTTGCTTGTTAGTTAGCTAGCTGATGCATGTACAGAGTTCAACCTAAGTAAACAACAATGGAGAAAATAATAAAACCAAATGTCTTTCAATAAGTGGAGTACATAAGTGAAAGTGAATTACTTAATTAACAGAATCATGGCCAGCAGACACATAGCCTAATGTTAGCTTGCCCACAAAAAGGACAAATTAGGCTATGCCAATTTTGCAAGCTCCAAGTGAGAATGAATTAAAACTTCTGAAAATCAGAGTAGCCTAGATGACATTGCTCAATTCCAGTGTCCCTTCTAAGCTCTTGGACCTCAAAGACTTAATAACTTGGCATGACTCAGTCGTGAAGCCAAGTTATACCAGTCTTTGGTTGAGGGTTTGGGTTTTGGACAATGATGATGAAATAAGGTATCTAACAACCTGTGAAAATACACCAGAATATCTATGAAATGCCGGCTTTGTGCACATTTAAACTGTATCCTGAATATTATCAACACTGGGTTAAGGGGTACTGAAGTGCATGTAACCACAGTCATTCTTTTACACCACTCAAGGCTAATTTTGAATCTCTTGCCTCTCTATCGTGTGTGGCAGTTGTCGGCCAATGCGACGCTGTCTGTCTATTATTATTTATTTAACACACACACACAAAAAACCGTTTTTGGCACCCTCTATATTTTTTTCACTATTTTTGTCCAGACCACGAATATAAGATAAGATGACTCCTCTTTTTTCAGAAGTATTTACAGAAAAAAATCTTATATTCGGGCTAATATGTTATTTCTAATTAATCTGGGGAGCTGGAACGCAGTTCCACAGCATTTTGGCCCTCTTTCACCCCTGGTTATACATACATCAAAATACAGTCATCTGACAAAAAGAGGAGCTTTTCATAACTTTGCTTTCGTTTGCAGGGGCTGGAGTGACACAAGAGAGCTCTTGGAGTGACACGTAGGAAATTAATGGAAACGCAGGGTAGATAAACACAAGCAAAAGTCGCTGGAAACCTATAGCCTGGGACCTTTCCTAAAGTCGGCATCATAGGCAGACTTTGCTAAAGGGAATTGCCCACAGGTCATAGCTTTGTGTCGTGAAAGTCTGGGGAAGTATGGAAAGGACAAAAAAGCACCTGCGAAAAATTTCCATGTAACGGAAACGGAAATGTGGTTACAACATGACTTTAGTGTTAATTGAATGATTTGAGTCAGTCAAGTCCTTGAGGACTCAGGTCATAAACTCAGGTCATGGAATTTATGGTAAGAATAGGGGTTTCCCCGGTGTCCTGGCAAAAGTTCCAATCTGGCTTATTCAGTCTGCCTCCATTAACATACTGCAGTGTAATTGGCTCATTCATTCCCACACTCTCCAGCTCAAGCTGGTATGTGGTGAGCGTTCTGCAGAACCATGGTGCATAATGGCTACTATGCATCACCCAGGTAGGTGCAATACATTGGTGGTGGTAAGTGAGTGTCCACTGTCAAAACACTTTAGGCGGCTATGTCTTTAATGTGTAATTTTTAATGTGTAATTTTTAATGTGTAATGTAAAATAACATAACTATCAAATACATATATCACATATCATATTTTTACAGATATGACAAATGAACACTGCTAGAGTGAGGCAAAATGCATAGCATTTATAGATATTATCAAATTTTCTGGCCTGAGCCAACTGTACATGGATACTGAATAGTGCCTCTTTCCTGACGACTGCCATTTGTAAAATGTTGCACATTAATCCTTCTAAATGCTTTGCACATCTAGTAATAAAAGGTGCACATAACTATTTTCCATTCTCACTATTGCAAACATACATTTAGAGAGTTCTGATGATGTCATACCATGACTTGGCCCTGGAGCCATATGTCATTTTTCACACTTCTTTTCAAGGGGTTTCTTCAGTGCTCATCAGTGTAATATCTGTAGCTCTATAGGATAGTGTACAGCTAAGTGACAACTCCTGATGTGTGGAACACTTGCAATCTGTCTCAACAGTAGATGGCAGCATTACAACAGCATAAGACTATAAAGTTGTTTTTTTTATCACAGTTCAGAGCATCACTTTCCACATATAAGTACAGTACAGTAAACACCCTATGTGTGTGTCAGAAGTATCATCAGAAGTATTATCAGAAGTACCCCCCAGTAATCTAGTTGCCTTTAAATCAAATCAAAATCATGTTGTTACCTCATAAGTTTGTGACCCCAGCTTGCAGGAGTGTTTGGTGCCCTGTTTAGTGCCCTAGGTGAATGCCCCCACCACCCCCCAACCCGCTGCTGTTTGAATGCCATTTTTACGTAGTTCAAGGCAGATAGAGGTTTTCTATGCTCATGTTTCCCAGAAGTCAACCTGCTGCTAGACTCATATATGTGTTGAAGTGTGAAAGTACTATGTTGGATCATCAATGATCTGAGCAGTAATGCAATACTAAAGATGTTTTCTTATGGTTAAGAATAAACCCCTTTGAGTCCAACTTATAGTTGAACACTGTGTATGTTCAACTAATCAATACATGATCTACAGATCTTTCCTGCCATATCTCCTCTTGTTAAGCATGAGAGTCATCTTAGTAACTGAACCTGAAATGACATCTGTTATAAACAGTTAAACAATCTCCTTACATTTCTCAAAACACGACCTTTAAAACAAATTACAATATTTCAATCTTGTCTTTTTTCACAGCTGTCATTCTGTTCATTGTCAAAACAACACATAAAGCTCACTCACATATACACAATACACACAGAGCCTGAACTTCAAAGTCTCTGAACTCTGTAGGAAGCCTTATCTATCTCACACTTCTGGTACTGCAGAGGGGAGAAGCTGAAGTGGGACTGTTGTCTTCAGGTGGGTAAAACCTGGTTTTACATGAACTGTGGAACATTTTTTTACCCCTTACTCCATCCCTTTTTTTTCTTTTCCTCCCCTCACTTTACCTTCCCTACGTCACCTGTTTATGTGTTTCTGCTCTACCTGAGCCTCTGGGGTGGCTTGGTTGGCCCAATCTGGGCTGGATGTCAGCTGAGACTGGTATTGGATGGTGCTGTGAAGATTGTATTTGTGGTTTTGGGGGTCTCCACTGGTAGTATGCAACACACCTATGCACTACGCATTAGGAAGCACACCTCATACATCCACCAGTAACAAGAACAACATGATAGACTAGGGTGAGGGAGGCATGTATGTGGATGCCTTTGCAGGGGTTTGGGGAGCCCTGGGCCCTGCTGTACACACCACCTCCCCTCTGTCCCCTCATCACGGCATACCTTGGGCAGGGGTGGGCCGCCACCATAGTCATGAATGGGTGCTGAGGTAGCTTAAGTTAACCAGATTATCTACCTATCTATCTATTATCTTTTATCACGATTAATTAGCATTATTATGCATAGTGTTATTATTGTTATACATAAATGAACAAATATAATACCCTTCTGCCCCGACACCCGCTTCATCGCAATCCAGCCTCCGCTTCATCGCGATCCATACGCACGCTGTCACAAACACCCATACACTATCCCACCACCCCTAGCTCAACTCCCAAACTCCTCACAATCCCCGCACTCCGACACGCACACATTTGCCTTACCCACCCTGGCCACTCTCCCTAACACACACAAATGGCCCTCTCGTTTATCTCTGTCAATTATGTCTCTCTATTAATTAATTCTATCAACATATCTGCAGTACTGTCTAGCCTCTGTTTTAGTTAGTGTCTTGTACATGTGTCATTTGGTTGCACTTTGTCCCTGTAACTTTCTTCTTGTTGGTAAATAAAAAAAAAAAAACCCTTCTATGAGCCCAAAGTCTATGTGCCCAAACTGCCCTGTTCAGATTGCAGGTCATCAATCTGCTCGCCTTAGACTCTTCTGTCCTTCAGTCAGAGCCAGGACTACAAGCGGTTTGCCCTGTCAGGGCATTGTGCATTTATACAGAGTGCACCTGCCCCTTTCGGAGGTCGGAGCAGCTCTTTGTGTGTTTTGGTACAATAGCCCATGGGAGGGTTTTGTCAAAACATCTGGTGTACTGGCATGTCCAGGTGATAGGGCTGGCATATGAAGCAGCAGGAGTGCATCGGCCCGAAGGGCTGAGAGCCCACACTGTGTTAAGGAGCATCTCTGCATCATGGGCTGTGTGGAGAGGGTCTCTGAGCAGTCTCTGAGGTCTCTGAGAAGGACGTTTGTCTGTCAGCCAGCTGGGCCAGTGGCTGGGTGTCTGCAATGTTGTGTAAGGGCCAGTGTAGACACCTGTCCTCCCTTATGGCTGGAGAGTGTATAGCCACATTCACTCAGTTCAGTCTGCCATGTGGGATGTATAGCACCGTGTTCAGTGGCTGTGTTGTACACATGTTCCCAATAGGTGGTGTTAAAGTGCTTTGACTGAAAGAAAATGTTTGGTTACTGTAAAGACAGTCCTAGTTAGAGCAGTGGCGGTGCATGGCCAATTTTACAGAGGAGGCCTGAGAGATCGCAAGCTACTGAATGACGTCACGCCCATATATGTCAGTAATGAATTTAAATACAAATTAGCAGGGGCGTTGCTAGCTAACATTCGGGGCTATACCACAAAAGTTAGACTCACGTCGGGCCATGCTGAGTGGTTTGATGTTTAAATTAAAGATAGCCTGTAAGGAAATGAATGTCTCTTTTGCCAAAGTGCACCAAATACACCAGCAGCCAAAATGTGACATTAAAATAGCATGAAACAACTCCAATGTGATGTGAAGCCCTACGCATAAAGAAGAAAGACTACCAATATTAAATTTGTAACATCTTGCGACAAATTATTCTAAAGTCCTCAACACATCGTTTATCAAAAAAAAACTCTGGGTCATCGTCGCCATCCATCGTGACAGGTTCAACCCATATACTGTATGGTTCAACCACTGACTGTATATAATGTAACATACAGTCTATGGGTTCAACTTGTCTATGATTGATGACATACTGGTGAGGGAGGCACACTGAAGCTGGCCTTTTTTACTGTTTATGGACCTTGATGAGGGTTCGGCGGCAAACCGAGCTTCAATTTGGCTAAAACCTTTAGGTAGGGAGGCCAAGTAAAACTGCCCTCCCTAGATGGCAGTATTTCACCAGTTATACTCTAGCTAAACTAGGATAGAGCTGAGCACTGAAACGTAACGTAGGCAATAGCCCATAAATGTAGTGTTCAGGGGCGCTGTTCTGCTTGCTACTCCAATAAAAGAAAAACAGGACAACAGTAAGTTTAACACGGCAAATTTGGAATCTAAAATGTTTGTTATTAATCTAAACTCCTGAATATTTCTTTATTGAATATTTATGAGGAGGCCATGCCTCCCTTGGCCTCCAGGAGAAAACGCCACTGAGTTAGAGAGAGTTCTGCAGAATGCTATCACCAAAGGCGTTTTTCTTTGGCATGCAATACTATCTGAATGCATCCAGAAACAATTCCAACAAAGCCTGCTCGGAGGAAGACGCAATGTTGAAAGGGTGTTGTATACCTCTAGAGTATCCCCTCTGACCATGTGCACCATAATAGCAATTTTCACCGGATCATTCTTTTCACCCACACCTGCGGCTGTCATGTACAGCTTATAGCCTTGCTCCCAGTGTCGCCAATTCTCACTTAAATTGCTGGTGAGCACACGCAGTGCAAGGGGCTTGAATAGGCCAATGTTGTGGCCTTCTGATTAAGAACAAAACCATATGAGTCAAACTTATAAGTGAACACTATGTATGTGACTGCAATATGCTGCAGCAGAAATGGTTTTCTTGAACATGCAAAGCATACAGTCATCAGGGATATCAGAGGGGGTAAGTCCTCCTCTCTGTAAGTTATCAAGCATGCAATCTCTATGTGTTTGCCTATTCTGGATCCATGTTTGAGGGCTGTGTCTTGTGTCTTGTAAAAGATACCACTGTCATGGAGAAGCTTTATTTTCTAAGATGCAGCCTCATTGTCATATTTGCACAGATACTTCTAATAGTCATTGAGCTCATTTGAGTCAAAACTGGAAACTGACCTCCAACCCTTTTCAGACTAGAGCAAGCATAACAAACCTATCTCCTTGAGAGTTATGAGCATGAATCTAATGACTGGGTTGTTCGCTTTATAATCTTGGTTGGTCAGTAAGAAAAAATAAGAAGAAACTCCTGCACACTGTCTATTCAGCATAGGAATTATTTATACACAACATTTCAGTCCTTCCTCAGGTTAGCCAAACTTAATGAGGTATAGATGATGGGTCACCTCAATTGCGCCTGTTCGCAAAAAGTTATTCCTTGGATTCATGTTGCAATTGGTTCCATAGATGATGTCAAACATGTTTGATTCAGTCTTATTTGAGTCAACAATTTTCACGACACCCCTTAGGTCTCATTCAGACTGAATAGGGCCTTAGGCCTGGTATTCAAGCAATGCATGGCAGTCATGCACACCTGGTGAAAATGTATGGGTATTAAAGGGGCAATGAGCAGGAATTTAGGGATTGTTTTTTACTTATTAGGGAAATCATATTTTCTTTGTAAAGAGCCACTGGTTTAATGATGTCTAAATGGGAGAGTTTCAGAAAAGTTCACTTGCTTTTTTTTCAGAATATGCCATTTTTAATCATTTGTTACTACTATATCGGGACAGTCGCATGTTCACATTAGTTCACATGAAGTCATTATGAGTTCAGAATGACAGAAGGCTGCAAACGTCACCAACAGGAATGAATGGGATAAACAAAATGTTTCAAAACCGGTCCCTTACTCCCCCCTCCCTGGTCACGAGATTCATAGTGAATGCTGCAGTCAGCAGTGGAGTAGACATTAGGCGAATTCAAGATTCATGCACTTCAAAAGTTGGCCTATGTTTGCGATAGTTCAAATTTTACAAAGAGGATACACTCACCTGTCTTGAGGAATAACACACATTTGCGCATACACTATCCATTCATAATGCATCATGTAATAAGGTATAGTCAAACTGTTTGGTAACAGTTTGATTTATTAGGCTATGAGTTGTTGTCAAGTAAAAAGTGGCATGTGAGCAGCATGGGTTGCTGACATATTTTAGTTTTGTGTGATTTTGTCATCTGGCCTATAAAGGCATCAAATGTTGTATTGTTGCACTTGCCTTTGCTCTTTTTGTTGATTGTTGACATGCATGTATGCATATGTCCGATCCCAGGAGTAAATGAAATAAATGTAAGCTATATCCCATAAACACATTATGTCGTCTTTTGGTAGGCTAAACTAAAATCACCACACCACCCACACATCTCTGAGAGAGGATATTGCTGCTTCAAATAGGCTACAGCCTCTTTGCTCCTTCATGTCCCAAATGCCCTTTTGAGAAGACACACACTTTCTTTTTAATCAGATTACTCACAGTGATTTTTGTGAGAATTTGCTTTGAATTTACAAAAAATATAACATTAATATGCTCTACATCCATGTTGCACCCATTCATATTGGTGAAATATCACATACCACATATCAAATGAACAGGAGTTCCTACCTAAAGGGACAATGGCGGCCACTAGGGACCACCAGGACTCAAACACCTAAAATCCTTATAATGACTGAGATGAGAATCTAAAAGTAAAAGTAGCGAAATTACACAGCATGCAGCTCCTTTAAAAGGATCCAGACTAAAAAGCGCCTGCTTTTTTAACAATTTTAAAAAAATTTAATGCTTTTGTTTTTATTAAAATGTTGAGAAAATCCCTTCATTTGTTGTCTCAATGGATTCTGGGTAAAAAGTGATATCAGAAGATGGAAAACAAGAAAAAGGCGCAAGTAATCCAACAAAGGTTCCAAAAACTGATCCGGGAAAAAACACAAAAAACACAAAGATCAATAAAGTTCAAAGTCTCTCAGGGATTAAACGGGAAGGAGGGAATCACAAAAAACTAAATATCCAATTTGTTAAGAGGCAATTCAAAACCAAAAGTATCCACAAGGCGCAAAAAGACTCAAAAGGCTCAGAAAAGGCAAATACAAGAAACAGGGACCAGAGTAAGCACAGGAAAAACAGAGATTGAAAGCAGGTAACAGGCCAGGAAACAGACTTACAATCAAGGTACACAGTCAGACCATCAGACAGGGAACATGGAACAAACAGGGGTTTATATAGGGAGCAGGGGCACTGGGAGAAACAGGAGGCAGCTGACACTCATTACAGGGAATTACAGGACAACAGGATTGTTACAGGATTACGAGGCACAGGTGTGGAGCAGGGGAGGAGAAAGGGGCAGGGCAGGTGAACAAAACAGAAGCACATGGATGACAAAAACAAACACAGGGACTGCAATGCAGTAGTAGTCCAGTGGGGGGCCAGGGTCTCAGGGAACAGGATCATGACACATAGGCTACATAAATAAATAATAGAATATAATAGAATAACAAAATGTATAAATAAGAATTAAAATAATAATAATATTCATTGATTGATGCATTGATGCATATTTCAGGTTTGTGATGATTTCTTACCTTAATAACTGAAATGAGCATTAGCAAGTTGGATGGTAACCCAGTCACTGCTGTCCTTTTTACCAGAGCTTGACATTACCATTACTTTTTTCACCTCGACCAAAGACAGCAAGCATGAAATGAGACTTTGTCATTAGTTATAATTTACAAGGAAATGTACATCTTTCTAAACCTGCTTTTCCATGTCACTCCACCACAAACAATAACATACAGTATAAATGAGTACCTTTTGAATTTACTGATGACCTGCAATCACATTAGTTGGAAAGAAAATAGGAGAATAATGGTAGTGATGGCTGTCTGGTTGTGAAGTCTTATTTTAAAAAACCATCTTGATCATTCATCTGAGAATAAGACAAAGGGAAGAACGAGATCAATGTGGTGCGTGTGCATTGACTGTCAACAGCTCATTGACCACACTAACAACTCGACACAAGAAGTTTCCACTTGAGGTATTTACGAGCTATTCTGAGGGCAGCATTCTGCATCTCTGCAAACTTTTGAGCGGAAAAAAATAGTTGCATGATGGGACTGTGTGGTCTGATCAGGGCAAAGGGTCTCTAAAGACAACCTGTTTTTAAACACATCACTTGCTAATGACTTTTCTGCAAACAGAAATGATGTCTGCTCTTCTACTGATGTTTGCGGGAGTTGCACATGGTAAGAATCTCACGTAAAAATACATCAGGGGCCAGTTTGTTAATCTGATATTGTCTGCATGTTAGCATTTCATGGAACCTCAGAAGAAGTTGTCTTTTGTGATTATAATGCTGCACTGTAAAATGTATCAGATACAAGCTTCTTTAGAAAGTTAGGAACAACAAAATCAGATATAATTATACACATATCTTATGATCAACTTTTTTAGTGCATGAATTTTGTTTAAGCTGTTGATTTGATATTGGGAATCACATACTGCCTATCAAATTCAATAGCTCTCTAAAATAACATACAGTATTGATATGTTTGCTAATGGATGAACATCTTATTTTAGTTTGATGTCCTGCAGCTCATTTATAAATTCTGTTTTTGTTTTGCCTCAGTAACAGGAAGTCATTTTGTATGCGATGCCAACAACTCTGCATGCCATGGACTCCAAGGAGAACCTTTATATCTACAACTGGTTCCAAATGCCACTGGATATCATGTAATCTTAAAGAAAAAAACTCATGAAGGTGGGATGGCGATTTTTAGATATAAAAATGACCAGATTGTTTTCTTCAATGACTCCTTTAGCTCCTCAATGAAAGATAGATTGGACTTTATTGCTATGAAGGGGACTCTAACTATTAACCCAGCAAGACAAAATGACTCAGGAACATATCAAGTAGAGATCTTCAGTGAGAATGACGGAAAGAAGATGGCAAATGTCATAATTCCTATAGTGATTCATGGTCAAGTAATTTTTCATAATTTCAAAAATATGTTTGTGTTTATTACTGAAATATCTGAAAGTGTTTATTTAGTGTTTATTTTACTGTCATTGCATTTATATGTTTTTTTTTTTCAAATCCCTCTTGCTGTTAAAATGGGACAATGATTTTCAATGATAAGGTCTACCATCATGGTTACACAGCTCTTTTAAAATAGGCTTAATAGACTAATGGTTTCAATGTGCACTCCTTTAAAAAAATAGCCTAAATAAATAAAGAAAGGCTATAAACCAACATTACCAATGAATCTATATTTAGCTATACAAATATTATTAATTTTATTTATATTTACAATTCATTTCTTATCAAATCATGTCAAATTGTACATATTTACCCACCATCTTCACCTTTCACATAAATATCTTTAGGTGCACCCATGATTATGATACCCACTTTGAATAACAGGACTGATGTGCTGAATACTGACAGTGACAACACCAAAACACTTGTTTGTGAGTATGTCTTAAAGGTCAACTGTTCATGTGTTTGTGTATCTAATCTCAGTACAATAATATGTTGTAAATATATATTCTTTTTTTTTAAATCCTCTTAGACCTGACCAGTTTTGCATGTGCTTCCCTTGCCGTGATTCTGCTGTGTGTGGCTGTAAGAGTATGCTATGTCTGGTGGAGGAGAACACACACACACAATACAGGTCTGGCAACCATGACAGAGACATAGTCCAGAACAAAGTGAATGAAATTATGCATAAGATCTAATAAGATTTTAAATTCTTGAGTGGTTAATCCCTCATTTACCATTCAGACATGTTACATACAGCCCCCTACAACAAGGAATAAAAATAAAAATCTTTTTGGAGTTTATGTCAGTCAGAAGCAAATTAATTTCAAATTCATTAAGAAAACAAAACAAAAAAACACTGCATTGTAAATAAATATTTTTAACAAAATGCTTTGTTAAAAAAGTGCCACAATCATTGGTCACTTTACTATATTACTTGTGAAGTATTGATAATCACTTATCTGAGATTAACACGGAGAGGTAAACAGCTTTTTGAGTCAAGGCTCAAAGAGCTTTCAAACCGGAGATTTCGAACATCAATGGAGAAAATGATTAATTGAGGGGGTGGGACTGGCCATCTCTTTGTTGGTATATATTTTATCAGAATAATTTTGCTTCTCTTCAAGGGTAGATGTTTTCTTAATATTTCCATTGTGTGATTATGGTAAATTACCAAATGATTTTTAAAACCTGATGTTTATGTGTTTTAGTCAGCTCAGATCAGACCAGTAACTGTGGTGGGTGCTGTACAACAAAATGACATAGATCATTTTGATCAATTCATTTTGTAATAAAGACATTTGTAATTAATAAAGTAATTATACTTTATTTGGAGATGATCTTATAACTTCTTAAAATTACTGTCTCTTCCCTGTCTTCTTCTTTAGCGGAGACTCCTGAACTGGAGTATGCTGATGTGTCTATACTGAAAGGACAGAAAAAGCATTCAGCACAAAAAAGTTACAAGGAGAGGATGGAGTTTAGGGAAGGAACCATATCTGCATCCAATATTAATTCACACCTGGAGCACACAGTATATTCTGAAGTTCGAGATGGACAGTGAAAAGACTTGGTGGTCTCTCTAAAACACCATGCACTGTCAGTTAGTCAGTTAAGCCCCAAATTTATTTAATGTATAAACTAATCAGCTATGTTTTAAATGCACTGTACCTTTTTAGCTTCATTTTCCAAGCAATATGTTTTATTTTTGGATATTAAATAGGTCAGATCTTTGTTTTGTATGTTTGTTAATTACTCAATTCAAACTTTAAGATATTCATAGTAACCAATCACAACCTCTTAAGTGGTGGGATTTCACAGCTGAAGACATATGATGTTATTCTTCTGTATTTTTAAATTGCAAATAAAATCATTGTTTCCATTGTTTGTTTTTTTCGCTGCACTTCTAAAGAGTTTGGGTAAGAGTTTAACACTTCATTTTAACTTTATAATTCATGCTGGTTACGTCCATGCCAAAAAAAAAGCATGATTGCATGCCGCACGGCCATAATAGGCTACTTTATCAATCAGTATGATGCATACATGATCTTGGGCCTCCCATTTCAGGCCTGACAAAGTCTGAAAATTTCAGGCAAAAAGCCTGAAATAGCTTTCAAATTTGTCCAAGATAACCTAACGTAACATATTAAACATATACCATGCTACATTTGCAGTGCATCCTTACACACAAATGCCTTGATGGATTCAAACATATTGTTGTACAGTCATTGAGCCTACCTCACCTAAAGCTTTGAAGCTGATTCCTGGGTGCGATAGGGATATTTTAAAATATGCCTACGTCAAAACTGGCACTTTTTTGTATAGGAACCAACCGGCATCAGCCATTGGCTGCTCATCAATGATATACTATAGATTCATTTCCTGAGAAAATCGTAGATTTTATGTTAAATATTTAGTCCTGTCGATATTTGGTCATTTAGTGCTCTTCATTATACGGCTCTTCAGAACGTTGCCGCTGGTTCGATTCACTTTGGTCAGTTATTTCTATATCAGCACCGCTGCGAAAGTATAATGACTGCCGCCAATGGCAACGTTTTTTTTCCGCGAGTGGAGATTCACTTATCACAATGGAACTCCGTTAAAAGTGAAAGAAAATCAGCTGCGTTCAAAAAAGTCTTTCAAGTTAATGTTGCGTTGCGAACTATTTGTTTATCCGCCGAAGCCACGAAACGGTAACAAATTCAATTTAAAAGACATTTGTGTGAAGTTTTCTGTCGTCGTTTTGGCAAGTATACGTATAATAAGGCGTCGGGGTCCTGTTCGTTCTATCGGGAAATATTTACCTATAATTATTCATTTAATATTGATTAAACCCCCTTAGCTGTTCTAAATCCAGCACGACTCAAAGTTGCTTATTGATTTTATTAGATACAGACACAAAAATAAAATAAAATAGTGTATTGTGATACCCATTCTGCCGCTAAAACATATATTTCATATGGGGAGGTGGTCGGGCAGTCATGGATACTGAATAGTGCCTGTTTCCTGAGGACTGCCATTTGTAAAATGTTGCACATTAATCCTTCTAAATGCTTTGCACATCTAGTAATAAAAGGTGCACATAACTATTTTCCATTCTCACTATTGCAAACAAACATTTAGAGAGTTCTGATGATGTCATACCATGACTTGGCCCTGGAGCCATATGTCATTTTTCACTCTTCTTTTCAAGGGGTTTCTTCAGTGCTCATCAGTGTAATATCTGTAGCTCTATAGGATAGTGTACAGCTAAGTGACAACTCCTGATGTGTGGAACACTTGCAATCTGTCTCAACAGTAGATGGCAGCATTACAACAGCATAAGACTATAAAGTTTTTTTTTTATCACAGTTCAGAGCATCATTTCCACGTATAAGTAGAATAGAATAGCACTTAAAAGTGCACAAAGCGCAAGTATAAATGTCCTATGTTATCAGCCCCCCCCCCACACACGCATACACACAGTTAATCTGGTTGCCTTTAAATCAAATTAAAATCATGTTGTTACCTCATAGGTTTGTGACCCCAGCTTGCAGGAGTGGTCCTAGCCTGTTTGGTGCCCTTGGTGAATGTCCCCACCACCCCCCAACCCGCTGCTGTTTGAACGCCATTTTTACGTAGTTAAAGGCAGATAGAGATTAAGTTATACTGTTTTCATAAGATAGCCTACCAGCCTACTACAATCCAAATCTCTATGCTCATGTTCCCCAGAAGTCAACCTGCCTTCTTATGATGATTAACATGACATTTACATTTAAGCATTTAGCAGACGCTTTTATCCAAAGCGACTTAGAAAAGAGGATAACATTCTAGCTACAACACAATGAAAGAACCTAACAAAGAGTGCATATTGCTAAGATAAAAACTGCACTATTTTAAGTTGAAAGTGCAATAGTGTAATAAAGTGCAGTATAAAAGAGAAATGAAGTAAAAGTTGTTGAGAAGTGCATTCTCAAAATTTACACTAGGAGATATTCTTGGAAGAGATAGGTCTTCAAGAGTTTCTTAAAGGTGGAGAGGGTATCAGTTGATCTGGTAGCAGTTGGAAGGTCATTCCACTAGCGTGGAACCAAACATGAGAAGAGTCTGGATTGACCTGCGCAAGGTGTTGGCTGTGCTAGATAACGTTCCTTAGAGGAGCGAAGCGATATAACAACTAGTTATACTAGAAAGTACTATGTTGGATCATCAGTGATCTGAGCAGTAATGCAAAATGCAAGATGTTTTCTTATGGTTAAGAATAAAACCTTTTGAGTACAACTTATAGTTGAACACTGTGTATGTTCAACTAATCAATACATGATCTACAGATCATTCCTGCCATATTTCCTCTTGTTAAGCATGAGTCACCTTTGACATAATAACTGAACCTGAAATGACATATCATAAACATTTAAACAATCTCCTTACATTGCTCAAAACTTGACCTTTTAAACTAATTACAATATTTCAATCTTGTCTTTTTTCACAGCTGTGAATCTGTTGATTGTCAAAACAAACAAGTCAAAACAACTCATAAAGCTCACTCACATATACACAATACACACAGAGCCTGAACTTGACTCATCAGTGGGCTAAACCTCAGCATTAGCTCACCTCAAAGTCTCACTACATGTCTCACACTTCTGGTGCTGCAGAGGGGAGAAGCTGAAGTGGGACTGTTGTCTTCACAGGTGGGTGAAACCTGGTTTTACATGACCTGTAGAACAATTTTTTTCCCCCTTACTCCTTCATCCCTCTTTTTTTTCTTTACTTCCCCTCACATTACCTTCCCTACATCACCTGTTTATGTGTTTCTGCTCTACCTGAGCCTCTGGGGTGGCTTGGTTGGCCCAATCTGGGCTGGATGTCAGCTGGGACTCGTGTTGGATGGTGCTGTGAAGATGGTATTTGTGGTTAGTGGTTAGTGTTTAGTTAGTGTCTTGTACATCATGTCGTTTGGTTGCACTTTGTCCCTGTAACTTTCTTCTTGTTGGTGAATAAAAAAAAAAACCTTCTATGTGCCCAAAGTCTTGACTGCCCCGTTCAGATCGCAGGTCATCAATCTTAGACTCTTCTGTCCTTCAGTCAGAGTCAGGACTACAGGCACTTTGCCCTGTCAGGGCATTGTGCATGTATACGGAATGCACCTGCCCCTTTCGGAGGTCGGAGCAGCTCTTTGTGTGTTTTGGTACAATAGCCCATGGGAGAGTTTTGTCAAAACAATGTCTGGTGCACTGGCATGTCGAGGTGATAGGGCTGGCATATGAAGCAGCAGGAGCGCATCGGCCCGAAGGGCTGAGAGCCCATACTGTGTTAAGGAGCATCTCTGCATCATGGGCTGTGTGGAGAGGGTCTCTGAGCAGGACGTTTGTCCGTCAGCCAGCTGGGCTGAGTGTCTGCAATGTTGTATAAGGGCTTGTGTAGACACCTGTCCTCCCTTTTGGCTCAACTTATAGCCTTGCTCCCAGTGTTGCCAATTCTCACTAAAATTGCTGGTGAGCACATGCAGTGCAAGGGGCTTGAATTGGCCCATGTTGTGGTCTTCTGATTAAGAACAAAACCATAAGAGTCAAACTTATAGGTGAACACTTTGTATGTGACTGCAATATACTACAGCAGAAATGTTTTTCTTGAACATGCAAAGCATACAATCATCAGGGATATCAGAGAGGGTAAGTCCTCCTCTCTGTAAGTTATCAAGCATGCAATCTCTATGTGTTTGCCTATTCTGGATCCATGTTTGAGGGCTGTGTCTTATGTCTTGTAAAAGATACCACTGTCATAGAGAAGCTTTATTTTCTAAGATGCAGCCTCATTGTCATATTTGCACAGATACTTCTAATAGTCTTTGAGCTCATTTGAGTCAAAACTGGAAACTGACCTCCAACCCTTTTCAGACTAGAGCAAGCATAACAAACCTATCTCCTTGAGAGTTATGAGCATGAATCTAATGACTGGGTTGTTCGCTTTTTTATCTTAGTTGGTCAGTAAGAAGAAATAAGGAGAAACTCCTGCACACTGTCTATTCAGCATAGAAATGATTTATGTAACAAGGTGATAAGAAAAACATTTAAATAAATTAGTTTTAAAATAGTAGTATTTCATGTAGTTCATAATTACTCATTTGGGCTAAAACGTTTAAGTTTACGAGGGAAATAAATAGAAGACATTAAGGAATGAGTTAGACTTTTAGGTTATCTTGGCGACATTCCCCTTGGTTGGAGAGAGGAAATATGGGTAATGTAGTAGTGTACAGGAATGGGCCTACACATTTGAATTCCCTTTGGGATATTTTCAAGGTGTGTATTTTATTTCATAAATAAAATGTTAAGCGCATTATTTTCACCATTGAATGTAAAATGTGTTTTATTTGATTATGTATGTTCGCGTGTAGAACTACTGTCAGGTTGAAAGGTCAACTGGGGCGTGAGAGAGAGAGAGAGAGAAGAAGAAGGCCGTTGTGGAGTCGTTAAAAAAAAGTTACTTTCTAACATTTGCTCGCATGGTTGAGGCTGTTTTAGTTCTCCACTGTGTTCGGACTGAATGTAGAATGGAACTGAGCAGTAAAGACTGTGCAACGTTTGTTTTTTGGAGTTAAGCTAAGTGAAGTCAACGGAACCTTTGAAGCTAGTTATTCATGTTAAGTACATTGAATGAGCCTTCTGCTGCTGCTACTCGTGGGGAAGCTACGTTGATCCATATATGTTGAGATTCCAGGCGTCGGACCCATGACCAACGCTACAGAGACGGCGACATCGGCAGTTGGGTGGGCTGCTCATTGCGGGAGCGTTTGGATTTAAGGTACTGTGGATTTTCTTTTCTTGGCTCATTCATGAGTGAAGCGGACAGTGGTTTTGGGCCACCCCGAACCCGAGCATCGCTCCTAACTGAGTTTAGTTGCCGGCTGGGACCTGGGGTGTGTGTATGTGGGTGTGTGCGTGGGCCCACGAATTTATTTTGTGTAAAAGGGTTACAATAAAGACGCGTATTGATAGGTTCATGCTAACGGTTTAATATAGCCTGCTACTATGGAGGCTAATTTGTGACAGCAACTAAAAAAAGTTAATTGTGTTTGATTTCGAATGTAAACTAAGTTTACTGAGGTTTGGTTTAGTTAATTTGGAAAGGTATTCACGGAATACATCTTTTGTGTTTATATTGAAACATTTATCATTCATACTTTATTTTCTATAATTTAAAAACTTACAATTCTTTATGAAGTAAACTATTATTGCTTAACATTTAGGACGTGGACTCTTGAGTTTCATTTATCCACTTGAAGAATAAAAGTTTAACAGATAAATGATAAAATAGCATTTCTGCCACAGGTTTAAGATGGATTACTTTATTTGGCTTATGCTTTAGAACCAATCAGAGAGCCTAAATTAGAACGGGGAACAGCAAACAGTTTATATTTAGGGTTGGGTAAAGGAACCCAGGAAAGCCCCTTCAGTACCCGGTAAGGCCTAGGGGGCGCTACATTTATTTAATACACAACATTTCAGTCCTTCCTCAGGTTACTCAAACATGTTTATATTTCTTACTGAGGTATAGATGATGGGTCGCCTCAATTGTGCCTGTTCGCAAGAGGTGTGCAAAAAGTTATTCCTTGGATTCATGTTGCAATTGGTACCATAGATGATGTCAAACATGTTTGATTCAGTTTTATTTGAGTCAACAATTTTCACTACCCCCCTTAGGTAGGGCCTTAGGCCTGGTATTCAAGCAATGCATGGCTTAACTTTCCTACAGTCATGCACACCTGGTGAAAATGTGTGGGTATTTAAAGGGGCATTATGCAGGAATTTAGGGATTTTTTTTTTTTACTTATTAGGGAAATCATATTTTCACATTAGTCACATGAAGTCATTATGAGTTCTGAATGACAGAAGACTGCAAACGTCACCAACAGGAATGAATGGTATAAACATTTCAAAATGTTGCCACCACTCAAATCGGTCCCTTACTCCCCCCTGGTCATGAGATCCATAGCGAACGCTGCAGTCAGGAGTGAAGTAGACATTAGGCGAATTCAAGATCATGCACTTCAAAAGTTGGCCAATGTTTGCGATAGTTCAAAACACATTATGTCGTCTTTTGGTAGGCTAAACTAAAATCACCACACCACCCACACATTTCTAAGAGAGGATATTGCTGCTTCAAATAGGCTACAGCCCCTTTGCTCCTTCATGTCCCAAATGCCCTTTTGAGAAGACACACCCATTCATTTTAATCAGATTACTCACAGAATTTTTGTCTGTGATTTGAAAATTTGCTTTGAATTAGCAGAAAAATAACATTAATATGCTCTGCATTCATGTCACACCCATTCATATTGGTGAAATATCGCATACCACATATCAAATGAACAGGAGTTCCTACTGATTCCAATGGTATATAGCATCCCTCTGTTTGGTTAGTGCTTCTTGAATAATCTGGTTTCTCCATTGTCTCTTCTTTCTTGATACTAAGGCATATGTAGTACAACATCAAACACTGCCAGATTTGGATAGACCGTCCAGAAATAAAGAGGGCCCTTTGTTAAAGTGACTCAGGAATCAAACGATTACAGAGACTGGAGAGCTAACTGCTGTGCTACAGTCCAGGGGGTACATTTTGGACTCAAGAGCAGAGATCCAATGAGAAGAGGTTTTTAATATCTGTTAGGCAAAGGCTAGATGGCATTAGCTAGACACTACACAAATCATGGACACACCTCATACACCAGGGGGAGTGTTGGTTTACTTTGACTGCCCATAAAAGGGTACAAGCCCACAGGAAAGGGTCGCAGGTGTTTTGTGACCGTAAGGCCTGGGGTTGGGACAGAGAGTGTGGCAGGCTCTCATCTCCCCCACGGACGTGGCCGACTAAACGCCGACGCCATCCTAACTCATTCTCCTCCTTTGTGTGAACCGAAGACAAACAAGCTTGGGTTAGTCCGGCACGGTGCCGCAGCTTGGGTTCGCCACGTTAGACTCGGATAAGCTGACACTAACCCCTGGTACACCCACCCACACACATTAGTCTCACACATATTTACACTTCCATGTTATCATACGCAACACACTTAAGTTAGGACCTCCTTTGTATGCAGGGTGTGAGCAAGCGTAGGCTATATTCCCCTAGACAACGTAGGCCTGGTAAAGTGGTATGCGTCAGAGTCCAATTCCTAACATATCCAAAAGAGGGGTGTACAAAAGCTCAGAAGATCCAAAAAAGTAACTCGTAGACTGGGCATCAAAATTAAGCGAGAAAACTCAGAAGATACAAAAATGTAACTCAAAGGCACTGAAATGCAAAGGTTCAAAAAGGAGACTAGCGGCTCAATAAGTAGAAACTCACCAGTGAAAAACAACACACTTACAAAGACTCAGTGGTGAACAAACAGACACAGCAACTTAAATACACAGACAAATGATCACATGACATGCACGAATTGACAAAATGGCGGGAACATAATGAATGGGAGGGGATCAGGAGCACATGGCAAACAAAAACACATGATCAAAACAGACCCACAACCAGGGACAATGGCGGCCACAAGGGGCCAGCAGGACTCAAACACATAATACCCTTATAATGACTGAGATGAGAATCTAAAAGTAAAAGTAGCAAAACTACCCAGAAAATAACCTTGGGTTTGAAAGGGTTAAACATGCCCTTTGTCAATAATTTATGAATAAATATGAATAATTTAATTGACATACCATTTTTGTTAAAATAAAAATACATGGCTGCCTGATCCGTTTATGTCAGGCTATATTGGCATAAGCGAGAACCATGGCTCTGAATAAAGTTGCAAATGACATGTAGAAGTTGTTTTGAAGTGGGCCTGGGTAAGATTACTTGCTCTTATGTAATTTATGAAACAAAAAATGCTAAAACAGCCTGGTAAATGTGTAATCAGTTCATATAATTTTTAATAAATATTTGTTAAAAAGCCTGCTCCTGTGCACATGTACTGCTATGCTGTATTACCTTTTGCAAATCTGTCTGCAGCAGAACAGATATCCATATAATAAGCTTTATGTTTAGGTTTCTTATAGTGCTCACCTACGCCATCTATCTGTGAAATCAAGACCGCATGCAGTTCCTTTAAATAGATCCCAGACTAAAAAGTGTCTGTTTTTTTAACAATTTAAAAACATTAAAATGCTTTTGTTTTTATTAAAATGTTGAGAATCTCTTCATTTGTTGATCTTGTAAACTGTTCTCTAGAGCTTGTAAAATTGTGTATACGTCAATGCAGACGTCAATTATCACTCAGAAGTTATTAGACATAAAAAAACAATGGCAGTTTACGAGTGAAAGGATTTCCTAAATCTTCACATTTATATAGCTGACGCCAAGGTCAATCTTATAAGTTACATGTATTACATGTCATGCCAGGGATCCTTTTAAGGGGTTGTTGTCTCTTCTAATTTGGAGGGCTTTTTTTGCAGGAACCCTTGGGTGAACTGTGTCTCCAGTTACACCCTCTCTTTTAGTTTTAAGTTTTAACTTTTTAATATCATACTGACGATGGCAAAAGCACACACACACACCCTGTGTGTATTTATATACTGTGTATGTATATACACAGTGGAATACATTCCATCGCAGTATGCCCTATAATACTCCCCCCAATACATACATAAATAATTAAATGATAGAATAGAATAACTAAATGTATAACTAATAATTAAAATAATAATAATAATAATAATAATAATAATAATAATAATAATAGATTGATGCATATTTCAGGTTTGTGATGATTTCTTACCTTAATAACTGAAATGAGCATTAGCAAGCTGGATGGTAACCCAGTCACTGCTGTCCTTTTTACCAGAGCTTGACATTACCATTACTTTTTTCACCTCGACCAAAGACAGCAAGCATGAAATGAGACTTTGTCATCAGTTATAATTTACAAGGAAATGTACATCTTTCTAAAGCTACGTTTCCATGTCACTCCACCACAAACAATAACATACAGTATAAATTAGTGCCTTTGAATTTACTGATGACCTGCAATCACATTAGTTGGAAAGAAAACAGGAGATTAATGGTAGTTATGACTGGCTGGTTGTGATGAAGTTTTATTTTAAAAAAACATCTTGACTATCATTCATCTGAGAATAAGACAAAGGGAAGAACGAGATCAATGTGGTGCGTGTGCATTGACTGTCAACTGCTCATCGACCACACAAACAACTCGACACAAGAAGTTTCCACTTGAGGTATTTACTGGCTATTCTGAGGGCAGCATTCTGCATCTCTGCAAACTTTTGAGTGGAAAAAAATAGCTGCATGATGGGACTGTGTGGTCTGATCAGGACAAAGGGTCTCTAAAGACAACTTATTTTTAGACACATCACACATACAGTATCTGAGCTTGCTAATGACTTTGCTGCAAACAGAAATGTCTGAGATGTCTGCTCTTCTACTGATGTTTGCGGGAGTTGCACATGGTAAGAATCTCAAATAAAAATACATCAGGAGCCAGTTTGTTAATCTGATATTGTCTGCATGTTAGCATTTCATGGAACCTCAGAATAAGTTGTCTTTTGATGATTATAATACTGCACTGTACATTGTATCAGATACAAGCTTCTTTAGAAAGTTAGGAACAACAAAATCAGATATAATTATACACATATCTTATGATCAACTTTTTTAGTGCATGAATTTTGTTTAAGCTGTTGATTTGATATTGGGAATCACATACTGCCTATCAAATTCAATAGCTCTCTAAAATAACATACAGTATTGGTATGTTTGCTAATGGATGAACATCTTATTTTAGTTAGATGTCCTGCAGCTCATTTATAAATTCTGTTTTTGTTATGCCTCAGTAACAGGAAGTCATTTTGTATGTGATGCCAACAACTCTGCATGTCATGGACTCCAAGGAGAACCTTAATATCTACAACTGGTTCCAAATGCCACTGGATGTCAAGTAGTTTTAAAGAAAAAAACTCATGAAGGTGAGATGGTGATTTTTAGATATAAAAAGGACCAGATTGTTTTCTTCAATGACTCCTTTAGCTCCTCAATGAAAGATAGATTGGACTTTATTGCTATGAAGGGGACTCTAACTATTAACCCAGCAAGACAAAATGACTCAGGAACATATCAAGTAGAGATCTTCAGTGAGAATGACGGAAAGAAGATGGCAAATGTCATAATTCCTATAGTGATTCATGGTAATCATTTTTCATAGTTACAAAAATTTGTGTTTTATTACTGAAATATCTGAAAGTGTTTATTTAGTGTTTATTTTACTGTCATTGCATTTTATATGGTTGTTTTATTTTCAAATCCCTCTTGCTATTAAAATGGGACAATGATTTTCAATGATAAGGTCTATCATGATTACACAGCTCTTTTAAAATAGGCTTAATAGACTAATGGTTTCAATGTGCACTCCTTTAAAAAATAGCCTAAATAAATAAAGAAAGGCTATAACCCAACATTACCAATGAATCTATATTTAGCTATACAAATATTATTAATTTTATTCAAATTTAATTTAATTTCTTATAATTATCTTATTATTTAAATTTAATATCAAATCAAATTTCACGTCAAATTGTACATATTTACCCACCGTCTTCACCTTTCACATAAATATCTTTAGGTGCACCCATGATTATGATACCCACTTTGAATAATTACTGACAATGACAATACCAAGACACTTGTTTGTGAGTATGTCTTAAAGGTCAACCGTTAATTTTTTGTGAATCTAATTTCAGTACAATAATATGTTGTAAATATATATTCTTTTTTTTTTTTTTTTTAATCCTCTTAGACCTGACCAGTTTTGCACGTGCTTCCCTTGCCGTGATTCTGCTGTGTGTGGCTGTAAGAGTATGCTATGTCTGGTGGAGGAGAACACACACACACAATACAGGTCTGGCAACCATGACAGAGACATAGTCCAGAACAAAGTGAATGAAATTATGTATATTAATTAATTAATTAGTTTTAAAGATTTTAAAATTAGTTTAATTAGTAGTAAATTCTTGAGTGGTTGATCCCTCATTTATCATTCAGACATGTTGCATACAGCCCCCTGAACAATTACTGACATGACTACAACAAGGAATAAAAATAAACATCTTTTTGGAGTTTGTCAGTTCTACAAACATGAACATTTTAACAAAATGCTTGTGCTACAATCATTGGTATTCCTAGAACATTACAAATAACATGTAACTAAATAATTTCTCAATCAGTATTCAGTTTCTTTAAGTATCAGTTTTAAATTGTATGATAACACTTTACTGGTGAGTACATAACACATTTATAGCAGCTGTTATAAATTGCTTACAAAGCATTCATGACAGTTTTATAAGACATGACTCAACATTCATACCCAACCTTTCATGACTATAGAAGACAAAATGGCAGTTACCTGATCATGATCAGACGGTTACTTGATCACACCACATCTAAATATTTTATAAGTCTTCTTCAAATGTCACTTTACTATACTATTTGTGAAGTATTCATAATCACTTATCTGAGATTAACACGGACAGGTAAACAACTTTTTGAGTCAAGGCTCAATGGAGAAAATGATTCATTGAGGGGGTGGGAGTGGCCATCTTTTTTGGTATATATTTTATCAGAATAATTTTGCTTCTCTTCAAGGGTGGATGTTTTCTTAATATTTTCATTGTGTGAATACACAATGTACATTTGTAACATTTGTAATTAATAAAGTAATTATACTTTATTTGGAGATGATCTTAAAGCCTTTTTAAATTACTGTCTCTTCCCTGTCTTCTTCTTTAGCGGAGACTCCTGAACTGGAGTATGCTGATGTGTCTATACTGAAAGGACAGAAAAAGCATTCAGCACAAAAAAGTTACAAGGAGAGGATGGAGTTTAGGGAAGGAACCATATCTGCATCCAATATTAATTCACACCTGGAGCACACAGTATATTCTGAAGTTCGAGATGGACAGTGAAAAGACTTGGTGGTCTCTCTACACCATGCACTGTCATGACTCAGTTAAGCCCCAAGTTTCTTTAATGTATAAACTAATCAGCTATGTTTTAAATGCACTGTACCTTTTTAGCTTCATTTTCCAAGAAATATGTTTTATTTTTTGGATATTAAATATGTCAGATCTTTGTTTAGAATTTGTATTAATTACTTAATTCAAACTTTAAGATATTCATAGTAACCAATCACAACCTCTTAAGTGGTGGGATTTCACAGATGAAAAAAATCAATCAATCAGTTTTATCAATCAGTATGATGGGCCTCCCATTTCAGGCCTGAAAAAAGCCTGACAATTTCAGGCAAAAAGCCTGAAATAGCTTTCAAATTTGTCCAAGATAACCTAACGTGACATATTAAACATAGGCCTATAAAATACTACATTTGCAGTCCATCCTTACACACAAATGCCTTGATGGATTCAAACATATTGTTATACAGTCATTGAGCCTACCTCACCTGAAGCTTTGAAGCTGATTCCTGTGTGCAATAGGGACATTTTAAAATATGTCTACATCAAAACTGGCACTTTTTTAGAGAGGTACCAACCGGCATCAGCCATTGGCTGCTCATCATTAATCTAACAACATTATACGGCTCTTCAGAACGTTGCCGCTGGTTCTATTCACCTTCGTCAGTTATTTCTATATGATCACCGCTGCGAAAGTATAATGACAGCGGTCAATGGCAACGGTTTTTTTTTGTTTTTTGTTTTGCTTCAGATTCACATCTGCATATCATTCCGCGAGC
Source organism: Tenualosa thibaudeaui (assembly GCA_027481765.1). NCBI lineage: Eukaryota > Metazoa > Chordata > Actinopteri > Clupeiformes > Clupeidae > Tenualosa > Tenualosa thibaudeaui. The sequence continues at coordinate 2,968,096 of JAIFZK010000004.1, read as the reverse complement.
CGCAAGTGGAGATTCACTTATCACAATGGAACTCCATTGAAAGTGAAAGAAAATCAGCTGCGTTCTAAAGAATCTTTCAAGTTAAAGTTGCGTTGCGAACTATTTGTTTATCCGCCGAAGCCACGAAACGGTAACAAATTCAATTTAAAAAGACATTTGTGTGAAGTTTTCTGTCGTCGTTTTGGCAAGTAGACGTATAATAAGCGGGATAATGTGTTTGTTGTCCGCCTTTGGGGTCGGGGTCCTGTTCGTTCCATCGGGAAATATTTACCTGTAATTATCCCTTAATATTGTTTAAACCGCCTTATCTGTTCTAAATCCATCTTATAGTGGCTTATTTATTTTATTAGATACAGCCACACAAAAATAAAATAAAATTGTGTATTGTGATACCCATTCTTCCGCTAAAACATATACAGTGCCCAGCATAAATGAGTACACCCCCTTTGAAAAGTAAAATTTTAAACAATATGTCCATGAAAACAAAAAATATTTCCAAAAATTTTGCAAAAATTTCCTCAGCATTAGCTTACCTCAAAGTCTCTGAACTCTGTAGGAAACTTTACGTGTCACACTTCTGGTGCTGCAGAGGGGAGAAGCTGAAGTGGGACTGTTGTCTTCACAGGTGGGTGAAACCTGGTTTTACATGACCTGTGGAACATTTTTTTTCCCCCTACTCCTTCATTCCTCTTTTTTTTTCTTTTCCTCCCCTCACTTTACCTTCCCTACATCACCTATTTATGTGTTTCTGCTCTACCTGAGCCTCTGGGGTGGCTCCGGGCTGGATGTCAACTGGGACTGGCGATGGATGGTGCTGTGAAGATGGTATTTGTGGTTTTGGGGGTCACCACTGGTAGTATGCAACACACCTCAGATCGCAGGTCATCAATCTGCCTGCCTCTTCCGTCCTTCAGTCAGAGCCAGGACTAAAGGAGGTTTGCCCTGTCAGGGCATTGTGCACGTATATGTCACAGTGTGTAATTTTTGAAGTGTTGTGTTTACAGTGTGCAGTGCCTGATTACACGTTTGTTTATTTTTATTCCTGTTTATGATCAGACGGTTACTTGATCACACCACATCTAAATATGTATAATTATATAATATAAGCTGTTCTAAATCCAGCACAAACTCATGGACTCTGGTGCCTATTGCTTAAGACGACGGTGTCATGATTCTGTTCCCGGAGACCTTGGCCACCCACTGGACTAAAGCTGCATTGCACCTTCTTTGTTTGTTTATCTCCCATGTGCTTCTGTCCTGTCTGCCTGCCCTGCCCCTTTCTCCTCCCCTGCTCCACACCTGTTCCCCGTAATGAGTATCAGCTGCCCCCTGTTTGTCTTAGTGCTCCTGCTCCCTATTTAAACCCTTGTTTGTTCCTTGTTCGCGGTCTGATCATCTGACCTTGTTCCTCGCTATTGTAAGTCTGTCTAGTCTGCTCACCTACCTGTGAGTTCTGTTTTTTGTGTTTTACCTGCTCTCGTTTCTCGTGTTTGTCTCGTGGAATTCTGTGGAGTTTTTTTGTTTCTTCCTGAACCTTTTGGATAACTGTCTTGATACTTTTTGGATGTTTTGGGTTTTCTCTGTTTTCCCCAACCCCTGCCTTTTGATACCTGTTTCTGGAAACCCTTTGTTGGATTACTTGCGTGTTTTTTGCTTTACCAAGATTTCCTGAGCTTTCTCTCACTGCGTACTGTTTTTGTATAGTTTTTTGCCACTGTGAAATTACCAAGATCTCCTGAGCTTTCTTCCACTGCGTACTGTTTTTGTATAGTTTTTGCTCATTGTGAAATAAACCGTGCTGATCTGCTTTTTTGTTCCCGTTTGAGTTAACGAACTTTACAGACGGCCTTTGTTGTGTCTGACATTATGCTGCTAAAGGTTAATATAGTTTTTAGAAAAGTTCTTGCTCTTCTAAAACTGTTTGGAATTTATTAGATACAGCCACACAAATAATAAAATGAAATGACATAAAGTAGTGTATTTGGATACCCATTCTTCCGCCAAAACATATATTTTACATGGGGAGGTGGTTGCCGGGAAACAGTTAACAGCAGTCGATACTTTGTAACGGTTTTCAATTTATTGTTCGCTGTGGAGTAATATAGAAGACAAGAGCTGTGTTTGCTGGATCAACAACTACTGCTGGTTAGCTGATTCAGCCCATGAACCAAACAAGCTGTTTTAGAATGCCTTTAGAAATGTTAAATTGTTATCCATCAAATATTAATGCATCAGAAAGCATTGTGATGCAAAAGATGTTTACGTTCGGCATTTTGTTAACGACACGAATGGTTTCGAACTTGTGCTCTCTTTAAGCGGGACGAGCGCTGCTGGGTGCATCCCAGGATCAAAGGTGGCGTGCCAGGCTCATAGGTGGTGTGTACATTAGCCTGATTACAAAAGTCAAGGACACAGTGCTTATGCTTAAGTCTCTTTTTACCATTGTAATTCTACATTGGAGGGAGTGTAGACGAAAAATGAGCACGAGGAAAGACGTGGACTGTGGGACCTGTCAATTGTGTTTCTCTCAGCTCAATAGGTGAGACTAGAGAGCGCAGAAAGTCACCAGTAAACTGTTGTTGATCACATGGAAGAATGGATGTCGTCAGGTCCATTTTAGGGGGCCTGAAGCTGAAGCCCCCCTGAAATATACCCAAGCACCCTACACTGGCCCGATTCACCTAAGGGCATATATTAATCTAATTGCTCGCAGTCACACAGATGCCATCCGCATATCACGTGAATGATTTCAGCTTTCCGAGCCTACTAGTTGCTGTGATAACAGTTCGCGAGAAAATTAACTTTCAATGCACATTAAACAGAGGCATTTTTCTTGTTTGAATAGTTAATGAACTCAACACATAATGAACCATATCTCAAAATAAGCATGCAGGAGAAATAATCAGAATTTAGGTACAAGTCTCGGCATCTTGCCTTGGCCGGCTAGCCTTGGCCGGGCCGGGACAAAACTGAATGCTCAAAACGCCACCCATTTAGCCTATTGGTTACATCATAATTTTCCCAGATGGCAGTCCATAAGAGCTTATTTTCAACAAGTAAGGTCAACTAGAGAGCTCTCTTCCACTGGTCTAGCCAACTTGCCTGTCAGGAAGCTAACCGGAGCTAACGTGCTACATGTTTGCAAATGCAGCATGGTTAGCCTGAAACATCAGGATTGCAGGCGAATTTGGCTACTAATGTACATATTCTTAATGAAGAAAACAAAGCAACACATTCTAAGATGGACTGAGGAAAGTGTAAAACTGTACTGTGGTTAGACCCTACATCTAGGCTTACAATGGAAAAATGCATTCTGTTCATATTACAACAGTATGGCTCCATAAGAGTCCATATGGTAAAACTGCAATCCAGACCTGTCCCACTAAGGAGGAAAGGTACAATTAAGAAGACCACAGACCAACAGCAGAACAGAGATATTTTCGTCCCACAAGTCAAGCAATTGGCCTCTTGAGGTCCCAAACATTTACCAACTATTGTTAGATGAATATGTGAAACAGTAAGGCAACATGTGTTTTCCCAAGTGTTTTTTGGGAAAATTGTTATGTGTTATGTTTAATTGTTTCACAGTTTCACTTCATCAGTTTGGCACGTCTGCTTAGTCCCCCAAAGTGTCACCTTCAACAGCAAATGTTGCATTTCCAAACCGCACCACAACCATGCAAAAAGGAGCCTATTTTTTGCTCTTTACAAGGTGTCAAAGTTTTTTCACACATTCAAACAACAGACAGTAGCCTGAACACAGTAGCCTTCATTAGACATATTGCCTTTTACTGTGTCACAGTTGCGGTTGAGGATCTAGGCTGTTAAGCTCAACCAAGCTAAGGGTTAAAATGTGCCAGAATATCCTTTTCATCTTAGTTTTTAAGGCACACAGCATCATGTCTTTCCAGTAATATGTGGTTTTGGCTTTAGTTGGCTAAAGACATTTTCTCTCCCATTCAGCTATTGGTGTGGGAGTTCCCTTAAATAAGGTTTTGTTACTTATTTGTGTATTGTGGAAGACAATGTATCAGACATCCAGGGCATTTCATAGCTGTTGTGAGTGTGATTATATCAGTATAAATAGACGCAGCTCTAGACTGTTAGTGCACCCTGTAATCGAATATACTTCACCTTCTGAATCTGCAGCCTCCTAGAGTGAGGTAAAATGCATAGCATATATTGGTTTTAACTAGGATTTAGCCTACTGGTATATTGTAGGTATAATGCTAGAATGTTCGCTGAAAAAAACACTCTGATAATAAACCAGAACTCTGATACTCTGATAATAAACCAAGCAGACAGACTTAGGAGCATACAGAGTACAGATATTTTGTGAGGCTACAGGCACAGAAATTGCTAATCACCATATTCACTTGATCATCAGAGGTAATCATATCAATCTTTTATAATGATTAACAGTTGTATATATGGTTAAAAAAACAGCAACTGCAAAACTGATAACTGCCTTAATAACCCTGCTACTAGTTGCAATGTCCTTTCCTATGGTCTCCTATTTGTACTTCAATGGGGAGAGGAGGGTCAACTGCTCGTCTCAAGAGGATGGTCCTCAGTACAGGTGGTCTCTGGCTCAAGGGCGTATCGATGCAGATGTGGCTTTTAGTGTAGACAACAGGACTCTGTCAGTCAGGAGTGATGTGGAGATCACTTTAACCTGCACTGTCAAAAACAACATGGGCACTGCCAGCACCACGCAGACCATTCCACTATGTCCTGGTGAGCAACTCTATTAACTGGAGGCAGTTGGCTTGGTTGAAGGAACTGAAAAGTGCCTATAGTATCTACTACAGAATAGTTAACCCTCTGCATATACTGCATGTAATACCTGTGGGCTTATGTCTGTGAAGTGTGTTATGTATGTATACGTCTGTGTGCGTGGTATATGAGCCAATGGTTTTCAATGAGCGCACCTCAAGCACTTGGCTAGATGCATCTGAATCACTATTGTTAAAACACAAATAAAGGTCAACATAGCATCAATTGTAGTATCATCATAGTCCCTACACAAGAATTCAAGAAAACATTGTTGGTGTACACAGAGTGTATTTAAAAGTTTTGGATCCGAGCACTTTACCTATTTTCATCTTCCTGACCTATCTTACAGGAAAAGCACCTATATTCACACCATAGGATAATGATCCTATGATTATGATAATGATTTAGATTTTTTGTCTCCTAGGCCTTATAAGGTCTCTGGTTTTGGCACCCAGATGAGAGTCTGGATAGACACAGCAGAAGCTCCCTTCTCTCTGTCCGACACTGATGTCATATCAGCCCTCAAACCAACCTGTCCCACCGGTGAATGACTGTTCAAGGGTACAGGATGGCCATTCCTTGTTATCTGGTGCTAATCCTGCTCAATGCTTAATGCTTTGCGCATTTAATGCCAAATATGCACACCTTCAGCCTTTTCCTCTGTTACTGTTTAATGTACAGAGAATCTAATGAATTCATGCCATGATTTGGTCCCAGAAGTATGTCTGATTACTTTACATTTCTTCTCAAGGGATTTCTCCAGTGTGTGGCTTGCAGAGATCATTACTCTGGTAGCCTTGCTGGTTGGAGGATACTATTACTACAGGGAAAATGATACACAGACAATACCAGGTCAGAACAGAATAATCACGTGATTTGTTTGTTGAAATCTGCTCACATCTCTTGTGTGGTTTAAATGGCATTTGAATGGTATTCTCAGATCATTTTATGAACTGAAACTCTATAATGCTTCCTTGATAGAACACTTGCTTGAGAAACCTTTCTAGCATTTGAGATAAATGTGTTGCTGCTGCAGTTTTAAAATCTGCCAATTTGTGTATGGATTATGCAAAGGGTTATCTTTACCGTCGAAGATAACCTGATGCATCCTCTGAAATTTAATTCATTTAATTCAAATAATTCCCCTATAGGTTTGTAAACCCAGTTCGACTATGTAGTATGTAGTCAAGCCACTAGTGTGAATGGCACATACATACATATCATGTCATATGAATCATCAGGAATCTATGCAGGAATCCAATGAAATAGTTTTATGGAACATGCAAAAGATATTGTTCAAAAAGGGTAAGAGATGGGTAATTCCTCTGGGTAAGATGTGAGGGTTGCATTCTTTGCTGTGTTCGCCTGTTATGTGTCCATGTTTGACCATTCCATTCCATTGGTTTGGTTCTTGTGGGCTGGTTGGTTCTGGTGTAGCAGCCTCATTGTTATATTTGCGGTGATTCTTCTAACTGTCAGTTTTTCCAGCTCAAATTCAGCTTCCTCACTTGCAGACCTCAGGTGGTGTGGGTGGGCAGCCACATCTTTTCGCTGATGACAGTAGTTGGCCTCATTTCAAATAACAATGAGCAGCATTAGACTATAGTACTGCATGCTGTGTTCTGAAAACAGACTCTCTGGAATGAAAAATGCAGATTTTGTTAGTATAGAGCTCAAATATCAAGATTTTCTTTGTCTGCATATTTTTGGAATCCATATTGTATATTTTTCATGTACTTATATGTGTGTAAATGTATTTTTAGACTGTACAGTGATTTTTAACTTCTTTTCTAGTTTGATAACAACTAATTACAGTTTCAACACATAAAATGCCATCAAATAACATGCTGAGGACATGTCTTAATGCACATTTAATCAACTCTACCAGGTACATGCAATATATCGTGTAGGGAGTTTAACAGATTTTTGCTTAATAGTAGGGGCCCGAAATATACATTCTGTTAGTTTATTTGACTATACGATATACGTCTTGTATTGTGTATTTCCAAATTAAGTCTACATCAATACTATTTGGCCTGTACAATTAGCAGGGAGCTCATTTGACATCTTAAACTATGTTTTCTGTAATGCCTCTAGCTGTGTTATAGTATCAACTGAGATATCTGCCATGTTTCTCCAGGCTATATAGCTGGACTGTCCATGGTATGGAGGAAGGTGGGACATGTTTCAATGCTTGTTCAATCCCAGTCATACCCTCTTAGAAAATATAGTTTAGGATGTTTTATCGCTTTTCCTTTTTATAATAGTTGGAATGGCCTTACCTATAATGGTCAAATGGGTCACCCATACACAATAGAGGTCTATGTATTGTGCATAGTATAGAGGAAGATAAGGCATCCAAATGCATGTTCATTCAAATTTAAAAGATAAAGGTTTTAGAAAATGTATAATTTAGGTGGTTTAATAAGCTTCTCCTTTTAAATTGAGGCCAACATGTGTAGGTTGCTCACTTTATTTGCCATACATATATCTATGTATTGTGCATGGTATGGAGGATGTTGTATCACCTACCATTGAGGGAAGCTGATATAACGCATGATATTAAACTTGATGTTTTGTAAAAGCATACAACCTTTAGATGTGTTACATAAATTCAGACATGTCCTGTTCTGTATTATATCTAGGGATATCTTGAGACAGTAGATGTTTTCTAAGACCTATATCCTCTAGATGTGATTTACCATGTATTCCACCTTTTTCTGTATCTTGCTCAATACATGGTCCAATTAGTATTAAATGTAAACTTGTTAATAAGTATGTATATACAGTATAAGCATATGCTTTCAAGATGTGACCTAACATTAATTGAGACTTGTCTCATTATTATAACATGCATAATAGGTCTTCATAATCTTCTGTTTTACATTGACAGTTCATCTATGTTGGCCTCTGCCTTCAAGGGAACATACGACCATAAACTATATCTGCAGAAATGCCTATGCCATCTAGATGGGAGTTGAGCACTGAGAGACATCATACACATTGCAATTTCACTATATTAAAATGCATTAAAAACAGGTAACAGGTAGTGCATGCCAATAGGATAGCCAGACCTCTTGGAAAAGTTTATATTGTTGGGAGGAGGGGGGTGTGCATTGTGATAGTACATAGGCCAGATCAGTAGCCTGATAATCTACAAAGACAGAATGTTGTGATTGGTCTGATCAAACCTTAGAAGAAGACATACTGAGACCCTATGGCTTGTAGCTAGATGTATTGGCTTAGCAAAACCATTTGCTACCGCTAGGGTATGTCTAGAAAAATTGTAAATTGTTAGATAGTGTTATTTTTTTAGTTGTTGTTTTTTGTGATTGTTTAAAGAATTACTCAGCAGCTCTCTTTCATCTGATTTTTATCTTTAATTATGTGTATGAAAGACATGAGGAAAGAATTTTGAAACAGACCAGTGTAGTGTGCCTTTTCACTGTTCAACAGTTGTATGCATTGATTGCCCACTGCGCAGTGAACACATACAGGAAAGTCAGTCATCATGGAAACCTGTCAACTAGCAACCAGTCTTAAGCACTGTATTTTTAGACAGATTTCTGAGCATGACCTTGCTGCAAACAGAAGTGATGTCTGCTCTTCTCCCACTGAGGTTATCAATATCAGTTCCTTATGGTAGGAATTTATTGGAATCTTTATCTCAGTCTTTATCTCAAATAAAACATGTCATCAAAAGCTCTTTGTGTTATACCAATAGCTGAATGATAAATAACACAATGATCAGCATGTGTGAATGGATAAATTGCCTGCTTGTTGTCCTGCAGCTCCTCTATAAATTTACCTGTTTTTTTGTGTGTGTGCTTAACCGGAAGTCATTTTGTACACATGTACTTCTACAGCTAGGGCCAGCTTTGGACATTAGTTCGTTTTAAAGAAAGAAACTGAAACAAAGTGGTGATACAGGAATTTTTAGATATAAAAAAGACCAGATTCAGTTCTTCAGTGAATCCTTTAGCTTCTCTTTAAATAAATAAATAAATAAATAAATATACAGTTTGAATTTCAATGCCATGAATGGGACTATAATTATAAATCCCGTAACAAAGGTCGACTCAGGAACATACAGATTAGAGATCATTAGTGAGAAAAAAGTGGAAAGATCACAATTCAGATAATTATTCAGGGTAAGACTTAAACTTACTAAATGGGGCACAGCATCTAATTTGAGTTTCATTTTCCTATGTCCTATTCAGTTAACATTAGCTGCCAGTTCATTATTCAGTCTGGTTCTTTTTCCTACTGACAGCACTCTGTGGCTATTGGTTCACTACATTCAGGGGCAATGTAAGGTGGATAATGTAATTCCTAACTATACATGCTTTTCATTGCCAGTATCAAATCAAGACAAGCAGGACACTGCCAGTTTTATTGACACGAGTTCCAAGTCATAATTGTCTCACTTTCATCTGTGTTTAGAGAATGTAAAAGAGATCTGAAACAGTCCCATGCGTACAGAGCAGAGCAGATGCCTGTGCTTGGTTACCGCACTATAGAAAGAAGAAAGTTGTGGACTACATCTCTCAATATAGCCCGAGTTCAGCAACAGTGGTGTGGTGAGGGCATGCAGTTTGCCTGCAACCTTTAGAGTGGAAACATATAGCTGCATCATGGACAGGAAAACCATACAGTTTGAGGTGTCTGTTTCTGGTTCTCTATTTCTTATAGACTGAAACTGTTCATTGTCTCAAATGGTTCTTTTGCTGGCAGAAATGCTGTATCTTCCTCTTGTGCTGGTGGCCTTACATGTTTCTTATGGTAAGATGCCATGAACTGTACACACGCTTTTTTTTTTTTTTTTGCATAGAACAGGTAGGCCAATGATGACATGATAAACTTGTTAAATTGGTTAATTTGAAGAATAATTAAAGACTGTTCAATACTACTTTTGTGAAATGGTTGTGTCATCAGAATTTCTATTCAAGGGTATTGTTGCTGTAAATGAATAGCTTTAATGCTGTAGTGGATGGTTGCTGTGACTCAAGTCCAAAATCAACCCATTTATTTGTATCCACAGGAAGCAAGGCTATCTGTGATGTTAGCCAGGCTAATACATGTCATGGAACCATTGGAGAACCTCTCTATCTACAGCTGGAACCAAACACCACCAGACGCCTACTTTTTAAGAAAATAACTGAACACAATGAAACAGCAGTTTTTAGGTTTAGAAGAAACCAGTTGAAGTTCTTTGATGAATCCCTCAACTCAGAGATGTGGAAAAGATGGCACTTCTTCCCAAAAAACTGGTCAGTAATCATAAACCCAGTCAGAAGAGGAGACTCAGGGAATTACAGAGTTGAAATCACCAATGAAACCTCAGGGCAACATATAGCAGACAACCTAATACAGCTAATTATTCCAGGCAAGGAAACAAATTTGTTGAACAAAAAAAAGTAGAAAGCAGAATGGATGCACAACTTCTTTGTAAATCAGGTAACATATGAATGAATGTTAGCTTAGGTTTTAAAAGTAAATATTTCGTTTTATGATATGGTAACATATCTTATGTATTGCACATTGTCAAAATGTACCGTTAAGTTCATGCTGTGACCTCACTAACACTCACAGACACTGAAAATCCCAGTCAGATGACAGCACGTATTTGTGAGTATGTGAAAATATGCTTAAATGCTTGCTTAATTCATGAATGCATTTAATATTCAATTCACCAAGACAGTATATTTTCATCTTGATTTTTAAATATTTCTTTAGATATATATTTTTAGATATGGTTATTATAGCATCAGCTTTGCTTGGTGTGGTCCTTCTACATCAACCAGAAGAGGACACACACACACAGTTTAACCAACGAAGGTGTGGTGAAATCAGGCTAATCTAGTAAAATATGTGGATACAATGTAAATTTTTGGTTTAGCTAAGCGTCTTTAAAAGTTTTTTTTTTACTGGGGCAGTGTTATTAAGAAAAATATGAAATAAAACAAATTTTAAATGCAATGTCTGCAATTTTGGTATGTCTGTTCTGGTAAATTATGTAACTTATATTTGGCCTATAGGGGGCAGTGTTACATGAAGAAAATCAGAAAATGTGAATCACTGATTTGTAACCATGAAACAATAGAGACAGTAAGAGGCAAATAAAAATGAATGTTTAGGTTTTAAAAGTAAATATTTCATTTTATGATGATAAATAATTTTATTTCAAATATTTCTTACAATGCAGTGACAGAGATTTATATTATAAAAAAAGAATTATTAAATATGTTTATTTCTAATCCCATTAATTCAGTAGTTCATTCATCCTCTTATTCATAAACTTGCCCAGTTTAGTAATAATAAACAACTAATTCTATTAATTAGTTATCAAACTACTATAACACTAAAAGTCAGGTTCTGTCTTGTATCCATATGGACAGCAAGTAAGATCTTTGAATTGGCCTGTTTATAAAGGCCTGAGACCACTTAAATCCACAGAAGTAAAGTTCTCAGAATTTATTGCAAGTTCTGTGTGTACTAGAACCCCACCTCCAACTCACATGCTCAAACATGTCACACACACACACACAAACAAATACAAAGTGACAGAGATGACATAACACAGCTTTGCACAAGCATAGACAGACACACAACTTCGACCTCATAAACACAAAAATTTCCACACACACTGTAAACAAAGATAATGTCTGTTTTTCTTTAAAAACAAAAACAATGGTCCTTCACATGTGACCCCTTCAGACCGCATTCTACCCTGTCTAGATCCTGTTGGACATGATGCCGGTGTTGAGCTTCTTAAAGAAAGCCTTCATGCTGCAGTGTTTGCACTTCCCCTTCTTCTGCTTGGTTCTGAGCTGGGACACCTCCACCCAGTCCTGCTCCTTCTCATCATCAGCAGCCCAGGGTCCCCAGGCGCCCCCATTGTTCTGTGGTTGGGCACGCGGGTCCTCGGGCGGGTACCTCACAGGTACAGCGGTCCGGTTGTAGAAGGCCAGACGTGCCAGTAGCTGCCTCACCACGTCGGGCCGCTGTTCGGACAGATCTCGCCGCTCATACGGGTCGGCAGTCACGTTAAAGAGCCAGGTTGAGCGGCGTGGTGCAGTGTGACGCTCCAAGCTCCACCAGCTGCCTGGGAAACTGGACAACATCTGTGGGGGGGTCCAGTCGCCATATCCTGGGTCTCCTGTCAACAGCTTCCAGTCACCCAGGCGAATGGCAGCCTGTATGGACGTATCCCACAATCCCCAGCCAGCCTCTAGGGAGCCATGTGGAACAGGGCTGTGGAGCGGGTCTATGTTGTGGAGAATCTCTTGCCGCGGCGATGGGGCACCCTCACTGATGGAACTCCATGCGTCATAGCCATCCAATCCCGCAGCAAGGGCACTCAGGTTGCCCCCGGCAATGCGGAGGAGGGTGGGGTACCAGTCGGTGATGTGTAAGAGGTCGTGGCTGACACGTCTTGGACGCCTCAGGAGAGGGCTGTGCACAAAACCCAGCCCTCGCACACCGCCCTCCCAGTAGGTTCCTTTCCGCCCCCGTAGGGGCCAGTTGCTCCCGCCAAACAGCGGCTGCCCACCATTGTCTGTGGAAAAGATCATGACGCTGTTGTCATAGTAGCCATACTTGCGGAGAGCAGCGGTCACATTCCGTACTGCCTCGTCCACTGCCGTCACCATGGCAGCATACTTACGGCGGTCCACGTTCCCCATGCGATGGTAGGGGTAGAGGTAGGAGCGTGGTGACTGCAGCGGAGTGTGCACAGCCTGGAAGGAGAGGAAGATGAAGAGCGGTGCCGCGTCAGGGTTGTGCGCTGCCAGGATCTTGCGCACACGGCGTGTGTAGAGCTGTGTGGAGTACGTACCGCCCCTGCCCCATGCCACACGCTCCCCGTCGTGGAGGTCAAAGCCGCATACAGCCGGCCCATCACACGCCCAGTAGCTGTAGTAGTCCACACTCCCTGTAAGAGACCCGAAGTAGGACTGGAAGCCGCGGCGGGTGGGCAGGCAGGCACGTTTGTAGAAACCCAGGTGCCACTTGCCCACCATGTGCGTGGAGTAGCCCAGCTGCTGAAGACGCTCTGCAAGCGTTGCCTGATCCAAAGGCAGACAGTTAGGCTGCTGGGGACGGATAATCCCATGCTGAAGCCCAGTGTGGATCTGGTACCTGCAAGGAGGGACACCCAGGGGATATTTAGACAAACACACACACACACAGTGGGCAGACACAAAAGCATAAAGACATGTCAAAACACAAACACAAGTTCTCTAGCACACACACAATGGTTGGCCTAAAATCTAATATTCTTACATTACACTTATGCAAGACATATTTATTTTAATATTCAGTTCAATATTATTTTACAATAAACATGCCAATCTAAACTTACTTAGTTTTATATTCAAGCAGCATTTTTAAGTAATCAGTGTCAATGACAATGTTTTGCCTTGGCGCGTTGCCAGGTTCTCTCACCTGCCTGTCATGAACTGACTACGCGAGGGTGTGCAGGTAGGTTGGATGTAATAGTTCTCGAGCTTCACTCCTTGCGCCGCAAGCTTATCCAACACTGGTGTACGGATGTCTTTGCTGTGATAGCCGATGTCGTTGAAGCCCTGGTCATCCGTCATGATGAAGATTATGTGCGGGGGCCGATACGACGGACCTCCCGGTCCTCTCAGTTCCGATATGGCATCGCTCTCCACTTGGTTCGGTTTTGTCCAGTCCCAAGAGAGGTAGCCTAGACTGAGCAAACTAACTACTGACAACCCAGTTAGCGCAGACACTCCCATGACAACGGAGAGAAGGTCTTAATGGACGCGAATAATAACAGAACAAGCTTATCCTACGTTCAACCTAGAAACAAGACTGACATTGTTGGACAAGATTTACGACGGTAACTAATTAAAACTTAAAAGAAATAAGCTAAATTAAAATCGTTTGTCAGACGTATGAGTTGGTCAGACCACGGAGGTCTATTTTCTCTGGAGTTGCTCGGTTCGAGTATCGACAAAGCTTCTGTCCTATTCATTCCAACACAGACCAAGCTTAGTTGTACATTGGTACTGTGTAATAGCATAATATTACTCGTTGTAACCCCGCCCGTCTTTTGCTGGTTCATTGAAATCGGATGCACCAACCTCCCTGGGTTTTTTGGCAGCCACCCTGCCTAAGAAAAACAACATGACTACAGAAAAGTCGGTGCAGTTGGCGTTCTTCAAGACACGTACCCTTCAATACTGCTATTACTAGCCTAATACTACTACTGTTATATACTATGGGCCAACTCATTATCTCTCAACTCATCAACTCATTTTCTAAAACAGAAATGAAGATGTTAACCAGAGTTAGCATCTCCATACATCTGCATGTCTCTCCTTTAACTGTTTTTGACGTTTTAGTCACTAATGTGATTTATTAGCTCTTTATACTGGATATATCAACTTTTAAATGTGTGGCAGGCAGCTCTAAGTGCTGTTATTCTTCTGTTGACAACATGGTCTTTATGAGTGTAGTATGGGTAGGGGGCCAGAGGCCCTGTGAATAGTCTGCACAGACAGACTCTGTTCCAGGGGGCTGGGGACCTTGAGCACAGGGGCCCAGCATGGGGCTGTAACAGGGATACTGTTCAAAACTCTACCCCCTCATAAGACCTCCTTTTACAGGACAACTGCTGTTGTTGGTTAGTGAGGGGCGTGAGTGCTTAGAGAGAGAGAGTGTGTGTGTTTGTGTGTAGTGCTGCAAGAAAGAACAACTGTTGATGTCCTTACACACACACACACACACACACACACCAATAGCACTTTGTCACACTAAATGACAAATAAATAGCATTTGTGATCTCAGATCTCCTTCTCATGATTATTACAACTTCTACATATGTTTACTAATTATTAGGATGTCCTTTACCACTCCCTACAACTGCAACAGATACTGCTGTATTTGTGGACGTTGCTGTGATACAGCTTGTGACATAATCAAATGTGTATGTGTACTCATACAACATTTGGCTCATTTGCCATATCATCACATGAGGAGGTGACAGATTTGTTTTCCTTGTTAATAATACATTACAATATAATGTTGCAAATGTTTTACATTTGCATTTGTACTAAGAAATTGTTGAATTGGATTGGATGTTGGATGTCTGGGATTGGTTGGTCTTGGTTGGTCCATTGCTTGATGATGTGATCTTACACACACACACACACACACACACCTTACCATGTTACCATGACATTAAACTCATATGCCATTTTTAAAATACTTGTTTTTTACAACAGTGTTTTAAGCCATTTGCATGTTGAAGAGAGGTGCTGGTTTGCCTGGGGACAAGATGCTCACTGAAAGGGGCCCTGCACTAAGGGGAAGTTGACTTTGCAGCAGCAAGCGTTGGACAGCACAGTGGTGACCCCCTCCTTAGGTGAAAGTATCAAAGGTCATCTGTGGAGAGCGCAAGGGCTTGGATCAGTAAGAGAAGGGGAAGGAAGGAGTGAGATGGAGGGATGAGAAGGAGTAGAGAGAGTAAAAGAGGGATTGAGGAATGGAGGAATGAGTGGAATGGGTGTGAAGTGAGAGAGGGGAAGAGAGGAGCAGTTGAGCTGGATCAAGGGGAAAGGGCCTCTGAGGTTGATGTTTACTTGTGTGTTTTTCCTAGACGAGGCAGTCAGCACTCAGCAGAGATGTGGATCATGGGGTGACATTTGTGTGTGTGTGTGTGTGTGTATCTGTGTGTGTGTGTGTTTAATTAGAGAGGCAGGAATCTTTTACTCAGTCATCTGAGCAGAGAGACAGCAGCACACAGAGGTTCTTCATGGCCAGGCTTTGAGTAAGAGTAAATGAGTGTGTGTGTGTGTGTGTGTAGGGGGGGGGTACTGTACTGTATATGTGTCACAGTGTTTGTGTTGGTGTATATGCTAATGTGTGTGGGTAATGAAAACACAGTTGGAGGGATATGGACAGTTTATTCACTCTTTAGGTGTGTGTGTGTGTTCACATTGATGTGTGGGTAATCATAAGAGTCTGCTTTCTTGGCCTGTGTGTGTGTGTGTGTGTGTGTGTGTGTGTGTGTGTGTGTGCGTGTGTGTGTGTGTGTATGTGTGTTTCAGCCATCAATGTTCAGGGCAGATGATGCTCCATACTCCCTTATGCCACTACCTCAGACGGGTGTGTCAGACTGCATGAGGTGAGATGACGTGAATGGAGGAGTTTACAAACAGGTGTGAGTTGATGAATAAAGTACACTTAAAGGAGAAGTCTGGTGTGAAATGGACTTAGAGTGTATTGAAACATGATAACGAGTACAAACTTTTGTTGAATAGCCCACCTCCGTTCACCCCATACACAGGGGTGGAAAGTAACGAATTACATTTACTCACGTTACTGTAATTGAGTAGTTTTTAAGAGTACTTTGTAATTTTTTAAGTAGTTTTTCAAATAGGTCATTTTACTTTTACTCGAGTACATTTTAAGCCAAATATTTTACTTCATTACATTTGAAGCCTCCCACGTTACTGAGTAAAATAATATTGATATATAATAATATTGATAATATCGAAAAAATAAAATGCGGGGGAAAAAATGTGCCTGGACTGAAAGGAAACTGCAATGTGCGGGTTTGCGCACGGCAATTCCATTGTTTCACACAATCTGGATAAAGGCGTTGGAACAAGATGGCTAGTGCGGAGCCAGATATGGAGATGAAAGACCAGAAGATGCATTAAATTCTGGAGAAGCCATAGTAACCCTTGGCCAAACCTCAATGACCTATTCGCGTTTAAATGCAAAAAAGCCTATAACATCATCATGCAATGTAAAATGTGTCTGCCCGGCCGAACCGACCTCAACATTGAATCTACGTGTCATGCCTTCCTGCCTGTATCACCCGGTAACTTCCCGATCACTTGCCCCTCCCACTCACTCATGCTCCCCGTTCACTTAATCACGTCTCCACCTGTTGCTCGTTGTTTGTTGTCTTGCCGTGTACTTAATCCCTTGTCTCCCAGTGTTCTCTGTCAGACCGTCCGCGAACCTACTGCTACTCACGCAAGGCAAGCACTTAAAGACCCTGACTGTGTTTCTGTCATCTGCCTGCTCCCATGTCTCCGTCCTGTTTCCCTGCCTGTCTTTGTTCTCTGTCCTCTGTCTTCTGATTGATTGCCTTCCTGCTGACGACCCCGGACCGACTCGACCTCCGCTCTGCTCTCCTGTCCCTGGTTTCGTCCTCTGCCTGTCCACGACCTCTGCTCTGCTCTCCAGCCCTGGTATTGACCCCTGCCTGTCCACGACCTCCACTCTGCTCTCCAGCCCCTGGGTTCGACCTCTGCCTGTCCTCGACCTACGCTCAGCTCTTCCGCCCCGGCTCCTGACCCGCTGCCTGTCTACGACCTACGCTCTGTTCCCCAGTCCCGGTTACCCGACTCTGCATTCGAAGAGCATCCACACACTCCCTTTACCCTTTTTCCTAAATAAACTGTTCTTACGTGACGCTTATGGGTCCGACTCACTCTGTTCTGTGACAGAACGGTCTGACCAGAACATGGACCAGCGCACAATCCCGCTCCCTTTCATCACCAATTGCCACCTGTTGTTTAATCTGCAGCCGAGGAACTTTTCCACCGAGGAAGCCAAGGTGGCGTACACAATCAACCTGTCTGGACGAGCCCGGCTATCGGGAACGGCTGAGTTTGAGCGCCGCACGTCAGTGTGTGCTTCCTTCAGTCTGTTCTCTGATGAACTTTTAGGTTTTTGACACCGGCTCTTCTTCCTCTGAGGCTTCTGAGCATCCGGCAGGGGAGACGGACGATCGCTGATTTTTCCGTTGATTTCCGCACGTTGGCCAGCCAAAGCAACTGGAATATGGAAGCCTTGGTAGATGCATACCTCCATAGTCTGGCAGATTACATGAAGGACGAGATGGTTTCCCATGTCCCGCCGTCGACTCTCGACGAAGCAATTGCCCTGACCACCCTCATCGACCGGAGAGTCCAGACGCGTCGTCGAGAGAGGGAGTGACTGACCCGATCTTCCATCAGCTGGTCTGGAGGACCCATCGCTTCGCCACAGTCCGCCGCCACATCTTCCCGTGGGCAAGCTGTGCCGGAGCCTATGGAGGTTGGGCATGCCTCTCTGTCCCCAACTGAACGACAACGCCGGTTAGCCTACAACCTCTGCTTGTACTGTGGAGGACATGGACATAGAGTTTTGACATGTCCATTAAAAGGGGCAAGCTCACCGGATGTAGGAGGCGTCCGGTTGAGCTCAATGACAACTCAGTCCTCTAAGGATGGTAAACCCCTACTCCGTGCTACACTTTACCTCCAGTGCGCCACACACACCCTGGCCGCCCTGGTTGACTCGGGCGCGGAAGCCAATATCATGGATTCCAGTCTCGCTCAATGGCTGGGTCTGCTGGATCACCCGCTCCCTGTCCCGGTGTCTACTCGAGCCCTGGATGGACACCTGTTGGGCACGGTAACTCGCGTCACGGAACCAGTGAGGATGAAGTGTTCCGGTAACCATCAGGAAACTATCCGTTTCCACTTGCTCTGCTCCCCGGGTCAGCCCCTTATCCTGGGCTACCCCTGGTTACGTCAACACAATCCACATCTGGACTGGCGAACCGGGGTGGTTCGGGAGTGGGGGGTGGACTGTCACCAGACCTGCCTGCTTGCTGCATCATCTCCTGCCCGCTCCCAACCCACAAGTTCCGCTCCTGACCTGTCCGGCGTCCCCAGGTGTTACTATCATCTTCGGGAGGTCTTTAGCAAAACCAAGGCCACCTCATTACCGCCGCACCGACCATATGACTGCGCCTTTGACCTTCTCCCCGGCACTGCTCCCCCCCGGGGCCGTCTCTACTCGCTCTCCGCTCCTGAGAGACAGGTCATGGACGAATACATCTCCGACGCTTTAGCGGCGGGTATCATACGGCCATCCTCTTCTCCTGTTGGGGCCGGCTTCTTCTTCATGGGTAAGAAGGACGGATCCTTACGCCCTTGCATTGATTACCGTGGACTGAATGAAATAACGATAAAGAACCGGTACCCTCTGCCTCTGATTGCCTCTGCTTTTGAACTGGTCCAGAGGGCCACGTTTTTTACGAAACTCGATCTCCGCAATGCCTACCATCTGGTGCGGATCCGGGAGGGCGACGAATGGAAGACTGTGTTTAACACACCTACTGGACATTACGAATACCTGGTAATGCCGTTCGGGCTAACTAATGCCCCCGGGGTTTTTCAAGCCCTAGTGCGCGATGTGCTGAACCGGTTTGTGTTCATTTACCTGGATGACATCCTCATCTTCTTCCGGACTCTGACTGAGCACACGCAGCACGTCCAACTGGTCCTTCGTCGCCTCCTGGAAAACTCGCTTTATGTCAAGGCGGAGAAATGTGAGTTTCATGCTAAAACTGTGTCCTTCCTGGGGTACATCGTGGCAGAGGGGAGTGTTCAGATGAATCCTGCTAAGGTTTCGGCGGTCACCTCCTGGCCCGTTCCCGAAAACAAGAAGAAGTTGCAACAGTTTCTGGGCTTTGCAAACTTCTATAGACGATTTATTAGGAATTATAGTTCCGTCGCTGCTCCTCGGACTGCCCTAACCAGCAGCAAAAGAACGTTCCAGTGGTCTCCGGCAGCCAATGATGCCTTCGCCACCCTAAAGGATCGTTTCACTTCGGCCCCCGTCCTCCAGATGCCAGACATTGGTCAACAACTGGTTGTGGAAGTCGAGGCCTCTGATGTGGGCGTGGGCGCTGTGCTGTCGCAGCGATCCATAGAAGATAACAAATTGCACCCATGTGCGTTCTTTTCCCGGAGACTTTCACCGGCAGAGTGCAACTACGATATCGGGAACCGGGAACTACTGGCGGTAAAACTGGCATTGGAGGAGTGGCGTCATTGGTTGTAGGGGGCTGCTGTTCCATTCCTGGTGTGGACGGACCATAAAAACCTGGAGTATGTCCGATCGGCGAAGCGCCTGAATTCCAGACATTCGCGGTGGTCCCTGTTCTTCACCAGGTTTAATTTTACCCTCTCCTACCGGCTGGGGTCCCGCAACGCAAAACCTGATGCCCTGTCTCGCCAGTTTCAAAAGGAGGACGCCACACTGGAACCTGTGCCCATGCTCCCCGGTTCCCGCATCGTAGCAGCTCTGACCTGGGGAGTCGAGGACCTCGTTCTCAAGGCGATCCAAAATCAGCCCAGCCCCAGTGCCTGCCCTGCGGGACGTCTGTTGGTCCCGGACCAGCTGCGCTCCCATATATGGCTACCAGCCACCTCTGTTCCCAAGCCAGGAGGAAGAAGCCTCATGTCCATCTGCTTTCGCCTCCGCACGTCGCTGTCGCCGCACATGGGCCCAAGCCCGGGCCACTCTCCTACGGTCAGCGTCCAGATATTCATTAGGGGCCAACCGTCGACGGAGACCTGCTCCAGCTTATCAGGTGGGCCAGAGGGTGTGGCTTTCCGCCAAGGATCTTCCCCTTCGTGTGGAGTCTCGCAAGTTGGCGCCTTGTTTCATTGGTCCCTTCACCATTGAGCGAGTGATCAGTCCTACGGCGGTCCGGCTTCTTCTGCCTGGGTCCATGAAGGTACACCCCACCTTCCATGTTTCCTAAATTAAGCCAGTGTTTGTTAACCCACTTGTTCCTGCAGCTCCACCGCACCCCGCACCCCGACTCGTAGATGGGGGTCTTGTGTACACGGTCCATCGCCTTCTTCAGTCTCGGCGGAGGGGACGTGGCATCTGGTGGACTGGGGGGGCTATGGACCGGAGGAAAGATCGTGGGTCCCCGCCAGAGGGATTGAGGACCGGACCCTCATTGCGGAGTTCCACCGGCAACACCCTGACCAGCCTGCCCTCCACCGGGGGCGTCCAAGAGGTGCCCGGCAGGCCACCCATCCAGCTCCCCGTCCTGCACCTGTTCCAGTCCTGCCCCCCGATGGTGACGAGTCCCAGGCTTCATCCAGAGAGGAGGCAGGGGCCTTGGACCGCTCGGAGGAATTCTGACCCCGGACCGACTCGACCTCTGCTCTGCTCTCCTGTCCCTGGTTTCGTCCTCTGCCTGTCCATGACCTCCGCTCTGCTCTCCAATCCCTGGGTTCAACCTCCGCCTGTCCCCGACCTACGCTCAGCTCTTCCGCCCCGGCTCCTGACCCGCAGCCTGTCTACGACCTGCGCTCTGCTTCCCAGTCCCGGTTACCCGACTCAGCATTCGAAGAGCATCCACAAACTCCCGTAAGAATGAGTCACGTAAGAACAGTTTATTTAGGATAAAGGGTAAACTTTATCCTAAATAAACTGTTCTTACGTGACTCATTCTGTTCTGTGACACTACGAAAGCATGTGGCGGTAAGTAGGCTACAAATATAGGCCTATATGTTTTGCCTGTTATACCCGAACGGTATGTTTATTGTTGTTGGGTTAACACCTTACGCTGTTAAGCACAATGCTGGCTTCATGATATCAATTATTTTCCATCCTGATCACTAACGTTTCAAGTGAAAGTAGCTGAAGGTGTCTTAATAAATCATCTTAAAATTATGTTGGCTATAGGATAACTTGTGCTGGATTTGGTTTATGACTCGTCCTTTTTTACATCAAATAATTGAAAGTAACGTTTACTCAAAGTACATTTGAAATGAAGTAATTTTTTTACTTTTACTCAAGATTTTCAGATGGGTACTTTTACTTTTACTCCCAGCTAACTCACAATGCTAGTGCATAGTGTTGCACATGTAAATAAATCACTATTTTATACCATTAACAAGGCTCAAGGTAGCTCCACGCTTTGTTGGTAGCATAATGAGGGTCCGAACATTTAAAACGAGGCATTGAGAACTTTCTATGTGTACAGATAATTTAGACTATGCCTATATACTATTTACTATACTTGACAGACAGTACCTTGATTTCCTGGTAGGGTGACTTTCTGTTGCCACCTTTGTCAGTTTCAAAAGTTTTTCAGTCAGGCTGAAAGCTGTCTATATTTAAGGTTGTCAGCTAGTAACAGAGCTGTTATCCAAACTCTGTTTGGCATAGGCAAGGCTGGGCTATGGGCTGCTTCATTACGAAAATTCAGGGGTACATCAGACGTACACACAGTAAAGCTACAGTGTCCAAGTGAAGTCTCTAATCAGTGTAAGCAACTCTCATCAACAGTCCAGTTCAGGAAGGCAATGGCAGCAGGTGAATCTCTAATATGATGATGCTGTAGCCCAATTCAACCAAACGCGAAAGATAATCTAGATGAAGACCTTGCCAGTGTATCCCTATCCAAGCTATTAGGTCCCCTTACTGGAGAACTCAAGGTGCTGTCTTTTAAAGAAACTATTTGTACACTTACTAACTTCTCAATTCCTCATTTTAAATGTTTTGACCCTCATTATGCTACCAATGAAGTGTGGGGCTACTCTGAGCCTTGTTTATGGTTTAAAAATAGTGATCATTGCACATAGCATGATGCCCCAAACACCACCATTGTAAGCCTATTGCAAACATACACTAAATGTGGTCTTGTAGGAAAGCCATTGGGTGATGAAAAAATGCATCTCAACAAACATTCAGACTTTTTATCATGTTTCACTGTACTTTTGGTCCATTTGACATTGTATTTCTCCTTTAATAAGACAATTAGAAGTTAAGTACATTAAAGCTATGCATTGGCTTTTGGCAACTGCCAGACAAATGTGTATTCAGGCATGTACACACACACACACACACATACACACACACACACATTCACATAGACACAAACCTTTTGCCCACAAAATTAGTTATTTTTGTCTTTTGTCTCTTTTACAACCCTGTGTCTGTGTGTGTGTGTGTGTGTGTGTGTGTGTGTGTGTACTGACATGCATGCATTGACCGTAAGCTATTCCACATGCCAGGCAAGCACCTGATCTCTCTTTATGTTGTAGCATTGCATGGTGTTATTATTCCCCCTGGCAGCAGGAGTGGGCAGAGCAAACATAGCCCTCCCCAGAGTCAACACCCGTCTCTCCAGCCCCGCTTTGAAGCCCCCAGTATCTGTGCCGCCTGGCATCTGACAAACCAAATACCACACATGCCACAGTGTCACAAATAATACTTTTAATTTTGTATTAAAACCAATAGCATGTTTACAAGAGGTATAAAGGGGAAAGTGTTCTGACGCAGTTTACCTGAAATAGAAGCAGTTAGTGAGCAAGGTAAGACTTGACCAGAAATTGTGTTTCTTTCAGTCTTCATACATCCAGTAATAATTATTATTAGCCAGAAACAACCCTTTGTTTCCACATCTGGTGGTGTGTCAATAATATCATTGTTTTCGACATTTGAGGCAAATAAAAGTGTTCCCTTCCAAATTTAATTTACCTATTTCACGCAAGCTCCCTTTAGTTATTTACAGCAGGACTTTTGCTGCTGGTCTTGTCTCAGTTCATGGTTGTTTTGTTCACTGTGAATTGTTGTCTGGTCTGTAATCCAAAGAATTTCATATAATACATTTCAGGATTTGTATCATAAACAAACTTCAGGCAAGTCATTCCTCAAGTCAGTAGAAAATAAATAACTCACGGCTGTGTTAAAACATTTGAGTATTTTATTTGGCTGACCACATATGGAGTGGTAAAAACACATATCCTGTTGGGACTCAAAAGCTTAACACAATCAGTAAAACTTTCTTTTTACTGCAGCAGAGATTGACTATGTGTAATTCCACACATAATGAAAAACTTAATTGACCTCTTTGAAGATTAATCTTCTAACAGTTCATCTCTTTTTTTAGTGTAAAACTATTTGTCTGCCACTGTTTTTTTTTCCTTTTTTACAAGCACTCAGCTGAAAAGGAAATGTGTGTCGTGTTAGTCTCATGAACATGCTCAGCTGTGCCATGATTACATAGCTGTGTCTCTCTCCATAGAGTTCATCAGTGACCTCCATGAACCGGCCTTAGGGGAACTCTGAGAGACTAGCGCCCAACTCCTCAGTAAACATTTAAGCTTGTGTTACACCTAATTCACATTCAAAGACTCTGTGGGCTCTGGCACATGAAGGCTTGACTCCGGGGCTGCTTGGGCTTTGCTTTCAGACCTGTTGCACCTCAAACCTGAGGATGCGGCTTATAGCAACATCACACAAGCTCTACCAGAGACACAGGAGTTGGGAATAAAATTGAAGATTAAAACTGGATAAGAGGCAGTGTATAGAGTATAGAGAGTTATGAATGTAAAATGAGTAGGTATAGAAACAAACATTGGTGTTACAAATGTATTGCATTTCAGGTGGTGTTGTCAGAATGTTGTCTCCCAGCTCCAACGCCTTGGGCAAAAAAAGTTTGTAAGTGAAAGACTACCTTTTCCTAGAATACACTTTTACTAATATTGCTGAATTTCCTTCCTTCCTTCCATAATATGCAATTTTCCCCCTCAACACCCCTTCAACACACACACACACACATACACACACACACACAAAGAGAGAGAGAGTAATTCTGCTAAATTACACCGCTCAGATGTCAGACCTGAGTAGAAACAGAAAAGTAACCTACTGGGCTTCTTCTCTGCTTAGTTTACTCTCGTCCTTCAAGCTTCCTTTTTACTCCATCTCTTCTTCCTCCAATTCCCATCACTCCATCTTCTACTCTTTCTCCCTTTTCCCTGGCTCTTCTCTGCCCTCTCCTCCCTCATCTCCAGCAGAGTGAACAATCATGGGCGGAAATAATTAGATGAAGTTGGTTTGAGTGCTGGGCGGCCAGCAGTTTGGCCCAGATGTTGGCTTTGGCAGGGCAGAGAGAGCCAGACGAGCAGAGACTGCTATGTGAACACCTGCCTGGGTTTTTATGC
This sequence comes from Tenualosa thibaudeaui, assembly GCA_027481765.1. Taxonomy (NCBI): domain Eukaryota; kingdom Metazoa; phylum Chordata; class Actinopteri; order Clupeiformes; family Clupeidae; genus Tenualosa; species Tenualosa thibaudeaui. The sequence goes on along the minus strand of JAIFZK010000004.1, from coordinate 2,943,527 downwards.
TTCCAGTAAACCGGCTCACCTCTCTCACAATAGCCCTCTCTCTGCTGTTCTTTCTCTCTTTCTTTCTTTCTTTCCCTCTATTTCTCTAGGCATTTTCAGTGTTATGGTGGTGACAGAGCATGAGCAAGCACTTTATAATTTATTTTTCTGTAATGTTTCATGTAACCTCTACAGCTGAATGAATAGCAAATCCTTCAATTTCATATAATTATTTACATGATAACACCTGGCATTTGATTGGCTTCATCAATGTGGGTTGCTGCTTTCTTCCTTTATTTGAGTGCCTGTGTTTGAGTGCATGTGTTTGAGTGCATGTTTGAGTGCCAGTGTTTGAGTGCATGTGTTTGAGTGCATGTGCTGGTGTGTGTTTGAGTGCATGTTACAGTACCCTGATTAAATTACTTTGCTATCTTGCCCATTAGATCATCTGACTTGAATGGAATCATGCTGGCAGTCCACTTGACTGGCTCAAACTGAAGTTGATCCCATGGAGAGGGGAAGAGGGGAGGAAAGGTTTCCAAATGTTATGGGCCCAGGGGAGACAGACTGAGAGAGATCAAGAGACAGATTAAAAAGACCTGGCATTGCTAGAGTAACTCTGTGCCCTCTCTTCATTCCGTGTGTGTGTTTGTGTGTGTGCGTGTGAGTGTGCATGTGTACATGTGAGTGAGTTAATGTGTGTGTGTGTGTGTGTGTGTGTGTGTGTGTGTGTGTGTGTGTGCATATAAGTGAGTTAGAGAGAGAGAGAGATTAATACCTTAAGGTTGGCCTCTGTCTACTTTGAGGCCCAGGCTTACCTGAGGCTGTGTGTCCCCTCTCATGTATCAGACTGACCTCCACTCTACTCAAGGATGGAGTCACTTTCAAAGGGCCCCCCAATAATAAACCAGCATTTGCCCACAATCACTTATGAAGGTAAAAGAGGAAAAACACACACACACACAAGGAAAAGAGGGCACAGCGCTGCCTTTACTTTAAGCTTCAGATTGCCATTCAACATTGCAAATGTTCATACTTAAGTTACAAGTACATACCCCAAACAAATGAAGGTAGATATACACTTAAATTCAGACAGTCTCTCTTACATATATGTGTGCATGAACTCTCTCTCTCACACACACACGCACACACATTCATGTGGCTGGATCTGAGGAATGAGGTAGGTTTTTGTTTCCTGAAAGAACAGACCACCCTTCATGAGTTTGGCCTGAATAAGCAATCTGCTTAATCTGCTGCACACAGAGACACATACACTCACACAGGCTCACAGATAGATACATAGGGCACACACACACACCACACCACACCACACCCATGTACACTCAAACCAACAGGATGGGGAAAACCTGAAGACCTTAATTCTGCTTTCGAGTTAAGGATAGACCTTGTATACCAGAGTGTGAAGTGTGGGTGTGGATATGTACGAGAGAGAGAGAGAGAAAGTGTTTATGCTTAGGTTTAACCAAACTCATCTCTCCTTTGGCCCTGTGCTGCTGGAAACCATGTGGTTCCTCATGCTCCCACTGGTTTCAATGATAATGAATGAACTCTTTCAGCCTCTACTAATATCTGACCACCCTGTTAATTTCTACCCACCTAGACCTACTTATATGAGCCCAAACACAAAGATACACACATGTGTCAGTGTTCTATCACATTGCCATTATATCACATTTATATCACATTGGAAATAACACAATCCATCTTTCTACTTACTTGTAATACTGACTGATATGTTTTTGGTTGTTAGCCATACAACTGTACTCATGCGACATGGATGCATGCACACAAAGCTATCTTGCTGCTGCTCTGTTTAAACAGGACAATGAATGTTCCATTTTACTTATCCCTCACCCTGTCACTCACACATATACACACATACACACACACACACACACACACACACGGTTACAACATCTATCTACTCATTCTCTGCTGTCTTAGGCAAAAACACCTGGGTCTTGTATGTGATGGAGCGGGCACCAACAGTGGAAGAGCTTTCAACTTGTGCGTTTGATTTTGTCTGGGGGGTGGGCAGTCCCCACTGTGGTCTTGTTATACTGTAAAAGTGAGAGAAATTCTAGAAGAACAGGAAGTTCTTTGCTGTTTAGTGTTTGTGTTTAGTGAGTGAGTGTGTGTGTGTGTACACGCAACATGAGTGCGTATGCTTATTGTATCCTGATAATACTTATGTGTGTGTGTGTGTGTGTGTGTATTTATGAATGGAAGACTGATAGGTGCTAGACTGGAGTTTTTTAAGACCACATAACAAATATCTAGACAAATGAGAATAACCAAACATCAACCTGTAGTTCAAGGAAGAAGAGAAGCTAGGTTGAAATTATTTATTTTATATCATATATTTTTAAACGCTCTTCCATGTTGGATATCACCTTCCTAGTTTCCCCCTCATCCCTCTCAACAGCACAGTGATGTGTGAAACTGCAGAAATGAATCACCAACAGAATAGACCACCATGAAGCAGTAACAGAAGTAACAGAAGCAGTAACAGATTGAATAATCTCAAGTGAACAATTTCAAAAGTTCCTTTAAAATGGTGGAAGGAAAATACTCCAGATCCATAAAATGGGGTGTTTTATTAAAAGGTTTAATCTCATTTGTCTGGGATGAATGGGGAGATCAAGTTTGCATTACTCACAGTGTAGTCTTAGGTGTAGTAGGCATAACACTAAACAAAAACATAGTCCCACTCCACCTCTGCTTGCACTCTGTGACAGTAATACCTTAAGCTTAGATTTTTAAAGATCACCTGTCCCAGCTGTCTCGTGCCATTGGCCTGTAGTCCCATGCACTGTCCTGTGGACTGTCCCAGTTGTCTCGTGCCATTGGCCTGCAGTCTCACCCACTGTTCTGTGGACTGTCCCAGTTCTCTCGTGCCATTGGCCTGCAGTCTCACCCACTGTCCTGTGGACTGTCCCAGCTTACTGTCTTGTGCCACTTGCTTTTGTCCTCCACCACACTCCCAAACATTTTGTCACTGTCCCATGGGTTAAGTTCAGGGTTAGGTTTGTAATATCTGGTTATGGGACAGTAGACGAGTGGTGTGGGACAGCGCACATGATTGTAGGTGAGTGGCACAAACCACCAGCAACAACTCTTCCATTTCATTTTAATCTGTCTGAATCTCCCACTGACACTGACTGAGATTTTATGAAATATGTTGTCTCCCCCTAGTGGAGTATAGAACCATATAGATTAGTCGTTTTAGCGCCTCCATGAGGCCAAACTCATCCTCTCAACCCTGAAAGAGCTCTTCACACACAGTTGCTGCTGCTGCTGCATGCTACTACACACACACACACACACACACACACACACACACACACACACTTTTAGACACATATTCACATGGTATGATAATGCACAAATAAGAGTTTCTGTTCTGTTCCATTTCTGGAGAAGACCCAGGTAGTGTTTCATCAGATGCACATTTTCAATGTGTATACCAATAAGAAGATCAGCTGTAGCCAGTCAGGAGGCTCACTTGTGTTCATCAAGATCTGGTACAGAGAGGCTTGTAGGGCACAGTAGTTGTCTCTCCTGACCTGCAGGAGGCATCTGAAGCTCTGGGAGGGCATAGCATAGCCCTGGAGAAAGGCACATGTAGAAGGACAGAGTGGATGATGATTGGTGTCGACACCGGATCAACATCAAATTCAAATTCTTGTGTGGAAAATGTGAATTATGAAACCAGCCTTTCTAATGACAAAGCTTTTGGCTATCTCCATAGCCTCTCAATGTAAATTAGAGTGTCCATGGGCAGCTCAACACTGGTCCTGCTCTGAAACTGCATTGAGAGGATGAACAACAGGAGACTATTACTGTCAAAGACTAAATCTCAGTATGGCAATTTTTTAACATTATTTACAGACCCCTTCTAGCTAACTTCTCCGCAGCCTCCTCACTATGACAGAGATCACTGTTCACTGTGCCTATAACTATGCTTCAGGATAAATTCATATTTTATGACTAAATTGATATTTTATCACTAACTATTGTGTTCATCTTCTGTTTACTGACATACCCAGTAAACCAGGCTTCACTCCCAACTGACAGTGGAGTCCATCTGTCTGCACTTTTAGGCCTATCATACTGAAAACATACTCAAAGAATCTCTCTCAATTGTGGCAGTGTCAGCCTGAGTCTCAGTCAGACTGGGTCAGACTGGGTCTCCAGCTCCTTGAAAGGAAAAGTCTCTATTTCAGTCTGGTTGCCATCTGCCTGCTTCTCAATTCCAGTGATTCCAGACTGGTTGTTGGTTTCAAGCCAGGGTCTCCATTTTTTCATACTCTCCATTCTCTTTTGTGAGATATTTAGAGGCCTCAATCTCAGTGGCATATGGTAGTATATCTGACACCAACCTGACAACTACCTCCTGCTGTTTGTATGTATTGTAATGTATTCTTGTCCACTACAGAGGATGCATTCTCTTGTCCTTGTCTCTGTGTCCTTGTCTTCATTCACATACACATCAGTGACAGCTTCAGTATCAGGCTTCACCTGCGTGGGCAAAGTATCTGCGACCTGCTGCACGGCTGCCTGACCAGGGACACCTCAGCTAGAGAGACCTTGCCTAGCAGGCCTGGTTTTGCCTGGTCAGTGTCCTGCAAAATACGTCAAAGAGTGATACGTTATGGAATATCATGCAAGAACAGGTATGAAACCATATCCTTGACTTTAGCTTTATTCAAGTATGGGAAGTAAAATACTTTTAATAGAAATTACTTTAAAGCCATAAATTTGTGCTCCAGCTTGCCTATGTAACAGATGCCAGCTAGCTGCGTATGTAGAAGTTCAACCCCCCCAACACTTCAAGAGTGTCCTAGTCAGATGACTGGGAGCCTGTGTTTTTCGGTCGTCTTGCTAGGCCATTCACCTCCCAGTACGAGGTTGCTGTCTTTGCCCTGGGCTGTACTGTGCAGGGTGACCTCCATTCCACCTACCTGAAGTAGAAATGTTTGGAGACACTAAGACCTCCTCTGATATTTTACAGGATGTTTGCCTTTCTTTTGCAGTCGCTGCCCCTCATGGCGTTCCTGAGAATGTCCATGAAAGCAGCAGCTACATGTGTTCCCCAGCTACATGTGTTCTCAGGTCCTCGGGAACATGATGGAGTCATCCACAGTAGTGACCTGTGTATTAGAGAGATCAACAATGGCTTCATAATAAGCAGCCCACTGGGTTCTCCTTTTCCAGACATCACATATGTGCATTTAACAACATCATCCTGTGTGAGTGCATTGTTATGATGATATCTCATGGGTTACTGCACCGGAGGTGCTGGGGTACGTCATTTGTTTGAGGAGTAATCTGGACTTTTATGATTTACAGACACAATTTCTCCCAGTTTTGATCTGTTTGCAAATCTGTCATAGAATGACGAGCAAAAACACACACACACACACACACACACACACACACACACACACACACACACAGATACACACAGACACACACACACACACACACACACAGACACACACAGACACACACACACACAAAGAAAAAGGAGAAGCTTCCTAGGATGCATGAGCTTACACACCTCTCAATTCTAACCTTTGTTCAGGTCAACTGTGTATATTTGTACATGAGTCATATCTTCCCAAACTTAATTGTATAGCTTAATAGGAAATAGAATGCTTTCATATTGATTGAGCAATTAAGACATCAATTTCATCAGATGCTCAAATACAAATGAAAATGAAATGAAAATTTCTAATGAAAAACAACCGAAACACTTTAATGACAGTGAGAATGGGGTGAAATCTTTTGTCTACCTAGTTTACTGCTTGTTGTAGCTGCTAGTTTACTGGTTGCGTTTAATGAGTAACCCATAGCAGAGAGGGCGTGGAACAGAACATGAAGAAATGGTAAACTACAGTCAGAAATGTGCCACAGTTAGGATACACATGGTCAGTCTCGGAAGAATTGAATGTTTGGCTTTTATCTGGAGTACTGTTTGATCTGAAAAAGCTAAAATTTGGATTTTGAATGCAGAGATGTCCTTAAACAGTAGGTGAAATAATAACATTATGTGATTTTGATTCGTCTTTTCCTTAATTCACCACAAAAAAATAGACAGACAGAAAACACCAGCTTTAAATAAAATGTGCAGATTCAGATACAATATCAAGAAAATGCAAACATAAGATAATTTGTGTTTTGCTGCTTTATTAGACTGAATATGGACTCAAGGGTTGACATCTCTATAACCATTTGGATATGGATCAGCCTTCATATGTGCTCAGGTATTTAAAAATCTGTTATGTGAATATCGTACAGTGTTTTTTTGTTGTTTTTTTTTTTTTTCAAGTGGTACATGTCTTGTTTGATTTGTGTGTCATTTTTTCCCCTTGAGTAAAGGGAATTTCTCAATCTATGTTACCAGCAGTGTTGTACTGCTGTGTATTCTGTGTTTTCATAGCTCTTGAAATCATTTTTAGACATTTTTTTAACTACTCCTGGTTCCAGTGGCAGAAATATGATTATTTTGTCAGGTTCAAACCTGAGTTTCTGGGGGAAGAAGGCAACGGTGATGGGGCAGCCATGTTATTGGCAGCTGAGTGACCAGTGTATGGTGCCGGAGTTGGAGGAACTGAGCATTTGCATGACGTTTCAGCGGGACATAGGCACCTCCGACTGGACAGCATTTGACTACAAGCAGCGCGGCAAGATAAGTGTAGAGCTGGGCTTAACAGGGAGCCACAGACAGCTCAAAGTGTGGCTCTTTGGAGTGGACCACAAGGTGGGGCTGGTGGAGGACCTAGCTCTTTATCACTGGCACACCATATGTCTGACCTGGTCGGCCACAGCCAGGAAACTGCGGGTGTATCTCAATGACAGCAGCCTTGCAGAGATCCCCGTGAATGGATCTCATTTGGCCGGCCACGGTATGCTGACCCTGGGGGTGTCACACAACATGCAGGAGGGTGTGATGAGCTATGAGACAGGGAAGGAGTTGATGGGCAGTGCCACACTCTTCCGCATGTGGAGCCGAGAGCTGAGTGCCACAGAACTGTCTGCTCTGCGCTGCGTGGAAGGGGACGTGGTGAGATGGGGCCAGTGGGACTGGGACCTCAGAGGCAGCTTATGCCACCCTGTGTCTAACTTCAGCCTCAAATGTGGTAAAGAAAAACATTTCCACTATCTTTGCTGATTTTGCCCTACATCTAGATAAGTCTTAGTTCAGATCTTATTCTTGACTGTACAGAAACTGATGTGCACTAACCTTAGGCATGCATAAGATTCCACAGAACCAGTAGTCTGGTGAATCATGTAAAATGACAACTCTGAGTTACTAGTTAACTGATTACCTCATTCAAACCCAGCGAGAGGCATGGAAAATGACTTGAAAATTTGTTCCGAACTCTGCTTTCAAGTTAACTGTTTTTAGCACAAAACCACTAAGAGTCTGTCAATCCCATTGATGTCCAAATCCGACTTCATTACCTAAACAAAACATCTTTGACGTCTCATGTGTGTTTGTGCTCATCATATTCTCTAAAGTGAATCCACATTTAACAAAAAATAACAATAATTAATTACAACAAATTCTATTGAATGAAACTAATACTGGGACATGGCAATTTCCAGAATGGGTGAAGTATAAGATCCAAATGAAAGTTGTCATCAAATCAGAGTCAAACGACAAAGAAAACCTGGAGAATATTTTGTGGAATTGGGTAAGAGAGATTTCAAAGTCATCATGTAATATTTGGTTGTTCATAATTAGTATTTCCTGAAGTCGTAATTAATTTAAGGTCTGTTGATGCTTTGATGCAGTTTAAGGACATATTCCACTCTAATGTCTCAGTTCAAGACATAGACCTAATCATCTCAGCCTCAAGGTACAGTTTTCATTTATGGTCAATCTGCCTCTCTTACCAATTTATAATCAAATGAAATGTCACAAATATATATTTTGCTGTATATTTACATACATTCTTGAGAAAGCTAAGCTTTTGTTGTAGATAACAGGTTATGTCTTTCAACCTCTGAGATTATATATATAATACACAGACTTTCTTGATATGTATTATACATATATATATATAAATAAACACACACACACCATGGAAGTTTGTTTATTTAGCTTCATTTACAAGTAGGTCTGACTGTGTGGCCTATGTGGAGGTCACACCTAAGACAGACGTGTGGACAGTGCAACAGGAGATCCACCGGCGTCTCACATCTCCATACCACCATGATGGTGTGGAAGTGAATGCAGACCCTACGTCCATAACAGTTATATCTGTTGGTAAGATTAAGGCGTATTTATTTAAGATAGACATCACTCAAAAAACTTAGATAGTTTTGTTGTCAGACTGCCATGGCCTTCAATAATAGCTTCCCAACTTAGCCAAAGAGCTTGGAGAATTGGATGGTAATGTTAAGTGCATGTCTCCTCACTTGTCTTTACCAGAAGCATTTCCTAATGTTACTGAGACTCCTTTACACACAACTGGTCCCCCAGCTCTCTCGACTATATCCACCACAGGTCAGTGTTTTTCACCTTGGAAATAAGATGCTAAACATATCTTACAAACCCAAGATGCAGAATGTAACAAACACGCAGTGTGTAGTTGATGGGGACAGGGGAGAGAAATCCTACTTTAGCCAGTATGAGCCCTGTGAATTAAAATGGATCATTACTCCAACTGAGGCTGAATCTACTTTAGTTCAGTTAGAAAGGAAGTGTAGCGAATATGCAGAAACATTGCTTTTGAGCATGTACGTGCGCTGACTTATTTGGATAGTTGTGATTTTTACAAAGGCTATACAAATACTTGCATGTATAAAAGCATAGTGTAAAAAAGCAAAAGGTTTTCAAAACATGTTCCTCTGAATATGTAATATAGTTGATTTGTGATGAGTGTATTTCATCAAAGCCTCAACAGCTCAGCCCCCATCGTGTCCTTCAGTGCCCTCAGTATCTAAGGATGTTCCTGATGCCTGTGTCCCTGACTCTGCAGATGGGTGTAAGTGATCCTTGAGCAAAGAGCAGTCTCAGACCAACCAGAAGCACTGATAACCTCATCAAACCAATGTGTGAAAAGTGAAACTGAACAATAATGTCATGCATTTATATGTGCAGTAAACATTTTGGAAAAAATGGAAATATGAAAAATTATAAATGAATGGGAGTAATAATGGAAGGGGTTTGAAATTATTATATCAGTTTCTTATAAATATCAGAAATTATTTTTATTGTGTGTTTTATATATTAATCAAGAACAAACAAACAGCAAAAAATCTCTGAAAACTATAGCATTTTGGAATCAAACTCTTATATTTCTCTAGTTTTCCAGGACACATTTTACCAAGTGGCTTTGAACGCCAGCACCAATGTAACACTGATCAACCCAGAGTACACCATTCAAAGCTGGGTGAGGGAACTGACTGCCTATTTTTTTACCACAACAAAAATCTAGGCTAATATTGTGATCAGATTTGTGTTCATTTATTGTTATTTGTGGGTTTCAGCTAAATGCTACATTGACGCCAGATCACATGACAGTTTTAAACTTTGTGATGATGCCAGAGTCACACATGTAAGTGATTATTCATCACACTGACCAAAGACTGCAGAACTCAGTATATGAAGCTGACATATCAGTGATTATTTTTCAGAAAATTCAGAAAGTTCAGAAAGGAAATTCTTCACATTCCACAGGTACATCTGCACATTCTTTGTGCACACACAATCTCTCAATATCACAGAAACGCCGAAGCGCATTGTCAGTCTTCTCACAGATTCATACACCGACGGGTCAGTGTCTATCCAAGTTCCACCTTGCCATATTAACGTCTCACTCATAGGTACGTAGAAATGTGAATGAAATGTAGGAAACCTCATCAACATGTAAAAAATGTGTGAAATGTTGAGCTGATCACCATTATCATGTATATAAGTATACAATATATTTCTGATGAGAGGTTTGTGTTTTAACACAATAGGCTATGTTTTTGAAGTTTTACAGGACACATTTTACAGAGTCAGTTTGAATGCCAGCGTTAATGGAACACTGATCAACTCAGGGGACACCATTCACAGCTGGGTGAGGGAAGCAGCTGCACATTTTATTTACCTCAAAAATCTATTTCACTAATCAGATATGTGCTCATTAACTGATTATGTGTGGTTTTCAGCTAAAGGCAACATTGAATCCAGTTTGCATGATAGTTTTAAACTTTGTGATGAAGACAAAGTTGCACATGTAAGTGATTATTTACTCTACTAACAAATGATTGCATCTCTCGTAAATGAAACTGACTTATCAGACAATTGTGAGTTTGAAAAGATTTGAGATTTTAAAAGAAATTCGGACCCTTCCACAGGCACGGCTGCACATTCCATGTGCAGGCACAATCTCTTAATGTCACAGAGACGGAGTGGAGCATTGTCAGACTTCTCACAAAACCATACACCAATGGGTCTGTATCTATCGATGTCCTCCCAGGCCACATCACAGTCTCACATATAGGTAGGCATGAATGTAATGAATGAAAGTCATGTCCAAACAATTTCCTTCTCGACCCGTTTCTTTGCTTTGCTGTTTTACTGTAGGCCCAAAGCTGCATTGGCTAGCCAGTCAACAAATTTATTATGTAATTGCCCAGATCATGCATTCAATAAAAACTTTGAGAAAACAATAGAAACTATAGAAAACTAGTTCTGGACTTCTGTACAGAAGAACAGCTTCACTTTTGGCCTTGTTATGGTCTTACCTGTCTGCTCCGCTCACCCCCCGAAGCTCCTGGCTCCTGCCCTGATCATGACCAGCACACGCTGTACGGCCTGTACGCCTGGCCCAAGACTGAGCCCCAGGACACAGCCATCATCTTTTGTGAGAAGAACATCAAGGAAGTAGCCACAAGGTTCTGGTAAGTCTGGACACAAGACTGGACTGGATCAGATCCACAGGAGTTGGAATTAAGGTTGTCAAATGTGTTAATAAATTCATTTCATTTTTGGCAGTGACTATTTTAGATCAAGTTGTTAATGATAGCAACTGAACGGGACAGGGGGTAAAAAAGGTGAATCCTTGTGAAATATAATATTGAAAGCAGAGGAAGTTGGTTAGGAGGAAGAAGGGAAGGAGTAGTTGGCATCTGGGCCAGACTATCTTAGTATGATTTTCCTTATCTGCACCTTGACCCTGGCTTCATAAGAGAGGTTGTCCAGTAGTTGTGTCATACTGTGTCATACAGATTAGATAGTGTTGAGGATTGGCTTGCCATTGTTTGGCTTCTCTCACTCAGGAAATTGGTTTCATTTATTATGGAATCAAAATCTCTAACCAAACTCTAGATATCTAGATATCCACTGTTACTGTTAATTGCTCCTTTCTTAAAGGCTTTTTTCATGCACCTTTTTATTGAGAATGTAGTGTGTATGGTCATACAGTTCAATAATGGAACAGTCCTGGCGGTGGCTGTTTAGAGAACATGTTGAGAACTGCTTTGTATTTGACATAAATAATGGAACATCCATTTACCATTATATAGCATATATTTGCATATGTATATCCGTATATATGCAAGGTTGTCTTCATGATGTATCTACTATATGCTCATGAGAAACATAGCATAAAGGCTTTTTCCACTGAGAGTGGAAAAAGCCTTTCAAAAGCCATCCATCATAAGCCAGCCTCTGCTTTGGCATAGGACAGACAGCCTTTATGACAATTAACAGTAGTGTCTCACTACCTGACACCTTGTGAATTTACCAAATGGAAAACATTCATGTATTAGATGTGTAAATACTAATACTAATCCAGAAATTAGCCACATAAAGCACTAATTAAATGATTATGTCAACAATGTTTACTGTCTGTGTGCTAGTGGGGGCTAAGTAATAATAGTGTTGTCTCTAGAACATTGGGTCCAGAGGCTGTAAATTCAGCCAGGCAAATGTGAGTTTACTCAGGTTGCACACTCTTGGATGATGGCTCCTGGACAAAGGTCAGCCAGACCATCTTTGCCATAGTTTTGTCCAGCTCAAAAGCATGATCTCCTTTTAGGAAATGTTGAAAAGAAAATCTTAAAAAACAATTTTTATCCTGCATAAATATTTGCTCTATTGCTCTGTTGAGTATACTAAGAGCCTGTTTCAATCCTTGGTATTCCTTCAGTAAACTGGATGGGGTGACTGGCAAAGCTATGTGGAGACCTCCAAATCTGCGTGCATGCAAAAGGACTGTGGACAGCATCAATGACCTGGACAAGGTCAATATCACAGCAAGTAAGAATGGGGCATGTGTTCATTCAAGATCTTTTGATTTGAAGGAAAAAAAGACACAAAAATGTAAACATTTCAAGCCCAACATACCCCTGAAGTTTATTGAGAATTGTTCCTGTTTCTTCTGTGATTTTTTGTTGTTGTTTGTAAACAGATACAAACTTTCGGGTGCATACCTGAAAGTTTCTGGTGTGCACCAGAAACTCAGAAGTAGACACCTGAAACTTTTAGGTGTGCATCAGATACTTAGAATAGCACACCTGAAACTTTTAGGTGCGCATCAGAAACAGAAAAGAATTGCACACCTGAAATGTAAAAGTTTTCTTTTTAGGGGCTCTGTACCCTCCCCCCTTGTATAGTAACCTCACAAAATTAAGACATTTTGAAAAATCTATGTATTAGCCAATTAATGATTGACACTGCATCTTTAAGGTCACTAAAAAATGTATAATTATTATAATTCTATGTGTATTCAATTAAATTGTAATAATTTAGCAATTTTTCCTTAGATAATTCCGAAGAGGTAGTGGACATGATTGGTGGTCTGGTCAGTAATGACACAGACCTCAGTGATTCTGAGCTAAACACTGTGCTGAACAAACTGGAGGATGTAGTGACTATCAGCCCCATCTCCTCAGTTTTGGGAAAGAATATTCTGGCAATCATCTCAGACATCCTTCATTCCAAAGCTGATCTTGCTTCTTTTACCAACAAGTGAGACTGCATGTCTGTGTCACATTACTAACTGTCTATTGATCTAGATATTGATCTTAAATAGCGAACTGTGCATTAAGGGGAAGAGCTGGTTTTGCTTTCAGTACAGGTTTTGTATCTCTGTTGATATTATGTCTATATTCTGATAGTTCTTTACTTGAAATTGACATCTCTGTTTGGCTTCTGGCAGAATCCTTGGAGTCACTGACAGCATTGGAGACAAGATGGACTTTTATGGGGAGACTTACAACATGAAAGTCCCATCACTGGCCTTGCAACTTGTCACCATTAACTCTAGCCTATTCCAGGGCCTGACATTTGGCGTATCATCCTTTACAAGTAACAATTCCCCAGAGGTGAGGGGAAGCATTCTGGAGTGTAGGCTGAGGGGAGGGTGGAGTATGGCCATTAAATTGTGGTTTACTTCACACTCTATGAATGTCCCATGATTCACTTCCCGATAAATGAACCATAGCTGGGAGAATGGAGGGCATCCTCAAGTGCTGTGCAAACACTTCTCCAGCTGAACCTAGCTTAACAGTATTCATGAGTTGACCTGCAGAGGGAACAACAACACAACTAAACGCAGATCACAGAGTGGCTATTACATCTGACCTTAGTATGAACTTCTACTGTGCAAATTTCCCCTATGGTACACGAACTCAAAGCCAGCCATAGATTCTGAAACAGTAATTGAAGAATTACAGGCAAATATGAATTTGTAAAACAGAGACAAATACAGCTACAAAAATCCTACATTGTATTCCATTTTCTGTCTGCATCAGGGGTTTTGTGTTAATGCAAATTTTCTTTATTGTTGTAGACTTTTGTGCATAAAACCTTTATGGAGACGCCTGTCACAGAGGCTGTGGCGGCTATCTCGCTGCCTTCTGTCCTACAAAATTTCTTCCCTCGTAACAACACCATCAGGCCCCGCATCCAGTTCCAGTTCTTTGACTCGGGTAACCTTTTCAAGGTAGGAAATGACACTCAACTAGATTTTGTGATTGAAATTCGAGTTTCTCACAATTTTCAGTTGGTAAGGTTTGTGAATTGAATTGTATGATGAAAGGTCAGTATTTTCATGTAGTCCATTTGAATGTACATTTCTTTCATTTGCAGAATCCACATGATAATACAAAACTAAACACATACGTGGTGTCAGCCAGTGTGACCAATGTTAATGTCAGCAACCTGCATCAACCCGTCATTATCACTCTTCGCCATCTCAAGACGGTACAGGTGTGTGAGTCAGTAACACACACATACAAACATGCTGACATTGTACTGTACACACATACCCAATTACATACCGTATGTGACCTGTGACTATGTAAACTACCACATAATTAAAAAGCAAGGCACCCCATTACCTTTTCCACTTCTGCTACAGGATCAAGACCAACAGATGTGCGTCTACTGGGACTTCAGCAAGAGTGGTATCTTTTCTACAGAACTAATATTGACCAACAGAGTCGTGTCTGGATTTATGACTGTCTGGAAATGTGTACCATACCATATACATTTCGTACATTGGCAGGGCTTGGTTACCTATGCTCTGGTGTTTACATAGGTGGTGGAGGCTGGGAGAGACGAGGCTGTCTGATCCGAAGCACAGATGGCTCTCATACCACCTGTCAGTGTAACCATCTCACTCACTTTGGAGTGTTGCTGGTGAGCTTAACTGGCACTCTGCCTTCTCTCTCACACGCTTTATCAGTAAAAACAAAAACAATGCCTGAACTTTAGATTCTGTCCCCAAACTATTTTCCCTATCTACTATTCTACTTATATCTACTATTTCTATCATATATGGAATGTTAAAATGAAAGCCCATTGAGCACAACTAACTGAACTCAGCTGAAACGGTCTATACATTCTACATTGATGTCCTCCTTACAGGATGTGTCCAAGGCCCCAATCAGCGAAGCAGACAAGCTGATCCTGACCATCATCTCTTATGTGGGCTGTGGCTTGTCTGCCATCTTCTTAGGGGTCACCCTCATCACCTACTTAGCTTTTGAGTGAGTGGCTTCTCCACATGGACTAACGAACAAGATCACAAAATCTTTCTCTCCGAAGAACTCTGGCATTTCAATTCTTGTTGTTCAACATCTGAGCTGTCAGTAGGAAAAGGAGCAATACGATTTGGATATCTGTAAAGATGGATCGAAATGCATTTTATGTCATGTAAAAAAAAGAGTATTGAGTATTGAGTACCCCAGCCATAGATGGAATTGCAAAGAGCCACCTTTCGCTAGCTGAACAGGACACAGAAATTGACTTTCACTTTCATTTTCCTTACCCTATTCAGTTAGCATTAGCTGCCCGTTCTCTGCTTGTTCTATGTTATACTACATTTTGCATTTCCCCCCTACCAACGGCACTCAGTGACCTTGCCCAGGATATTATGGAATGATCCAGAACAGGGGTTGAAATTATCTGGAATTTTTCTTTGAACTCTTTGATCTCTGCTGCCACAGGAAACTGCGTCAAGATTACCCCTCCAAGATCCTGATCAACTTGTCCCTAGCTCTGCTCGGCCTGAACCTGGTCTTCCTGTTGAACTCCTGGCTGGCCTCTTTTGGCCACAGAGGTCTCTGTGTGAGTGTGGCCGCTATCCAGCACTTCTTTCTCTTGGCCTCCTTCACATGGATGGGTTTAGAGGCTTTGCACATGTACTTTGCCCTGGTGAAGGTCTTCAACGTCTATGTGCCCTCTTACATCCTCAAGTTCTGTGTTCTTGGATGGGGTAAGAATGAGTAATTCAATACTATAGAAATGTATTATATAACACATCATATTGTAGCATATTTATTTTAGTTTAAATGTAGTTTAATTATTCTGAATTATAGGTTTTACCGTTTTGTGGAAGTCTTTAAATTTACAGAGAACTACAAAAGTTTTTATTTGCCTTACCTGCAGGATTACCCACTGTGATTATTGTGCTGATCCTGGCTATAGACAACAGTGTATATGGCCAAGACGAGTCACCATTGTAAGTAGAATAACACACCCATTGCAATGAAGCTGCAATGAAGAGGATGGATGGATGGATGGATGGATGGATGGATGGATTGTCTGAGCATCTAAAGATGTTCTAAAGTCTGTGGGTGGACTTGCCAAGCACGAGTGAAAATTAAATTTATGTGAAATATAAAAAAAAAAAAAAGTGTTTGATTTGTTTTCACCAGCTGCTGGGTGCAGGATGAAACAGCATTCCATGTCTCTGTCACGGCCTTCATTTGCCTGGTCCTGTTGTGCAATATGGCAGTGTTTGGAGTGGTTCTGCTCCAGATCCGTAAGATGTCTGCCAAAAGGGGCACTTGTGGCACCAGCAGGCTGCTGCATGACCTGCGTGTCATCGCCAGCCTCACATTCTTACTGGGTCTCACCTGGATCTTTCCCCTTTTCAGCTGGGGGCCAGTCTCCACTGCTTTCACATACCTCTTCTCCATCCTGAACACCCTCCAAGGTAGGTCATCCCTCCCCCCACACAATCTGTTTGGAGATAGATAAGAGGACCATGTTTATGGGGGTTCACACATACTACTTGCCCATCGCTTTATGGCTTACCCATCGCTAAATGACGTTTGTTTACACTGCTAAAGTGTTGGAGGAAAATATGTTACAAGCTATAATCACACATCTGTGCATACGGTTACATTTGCATCGCTTGCATCTCCAGGGAATTTGCTGTTTCAGTTAACTGTCAATCAATGGTATCCTTCATTCCTATTGGTAATCGCTTCACTCACACCTGCCCACATCACATTTCTAGTTGTCACTCATGTGGCACTGCCACAATATTGCTCAACACATTCACATTCCGTTGTCAATCATCGCTTAGCGATGGGCGAGGAGCTATGTGTCTGAATGGGGCTATAGAACAGTGAAGCCAAAATGATTCATCCCAGGACTGTTCTGATGAAGTTACAGTAATGTGCATTAACTTGATGTTGCTTCACTGCAGGCTTATTCATATTCGTCTTCCACTGTCTGATGAAGGAGAATGTTCAGAAACAGTGGGGGATCCATCTGTGCTGTGGGCCTCTTAGGCCAGGAGACTACTCTGGTAAGGATGCTTTTACTCAAGCAGGGTGCGTCATGAGGAGTTGGTCAAAACAACAATGAATAACATGATAAACACATTGCTTATTCACAATCAACTATTTGATATCTTAAATAATTTCTCTCTTTCAGACTGGAGCCGTTCTGGTGGCGGTCGAGGCAAGCAGAACCATCTGGTGCGTTCTCCATCATTTAGATCAGAGGACACCAGTTCCATGAGAAAGATTTCAGAGTCATCCAATTCAGGTGTCGGTCAAACGACTGCCTGACTCTCATCCTTGTCCTTTTGTTAGATATAATTAGAATGGTTTGTGTGACTTGTCAGATTGAAGTACACTGATGACTGAATCAATAAGCGTTTTAAAGTAAAGTAGTATACTGCTGAGGTCTGTGAAGTTAACTAACATTATGTTGAACAATTTGTCATAAATAACCATCGATACCCCCAGGGTGTCAGAACAACCATCAATGACTATCAGGGCATGAAGAGCCTGTGGTGCCTATAGATCAAAGCAAAGCTGAATTAGGAAGACTAAAAAATCAGTGATCAGATGCCCTTTTGGGTCTCCTAGATTGCGAATGGCCACTGACCCCCTGTTAAATGGTATCCCAACACATAACATTACAGCATGTAATTGTCCAGTCAGGTCATGTCTCATCAGATGGAGGTGTGATGGAGCAGCAATCTAAGGGAGTCAACTCAGAGCCAAACACTCTTAGTCTGACTAAAATCGAACTTTTAATTAGATAATATAATTTGATTTCTCTTAGTGCATGTAAACATACCGAGTGTGTTTGAATGGAGTCTAATTGACTTTCTTGTTGCTCCATCACACCTCCATCTGATATGACCTGATTAGGACATCACATGCTGTAATTGGATATTCTGGGATACGTACTGATTGTTGTCTATATGTGCCATGAATATAATCTTCTGTATAGATATTTCCTATACACCTGGAAATATGTTTATAAAGGTTCTGAAAATGCTAATAGATACTGTTAATGTTTTAAAAATTGAAAACACTGTAAAAATTATTTAAAATTGTAATTAATCAAAATTAAATTTTGATTTATGTGCATGCATTTGTACTGTATGTCCAAAACTGAGAATAACACGTTTTCAGTTTGTGACCACCACATTTCTCAGATTATATTTCTATAATTCAGTTTGCACAGTAATACCTTCTTGAGGAGATAAAGGGGTTTCATCATGTTCAGATAAATGAATACAAGACAGCACCAATGGAAGGCTTGTGAAATGGTTTCATGTGGCTTCTGAGAGACTATAAATGAGTAAAAGAGTGCTTATTGAAAACAAACTCAAACCTTACAAGTAGTAGCTCTAGCTGTAGGCTATTGTGTTTAGACAGAGGACAGAGACACATCTAATAAAGTTGATTAAAAATCTGTTGACTGATAATACATTTTACTGCACCTCTAATCTCATCCTGATCATTGTAATAATAATTAATTCTATGCAATTCAGGAAATATTGCTCAGGCAGTACAAGGAAAAACAGGAACAGGCTAATCAAGTCTAGTCATGGCTCATCATAATGTGCCATTGAATATTGAGAGGCACATAAGCAGTATCTCAAGATACTTGTATACTTGTGTAGCCTGACCAGCGGTGTTCAACAATCAAACAGCCACAAAGGGCAAACACCTGGCAATAACGATGGTTGAAAGTATAAAAGGATAATTTATTGCACATCAAATTTCATGGGAGAATGTTTGAGAGCACATCAAATGAATAAGGCTTCTCAATACTGACCCACCCAGCCAACCCTGGGTTATGTAACCACTATTAAATTTCGGAGGGAAAAGAGGTTGCACCCAAAAAGCTATAAAGCCCTAAACCCCAACCAAATTACAAGTGTGAAAAATCAGATGCAAGGATTCAAGGATACAAGGAAATGTTATTGTCACATGCATGTGGTTACTAAGTGTAAAAATGCAGTGAAATTGTCTCACAATTTCTGTTTCTCACAAAAGATGCAACACAGCAAGCTGAAACACACACAAAAACACATGTGACACAGCAAACATAAGCCCTGCTCCCCCCCAACATACATCTGGTGCTAGGTTAGGCAGAAAGACAGTATAGGGAATGGTTTGAAAAACAAAGAAAAATCAACGTGCTAACACCACTACAGTTCTGCTAGAAATCTTGCGCCAACTGATTCAGCAGTCAGCAACCACTCAGGCTGCTGGCTAGCAAAAGAAAAGAAACAATACACTCCAGTGTGGATCCAGAGCAATCAAACAAAAAATGAAATATAAGGAACAGTGATCGCCAAACAGTTCCACATGTCCTCCAACAATAATGGCCAAACTCCCAAGCAGTCTCGATGACAGACACACAAAGTAGGCCTACAAACATACCTTCCTACCAAGAGAAAACCCACAGCTTTCTTCAGTCAGCTGAACCCACATTCTGAGTATTAACACAGGTGCCCCAAATGTAGGAAGGTGTAGCCTCAGAACCACAGACACCTAGTGGCCAATTAGGGTCTACCCTACATTGCCTAACCTGGTAATAAAACCAGACCCTCATTCTACACTTTTGGGTCTGGACCCAACCGTCACAGCTGACATTTTGTACATTAGGGGTCTTGATCAACTGGCTCAGCCACATTCTCCTCATGCACAGAGATCTACAGATTTGCTTAACCCACATTGGCTGAAGCAAAAGGAACAGAGTATTTAGGTTCTTATTACGGACATTTTTCATCGACCATGTAAGGTGTCATTTCAGGCGCTTGGATACATGCTGATTTATTGTAATTCAGTATTATTTCCCTGATAGATTTAGTGTCTCCATAGACTTCCATGGAAGACTTCTCTAAAACAAATGCTTGCAACAAGAGGATGGGTCAGACACCAACATATACACCTACTTTGATGGGGACATCAATAACATGGTGGATGCACACTTCATCCATGCCTTAAACCAAAGCAGACCACAACCCAGGTGCAACAGAAAACAAAACAAAGTCAAATTCAGCTGTACCAGGATATCAGCACAGACTCAAACAATAGTAGTTTTATAATAGCAGTGTCATGAGAAGCCAGACTAGCACCACCTAGTGCTTCTGCTCAATATCACATTTTCACAGCCAGGGATCTCTCCAAATGCTTAGGTTTCCTTCCACTCTGACATGCCCAATATTTTTAAAGTTCGCAGAAAGTATCTGTCTACGAGGAAGGAAATGTACGCTAATTCAGGGATTTTCAATGCTGTGCACAAAGTGAAATGACGAGAAAGCGGTATAACAGGCTATGTCATGAGGTCGTCTCTGAGCCAATATATAGAGTACACAGAATGAAGTTTGTATCCTTTAAAGCAGCAGTTTCACTAGCTAGCTAGCTAAGCATAGTTTAGTTAGCTTACAGGTAGGCTGATATTGCACACACATTCACTTACACACACACACACATACACACTGACACAAAATCCTATTTTGTTTTTTCAGTGGACGACAGGCAATTGGAATCTTTATTGACTGCTGCAGTATTTTACACAACCTCAGCATGGCTCACTTCCCTCCAGTGAAGGACCTCTTCCAGTCTGTCCTCTCTCCTTCGATCTGTCCGAACTGGCTGGAGAGCTCAGGCATAGGGGAGGTGAGGGATGGCCTTCTCTGATGGAATTTCTGCCACGGCCTGCTGAGGGCCTGAACCTGATGGAGAGCCACTACATCAGCCCTCTGTTCAGAGTGCTGTGCAGTGACAGCCCTGACCTGGGAACAGTGGTGATGGCTAGCCCTAGGGCAGATGTCATCTACAGCTCAGCCCCCAACTATTCACACAACAACCAAACCATATTTAAAGACTTAACTTAGGTATATTAGACTTTCCTACTGATTAGAAGCTACTTAATTAAATTCATGTCAAATGGTGCAATGCAATGCTGAGCCAGAATGTAAGTTCTCAGTGTGGGTTACATAAAATGTGATTCTTCATGCCTTGTGAAGAAATTATTCTTAAAGTTCTTAAAGCTACTGTACTGTTGTAAATCAGTGATTATTTTGCTCACATAATATGGTGGTATGCTATGACATATAATAATTTTTGAAACCTCTTTTCTAAGAACAAAGCAGATGGATTGGGGCACAGCATGATCAAATACATACAGTATGTTATCCATTTTTATATTTCCTTTTGAAGAACACAATAAACTAATAAATGTCCCAATAAATGAGACTTAAACTTGTTTTGTTTTACCATGCTTAATATATTAGGTATGTATGGTCTGACATCAACTCAAAACTAAAAATTAAATAAATAGAATAAAATTGACACAAAGTTTACCAAAATTACATACAAAAATGTATCGCACCACTGGGCTTGAGCAACATTGAAGCAGCATTGCCATCTAGTGACAGAAAATGATACTGTCAGAACAAGGCGTTTCAGAAGACCTTTCAGCCCCTTGCAACCGTTTGATGCCGCGATCATCTTATTTTACTCGGCGAAGAATGCGCGATCATAATGCGAAATCCACTCTCAGGGAAAAATCTAGTATATCGGCCGCCAACAAAGCAAGACAGGCTTGTTGGCAACGTATTGCTGATCGTGTAAATGCATAAGTGAAACTTTATTGCCACATGTTCTTAAAACGGAGGATTATTAGGTTGCAGAATGTCTGAAATGTGTGGACATAATTAAATTACTTTTATTTCAGAAAAAGGCCTACAGATGCAACACAATTCAGAAGTGGGCATATCAGTGGATGTTAATAAGGTTAATTTAATGTTTGCATTTAGCAGTAATAGCAATAGCTGCAATAGCAGTGCCAAACGCACCTGGAAGCAGGTGAAAATTAAGTTTAAAAATGGTAGGTTTATATAGTCATAGCTTGTATTAATAATTCTGAATTATGAAAAGATGTTTCATAATTCCACTTGATCCACTTGATGGTCTCTCTCTGTTTTACAGCTAACAAGAAAAAGGCATCTGTGAAAACTAGGCCTACTGGTGGAGGAAAAGCACCGGAGTCTTTCACAACTGCTGAGTTGGCAATATAGTGGGAGGCCGATTATGGAGGGTGTTGAGCTGTGGAAATGTGCAGCCTCTGTGTGCTGGGTCAAAAATGTATGAAAAACATGGTAACTGAGAGAGAAATTAGTTAGCTATCAAAAGTCAGCTATCAAAACATGTAGATTGTGAGAAAAACTACATAGCACAGACGTGGCAACAGTGGTATAAGTGGGATAATGAACTTCGCGACAGGACGAACGGAGTTCGAAGAAAAAGGAAAGAGTTGTGAACATGACTTAAATGACCTGGGGCCAAAATTTTTAGATAGCAGGATACGGATCAGTAATACATTCGGGATCTAATCCACTGACTACAAACAAATTACATCATCATCTTTAAGACGTCCAGAAGAGTCATATGCCAAGGTAGCTATTCAACTGGAGAACTGGAATAAACTGGTTTGAAAAAAAGGGGAAAAAAATTTCAATATCTTTTTGATCTTAGCTCCTTTTATTTTTCCTCTGCTCAAGTCAAGATGGCAGATAAAGGGAAGAATAAGTGCATAAAAAGATTTTGGTGAAAATTTGGTGAAGATTTTGGTTCATAGTAGAGATATGGTACAGTAGTTTCAGATATCAACATTCATCACCTACCACATTTAATCCAGCATATATTGCTATGCCAGTGTTTGAACCTTGCCAATGGACAAGAATAAACCGATAGCATTTCTGACACGATACATGAGGTTAAATGATTCTATCCACATAACACTCACAATTTGCCCTCGAGAAGCTTGTACATCTGATTCTGCCAGAGGCTTTTGGCTTGATCCTGCTAATGGACCAGTACAGACACCCGCCCCAACTGGCACTTGGCACAGAATCTGGAACATTATTAATATGCCCCAGGAGGTGATGCCAACCGCTCACAATGGAATCCAACACATACAGCTTGAAAGAGACATCTGACAAGAGGCAAGGTGAAGCAAAACATATTAGGCCATGTTGTCACGGCTCCACTGAGGAAATGAGATGACGAGAGCTCTTGTTAATGAGGAAAAAAGGCCACATCCTATTGTGTCTAGTCAGAGTCCACTTCCCCACCAGCCCTCTAATTCAGACCCGCAGATGGAAAGCAGTCATCTCACCGTGCTGCCATGTGGATTATTGATGTATTTGCACTAAATTTAGTCTCTTCCCATCTGTCACTGTTTTCGCCCATAGGTTTGTGAGGGAAAAAAATATGTAAAACTATGGGATAATCCCATTTCTCCCTCTCCCTTTCTTTTTCTCACTTTATCTCAGATTCACTCACACACATCTCTGGCAGTGTAACAATGATTTTGGTATATTGTAGACCTGAAAGAATAAGCTCACTAAGCAGCAAGCCTGTTTTTTTTTCCTGAAAAGTTACAGTCATGACAGGCCAATTAATTTCCACTTAGGCTAAATGAGATTTCCATGGCTCATCCAATCAGATGGTTGAAAAATATTGAATGAAAGCCTACCATAAGTCCATGGCATTTACAGTGTGACAGCTTTACCTTGGCAGCAAGCTATTGTTTTTACACTTTCATTCAGTCAACCTTTGTGTTTGTCCTGATGTCTGCCACCCCCTATCTGAAGAAGACAAACCATTGGAGACCTCCATACAATACTCTAAATCCTTGGTTTTATCAGTGCTGAGCCAGAACAACACCACACTTTTGTTCATGACATTAACAAAGAATTATGGGTGATATCAGCTCTCATAATATGCCCTTTGAATTCCCCGAAAGACTTCTGTTGGAACCGCAATGGAGAGGCACCGCAGTAGTCAACTTTAACTAAAGTTTGTTATGGAGAAGGCTAGATGAATGCTGAGTCACGTAGGGCTGGTTAAGGTAGCTGTCAGCTCTAAACTTGTGCACAGCATCCCTGCAGCTGTGTTGTCGTGACTGACCCAACAGCATGTCAACTGTTATGTCATTAGGATGGTTTGTGTCTTTGAAACCTGATCAATATTAATGGGTCATGGACCCAGCAACTCTTTGTTTTAGTTGTTGTTCGAGTGACTTGGATTGCGAGAGCTTGGGGAAAGTGACTGAATGAAAGAGGCCATTCAAAGAGACATTATAGGGGCCTTTGCAAATAAACTAAGGGCAAAAATATTTGTGGCAAAATCCAAACATGCGATCAAGATTCCAGAAGACAAGAATTTATGACTTCATATCATAATAACAGAAAAAATGAGTTACCATTAACTAATTAAAACAAAATGTTAAAATGGATGATGGCTTTACTTAATTTTCTTTTTATGTTAAAAAGCAATCAAAGAACGGTTAATACCCAGCATTACAGCAATAACAAAGGCAGGAAAAAACAAAGGGTTGGACTTACTTAAATTACTGACTGAGGGAATGATGCCAAAATTGAGTGAAATCTAGTGATTGAGTATATGTAACTGTTCAGACACATGGTGCCATCAGCTGTTATAGGCACTCAGGGTTAGCTTCCTGGCTTCCTGATAAAGACCAGTTTGCATCCATAATGCCAAGAGGTGTGTAACAAGTGTTCATGACAAATGTATCATATATAACCACAACTAATGCCAACGTGAATGCATGGCACTAGTTGTGCTTGTATGAAATATATTTGTCCATTGGTCCATCATCTGAAATCTTACTTTGATGAAATTGCAGAATCTGCAACATTTTAAGTGTTCGTATCATCAAAATTGGACTGTGAGGTCTGTAAATCATGTTGTAGTTCTGTACCGTTTATTGATACTTGATGTTTGTTCCAAAGTTTCTCCAGTAATTTTCCAGTAATTTTCTCTCCAGCAATAGGTGTCATTCAGGATCCTTCTGTATAGAATGCAGAGAATTCTCTGGATATGCCATTGAAAGTTATGTATGGTAATATGAGATGAGCTGGGACCATGTAGGATGATCAATTGTAAGCACAAAATAACAGGCTATCCCTAGAACTGCCCTGATTTTATTAAACCCATAAATATGAAATGCATGACCTGCCAATAAAGAACTGTCTGACAATCTAGATTGTCCGTTTATGTAAGAAGTTGCTCTCCTTCACATGATGGCTGTGACAAATACTGTCATCAACACTGCCATGAACACTGCCATCATGTCCCCCTTCCTTCCCACACACGTGTATGTCATGTGCCTCAACTGCTTTTCCATGATCGGCAAAGGAAGTAGTTGAAATCATTGCTATGAGTGAATGGTGCAATCAGATGGGCATTTTATGTCTGATTATGATTTATAGAGATGAGATGTTTTAGCTGGCATTCAGATGCCAGATGAGTTTGAATGCAGAATCTTGTGTGGGGGGCTAACTGGCGCACATATTTGCATGGTTTACAGGGTGATTCAACATGATTTTTAGCGCCTCAGAATTCAGAACACTGAAAGTGTTGTGCTTTCAGTCAAAATTTCTTTGAAAGAAAGGGACAAAGAAGAAGGAAGAAAAATGGCTAGCACTCTGAATTGTAGACATGCATTAGGGTGTTTTTAGATCATGTCATTCATTATTTTTATGAAATAGAACACTAATACTGAATGGTGATATTCAGCATATGAAATAGAAATAATTAGACTTCATAGACTTAATATATTAATTGCCTATTAGTAAATAATTAATGCTGATGAGAATGCTATTTTGGACGATGAGTCCTTCAAGGATGTTGAATGGTGACTCACCTACAAGACAGTAGCCCCACCGCAAGTGGACATATTCTGAGGTCACAGCATTTAACACAGTATATGAAGGGGTGTCAGTGAGTCTAATCCTTGATAGACATCGTGTTGGCTGAGTGAGACACAACAATCCTCTTCCAGTCTTCATTGTGCAAACACTTCTCCTGCTAACACGCTGAGGAAGCGATGCTGGTCCCACTGGTGAGTTTGAATTTGAGCAATCCAGAGAGTTTTAGTTTAAATCAAAGCTTTAATGACAGCAATGAAGACCCCCTGTTACCTCAAAGACCAGATGCTCTTAGTAGAACTGGTCATACCATTGTAGCAATTTTCCTCGGAATGATCCTATTTTTTGGATTCTTCAACAATCTTCTCGTTCTGCTCGTCTTCGCAAAGTTTCGCTGTCTTTGGACACCCATCAACCTCATCCTGTTGAACATCAGTGTTAGTGACATCCTTGTGTGCATTTTTGGCACACCGTTCAGTTTTGCGGCGAATGTGTACGGGAGATGGCTTATCGGGGACTACGGTTGCCAGTGGTATGGATTCGCCAATTCGCTTTTCGGTGAGTTTACTTTTCAGTTTCAGGGTGGGAAAATTTCCGCTCTTACAAGACGTTGCAGACGCTCGCATCCACACTCAAGCGCTGTCCCTATCCTCTGCATGAGTATGTTATCATTTGAAGTTCTAGGCTACTCTTGATGGTGAATTACACTAACCAAGAGTAACAAACGTACATAGAACCCTTTACATACGCGCTTTTCGTTTTCATCTTAAACTTTTAGCAGTTAACTACTGGTCTTCATTTCTTTGGGAAATTTGCACGTTAATTGAGAGTAGCCTCTTGGACACCACCTGAGGAGGTTTTCAATAAGCATTAATATTTGTATTGCATGCCAATTACCCTATTAGGCCAGAGGTATTCAACATACAGGAGCAAATAATTAATGCAAAAAAGCTGACAGGGGTAACATAGGAAACAATGTATATTTTTTATCTAGGCCAGTATGTGTTCATTTTTAACACTTCAAGCAACAGGTGCTCTAGAAGAATTAGTCATGATCCTCTCTCCATTGGTAGACCAAGGACAAGTTTTATTACAAACACTTGAGTTATACAACATCCACAGATTAGACCTCATGGACAGTTGTGATTAGCAACAAAAAAGCTTGTGTGAGTACAAACCTGAGTGATTGCGTGTGTGTGTGTGTCTGTGTGTGTGTGAGAGAGAGAGAGCAAATGAAAGAGTCATGCTTACAATTAAGTGGAAGCCTACTGCCAGGTACTATGATTTGCACTCAATGGCTCTTAAAAATGAAAGTGTGACCTTGTGTATTTGCACTAACATGCTCTGAGGTAACCTCAGAACAGCACCAACTTGTAGATTATGGAAAGCAGTGGGACAGTGATGTTACTCTTTCTCTGTATGTGGTCCCTCATCACAAATAAATAAATAAATAAACAGAAACATGTAAATATGGTATGTTTAAATAGCTTCTAATTACAAGCAACACATCACTAAGCACAAACCCAATATTGTGCACCCCTGTTGTTGTGACATTTGGGTGGGTGTCTCATTTATGGATGGTAATTGCACCATGGGGAGTAGCATGGCACTCCAGGTCCTTTTGAAAGTCTGGGTGGGCAAAGGTAGGAGTTGGCAGTGATAGCAGCAGCATGATACCATCAGTCCATTTTCCTGCCAGTTAAGCATGGGGAACTTAGTCTGTGATTGCAGTAAGGTACAGCAGCCTTTGTCTACAAACCAAGGCGAATCTGGAAACTGATTGTGTGGTGGATGCTTACTTCTTTTAACTGTGTATATCATAGAAACTGCTGATGTTCCTGACCAATGAGTACTCCTTTCTTGAGGCAGGTTTGTCTCTCATATTCTAACTGTGTATATCACAGGATCTGCTGATGTTCCTGACTAGTGAGGACTCTTTCCTTGAGGCAGGTCTGTCTCTCATATTTTAACTGGGGCACAGGGGAAATCCCAATGGAAATAAGTGTGTGGTTTCCATGGCCACAGCTACACTTCACAGACATGGTTGCATCCTATTCAGAACTAAGACACCGTGGCCGTGGATGCTGATATATGCAGGGGCTTTACTTTTTGAAAATAGTTAATAGATATAGTATAGAGCTTTATAGAGTTTTCATAGGGCGATGGTGGCATTGTGGTTATGGAACCTAGCTACCATGCAAGTAGCCTGGAAAATGGTGGGTTTGAATCCTGGCTGCCACCATTGTGCCCTTGAGTAAGGCACTTAGCCCTAAGTATTATCTAATGGAGCCTGGCCCTGATGTAATTGATAGTTGACAAAAATGTAAGTCGCTTTGCATAACAGTGTCTGCTAAATGCATATATGTAAATGTTCATGAATAGTGGTGAACCAAGGAATTTATTTATTTTTTAAAAATGTTTTACTTTCGTGTTATGAGTTGAAATAACTATTGGGTGATGAGGTCATGCTGACAAAGTAAATGTAATTAGGTTCACTTCTATCTCAAGGAATTTTCACATTAATTAGAGTTCCCACACCTTTTTAATTCTTATCCAAGTCAAAGTCTCTTCAAGGAATTCACAAATTCAGTTAATTAAGTAAGTTAATTGCCAACATTTTTTTAAAATGAGAACTTTGCCTTTCTTTCTAATACAAAACAAATCTATTTAAGAATTTATATCTGTATTAGAGAAAAAAAGAAAACTTTGAAGGTCTTTGAAAAGTCTGAAGTTTTGAAATGTCTCTGAAAATGAGTGGGAACACTGCAGTATGAGAAGAGAAAATGAATTTCTTAGAAAAATGGATTCACCATTTGGTAGGCTAAAAACAAAGGAACACCCATAAATATAGTAATCTCCTGTCTGATCTTCAATTGTAAGACTGTAAGACTTACAATAAGACTGTGTTGTGAATTAGGTTGTTCGTAATCAAAGTGCAAAGTGTGGACGCTTATAGCACATCTCCTTAGGCCTGTACAAAGGTCATATTTGAATTTTTTCATCACCCTGTGATTTCTGTTTTGCTGCTTTCTCTTTACCCTAGGCATTGTGTCCTTGGTGTCCTTGTCCATCTTGTCATATGAGCGCTACTCGGCTGTGTTGTGTTCCACCAAAGCTGATGTGTCAGACTTCCGTAAGGCCTGGCTGTGTGTGGCGGGCACCTGGCTTTACTCTCTGCTGTGGACTCTTCCGCCCTTCCTGGGCTGGAGCCGCTATGGGCCAGAGGGGCCGGGCACATCCTGCTCGGTGGAGTGGGAGCGGCGCTCGGCGGGCGGTGTCTCCTACGTGGTGTGTCTCTTCGTCTTCTGCCTGCTGCTGCCACTGATGCTCATGCTCTTCTGCTACAGCAAGATCCTGCTGGTCATCAGGGGGGTGAGTGAGTGAGTGAGTGACTGGGCACACACAGGGCTTGGGTCCTGTCCACCAATCTAGGTTTACCTCACACCTTTCCTTCCTGGACAGCTTTTTGGAGCAGTGGTCTTTGTCTCTGACTCAAGGCTCAGCGTATATCATTACATGTTCATAATCCCCATCAAAGGCTTTTCTAAACTTTCAAAAATTTCAGCCAGTATGGGCATATTAAAATATATTGCACTGATCAAAATTATTCACAGTTTTCGAAGTCACTTTGCTTAATTGTTTTTGGATCATAATTGAAATTCTCAAAACTACTAGCTCAACCTCCACATCATCTAGACACTTCATAAAAGCAATTTCTTATTACTATGATAAACAATACATGATTTTGCATCTTCCCCCAAACATTTAGGCATTTGGTTTTGTTGGTTTTGCATATGTAAATTTCAACTATAAAAAAACACTGTATGAAGGAGGTTGTAGATAATAAAACAGAATTCATATTTACGGCATAATTTTACAGTTCTTTCTCTATTGCAGTTTGTTTTTAGACAATTTTATGTATGTGATTTATTGTCACCTGGGAAAAATATCAGACATACAGTTGGGTTGTAATCCACTGTGTTTAGTAGTTTGATAAATGCACTTACTGCTGGGCAAACATATATCATAAATTGAGAAATGCACCATAGCAACTGCAAAAAACTGTAAAATTAAACAACTCCTGATAGACAATCAATTGTGTCTATTGTGCCTAAAAGGAGTAACTAGGTCAGAGTTGCCCCATTCCACAAAAACCGACTGTGACTGTGAGGACTACTCTGGCCCACATAAATAGGCCTCGAAAAGCCCTTTTTGGCCAAAGATTTCAGGCCACAGCTGA
Source organism: Tenualosa thibaudeaui (assembly GCA_027481765.1). Taxonomy (NCBI): domain Eukaryota; kingdom Metazoa; phylum Chordata; class Actinopteri; order Clupeiformes; family Clupeidae; genus Tenualosa; species Tenualosa thibaudeaui. The sequence goes on along the minus strand of JAIFZK010000004.1, from coordinate 2,913,551 downwards.
TTAGCTCTAACCCAACAATTGGCTTGCTCTTCACTCCGCAAAACACATTACTGCAACATTCACTCTGATATCAACCGTCGGTTGGGTGGAGTGAAGAGAATGAAAATGGGCAAAGTATTGATGACAGAGACGGCATCATTAACCCTGAGACCTGCCGCTGGCACCTTTTATGCAATGTGTTATGTGCGCCTCATAATAGTATTGTGTAGGTTCAATTGATGTCTATATACATCGCTGCATTCTCTGCTCCCCCCATCCCCCCTTCCCTTTGTCATTCAGGAAATGAATGTGATCCATCACCTCTCATTGTGACAGACAGGCTCCACTTAGCGTCTCGTCTCATAGCAGATGCTGGGTGGCTTTACAAAGACTGAAAAATCCCTGCATTGTGATCTATTTTTAGGCCGCTGCTATTGATTTGTTCCCCCCAGGAGGGGAGAAGACATCTCTCAGAAGGCTGGGGTGTAGGGAGGGGGAGCCAAGGCAGACATGGTTCAGGAGGTCACCAAACCTGCCTGTGTGAGTCATTCGTGCTCCCGGGGCATTACATAAACAACTGAGACCACGTACAGGACTATGGAATTAGGCTATCTGAGAGCTAGTGGAGCGACCGTAGCGATTGCACCATTCCACATATGAATCAGTCCGCAGGGGTATTTTTAGCGTCGGGAGCCAGACCCCCCGTTACTATTGGTGACCACTCCGTTATGTAACCAGCTCATTTTCTCCAGGATTTGCTTTGGATGCCCGCAAGAGCTCCGTTGCTTAGCAGATGAATGAAGAGAGAATGGACGGAGAAATACTTCAGTGGTCTTCCAAATGGCACTGACATATCAGAATCCCCCAACCCAATCTTGGATGTGACTAGAATAGTGAATGTGGAATGAAAATGCTTTATTCTCAGTAAAAACTGCCAAAGCCTTTTCTTGCTCCTATTTCCATGAAAAAATTAATCCATTCAGTAGAGATAATGCCATTTACTATGCCATTACCACTGGATAATGTACTGTCCTGTGGAACATAAATTTGAATTCCCCAGTGATAGTTGACATTGTCCTGCACCATTAATGGTGAATTAGTGAAAACCAGTAAATGTAAAAGTATGTCTTATGACTGTTTTTATAAGAGAGTACACAGAGTATGTTATGAACTCCTTGAATTTGAACTACACAAAAGATTTACACACTGGTGATGTGTCAGGACCCTCCATACTGAAGGACTGTCATTACACGGGTGAGAGAGTGTTGGTTAATACTGTAAGCGTTTAAAAGACTGGAACGTCTCGCAGGCTGCAGGGCTAATGGGGCGTGTAAAAGGCAGGGGTTATGGCAAGGACTGGCTGTGGACAGAACCACCGCACCGGTCATTACACATCACTTCTTGGATTCGTGCTCTTAGAGTGCAACCTCTCATCCTTACAATGAACATCAGGTGGTGAATGTGCAGCATGGTCTTTCACAAACCCAGAGAAGTGTGAAAACCCAGAGCACAAAGATAGGTTGCACGTCTGGGTCGGACTCAGAGGATGCATAGGTCCTTTCAGCCTGGCAGATGCTAATCTAAAGAGGCGCGGGGAGCTTGTTAGGCATGATCCATTCCCACGAGGATGCTGTCCACAGGGAATCAACCCACTCCTCAGCCTGTGGCTCAGGCTACTTATTCCCTGGGTGCTGAGTCTGCTTAAGCTGTGTCAAAATGAAATGCCAATCCTCAAGAGTGTCTTATTCAAATGACACACCAGACTAGTGCTAGGCTCCTCTGGCTAATCCTGGTTGTGAACACACTGATACCCAACCAGCTCTAGTGCTGAGGCTTTCAAGCTCACAGCCAGACGTGACAACATGAGCATTTTGTTCTTGCTCAACACAAAACAATTTTTAGAATCTCTCAGACTGTTTGTCCATTTGTGTGACCCTCGGAAAAATCAGTGGAGATCTCAATAAGGCGATGGACAAGACAGACTCTACTTTGTAAATACAAGCCTTGACTAAACTGCTCAGTAGTTTTGCTAGACATGTAACAAGGATGAGAGAAGAGTTTACTTCACTCCTAGGGAAGTGAATATCATTCAGTGCTTTTATGATGATGTTCAGCTGAACGCGCTCAACATATTGTCAGATAGTCATAATTGTATGGGCTTGTGTTAAATGAACAGACAATAGGCTCAGACACTGCTGTAGCCCTCAGAATGATAGCAAGTCCAAGCCCTTGCACTACATCATTAGTTACTCTCTTTCAGGGATGAAAACAAATGTGAGCCCCATACATGTCATACTCCTTTGGTTCCCCTGCACAGGTAAAGAGAGTGAACCTGCTGTCAGCCCAGAGGCGGCAGAACCACATCCTGCTGATGGTGTTCACCATGGTGTCCTGCTACCTGCTCTGCTGGATGCCCTACGGCCTCATGGCCCTGGTGGCCACCTTTGGGGAGAGCGGCCTAGTCACGCCAGTCATTAGTGTGGTGCCTGCTGTCTTGGCCAAGAGCAGCACTGTCTTCAACCCCGTCATCTATGTGCTCTTCAATAACCAGGTTGGGGTACTTTCATGTTTACAAAATGAAATACAGCCTGAAAATCATAAAGATTCATAAAGTGCAATGAATCAATTAACAAGCCAAAGATTAGTCAGAAATCAAGATAAAGAGGACATAAGACAGACTGTGGCTTGATTGCTGCTGCATGTCAGCCCTTGTGTAGGCTACACCTCTATCGCCATGGACACGCTGCTAAATTAGTTGGTGATAAACCCCACACCACGCTCACTCACACCCTTGTGGCTGGCCAGCACCGCTGGTGGGAGGCAGGCCGGGGCCGCGTGGGGCCCTGTTTGATGGGGCTGCCATTGATTGCCATTGTCTGCTACGGATGCAATCCTGTAGAGATGATGGCCAGCAGAGGACAGAAGAAAGTCATCTGTACATGGATTAAACCCAGTCCGGATTTCTGCGAAATCTCAAATGGGGAAAAATATGTTGTCTAGGACTTGGTGAATCCCTCTACGGGAGTCTGATGAATGAGGATTCAAAGGAAGAAATGCAGTTTAGCACAGACAGGCAGCTGTGTGAGTTCCTTTGAGGCTAGCTCGATAAATATTTTTGAAAATTCAACCTCCTGCTGCCTGATCTACTGATGTCTTTGAGTGTTTTGACTAACTAATGATCCTGTGTCAGTTCTACAGGTGCTTTGTGGCGTTTGTGAAGTGTGGTGCCGAGCCACAGCCCGTGTACTCCACCAACCCCCAACAGAGCAGCAGAGAGGAGGCTGTGGCTGTGGGCTCCTCCTTCAGTCCCCGCAGGTCCCTCAGTCTGTGCCACCCCTGCAAGACCCCGCTGCCCACGGAGAGACGCACGCTGTCACTGGTGGTCCACTACACCCCCTGACCCTGGACCCCGCTAAGCGGAGGAGCCAGCTGGATGACTGGTGCTTCAGTGCAGGACTGTGAAGGACTGGAAGAGGTTGAATGTAAGACTGAAAAACACAGAGTGCAGGAATCTGAAAGGAAAAAATGTGTTTATACAGTATGTTGATATCCAGTATTTTCTTTCCAGTGTTAATGTACATTCCTAAACATGTAACAAATATGCTGTGGTATTATTTTGGTCTATTGATGGTTTATTTTGTAATGTTTGCACTTAAAACAGAATGAAATATAAACATTCAATATTTAAAACCTGCAGGTATAGTGATTACAATTGAAAAAAGACTGAAGGTCAGTACACAAAGCAGAGAACAGGAGTGCAAGTCTGTGTACAGGAGTACCCAGCCTGTAGTCACTTGCCTCGGGGGCTTTGCCATGTGGAAAGGTCTTGAGGGAAGAGACTTGTGTAACACTGCCAGACAAACAGAATGTCATACTGTATCTCCACTACACATCCACACCACTGTGTAGCCTACATGACAATAAAATACACTGAGATTCTGTTGTGTTCACAGCATATTGTGCAGTAAATAATTGATCATGTATAAGAACATTTAATGTGTTTATTGTGTCTCCTGAACTTTTTCAATTTAATTAGTCCCATGTTCCTTCACAAAAAGACAGATCATGCTATGCTACCAAATGCCTGACGCCTACATTGTAATGTAATTTAGAGACAAAACATCCCTATGAAATTAAGGCCTTTGTGATTTGTTTCTACACTTAAGTTGAGTGGTTTATTGCTCATGACAAAGCATCAGGACAGGGAATGAGCAGGTAAGAACATTAAATGGTGGGTGGGGGAGGGGGCATCCAACAGAATCCCCATGCTTTCATACTAGTGCTGTCAATGTTATGCATTAACATATGTGATTCATGTAAACATTTTATGTAAGTTATTTTATTTAAGTCTTTTTTTTATTAAATTAATCATGCAGATGCATAGGCCTATGTCACACAACCCACCACTGTGGCCGGTCAACCCTGGGAACCCCTGTTATAGACAACCTGTGGCAACTACACTCTTTCACGTTGGGAGTGAAGGAAACTGAGAAGCATTACTTTGCTGAAGCCTGTTCTAACCAGGGGCATGTGTGACATTGGCAAGGCAAGTTTATTTATATTGTGTATTTCATACACAAAGTAATTTCAATGTGCTGCACAAAAATAAAAGCAAAGTACCGTTAATGAAAGAAAGTAAAAGCACAAAAAGACAATACAATTAATAGACATTAAATGATTAGCATAAAGTAGTATAAGTGTATAAAAAGAGGAGTATAAAGAGAAAGATAAGTGAATCATTAGGAGAAAGTTTGGTCTTAAGTATAGATTTCAAACTGCCAACAGTAGTGGCATTTTTGATGTATTCAGGAAGTTGGTTCCAAAGCTGAACTGCATTGCAGCTGAAAGCTGCTTCACCACACTTTGTTTTGACCACAGGTTTTACCAGCACATTTTTCTCCTGTGACCTGAGAGACCTACGTGATGTGTGTTGCTGGAACATTTCAAATAGTTAAATAGGTCCTGTCAGTTATTTAAACACAAGCAGCAATGCTTTAATGTCGATTCTGTAACTCACAGGGAGCCAATGAAGGGAACTTCAGAATGGGAGTAATGTGGTCAGTTGTTTGGAAGACCTGTGAAAAGACCATTGCAATAATCATACCTACCGGAGATAGAGGCATGGATAAGTTTTTCTAAATCCTTTTTTGACATAAGACCTTTAAGTGTGGAGATGTTTTTTAGGTGATAAAATGCTGATTTTGCTTTCATGTAACTGTCGCAGTTTAGATCACTGTCAATGACCCCAAGATTTTTAACAGTCTCTTTTGCTTTTAGCCTCATTGTGTCGAGGACAGTGGCAATCCAGAGTCTTTAATGAGACATTCTTTCTGCACAAAAAAATAAGGAGAATTCTGGAACTTTAAATGTGTGACTAATTGTGAATAATTGTGATTAACTTCGATTGACAGCACTATTTCATACAAGCTTGTGTAAGCTTTTGAGAGAGAGAGAGAAAGAGAGAGAGAGAGAGACAGACTGTGAGAGAACACGCTTATGTTCTTTAGACATGGAAGTCTTCCACATCACGACACAGGGCCATTTCTGTTTTTATTATTATTATTACTATTATCATCATTATTATTTGATTATTGACATTTTTTTCATCAAATTCACAACAGATTTTACAGTTTTATTTCTTAAATTTCTACTGTCTGCTGTACTACTTTCCTTTCCCAGCAGGGGGACAGTGTGGAACATCATGCCACTGTGCACACTGATATTAATAGTTTCCTCTCAATTTCTCGGTCTGGCCGCGGTTAGCTTCAACTCCACAGTGACAGTCACATCTGCCACCTCGTGAATACAGCAGTATAGTTTTCTTTTCCATCTGCTTTCCAGGATCTATGATTCTACGCTAAATAAACAGCTGTGTGTGTGTGTGTGTGTGTGTGTGTGTGCGTGTGTGTGTTTCCATTTTGTAGGTTTGTGACTATAACTGCTGAATGTGAATGTGCAAAGCAAAGTGAATGTAAATAATAAAAATGTGACTACACAGAGTGTTTGCAGTGTATCAGTACAATAGTCAAATGAGTGTGCGAAATATGCTGGACGAGTTATAACATGTTGGAATCTATATTTTATTTTGTATTTCAAGGATATATTTGTCCCTTGAATTCTTTTAGCTATATTTAGATGGCCTTTTCAAAAATATATAAAACAATAAGATGTACAAAATTAGTTTGAAGTTACTATTTTAAGAGAATTCTCTCTCACACACATGCACGCACACACATATTCTCCCACACAAGAAAACATGAAGTCGTTACCCAAACATTGTAGTTCACATAGCATACAGTTTACCACAGGATGTTATGCAGTCAACAGAATCAGCAGGAAATGGGCCTTAGTTCAGCTTTCAGTGTTCATTCACACAGCTTTTGCCTGCTGCCCTGAATGCAAGTGTCCATACAGGGATAGCTGCTCCATAATGGCTAGCTGCACAATTTCTATTAGCTTTAATGTCATTGCAGGTCTTCATACTGAGCTACTTTTCAATTCAGTAGTAGTTCTGAAAGTGTTACAATGTCAAGCAGGGGGGCAACACAGAAACCCAAACTTTCACAGTAAAATCTCACCACTTAAAAAAACAATGCACAGCATTATGCAACATTCTGCCACATGCTGGATGCTTAGGCAGGCCTCTTTTTACCACTTCCCCAATTGTCCTCTGATACAAGGTGTTTAAATAAGACTGACAGGGTGCGCACAAACACGCATGAAAGTCAAGCCACTCCCCAACTGCACCGTTACTGTGTTGTGAATTTCTTGGAACTGATATAAGGTTCTGAAAAAAGTGATTAACCAGAGAGGTTTTTCTAAATCACTCATTCGTTGTTTTCCCCTTTGACTTTGGAATGGCTTTGAAAGTGAAGTTGACTGCCTTGAGACGCTGGTGCTGGTGACAACGGAGAGCTTGTGTATTTTCCATGCAAGATGATGCAGAGCACTCCTGTGGCAATGGAAGAAAAAAACAATGAGAGGTCAGCATATCTGGGCTCACTCATGAGATGACATGGGTTAAACATCTTCCTTCTTAATAAAAAATATAACCTTCATAAAAAAATCACATTGTTAAATAAGAAATTAGAAAATTAACTCTTGTACACAAAAAGAAAAGGTTAGAATTTGCAAAATAACTATTGATACTAATGGAACAAAATAAGAGACCCCTATAGTGTGGTGGCCAAAATAGTGTGAGTGTAATGTCAGAAATAAACTTTCACGTCAATGGTCGACCACAACAGGAAAGGGCCAATATGGTCAAGCTACCTACAGTTAGTAACCTAACACTGCTTGACATTAGACATGTTACAGGCTCCGTTCCATCAGATGATGTCCCTGTATGTCTGTCACCTATGACATATTTCCTGTGGGAATTAAATAATTGTTGCCCTAATAGACAACAGAATTTAATGCAGGAGCTTCAGGTGAAGAAAATGACCAAAGTTCTGGCTTGAGCTAAGACACTCCCCAGCATGCGTGTGCATATGTCTTCAGGCTCTTGATAAAAAGGAAGTGCTGTCAGACTGTCACTCACTCTTCAGTCGAGCTGAACTGGCAGTGCTGCATGGGGGAGCCTGGTTACCACATCTCATTTGTCTTCACCTCTCTCCGTCTTCACCCGCTCTTTCATTGGCACCATGATAAACACCTACCACACCAGCCTGCCACCGCCGCCGCCACCACCGGTCCCCCCTCGCTTCCACAGCAGGCCTGAGCCACGGGCCTACACCAGCCTCATCTGGTTCTTGGCTGTGGTGCTGGTGATTCACATGTTTCTCACGTTTGGAGGATTCATCTACCTTTTTGGAAAGGGGAGCCAGGTAAGTTGTCTTTACTTCTGCTGGGCAGCTTGGAATGTGACTTGGAAACAAAGCTTGGAAACCAATAACCCAACCAAAGACTTTCAATTCATTAATGTTTACATTCATAAATAATTTATTATATTTATACACTGGGAAGGTTTTCTTAAAAGTCAAATATATGGCATGGATGACAGACTTGATCGGAAAGAGAAGATATATCCTAGTGATATGAAATAAATGTTACTATGATTCAAAAATATAGCTTGATTCAGCTCCTTGAAAAGGTGTATGCTTGTAGCTTGAACATGCATACAACTCTGATCCAGGAAAAAATGCAGCTCAAACCTGAATCTTAAAAATCATTCAGACAAGACCGGAAATGTATTGTGAAAGTTGAGACCTTGAAGATTTACCATTACAATCAAAGAAAAACTTGTACAGCAGACATCTAACCTACAGATGTCTACAGTAACGTGTTTCAGTAAAGAAAAATACAAGATTTAATGCAGGCTGCCAATTTGATTTGGGTGCCCTTACTTCCCCATTAGAATCCTTCTATGAAAAAGTGTAATGAAGCTAAGTAGGCCACCACTAACTTTAAACTTCTAAATGTTTATAGTAATTTATGTTTATTGTATTTGGCAGATGCCTTTGACTTGACTAAATGAAAAGTACATTGTTAATTAAAACCATAATTACGAATGCCAAAAACCCTAGTTTAAACATGCTGCCAATAGCAATACTATCAATAATAGCAACCATAATACTATTTCATGCAAAAATTTATCATAAACATACATGAATTCATTGCAACAATCAATTAAATAAATGCATTGTAAATAAATGTCTTCAAACATGCTTTTAGTTTACTCATGGATGTACTAAGTATAATTTGTATTTATTAATTACACTAAGAGGTATTAATTAAAATATTAACGTATAAAATTCTACAATAAGTTGGAGACAGTTACACTTATACATATAAAATGATACAGCATTCGTATGTAATCTAACCCTTTGTAACATAAACATTGCTTTACAGGCAGATGAAAAGTACCATGCTGACTTCCTCATCCTGAAGAGACTTCAGGAATGTGATGATAATAGTTTGGAGGACCAGTCACTGCTGGACTGCAAACAGCTTGTAGACAAATTTGCGAATGTCATTGCGAAGGTAAGTCAGTGTTCAATCACTGATGAATGCTTCAGCCTCTGCAAATCCTTGTACCAGTGCACAGATGAATCAATCTTTTCATCATTTGTTCTTTCCAGGCCTCACAAACAGAAGCTAGAGGTATGTATACATTCACTGCAATAACACTTTGCTGCTTATTTTGACTATAGTTGACACTAACAGCAACAATTTTGTTTGTTAATTCTTGACTGAAGTTGCCATGTTAACTGGGGACTATTACCATGGAGCTCTGGCACACATGTCAGTAAAGGACAGCAAGCCTAGGCCATGCTCAGGTAGGAGACGGTTCTCTGATTTCCCTCAGGTGATAGGCCTGAATTTGTCACAGGGTAACACTTTATAATAACTTTCATTAATATGTCATTAACAAACCTAAGGATTAGCTAAGGATTTGAAGGCATATGTTGTAAGGATCCCTGAAAAGACAATACAAATAATTTGTAAACATAATGTAAACAATCACATAAGCAAACAAATCATAAACGTCATAAATGTATATTTTGGAACTGTGATTAATTAATGATTTGTTCCTAGCTAATACTGGTTTGATAATGGCTCATTAATGAAAGTTCTAAAGTGTTGCCTGCCACAGTAAGGACACTTTTGAAGACTTAAATCATAGAAACCACTGAAATGATCACACCCTTAGATTCAATGTTTCATTCAGGACATTCAGGAAAACTATTGACAGTACAGAGAACTACTGCTGAACTGATGAATTTGATAGAGATGTCACAGCTGTATCTCATTCCCAACAGCCAATGAGATCTGTTCCCTGGAGTGGAACTCTGATCATTCTACAAAGGTGAACGTGGACACAGCAGGTGAAAGCAAACTGCGCATCAAGCATGCAGGCTACTACTACGTCTACTCCCAGGTCACCTTCTCTGCCCATGGCCTGATGCCATTGGAAAACATCATCCGACACATCAGGTGGAAGGAGTCAGTCGACTATAGGCAAAAGGGGCATAGCCACCAACTCCAGGCCAAAGATGAGATCTTGCTCAAGTCGTACTGCGCACCTAATCAGCAACTCCTGTGCACTGCCTCCCAGGGAGGGGTGTTCAAGCTGGAGAAAGATGAAGAGCTGTACGTGCAGGTGACAAACCTGAACTGGGTCAACTATGATTGGAATGCCACCTTCTTTGGATTATACAAACTTTAACAAGTGGAACTTTCTGTTCTGGAACAGGAAGAGACTACAGAATAGAAGCAATTAGGAGAATCAAAACAGGCCATGAGCAGTTCTTGAAATGAAGGGATGGTTTGTTTCCTCTGCTGGAGTACTTCAAGTCAATAGCAACAGAACTATTGAAACAGCACTACAGAATGTGTCCTTCGAGATGAAAAACTGAGAAATTATTTAATCTTTAGAGGATTTGGAGGACTGTCCTTTTTATTTTATTTTATTTTATTTCATGGGAGCATGAAATTTGCAACCAGTATGGCTAAGACTGGTAAAGGTCATTGTTGACCTTGAGACCCTGTAGTATAGCTACCAGCTAATGGTCATAGTAAACCTAAATATATCACTAGAAAGTACACAGCAAGTAGGCTAGTACTGTAGAGGTCGGAACAACCACCGATTAAGTCCAGAGTTTTCGTTGCCAAAGAAAATTAAATGAGATTGTACAGTGCCATATATACTGGTAATATTACTATTTTTTATTTAAAAAGATTGTATATTTATAAAGTTTATTGTATATTCCAACTGCATTTAGTGATGAATTAAATCTATTTTTGAAACATTTTGTTTCAATGTTACTGTAGTGCTTATCAGAGTGCTTGGACAGTAGCAGGAAACTGTGGGTGGTTTAGAGCCAGGGAATAAGATTATCTTCATATTTGAGTAATAATATTTCAAGGGCTCCTTGGAGTAATGGGGAGAAGACAGTGGAAGGAAGTTTTTCTGCTTGACTCCACCACTCCTCCCACCAACACACTTTCCAGCGAAACTGATAATGAACAAAGAAGAAAAAAAGAGGGATCTGTCATTTTTGTTTTCTGGTGGCCTTGCTTATCAGAATGAACAGAAATCTGGTGCACCTTGTTAACTACAAATCAACCATCTTTTTTCTTGCTGGTGTTGCCGACAACCCCTTTTCACTTCAAATGCAATGTCTCTGCAGAACATTTGTTGGCTAGTTTTGTCTGAATCTCACTTCCTATTACGAAATATTCCTCTAATCAAGTGTGACAGGACTGGCTCCACTAATTGACTGACTGACTGCACTGACTCATGCTACGAAGACATGACCCAAAGGCTGGGCTTGTGCAAGGCTCACAGCTCTCAATACTGCTGCAGTGATGTGGTGAGCGGTTACCCATAAGAGCAGGACCCCTTAAGTGGGACATACTGGAACCACATTAAACAGCTGTTAGAGGGGTTAACACTGACTCATAATTTGCTGACACGTAAAAGCCTCAGCTGTAACTGGAAAACAAGGTGGACTGTGAAAACAGACGTAATGCCATTCTTTTAAATGATTAAGATATGTGTGTTTCACATTGATCAATCACATTGAGCAGGATATTTTTTGCTATATTTAGCCAGTCGTTTTAGACCTTCTGTGTCCAGCAATGACTTGTGTAATGCTGCAAACTCTCATAAAGGTGATTCTGACCAAGAAGTCAAAAATAAAGTTACAAACAAATTTTCTTCTCACCTGCAACAACACATTTGGTTGGGAGTCAAAGTAACATCAAAAGTGATGTCCCATAGATTTGACATCACAGGTGGAATACTGCCTTATACCATGGGCCTACACTGATCCAGCCTTGGGTTTCCACCTGCCTTCCAGGCCAAAAAGATGGAAAGAATGACAGCGTTGATGTGATGTGACGCCTCGCCTTGCGAGGCACGTTTGCAACAGGAAGTGTGCTCACTCACCACTCACACATTCCACAGTCACACCGGCGCTTGAGAGCAGCTCCTCTGAGGTGGTTGGCTGCGGGTGACTCACAGCTCTGTTTACTGTACTATGGCTGGAACCCCAAGAAAGGCGAGATGTAGCTAGGCTCTGCTCAGCTCAGCCCTCAGCAAGGCACAACTTTCCCCAAGCCCCGTGGGCTGGTGTTCATCCCCCATCTTTACCCCTCTGCACACTTCTCATTCAAATGTGCTGGAGAAGGGGAGTCATAACAGCTTCCAGTTTCCTCAGAAGGAGGAAGGGTTTCAGAAGACAAAAATATGATTGCAGCAAGGAGATTTGGACATTCACTGGGTAGATTATTGTCCTTGATGACAAATTATAATTTTTTAGAATTTATGTGAGATATATCGATGTCACTACAGAATGACAGTGGTCTTTTTCAGTTGAACTTTTATTAAAACAAACCCCTCATTGAAGTAAAGCAAAAACAATATCACCATACATATAACAATAATTGCATAGAACAACTTCTATAGCAAATAATACACCACTCTTATGGGCTGCAGACATGGGCACTTCAAAAACAAGATGTGAACCTACATCTTAAAAATCTACTTATTTTGAAAAGATATTTAAGGCTATCAGAAGCAAATAAAAACATGCAGAAATGACTACAGGAGCCAACATGGACTCAGTTGAGCCCATCATGAGTATTTGGACATGTGACTTAACACAGCTTTATTGCTGCAGTACGCAGTGCTTTTGTAAGCTCAGGCTTATGAAGACTGGTGATCTACAATGTGGCAGGCCACATCCTTAGCGATACCGACAGTCTTCTATTGCTTTTAATGAGGCCGAACATTTCGCCATCTCTCCCTGTAACGCATTTAAAAGCTAGAGCGATAGTGCTTGGATTTTAGAGAAATCGACTCCAAGTGCTTTTTTTTCCCTTTTCAAGCACACTCACATTCCCCAACAGCAATCAGCCATTCGGTTGCACTGATATTCAACAGTTGATTGGTACCAGCCACAGACTTTACATTAAAGCCTGCATGTTTCAGGGACATATTCATTGGTTTGTCATTGCTGCACAGTGGCATTTCATCACATTGCAACACATCTAGAGAGCCTTCATCCATGTCCATCAAGCAGAGTTGAGTGTGAGTACACTACTGCTCAAAGTAAGCACTGGCTTTGAATTGTATGATAAAAAAACTCCTATTCTGAGTCGGAAGCATCATAAACATAAGAACACCACTGTCAAGTCAGCTGTGAGACTCCAAGGAGGACTCTTTAAAATGGAGGACTGACTAAATCATGACACGCAGACTGACTAAAATTTGCTTTCCTCAAAATAGGTGTAAAACCACATTAAGACAATTCAAGAGCTTTTTGGCATCTTAATTACAGCATTCACACCCACAGTATAGCAAGCCTCTTAAAAACAATGATTCAGGCCATTTCAAAAGTTGAACAGTAAGGTACACAAGGCATTTCCTTGGTCAAAGCCAATCAGTTCTTGAGGACATGGATTTTTTTCTCTTTCACAGCAATATCGGGGGGAAGCAGTGCAACCACAGCAGGAATCTCTACAGAAGGGAAAGTGGGAACAAAGAAACACAAGCCTGTTCAGGTGCAGTTCTCAAGTACCAACACCCACCGAGATTCATAAGAAATAAATATGCCTTTTAAAAATCGTACTAGAAATGCTTGTTGTATGTATAACGGTAGTCATTTTCCGTAAGAAAGTATATAGCTACTGCCATAATATCTATAATTTCCATGTATATATGATATACGTATATATTTTATAGTTTATATATATATTATATATATATATAAAATATATATAATAAATATATATATTTATATCTATAAGCTAGAACAGTATTAGATTTCCTATATTACCATTTCTTATGAGCTTAATATTATTCTCCCTGATGGTTTTGGACTACATGATCACTCATGTGAAATTAAGTGATTAGCTAATGCATGAGAGATTAGTTGATTAGCTAATTCATACCATAGAAATACTGTACATCCATGCTTGCCCTCTGACACCCCTCTTAGAACTGTTGGCTAATATCGCTGGGGGGGAATAAAATTCACAAGTAGCTAGATATTTGTTTCTGCTGATAGTCAAATGATAGGCTTGTCCTATCCACATTCAGTCCAACACTTTGATTTACTCTCAATTTCAAGATGGCCACACAGTCATCTTATGTCAACAATGTGCAATAACAACAAAAGCCTATATAGATAACAGTTCATCAAAACTCATCTGTGAGTAGATGGTGTACTTTCAAAAGATAAAACCACACCACACACACACACACATATATATACACACTTTCTCTCTCTCTTTCCCTCCTATTCTCTCCTATCTTTTTGTACAAAGCAAAAGGTAACAGACAAAAGTGGATAGCACAAACACTGTATGGCTGAAGCTATTTAGTCCATCTCCTGGCTAGGAAATCAGCATGCATGTAGACCCTGTGTTAGATCTAAGATGGCTTTTTCTCTTCCTGTAGTATAAGTGCTATACAGAGCGCTCCACTGCCCAGGACATTCACAGTGCACTTGCAACTTGCAAGTTGTTTCGATAACTATTATTTCAGTGAAGCCGTGTCCAGCAAGTGGCCCAGGCAGCGGCATTGTTCCAGCAAGGGGCATGAAAAAAATCAGAATAGTCCAGCACAGAAGACAAAGAATCCTCTGAGGCGTCCAAACTGGCGTCCATTCCACTCCAGTCCTGCTAGATGTCCTCTCAGGCCTCACTGTATTCTGCATCAAGGTCCTCCATCACTTGCATCTCCAATTAATGTCTCACCAACTGTTCTCAACTCCCTCCGGACTTGAGTTCAGAACGTCAGACAAAAGAGAGTTAGGAAAGAGCCTTAGGTTTACATAGCCATTGATACACAGGCTTAACCACTGTCCTCTCCTTCTCAAAATCAAAGCATTCTTCTCATCTGGCAGCATGTCACTGGACTCAAGAAAGTAATATAAGAAATGTTCAGACACACCCCTCTCACACACACACACACACACACACACACACACTCACACTCACACTCACACTCACACAGACACACAAGCTGGTTGAATCTGCTGAAATGCTGATGACGCACGGGCCATTCCTCAGTGGCCGCATTCTTCCCAGGTGAAGTCGTTCTTCTGCTTGGCCAGCTTGCGGACCATCCGCTCTAACTCCCTCCGCAGCTTCTGCTCCTCCTCCAGATGCTGCTTCATTAACCTACTCTCCTGTAGCCGGGTGAAAAACAACAAGAGTTGTACCCAAATGTACTACACATGTCTGACAAAGAAACGTATAATGAAAAGAAAGATCATGTGTGTCTACCTTTTTCAGTTCATGGACCTCGTCCTTCAGTGCATACACAGCATCAACAAGACTTCTTTGAAGGAGAGGACAGAGTAGAGTCAGAGACACGTATATAGGAGGAGACACATCGCTTAAAAAGTCCTCCCATAAAAATATATTGCGGCCGATCGTAACGCAAAGATGACTTGAGTTGACAAACTAAAAGTCCTGTCCTGCAGTGAAAGTAAGTATCGCATTGCTGGATGCATTATGTCTGATGGTTAACCTTTTGTTTATCATCTCCATCACCATGGTGATAACCATGCCATGAATGTTGGCACAGACGTAGTGAGCAAATTACCGTTTTAAATAATGTCTTTTTTTTTGGTTTATTTGAACGATCTACCGGTGGATTTTGACATTGTTTAATTCAGACAAGGACTAGCATAATACACAGTACTAGGGATAGGCATTCGATAAAATCATATTAACGATTGATTAATCATTAATAGTTTTTACATTAAAATTATTATTTTTTTACTTTTTATATATTAAAAATGCGATGAAAATACAAAACTACAGTGTATTTTTCCTCAATGAGATCTTTATTATGAGAACAAGAACTGTTGTGGCAGTTAAACTGGACACTGGCTAAATTTGAAAATATGCGCTGCGGCACTCTAAAGCAGTGGAGCCTGTAGCTGCGAGCTGGGCTCTTAAACACAACTGACACTTGTTTATTCCAAAACAATAATATTAATTATAAACAACAATCACATTAAACCAGGCAACCTGGCAACCTTTTTGGCATGTTGTGCCAAAAAGAAATTGTCTTATTCGTTTGTGTGCCAATCAACAGACCAATTGTTTTTAACTACACATAATGGGGCCACATTTCCAACATAAAAATGAAGTACATCCAAAACATTAAGGAATTCAAATGAATCATTCTAAATGTCATACATCAGAATGTGCACTACAGGCTGACTGGCATAATGGGAAGCACAATCACTCATTTTTGGTTTGAGCAATTATCTGAAGGCCTGCACTTCTACCTACCTCATCTACCTGTTGGATTTCCTGCCATTTAATAGGCGTACCTCTTTAAGTTCTTAAAAATTACTGCAAGCTGAAAACTTACTGAAAGGAAACATTTTAACAGCTGTTCAGGTAGCCTACAGTAAAAAAAATTTGGTTAATTTTTGTTACGTGAACTGGTTCAAAACCTTAAATTCTGAACACACCTATGTTTGATTGACTTGTCATTTCATGTTCTGTTTAATAAGGACGATAGAGATTGGACAAATACAAACGAAACTTTCAAAATACAAGTACACACCACTTCTATCCATAATATCCAAGAGGGATATGCCCGAATGCCGAATCATGGCAACTGCTCGCAACCTGATGAACAATCTTTGGCACAATTGCTGCGCTTGGACTCGTCTTATAAAAAAATGTTTAAAGCCAGTAGGGTGCATTGCCGTCTGTCACACTACAGAAAACGCACCCTATAACGTAGGCTACAAGGGCTACAACCATTGCAGGTGTGCCAGTGAAAATCCCTCTGTGTGTCAACTGTGGCACACAAGGTTTGCCGACCCCCGTTTTAAACAAGAACTCGTAGAAAAAGTGGATGAGAGATTTGCCTACCTAAAAATTAGGCTACTTAACAAAGCCTAATAAGAAATAGCTTGTAACTCAAGGACATAGAGTGGGATGCATTGTCACCGACATTAACAAAGGTCGGATGGGCATTGTTCATTTGTGTTGTGGATGAGTTTTATATATGACTTTGCAGTGATGGCAGTAAACCAAGTAATTTTTTTATTCAAAATGGCACACTTCGCTATGACCTCTTCATACTTGCAGGTAACTGACTGACATTGTAGTCAAATACTGCCCCTGGGTTTAAATTCGATTTGTCGATTATTAATGCCCATTCATAGTCGACACAACCCGCTGATCTGGACTTTTCAATATCTCTGGTCTTGTAAATCCTATATAGTTGCCTGAAGGCGTCTCCAATATGACCGCCGAGTAAAGGGACTTGCCTAAGAAGGACTTTGGTAAAGTTAATTACCAAAGAGAACATCTACACAAACTCTGTAAAATTTTTATTTGAATCTGTATTTCAAATAAATTTACTTAAATTTCAATTTTCAGTAAATTCCTTCAAATTGACTATTAATGAAAGCCAGAGGTCAAGAACACTGACGTGTCTGAGAGATGGGTGTGAGGTGATAGTGCATGAGAGTATGAGATGCTCACTTTTCCTCTATGACGGTCTGTCCATTGCTCTTCATCTCCTCCACAATGATCTTCTCCTCCTCTGGCAAAAGGACTTGTGGGATACTCCCTTTCCGGACAGCTACTGATAACACACACGGACACAGACACACCATGAATGTGTTTTTTATTTGTGGGTCATTACATAGTCTGAATGGTTGGATAAAGTGTCCCATGTTGTGCTTTGCTACACTGGCTCAGTGTGGGTGTACCTGTGGTGGTCTGATGAAGGCTGGCCCCTGTGCAGTAGGCTTCGATCACCTTCAGGATCTGGGCATCCTCCTCTAGAGCTGCTGTACCTACACGAGCACACGTACACACACACAGAAACAATCAGTGGGACTCAACCTGTGCAGATGCAACACCTGTCACAGCCACAGCAAAGGCTCCTGTGACTGACTCATGTGACTCATCTGAGTCTACAGACGCTCCATGACACAGGTGGCGTCTCATCAAACAAGAGTTTCGGGAGAGCACTGCTTACTTTTCCGGTGTGAGAACTCGTCGTCTGATGGCTTTCTCTCAGTTTTCCTTTTGGGGAGGAATTTCTTGATGGGCCGAGGGCTTTTACTTGAGTCCGGCTGAGGAGGAAACCAGTGTCAGACTGAGCAACAGTGTCATCAAAACCAAAGCACAGCTCACACAAGCCAACGCTGCTTTTCCCATAAGACTCTGCTGGGACAGAATGTCAACCCTTCCAATAAAGGACAACAGTGTGGAAAAGAAGCCTACAGCCAGTCACTCACTCACTGATGACTAACGTCATCATACAAGTACTTTTGAAATCAGCACAATGCAAAAAAAAATACAATTGATTGACACAGGAACTTAATGCACTCATCTCTACTACAGTACTATGAGAAAAGAAGTGTTTAAATGATCAATCTAAGCATTTGTCAATTTTTATTTGACAAATTGATTTTATTTTTGATTGATTGATTTTCATTTAACTCAGCTACCCAGAAATGCTTTGTATAGAAATGTTTTTAAACATTGATTTTCACATCTTTTCAATTCCATGTACACCATTTCAAAACACACAACTGAGCACAGTTAACAAAAAACTTACACCACCAAAACTCAAAGAGTTTTGCTCACACAACAGATAATTGGCCTATTCAAAAACATTTATGCACCACATGAAATGGAAATGTCTCAAATTTGATTCATCTGCACAGCACAAATGCCTAGCTCCCACTTTTGTGTGTGGCATAGGTGTGGCCTAGCAAGTAATTGTTTTGGGTTTGATTTTGGGTCGACCAATTACAAAGTAACAGATACACTGTAATTTAATTACCTTTATAGTCACTATGTAAAGTAATGCATTGCAATTACTGATTACTTTGTTAATTACTATGCTACTGTTTTACTTAGTTACTTATTGCCTTAAAGGGTAGGTTTGGGTTTTCACATTTAAAGCCTTGTTTTCTGATCGTTTATGATGAAATACAATGGTTATTATTGAAATTTTGACGAATGCCTCTGTTCTGAGAATTTTCGGTTGTTGCGGTAGCACCCCCCCACCTACAGAATGGCTGCATAGGTGTACTGCTGCAGTCTTTCCCAAAATGCATTAAACTTTTGTTTGTAAAGACGAGAAACACACTGAGTGGCCAGTAATGTCCACGCAAAAATCTCTGCAAAGTATGGTTTCCAACAGGTTTTTGACCATTTACTCCCAATTGTTGACCTATTTTTTCAAACTCATCACACCTGTATGTTAACTTCCAACAATACAAGCTGATGGAAGTCATTCTGTACGTGGGGGGTGGGTGGGGGTGGGTGTGCTACCGCAACAACCAAAAGTTCTTGGAACAGCATTCATCAAAATGTTAATCTTAACCCTTGTATTGCATCATAAACAATCAGAAAACAAGGCTTTAAGTGCAAAAACCAAATCTGTCCTTTAACAGCAAACACAATGATTTGCATTTTAAAAGACAAGACAAAATACTGTATCACAGGGGCAATATGTGTAGGATGAGTAAGCATTGCTCACACTGAAGGGACTAAAAAATGGAAAAAACACATTCAACAAAAAATGTAATTAAAGGACTTCGGCATATTTCTATATGGGCCAACTCAACAGTAAAGTAATAAGTTACTTCCCAACATTATTATCAATCTTACTACAACAAGAGGTAACTTGTAATTGATAATGAATTACTCAAACACTGCTGGACAACTCAGGATAAACTAAAAAAAAAAGGACCTAGATCTTTTTTTCTGTCATTGCATATCTCTAGCAATACACAGTATCTTATATCTCATATTTTGAATAGCAAGTTTTGAGTTCTATCAAAATTCCAGTGAAATTTGTGACTTTTCCCAGTTGATGGTAAGAAGTGGTGATTGCAAAAGTTACTAGGTAGGAAGTGGTGATTGCAAAAGTGTTTTGAAAAAAAAATGTACATGGTATTGAGGCAAGTGTGATATTCTAAGCCCATTTGGACTTCAAAACAAATGTTTTTATAGTAATGTAATTACAATTGTGAATAGGATTGTTTCTGTCTGGCAGAGGTGAATGACAAGCTGTTCCCACACAACCTTCATCACTGCCACAATGCCAACATGACCCAAAAGCTGTGCAATGTTATAGTGCATCAACTGGACTAATGCCAAGATCCACCATACCATGGAGGGGAAAAACAAAAGGCCCTGATAAACAGTTAGTGTAGCCACAGCAATGGACCCTGCAGAAGCAGATGCAAACAGGAGCTTTGCCTTTCACACACAAACACACACACACACACACACACACATACTCACTCTCACACATACACGGTCAGTGTGAAACTGTGAAGTGAGTGTGATACAGTATAAAAACTGGCCTGTTGACTCACCATCAGCTTAGTGGCCATGTTTTAGGAGAGGTAAATTAGCTGATAAACAAGTGAACACACACACACACACACACACACACACACACACACACACACACACACACACACACACACACACACACACACACACACACACACACACACACACACACACACACACACACACACACACGCACGCACGCACGCAGAAACACACAAACATGCACTGGAACCTGCCCTTTAGGCTTGTCCTTTACTTTTTAGAGGAAAGGAAAAAAACATCAAGTTCTGTTGGGTTGTGAGAAAACACCACACACACACAGACACACACACACACACACACACACACAAACCACACCAAACCAAAATGGCCTTGTTCAGAAAGAGTGGGAACCAAAACATCTCCAATAGCGCTAAATAGGGGACGAGAAAGGGGGGGTGGGGAGGCTGGGTGAAGGGGGCATTGTGTGCAGCGGGGGGCCGAGATTGACATTTGTGGTGTTCCACTCAGGGCTGTGATGAGCAACACAGGGAGAGAGAAAGCAAAGGAACACAGCAAACAGGAAACACGCAACCTGAGTGAACCTGAGGAGGGATGGGGGATGGGGGTAAAGCAAGCATGCAACAACAGCAAGCACAAAACCACACACGCACAAACACACACACGCACAAACACACACACACACTTACTCCCACATAGGACAACAATACACTCACAAATCTACCCTTACCTTCAGGATATAAGACATCCTCTAAAGAGGCCGGAGTGGACAGAGAGAGAGAGAGAGAGAGACACACACAGAGAGGGAGAAAATCGGTGCATGAAAAAAATGGGATGAGAAAGACATGGTGGAGTGAACAGTGCATTCCAAGGCAAACCTAAAACCCTGCCGTGGATGATTTCTGGTATGACCGCTAAGAAATAACAAAGAGTGACAGAGAGAAAGAAAGAGGAACAGAATAAAAGAGGGAGAAAGAGACAGAGAGAGACAGGCAAGAAGAGACTCATGCAATCCCTTCCAGGTGAACTAGAAATCATTCTATATACAGATGGGGAATTTACATTGCTTACAACCAAGGCCCCTGTCCCACTGTGAAAATGTATTTGCTTTAGTGAACAGCTGAGAGAATTGTATGCTTCTCTGTATGCTTCTAAAAGCTAACTAACCTGCCTGGCTGGAATACATAAACATTAGCTAGTTGAAGAACTGATATGCTTGTAATATATTTACTGTAAAACTAATTCCTACATATTTGTGGTGTTTTGAACCCCGGGCACAGACTGTGTTCAGTAGCAACACGTGTTTGTTCTGACAGTAGCATCAAAATTGGTTTCAGGACACTAAGAAGAGTATAAAAAAAGTTTTGCGTTTTCCATGGCGAAAGTTTCATACAGACTGAAACCTTGAACACCTTTCCTCAGCGAAACTATGAGACTATATCGTCTCATATCGTCTTGCTTTATCTTGCAAGAGACATTGCACAGCAACCACCCACAGTAGCATATTTAGCACCCTGACACTTGGTAGCAAACAGCTGATCACAAGCCCAGAAAGAACAGTGGCCTAATGGATGAAGAGCTGAGCACCTTGCCCCCACCCACAGCAGACAGCTTCATTCTCAAGACAGCTAGACCAGCAGCACAACTAAAGAACAGCCACAATGCTAACTATTGCTTGTAAAATGTCAACAAACAAACATCCAGGCTCACTTAAATGCCTCTACAGATAGTTCTCACATCAGAAGTGTCTGCATTTTGCTCAGTCTGACCTCAGCCACCCCCATACCACTTCTGATATGGGACCACCAGTTTTGACTCAATGCTGTCACAACACTCCCACACTCTCAACAGTTTACTGACCACGGCATTTCCCCACCTGGCGTGAATGTGTGTGTGTGTGTGCTTGTGTGCTCTCTAACACTTTCTAGTGCCATCACAACACCCTGCTCTCTCAACAGCTTACTGACCACTGATTCCACACCTATGTGTCTGGGTGTGCATGTGCTTGTATTATGTATTGTATCTTGTTGTAGTTGCCTGAGGCAACTGAGGGACCAGGGCTTGATGACTTTGGTATGCTCCAATGCTCTAAGCTTTTCGCTTTGTTTGACCTCAGCATCCTACACCTACCCTCCTCTAACACCCTTTTTATCTGGGATAGCCAGCCTTGACTCAGAGCTGTCACAACACACTCCCACTCTCAACAGTTTACTGACCACAACATTTCCCCACCTGACAAGTGTGTGTATGTGTGTGTGTGTGTGTGTGTGTGTGTGTGTGTATATATATATATATATACACACACACACATACATATATATATGTGTGTGTGTGTGTGTGTGTGTGTTTATATATACACACACACACACACACACACACACACACATTTGTATATATATATATATATATACACACACATGTGCTTGCTTGTGTTATGTATTGTACCTCTTTGTATCCAAGGGCAGCAGAGGGTTTGAGGGGGGGTGCGGGCCTGAGACAGCTGAGGGACCAGGGCTTGGCGATTTTGGGGGGCTCTAGGGGTCCTCGGCTGGCAACGGGGGTGCTGAAGGTCTGCATGTGGCTTTGGTGCGCTGGTGTGCCAATCATACTCATGGGCTTACCATCCGCTGGCTACACATGGGGTCATGCAAGGAAGAAGATGGAGAAAAAAAAAGGGCCAAGCGGCAGCACATCAGAGGTCTGCTGAGGGGATTACTCAAAAGTGTAACCCAACCTGCAATGTTGTTGGCGCTGCCGCTGTGACTCAGTCTTTCCTGCTGTGTGTGTGTGTGCGTGCGCGCACGGGCCTCACCTTCAGAATGGTGCCCACCGGGCTTCCTCCCTTGGCGAAAGCATGCAGGTGCTCCAGCCACTCCTGCAGCTCCTGTGGACTGTTGCAGAACACCATGATCCGCTCCACACCACCCCCTGTAGGGGAAGCATTCAGCACCGTGGTCAGTGACCTGATACCGGTGACCCCGAGCAACATGAGCCTTAATCAGACACATTGTCTGAGCATCCAGCTCCCGCAGCAGACCACACAATGAGGAGTGTATCAGGCCTTTGCTAAATGTTTCTCCAATCAGTTGCTAAATACTACATCAAAGCTTGTAATACAAACACACAAGTTCAGGGGTCCTGGTAAGAGGGTATTAGAATAGACAGGAAATTACAGAGAATGTGGAGCATGCGGTTGACAAATGAGACATCTCTGGTGAAATACAAATGATAAAATCATGGTGGTGAAAGTATCAGTTTTGGAAATTACAGACCTGTGATCTCAAAGGCAAAAAGGCTGTTCTCTGCATCCTCCAGCTGCTTGGTAACTGTTGTACCAGATAACTGCATTCTTCCCTGTGGTTGACATAGAGGTAAATGGCAAACTGGATCAAGAAAATCTGTCATTAGCTGGGTTTCCATCCAACTTGTTAATGCGCGTTCAAGTTATGCGAATATGAAATCCTTGTTGGAAACACCTGCAAAGTCGCATCAGTCCCCAAATGCAAATATAATTTTGATTCGCCTGAGAGGGGTGGATTAACTCTTGATCCGAGTAAGGCATAATGCGATTAAAGTCGACGGAAATAAGTGAATTCACTTACATTCGATTTCCTATGTTTCTGTCCATAGACATTGTCCTGGCGGTATTATGTTGTAACCCCACAGCTCGTCGGAACACTTGATTAACGCATAGTCTTGAGCTGAATTTTTGTTATGGAAATATGAAATGCGGATAAGTTGAATGTAAACCCAGCTATTGATTCAAAAGTCTTGAAGAGTTTGTCAGAGAAACTGTCTATTTCAACGTGTGTGCACATGACAACTGTAGAGGTCTGGAACCGACAATGGCTCTGATGAAAATAACTAAAATTACCCTAGTGAAAATTTAACACAAATTGTGTTAATCATCATAAATCTGAATTTCCATGTTTGGTGACAACTCCTCCTGTGGCAAATCTCACAAGGTGTAAAAGCAATTTCATCTAACGTGTCTGTCCTGCTGTAAAATTCATTTTCACCAGTACACCACCACACGGGCAGGCAGCAGTGTCTGGCCTCTATGAACAGGAAGCAAGTAAGAACAGTGGGGAGCAGCTGGTTGGGGTCAGATCAACGCTTCTAGCACGTCTGGCCTCGAGTCTCTGATCTTCCCTCTCACACAGGGCTGCAGCTGGACACCCGCCAACTAGCAGACCTCACAGCCTCGGTCAGCCTGAAGGCATGTTAGCTTCCCGTCATCCTGAAAATCATAGTTTAAACTGTGCGGCAAGATTCTTACCACAGAAATTGTTCAGGCCCATTCGTCTTCATTGACTCTATTTATGTACTGATCTGTCTTGTATAATGTCCATATTCTCAAGTCTAATGTTGTGAGGAAATGGCAAGCTTTAGCATAGCTGAATGTACGTCCATCACTTATGAGGAATTGCTGACAAGCATCCTGGTGCACTGAGAGTTCTGTTTGAATGAGTAGAAGAACAACGGCCATTGTCCCCTTCAGCTTAAGACCTGTTCCCTCAAATACTTAACTGGCTTATATCCACCAATCACGAAGTCAATACATGGCAGTTAAGTCTTTTAGGGTTCAGGGCTTAGGGCTTGCAACTTCATCTAGATAAAGTTGTAAAATTAGAGTGTCCTCAGCCAGATAGGTAGGATGCTAGTGATTTCATGCACATGATGCAGGTGGTATACAGTATGTGTGCCAAGCCGAGTTTGGGTGTCTTGGGAGTCTCACCTGGTAGATGAAGCCACTCATGCGGGGGCTGGCCGACAGCAGGGCCAGCACATTTGGGAAGAGCATGAGGTAGCGTTCCTCTTTGTCCTGGGGTACACAAAGCACAAAGAGCCTTCAGGCTGGATGGAGAGAGGCAGGTGAGTCACACCTCTTTACTGAAGAAAACGAAAGGTCTATGACCACGAGGAGCTTCAACACACACATGTAGGAACACGGGTAGAGGCGTACACACCCACATACACAAAACACACAGTCATTCCACGCACATGTACACTCCCATCAAAGGTCAATGCACTTTTGAATAATGTCTGTGAAAAGTCAGAGCCACTTTGCTTAATGAAGTCATACCTTTGCTTTTATGTGAGTTTTTTTTTTAAAGGAAACCAAGTGATAACTATGGGGTTGGGCAAAGAGAGAAAAAGAGAGGGAACAAATCTGAGTTGTCGAGAACAAAGTTCGAGACTTCCAACACTGCATAGCCCTCAGGTTGAATTGTATGCATTCTTTTTCCTCTTAATCATTCTTCATCTTATAAGATATAATGGCTCTCGTCAGGAGCACAGCTGTAAGTGGTGGGGTTTCCATTCTACATTTGGGTGGCAGTAGGCTTCAGTCTGGTAACTGATGAGCCTGATTGTCACTTTTTCCATCTTCTGTCAGGGGGACATTAATCATTCTCACTGTTTCAGTATGACAACAAAAAAAAACAGGCACGCACATGCATATCTCACATTCCTCAGACACAATGATGTCTTGTCCACAACAGAAATAAATTTAATTAAACAGACCCCCCCTTTGGCAAGAAAACAATAATAAGAAGAAAAAAATAACTCTGTTTCCTTGGCATGTTCCATACACCTGAGTCTCAGTTGCACTTTCCATGCCATGATGGGGAGCTGGGGAGCTGACAAGCCCACAACTGCTGAGTGTGCAAAACTTAGCATGCACAAGAGGAGTAACTGTGGCAACCGCATAGCTACGAAACAGCCCCTGTGGTCAGGTTACACCATTGTTCCCACTCCCTATGATTGTGATGTGGGAGAGAGTGAGAGTGTGTGTGTATGTGCGTGTGCGGGGGTATTTGCACGATCTGTTCTCACCTCACTGGAGCCGCTCTGCACCTGCACCTGGGACATGTAGGACACCTGGCCCAGGGACTTGATGCTGTCGCCGTCCCAGCCCCGCACCGGCTCCGACAGGATCTGCAGCTCCAGATTTTTGCGCTTGCGTAGGTCCTGACACTGCATCTGTGCATCACAGCCAGGACAAGAGTCAGGCATGAGTGGTCTACAATTTTACATTCATCATGACTTCAGTCTTCAGAGCAAACACACAAATTTCAGAGAGATTAGCAATAATCTAAAAACAATCCAGCTTTTGAACATTTGCATTTGCCAAATTAGTTCCTTGTGATCAACTCTGTACTACTATTTATCTAAGTAACTAACTTAACACAAAGTGTTTTTTTTTTTTATTTACCTTAAAGGGTTTATAATGCACAACAGTAGATCAGAACAAATAGAGTAAGACAATAGATTATTGTCTTTTCAACAAACAGTGCTGGCCAAGTCAAATGTATCTTATCAGTCTTCTTTTTTTTACATTGTTTTTTGGTGGAGTGGAAAAGTTGCTTTGTAACTGCCATTTCATTGACCATGTTTAAGTCAATGTTTGGGATGTCCCATATACGTTCAAAGAGGGGGGTTCCCCCTCCTTGACAGGAAAGAGTTACAACAATGCACCCATGTTCCAGTTACAAGACAGAGAAAAGAAACTTAGGTGAGCGGGGCAGAGTGAAGAGAGAATCCTAAACACGCACTAACTTCCAAGCAACCCCGAGTCAAGTGATTCACACCGCCCTCTGTCTGACAGACACTTCCATCAGATGTTCAAGAAAACGTGCTCTTCTAACTAAACAAGGGCAGAGTCCACACCTCCACTCTTTTCCATCTCACACAGAGCCATCAATCAAGGAATAAGATGAATGTCTTGGATAAAATTACTATGTGCCTATGTGTCTCACATTAAATGTCAATTTTGCGTCAATAGTACCTGGACAAAGCCAGACATACAGAAGTTTGACGATTGCGACAATGAATGTTTTTGGATTTTACTCAGGAAACCCAGGTGCTGCAGTGCCAGTGACGTGTTTTCTAACTCAAGGGTTAGCACCTTTAGAGCCAACTGAAAAACAGGGAAATATGATCAGAACTCTCTGAGTCAGTACATTTACGTGCACTAAGAGAATTATTACCGAATTATTGCAGGCTGCCCATAAGTGACTAAACTCTGACTTTTAAAATGTAGCCACCTTAGCCCGGCTAAAATCGAACTGAACTAGACTACTCATAGTCCGATTAACACACCTTGACAATGCAATTGAAAGCCGTGGATGGAAACTGATGTTGGACTACTAGGTGTCCTGTGTGAAGTGTGGTTTTCTTTCTGTTAGGATTTATTTAGAATTGTATTTAGTTTGAATTAAGATATCAATAGAAATAGCTGGAAGCAATGTGGGTGGGAGTAGCTAAATTAAAGCAAAATAAAGTCATTTGAGACATGAATTTAAACTTATACTCCTTTTGAATATTGTGGCATTATGAAATGTTATCTTATCATTGGTTAAAAGCATGTTTAACTTAAAAACAAGTACAAAATGCATGGATTCCTCTGATGATTCAAACCTTAATTAAATTAAAACCAAAATGTAATCAAATTCAAATATAAGCTTAATCAGAGGAAACACTGGCTGTCAAATATTCAACATCCATTATATAATCAATTTCACACCGGTGAATTACGTGAGACAAGTGTAGTCAACACTCCATATCATGTGAGACAAGTGTAGTCAACACTTCATATACTTTTTTAGGAAAAAAGTATATGAAAGGGGAGTAGTAGAGCTGAACATAGTTTACATCAGTAAACTGATTCCACTTAGTTTCTTATGGGTCAAACACAAGCAATCTAATATTATGAGCAGAAGTGATGCATTATGAAGGACCTCAACACGGCTGTTTTGTGAGTTTGCTCCAGCCTGTGACTGTGAAGGGCAGAGCACAGATCTAGGGAATAATTAAGCACTGGTGTCTAGAGATGGCTCATTTAACACAGAGTTGAAGGAGCCTAGCAAAGGCATCTGAGGACTGAGTTATACACACCACAAGGTTCTTGAAGGCAGTATTTGCTTTCAGGATGTCACTGTAGTCAGGATGGGCTTCCTGAAGAACAAGAGACGTTCAAAGAAATCATCACAGGGTGGCACAGACCAGTAAGTTGATTTTTCAAGATAAGCACATACTGTCTTCTCTGTCAACATGCTTTCTTGGGGGGGTTGTCTTACCTCCACGTGTCTCTCCAGCTCCTGCAGCAGGGTGGGGTACTTGTCCAGCCTCATGAAGGGCTTGCTGAGGCTGGTGGTCAGGGTGAGGATTCCTGGGCTGCTGGCTCCCTGGCTCTCCATGAACTTGTCCAGCTCCTCACTGCAAACACATGACCCCACACAAGAGTCACTGCCACATGATATGGATTGGTTGGATGGCGGTGTTGATAGAGGTACAGATCAGATAAGAGGGACAATAACAAGCCGCTTACTGAGAGCCATAATCCTACACTTTCAATTAACTTTTTACTGCTGCATTGGATATTTAAAGGACAAGTTTGTTTTTCACACGTAGATCCTTGTTTTCTGATCGTTTATGATGAAATACAATGGTTAAGGTTAAAATTTTGATTCTGTTCCAACAATTCCCGGTTGTTGCGATAGCACCCCCTCAACCTACAGAACCGCTGCAGTCTTTCCCATAACACATTAAACTTTCATTTGTAAAGACGAGACGCACCGAGTGGTCAGATATGTTCACTGATGCGCTGACACAAAAATCATCGCAAAGTGTGACTTCCATCAGCTTGTATTGCTTCAGACTCTTAGGCCGACGTTTACATACGGGTGTGACAGGCTTGAAAAAATAGGTTCACGATTATGAATGAATGGTCAAAAACCTGTTGGGAACCATACTTTGCAGAGATTTTTCTGTCAGCATATCAGGGAACATTACTGCAGCAACAACTGAAAATTCTCACAACAGAGACTCTTGTCAAAATTTCAATCTTAACCACTGTATTTCATCATCGATCAGAAAACAAGGCTTTAAGTGTAAAAACCTACCCTTTAACTATACCTATACCTAAACATACGCGAGTGCACATCTAGTGGAAGATACTGCATGTACTTTGATGTAACAAATTAGAATTAAATCAAACAAATAAATTCAACATTACACATTGAACTGCTCTAGTGAGAAAAAAAAGAACACTTCCTGGAACTATGCCATGACTGTGTGGGTTCCAGAAATATAAACATGACTACATGTGCTGAGGCATACTTAAACCACCAAATGACACACTTATATGACTTGACCCACCATAAAGTATGCTAAGCAGTTACACTAAGCAACAACTTCTCACTACAGATGTGACTGCTGACATGTAAGGTCTTAAAATATTGCAGTTAAGGTGACATATCAAATGAGGTGTCAACCTCACTATATTAAGCATAGTATTGGTGAATCAAAGACGAATCATTATCAAGAAAAATACTCAATTACGCCATTAAACAATGCACATTTCACACTTTAATACAAAGTCTGCATCTTATGGGTAAAGATTATTCATTTAAACGGTGTATCAGCCTGACAAGTATATTAATCTAAAGCTGAAATTACTTAATACAGACTTGAACAGTGTCATCTAAAAAAAGAATGGCCTCAAACAGAATAGTCAGTAATGAATCCTAGAGGTGGAAATACTTCATGTCCACAGCTGTTAAAATCAAGTAAAAATGAAAGTCATGTGAAAGCATTAGCACACAAATGATTTGACACAATGCGCGTTGTCATGTAATAAAGTGAACTTATGAAAGTACCATGTGGCAGGGCCCTTATTGTGTTAGACCTCTGTAGAGAGTGAGGGGGAACAGGGAGTTACAAAAGGTTGATGAGTAGGAGGTGCAAATGAGCATGCATTAAAATCACAAGTGCATCTTCCTTGCCTTTGTTCTGCCTAAACCACAGCTATAGATATCCTGCTTCTCAAAGAAGCGGCTTCCTGTGCATGTATTTGTGTGTGTGTGTGTGTATGCTAATCTTCTTACTTCTCCACTCATCTCTCTTTCTCTCTGTAGTGCAGCTTTGTGTTTCTGCATGGGTAAAAGGGGGAGAAGCCGGGGAAAGAGTGGCTCCATTACGCCAGAACAAAGGCCCCATAGAGCATGCGTGGCCCTAGCTTACATGGTAACTGCTGCCGAGGGGGATGGTATGCTTGTGGCGAGTGCCAGCTAGCTTCAGAGAGAAAGAAGAGTGTGTTTGTGTCTGTGTCTGTGTGTGTGTGTGTGTGTGTGTGTGAGAGTGTGTGTGAGAGAGAGTGATCCGCTTCTCTAGCTCACTGGAAAGACACTAAGGGGTAGTGTGGGCTTCATGCTATAGACCGTCAATCACTCAGATAAGCAGGGGACTGTGGGTGGCTGGGAGGTTCTTAGATGTTGGGTTTGTGCCATTGCCGTGGGACTAGACAGACTGAGAGAGATGTTGGGCAAGAGCAGCCTGTGTGCATGTGTGTAGTCTACAGCAGGCTGCTTAGCTGCTGATGTGACAAATAAGCACCCTCAAAGGAAAGAACGGTGTGCACTCCGGCAGGTAACTCTGGTACCATAAACTGAGACACCCTGACACCTAGTGGACATCCTGCAGAATTCATTCAACTTTTAAATCAAATAATGCAAGGAAAAAGCTTTGTGATGAATGTCTAACCCAGAGATGCACCCAGAGATGCAGGAGAACACTGTAGTCACATTTTTCATGTTGTGGGACAATATTTTGGAATTATTATGATACTTAGCTAAAACCATGGACAAATTGTAGTCCATCAAAGTAACTACATTTCCTGCATGACCCCTGGCAGCTGGGTTGTCCCCTTGAGCCGTGGAAGGGAAAAGGCAGGCTGCCCAAAGTTGGAGGATGCGTCAGCGTCGGATAAGTTTGGTGTGTCAGTGATCAGTGGGACAGGGCAATAACCATAACTAAAGCATTGGGGATGTTTAGAGCAAAATATATGCAGCCATACAGCGTGATTGAGGGTGAAGGATTTCTTCAGCTGATCAAAGTACTCGAGCCGCGGTATAATATTTGCTCCTGCTGACACTTCGGCATCACCGTAATCCCAGAACTGTATGATGCAGTCTGTCTGTCTGAAACAGCTCACGTGACTCTCACTACAGATGGATGGATCTCCACGGCCACTGAAAGTTTCCTCACGGTGACCACTCACTATACTAACTATAATTATATTACTTTTTTAATACTGTGGATCATTAAACTATATTCATAACTATATTTTTGAATAACAACAACAACAATAACAACCACCGTACAGAACCGAAAACTGTGACCCTTAAACCGGGTTTTGTGAACTGTGCCATCTGTGCCATTCCTTGTCCTGTTGCGCTTGGGTGTCCCTTGCTCTAAAGTGCCACGAGACAATACTATTGTAAAAGGCACTGTATAAATAAAATTGAATTGCATATTTCTATCACACTAAAACACATACGTCTAATGTTCAGACCATGCCGTGAGTTAGGGTAAGTGGAGCCCTTGTGCAAAAACGGTGAAGCATGAGGGTGGGTGGAATCATAAAAAGTGAAATCTGAAAATCTCAGTAACTCTGAATTTATAATTTGACCTCATCTGAATGAAAAGGCTAGACTACTTGAATAAAAGAGTTGATAAAGTTTTTAATGTAAAGACATTTTTTTTCCAATGTTAACCTCATGGACAGAGATATTACAGAGGAGAGTGAAATGGGTCTGTCGTTAAAACCAAAGAGGGCATGTATGAAAATGGAGGTGCTACATCACAACTACGGCAGAAAAGGAATAACTGCTGTTGCCTTACCTGCACACTCTGTTACATTCTTATCTTCTTACAATGACTATTCACAATAGTTCATGTTGTTTCTACCGCCTCTACATGGTGATGTACCATAATTTTAAAGTCTTGGACACTCTGGGGTCAGTACTGTACAAGTCACTCCCTTGTGCTTGTGTGACAGACTTGGTTGAGTGAGTGTTCATTTGAGAGTGCACTGACCTGCGATCAGTGAGCACACAGACAGCAGAAGGGTGGCTGGAGCAGTAGGACAGGTAGAGTGTGCGGATCTGGCACATGAGGTTGAGATAGCAGGCGCCCAACCGCTGCTGGCCCTCTGGGACCCTGAGGACAAGAGGTGGGGAGTGGGGAGGTCAAAGGTTACAAAAACAGACAGCTGATTGATCATGGTGATGAAACAACAGTTAAAAGGATTATCGGGACTGAATCGAACCGTAGCCCTGTTGTGTCACATTGCCGAGTGCTGTCAATAGGTATGACAACGCCAGAACATAGACCAACGTACAACGTAGCCCAAATAGAGAAACAACAGCCAACACTAACTGATGAGGGCAAAGTAGTTTTGTTTTCCTGATTCTTAATCAGTTAGCATAAGCTGCCAAAGTGCAAAGTCGGTCTACGTTCTACCACATGCCGTCATTCTTGTACCTACCAACAGCACTCAGCAGGGGCTGACTAACTCCAGATTTTTCCCTTAAATTAAAAGGCACAATATTACCAATCAATACACTGGTATTAAAGGGATAGTCTGCAGTAAATTAACCAATAACCCTGTTGTTTGATGTGGAGTACAGAGATATAAACATGCAAGCTGATCTAGTTCTCCAGCTCATTTGCATGTTTTTCTTATATTTAAATAGCAGAATTGAAGCATGTTAAATTCTTTCTAGTTGCTTATTTCAAATGGAAACATTTGGACATGCATAGTGGATATGTAAGAAGAGTTGCTGTATGTTCCTAACAATCTGCCCAAATCTGATGCTGCACCTTCCCAAGGTCCACACCTTTTCTGCTGTTACAGTAAGCTACACTGATGGGCATTATTGTAGGCTGGAAAGGGATCACAGTTTAATGCAAGATTCAATTCCCATGATTCAGCACTGTTGAGTATGGGTCCTGTCTGGTTTCAGTCACTTCCTCAACAGCACTACTACCCCAGAGTTCCCATCAGAGATGATTGACACTCTTTTGTCTCGCTACTTTAGTGACCTGAATGCAAATCAGTCTGACCAACTCAAGCAAACCAAAACATTTAAAATACACCGATTAAAACACATACGAGTTTTAGCAAAGAGGGAGTTTCAGATGGGCTGAGGAGAGAAACTACAAGGTAGGTGTAGATTTATGTTTTAGATTTATATACTGATGTATGGAATAAATATCAAGATGAAGCTGCTAACATTTCCTTCAACATTTTTCTGACAATCATCACAAGCTGCGCAGAAATGGTGCTGCTGTTTCAACAGGTTGAAAAATATTGAAATCACTTTTCCTTTAAACATGAGTAGGGGAGTTTAGTCTTCAGAGATGTCTTCAACAGTTAGAAACTATTGACTACTATTGGCACAGTGAGATGATGGATATACCTAGCTAACAGGTAACATATACTATAGGTTATCACCACCTGACCCCTTTGGGGTTTTGCATGTGTTTTGAGTATGTATTCATTGTTTCCCATCATTTCCCTAATTTAAGCAACAACATGCAGACAGAGACAAGAAGTTCCCTGTCTGGATCTCATGTAAACCAGCCAGCTGAAACAATCCTGTAAATGCTGTCCTTGCCAATTTAATACCTACTCTAGTTACACTGGCAAATGTACTTAATTTCAACAAGGTTATATACATTATATGTATATATAATGTATATACATAATATATACTATGTATGATATACAACGCTGAAAATATTTTTTTCCGGATAAATGTAAATGGACTGCATTTATATAGCACTTTTCTACTCCCAAGAACCCAATAAATCCACACATCCACACACACAGTGACATATTGAAGTGTGGCACAAGAATCTCATGGTGGTAATGGCAAAGAACTCTCCCGAGACATCTGCAACTTTATTGTTGCAAATGCATATTAATTCAGCTGTTTACAGACATATTTCAAAACCTCGCTTCCAGTAAGCAACATTAGGACCATCATCAGCCTGTGGACAGTGCAACAACATACCATCAACTGGACACTCACAGAAGCTCCTTGCAAGTTTTCTATTCAGGGAATGAAAAATGAATTTCCTGAAATTCATGTTCCTCAAGAGCCAAGTCAAGTCAAGTCAAGGTCAAGTAGGTTTTTATTGTCGTTTCAGCCATATACACAGTACATAGTAAGACGAGACAACGTTTCACCGGGACAGCCAATGACCACTCAGAAAGAGCTAACTGAAGACAAGTACATTTGTTGCCTTTACTCATCATGAGATGTTCTGGTATAACACCTTTGTAACAAACAAACAAACAAACAAAAAAAGCCACTTGTAGCCTTTTATATGGGCTGGTGACTACTGATTCCTTCTTCTCTGTGCTCTGGTTTATTGCTTTTTCTAGGTGCTTTCAACACTTTTTCCCCCCCGTCATTTCATTTTATTACACCTGATGCTATTTTGGGGCTTTAACATTCAGGTTTCTTCACACGTGTGGATTTCTTAGGTTAATACCAGTGTTTGGACTATTAACAAGAAATCCTAAACCACATGGACAAATATGACTGGTAACTGAGTAACTAACTGCATTTAAAACCTTAATTTACCAGAAAAATGTGTCTGCTGCAGTTCCAAAAACACTTGTTGAGAGTTTAATCACAGACTTAAATTCATTTCACTGCTGATTACACTCCTGAACGTGAGCAGTGACTGAACTGTCCACTCTGATTCTACATTTCAGCTAAGATCTCAGAAACTGTCTCAGTCTCAGTCTAGTGTCAGTGAGGTCAATTCTGAAAAGGGGTTTGAATTCGAATAGTGTGTTTACACCAAGAGCTACTAACGCAGCAAAAGACTAAAAGAAATTAAAGAGCAGCTCAACTTAATGCAAAGTAAGTATAATGTGCTTCGGGCACAAATTATGTGGCAATGGTCAACAGATATTACAGTTTCACAGCTTTAGCATCTCTTGGTGTACGTACAGTAAGGTTAGGGCTACACCAGGTGCAAAGTTCATGTTGCATCGCTAGCTCTGTAGTCAGTTCCATTGATTACCATGGAATCAATTGTTGTGGCATATGAAATGTGAACTTAATGCTTCAGTAATGTACCTGATGTAGCTTTCCTGTCACTCTGACGACAAACAAAATATCTTTTGTCATCACAGCGTTATTGTCTGTCAGTATCAAAGTGAAGAGTGAAATGTGAGAGTGATGCCTACTTGGTGCACTCCTCCAGGGCCACACACAGTCCTTGCTGAAAGGTGAGGATGTCCTCCAGGTTCCCACTAAGCGTGGCACTGTCTGCACTGGAGAGCCTGGAGGAGGAATAAACACACACATTCAGAGCAGAGCGACGGCATTGAGTGCGCTGGACCAGTAGCTAAACTCAGACAACTCCCTCACTTGTCACTGGCCTGCAGGGGCCTCAGGTAGCAGCTGAGCACCGTCTGCAACTCCTTCACAAACTCACGCTCATGCTCCAGGATATCCTGTACCACCTGCCACAGAGGAGGAAGAGGAAGAGGAGGAAGAGAAGGGGAACATTCTTTAATTCACATAAGGGTGTGGGCCTCCACTCAAGTCATATCAGTCAGAACACATTCATACTTGTGCTTTGGGGCCCTGTGTGTGTGTGTGTGTGTGTGGGGGGGGGGGGGTGACTCACCACGCTGTAATAGTTCTTGGTTAGTTGAGGCACGTCAAAGCCCTTGACAGCTTTGGGGGAGACCGGTTTGTCTGAAGAGAGCCAAATGCAGAAGAGTGAATGAGAGCAGTGCTAGCAATCAAAGACACTATTGTGTGCCTCCATCTGTCTGGAGTCCAGGCCATCAGCCTAATGCACTGCCTACACAGAGGCTGGCTTGGGAGCAGCCAGTCCCACTACACTCTGCTCTCACTTCCAGAACAAACAACATCTCCGGCACACCCCATCACCATTCATTAAGCAGATGGTCTGAGACGGGTTATGAGGACCTACTGGCTCGACCACTTCAGTTACGTTACTGTGAGCATTGCCCACCCAAAGCTATAGTTGATAAAAAACAGTAAGTTAAGAAAAAGTGACAAAAAGTAAAAAAGAGGTAAGGACAAATTTAGAGTTATAGACATTACGTCAGGTCTAGACGTCTCGTCCTCTGTGCCAACTCACCACAGGGTTTGACCTCACGCACATAGTTGCTGGGGAACCAGCCGGTCTTGCCGTTGAGGGTTCCCTCCCACCAGCCGCCCTCCTCCTGGCGCGTGACGTGGATGAGCTCGCCCTTACTGAACGACAGCTCATCCTCATTGTTCTGCTTGAAGTTGAAGCGGGCCTTCACCACCAGCTGACCGCTGCCTCCTCCTCCACTACCGCTGCCGCCACTGCCCCCATTCTCAGCCATCTCCTGCTCAGTCACAGAGAGATGACCCCCCCACCCTCAGGTTAGTCACTTCACTCCTTTTATGGTCACAAAACCAACACACGTGTTGGAAATGGACGCCATCTGGTTTCTTCTGAGTCAATTTTCTCACCCAGTTCAAGAAAAAGGAAAGAAGTGTTTTCAAGTGTGCTTTACCTGAGATCATTCCTTTTTACCATTTACAATCAAGTTTCTTATAATACCTTCATCTAATTGAAAGTTTAGCTAATTATCAGGAGACATGACTAAAACAAGGAGGCAAAGCCTTCACAGAAGAGTTCCTCACTCACCAGTGCTGGCTTGGACTGTCTGCGCAGAGACCGGGACCTGGAGGCCGACTGTGTGTGTGCAGAAGGGAACTGGCTGCCTGCTGATGCACTAGACTGTGCACATGACCTCTCAGTGCCTCGATCTGGGAATAGGAAATAAAATACAGACAAAAAAACACCACCACACACATCAATCCAACAGACAGCACAGTTGTATCAACTCATTGCTCGGAGCTCATGCTCAGGTTGGTGCGGCTGAGTGCATCCAGAGAAAGGTTACTTAGGGCCAGCTGACTATGAGAGCCTGTTTCCAGTTCACTGGGATTTTTGACATTGCTACACAGGCTGTTTATTACCAGATGTCCTCTTAGGGGAAAAGGCAGCCCAGATGTCAACGGTGTCTCTGTTTTGACCTTAGTTCCTCCAACCCCACACCCCCCTCGTCTCCAAAGTCAGCGTCTGTGCTCACACAACTTATGCTTAGAGCACCTGTTCTCCAGCCTACATCACTCAAATTGTGGTGAAGCTAATGTGACCACAGTGCTTACAGTTGATTGCTGGGAATCTGAGCACACTCATCTTGTGAGAAAATTTAATCAAGGAGGCAGACGGCAGTCTTTAATCCACACCAAGCCTTTGTAAAATGAGCAATGTTGAAAAGTGTTTCCGTTACTCAAATTCTACTACTAAACAATGGCCTTTCGATTATTGTGCGCATTGATCCAGTCAGCCTCTGCAGAATTCCATTTCACATTACAACAGATAATATAAATTCCAAGATACATAAAGATTCCAAGCCAAAACAATTTACTGATCATGATATGGTTTACTTCAAAACAATCAGGGTATCTGCACCTTAATGTTCCAAAATACAAATTCAGTGACAAGACATTTTTTAAGACCTGCGAGAGGAAAAATAATACCATTATTATAAGCAGTGTCAACTCATTCTATGCTAATCCCAATGCACTTCCTCCTCCAAAGTCTCCTAATTGTTGGAGTCCTGAATGCAGTCCGATGGATGGGTCCTAAAGGCTTCACCAAAGCAGAGATATTCACAGATGATTTAGAATCTGATCACTGTTGTGAGATTGACAGAAAATATAAATCAATATAAATCAAACTACACTGCTGTTCTGTTCCAGATCAAATTTATTTATTTATTTATTGCCTACCACCCCACAATTTAAGACATTTCAAGATCAAGTCTGGCAAAAAAATCAAACACTAAATTTAACATGTTGTAAGACTTCTTTAAGTGCCGCAGCGGCCATGATGATGCAAAATGTTCACAGAAATACTAATCAAGGTGAGCAATTAATCAATGAAACAAACATATTCATACTCCTCTTTAAGTGGACCATTCCAACGAGGCTCTCAATGAACATATAATTTGACATGGGTAATATGTACTCACTAAGAATGGCATGTGGATCAACTGACTGACTGCTTGGATTCTGTTGCCTGTTTTTCTCTTCTCCCTGCACACGGTGAGTGTGTGTGTCTACATTCTGCTCAATGCCCTGACAGAACTCGGCTCGGCGGGGGCAGTCCATCCCTCCTCCTGGCTCTGTTTTCTTGAGTGAGTCTGAGTGAGCCTCGTGCTGCCTCACCGCTTCATCACACCCCATCAGTGCCGCTCCCGCCTGTCCCCTCCCGTTTCATGCCAGGCCCTCTCTCATCCCCTACACACACACAAAGCCGCCATCTCGGCTAGCTGGAGAGCGCTGACAGCACACCGCTAACCCTGCTCTACAAAGGGCCTGATACAATAAACGACAAACGACATCCCACGATGCAATTAGAACTGTCAGCTCTAGCGGTCTCATCCTCTTCCAATGACTTGGGCTCCAAAGGCAAACCACAGACCACGAGAAAAATACACGTCAGAAAACACCAGTTTGAAAAACCCAACATAATACTCCAAATTAAATCTGTACCAGGGGCACCAACTCACCAACAGGGAAGGAGCTCTGCTCTGACATCTCTGCTTAATCTCATTTCAATTAGGTGGGCGGGCAGTCAAGCTATTTATATGTATGTTTTGATCACTGGCACATGGAAAGGAGGATTAGCATGATATCCAATTAGCCAACAGGAAACCGTCGCCGTTTCAAAGGCAGCTGTTGTCCAGGGGTGCTCAGGGTGGGTTCAGAGACTTGTAACAGTTATGGATGGGGGAAGCCGAGCTGTGAGTCACCTAATCTCAAACAGACAGCAAGGGCTCAGCTGACAGCGAGCAAGCTCCTTTTTCTAGCAGAGCTAAATGGACCTCTACCGCAAAACAGCCTAATTTAATTCTACCTCCAGCCTCTTCATTCAGGCACAGGATGTATTTATTTGTGTGTGTGTGTGTGTCACTCCCACATCCCACCGCAGCCAATCAAGAGTGTGGTGGCTACGGGGCATGTTATTTTTTTCTCCTGCAGAGAAGCAGCTGGCTGCTGGACAGGCTCTGGTGGGACAGTGCTCCGTGGCGAGGAGCCTCCAGCGAAGCCTGCAGCTGCTGGATTAGTGCATGCAGCCCAGCCCAGCATAAAGTGTTATGCTGCATCACCACATACACCATACATAAATAACACAACAGGCTGGGGTGGTCGCTTCACAGTCAGTGAGGGCATGTGACCGACATCACAGGATTTAGAGGGGAGTCTGTATGACTATTAGTTTGTGAAGCTGCTTGGCAATTTCTCCAGGGAGGCCTTTCAAGTGAAGACTTGTAAGAAGCCACAGCATGTGCCTTTTGCCTGTAAAAGCTTCCTGGAGGCTACGGGAATGATAACGTTACTGATAAAGTCCAACAACTGTACAACGTGTACATCTCATATTGCCATTTGAAATGAAGATAATGTCATCATCATCATACTAATGTTACCTAGATCTTTATCTTACAGATGGGGGGTACTTGTATTGTACAGATTGTACAGATGGGGGGGTTACTTGTATTGCCATTTTGTCATATATCACACATGTTCTCAAATCCCATTTCTAAGCATGACGCAGTGTCTTCATAAAGGCTCAGAAACCTACAGCACTGCAGCCAGTGGACAAAAGTAGTCTGGTGTCTCACTGCAGCAAGACATTTTGTGCACCATGGATTCCTTTTAGCAGCCATGAACTACAAAATCCCCTTTCTTTGACCAATACATAAGAGTACGAGATATTAGGATATGAAATGAAGTCATTACATAACTTAAGACACATGCTTTGAAGAGGACATTCTTCCTTCCCCCAACAGTATCTGGCAAGCCTTGACAAGTAGCTGCAAAGATTACAGACTGCTTGCAGTGGCCAAAAGAGAGCACCCTGCATGTGAGAGGGGCCTGTTGAGTGTTGAGTTAATTCTTGCAACCTTTATCACAGACACTGTTCATGCATCACCACCCAACAGTGCTAATGGACACCAGCCTAGGGCTGGGTATCGATGCAGATTTTCTGAATAGATTCAATTCCGATCTGCAACCTCAAGATTCAATTTGATTCAATTCAATATCGATTCTAGAGCCCTTTTAGGTTCTAAACCATGTTATGAAATAACATGGAGCACTGTTTCATAGCCAGTGTGTTTACATCAGTGTTTCATACATGGCAGTAACAAACTAAGTCACAAAATACCATTAATGTAGCATAGCTTCCTTGTTTTTAAGGTGACATTGCACCTTTAAGAAGGCTAAATAATGACATAAACCAAATAATGAAGCCAATTGAGTTTGTTTGATAGTGAGAAAGGCAAGCACAGATGAAAAGCCAGAAGTTGGAGACGGAAATAACAGAGACATCAGCAAACATTGGAAATGTTGGTCATTTAACCTAATAACACTGCAACTGAACTGAAACAGCATCTTGCATTGGCACCGTCAGGTGAGGCGTTAATGTTCAGCATCCTTTAATGATGATCGCACTGTCTGGAAATGTACCAGGAAAGGCTGCTAACATATTGTTGTCATCTCCTACACGAGCGAACAAAACCGTTAAGAAATAATTTTTAGTGAGACATGTCAGAGGAGTTTATTGCATTTTCCCAGTGCAGGGAAATCCAGGCTACAATCATGTGTAAAAGTGCCACAAAAGTGCAAAAGTGAACGCTTAGTTTAGCTGCATTTCATTTCAACGGAGAACCACTCACTAAAAGCTTGAATTGCATGCCAATCTTTGGTGTTTTGCTTTGTTGAATGAAATAAACATGGCTTAACCGCAGCTTATCATGACCTAAACGTTGCACTATGATTATTCGCTGGCGCGAATTAGCAGACACCAATGTTTTAAAATACAAAACACTGCCACCAACCACCATAAGGATAGCTCTTACACTGATTTCAACGGAGCAGCCTTATGGAGCAGTTTAAATTGACCGTTCTCTGAAGTGCACAACTCTTGCACAGATAGTGGATATAGTTAGCGGACATACTGTAGACAAAATATTCTAGACCCATACTGTAGATCTGATATTGAATAAATGAATTGATATCAAATTTTTCAAACGAGGATCAATATCAACAGAGACACTTGATATTAATTGATGAATTTTTTGAGCCCAGCCCTACACCAGTCTGATACACATGGATCATTTAAACAAACACACTGGTGCCCCTGATGATCAGATTTGATAGCAGCTCTGCAAGACCTACCCTGGGTGGCGATATTCACTGCCAGAAGTGTGGTCAGGATTTTGCCAAAGTTTTCCCCTGTGGCCAGGTCCTCTGGTTCAAAGCCCTAGGAAGAAATAAGAGATCAATATGTTGAGTTACGACAGAAAAAAAAATGTTTGCTGTAATAGATACACAAGACAGGATCATGACAAAAATGTTGATGTTGATGTCCAAACAATCAAACTGCTTTAGATCTGAGACAGATCCAGTAAAAAAGGAAACAAACGTAATCATGAGAGAAACCAAACCAAGCTAAGTTGGCCCGAACAAAATTGGCCACCTTCATATGACCTTCAGAATTAGGTAGGAGTATTGATTGGATGAACGGAATGAAACTGACACAGATAGCTGTCCTTTTGCACATTTTAAATAGAGTGAGCCAGCCAGCACTACCCCAACTACTGTGTTTAAAACAAAGCACTGACTGTGAATTTGGACTGGGAACCGCATGACAAAAATGTCAAAGCTGTCAACACAGCATCTATGCAGCCAGACGGCTCCTTGAAGCTTACAGTGTCCATGTTAATAATTTAATTTAACTCTACTATAATGGAGCAATGGTTGCATCATAATGTAAACAAACAGCTTCATAGCATCACTTACTCTGCGTTAATTGTGAAATTATTTAAATTTCTGAACTGAGACAGCGCCGTTACTTGTTGGAGATGATTATTGAGCAAATAGTTGACTGGGAGCCACTGACTGCCATTGGTAGGCTGCTTCCTGTTTCTGCTGAAAGTCAGCAGAAGTGAAAGTTGACTGAGTCTCTTTGTCTAGGCACATGACCTGTCTTTACCATGCGCATGACACAACTGGCTAAATTAAACATGCAAACCATATAACCCAAACTGCCCTATCTTCTTCATATAACCCAAACTGCCCTATCTTCAAATTATTTTCCAGATTCAAAGTTGTCAGTCTAACATCAACAGCCTAATAGCTAATAATTCTCCTTGAAACTGGCTATAGGCCTAGAAAAACAAACACATGTCTCCTTGTCTACAGGATCAGTCAGCCTTCACTTCACTTGATTTCACAGAGAATGTGATTCTACTGTAACATTCACAGCTGGAAAATGCTTAATTACTGAGAGTTACTGAGAGTTGGCACCTCTTAAGAAAAGGGTAAGATCTGAGTGCCTCTCTTTTAAACGGTAACAGCAAGCAGGGCCAAGCTGAGCACAGCTGTGACAGAGGAAGGCTTTCCTACCCTGATGTATCTTCTCCCATCAACCACTTCTCTTGTAAAACATCTGAGGAACCACGTCCATGGTCACTCACTGTTTCAAAAGATCCTTTTGGGCTCCTAAATACTACAGATTACAGCCCAACCACAAATTATGGGGGAGAGATCTGAAAACAGGAGCGAGAGCCCTGCCCCTCTCCTAAACCAACCATTACGACCACATGTGCCCAGTTTTCCTTGCAGTAAGATGGGATCATGATTCAATTGCTTTTTATAATACTTCTATGTTGCCTCAGTGCCAAAAAAAAGTGAGCGAGGCCATTCTGTATGCATGCATCTCACCACTTCCAAGTCCTGACCCATGGCTAGGAGAGCTGGAAACACCCAAGCAAGTTCACAATGCTAGCTTTCACTGCAGGGAGCAGTTCATACTGAAACCAGCTTCAGGCTGAATAATGTGAAGAGGGTGTGGCGGCATGGTCCAGAGAGTAATCAGGAAGCAGTACTATGTGTGTTGTGCATGGGTCTGTTGTAGGCACAGGCATCTTGAGGGACGCTGGAAATAACTCATTATGGGACTGTGTGCGAAATACATGATAACATCTGATACACCTCTGCCAACATGAACAGCTCACGCAAGCAGCAAACACTTCTAGACTGCCATAGTCCTGTCTGAACGGCTGTTCCTTTGTATACTATACTATACCTTTGTATAGTTGAAACTGCTTAAGCACATGGTTGTAGAGATGATCATATAGTGGAACAAAAACAACTTAAGTATGAACTGAACACAGAAAGCAGCAGGCATATACAACAGAAGCTTCATAAGCTAAACAAAAAAAAAATGACTGACATTAATGCAAACTTCTGCCTCAAGAAACACAAAAGGCAAGTTTATAAAGCTCAGGTGATGATCTTGTTTTGAAAAAACACAGAGAAAATCAATCACACAGAAATTATTATTTAACCTCTAGTTACAGACATGGAAGTCTTTGACACTGCAACATGTGAATGAGAGAAAGAACTAACGTTAACGTTACCCATGGTCTTCACCATAGCCTGGCTAACCAGCTAACTACATGGTGGAGTTGAAGATGTACAGGAGAAGAGCATCACTTACCTCAATTTTCAGAGTGGAACATCCTTTTAAAAACTCTCGAATGTTGGCAATGCAGTCTGCCTCGTTTCTGGGATCTGGACAGTACTAAAAACAGCGTGATATAAATAAATAATACAAAGAGCTCACATAAACAAAAAAATACGCGTCAAAGTCACAACCGATGCAGAGCAAACGACAATTGTGAAACGTATCCACTTGACATCTCCTACAAATAACATGCTACGAGTATGCAATTAAAATATAGTTTTTGACTTTCACTACATGCCCCGACCATACGTTTGTTTGGCTACTCGCATCTCTGCCACACTCGAATCCGCTCGTAGACGTATTGATGAACTGTCGCACCAGGAAGAAAAGGTTCAGGAGAGGAAGTGACGATAACTTCACCACTAATGTACAAGCAGCTACGTCCAACTTCTCAAATTTATTTTAGCTAACAAAACTTTTTACTTTGTTAAACCACAAGACAAATACATATTTATAACAACGTTAGCCGTTCATATGGTATAATCATGCTCCAGTGTGTTATTGCCCATCCACTGGGTTCCAGACAACATTTAGTCAGTTCAAAATACACATTATTTCCGTGTTAGGCGAAGCTGTCAGAATGCACCACCACACATTTATAACTCAAATAAGACTCAAAGAGTCGTGGGCCTTGGAAGGTTGTGATGTCCCTCAGAAGAGGTGTTCACTGCATACAGGAAAAACAACGGGGCTTCGACTAACATTACACCCACGTGCTGATAAGAATGAAACTGGTCCCTCTGTTTTCAACAAACGTGACACCTTTTATTTGTGACATAATTTTTTTAAAAGTATGCAACCCCGCAAACACCTACATGAGGATAAGTTGATGCATCGTGGATAGAAGTACACACGTTCTTCTGTGTTAACTTTGACAAGTGAATTTGCTTCCTCTGCAGAATGCGGAACATGTTTTTGTCTTTCGGACAGGAAGTCTTATAGAAATTGTTCATTCCAGGAGGAATGCATTCGCTACACGGTTATTTGCACTTTCATATGCACCATTAGTGAAATCTCAAGCAACGCATAACGTACCAAATCATAATAAAGTCATCGATCATGGCTTTGCCTGCTGTGCAAATGTACATCACGTCACAACTGTTACATCACGAGTATGTTATAAAATAGATTGATAAGA
The DNA here is from genome assembly GCA_027481765.1 of Tenualosa thibaudeaui. NCBI lineage: Eukaryota > Metazoa > Chordata > Actinopteri > Clupeiformes > Clupeidae > Tenualosa > Tenualosa thibaudeaui. The sequence continues at coordinate 2,868,643 of JAIFZK010000004.1, read as the reverse complement.
AACATATTATCTGATATTCGACAAAAACGAATCTATTGTAATAAACTGGTGTGACTAAAATCTGCTTACCTTGGGGGTCGTCTCGGGTAGAAGTCGTTCAATGAGTTTGCACAAGACGACCCCATCTCTCAAACACGACTTCAGAAATTCCTCAGGGTCTGCAATGTTCTTTTTAGGCGAATTTAATACTCCTAATGATATTAGCCATGTTACGGTCTGCTCCTCTGGATTCATCGTTTTTGCAGGCCTCTCTGTTTAGAAGACACAGCAGCCCGAGAGGCAACTAGTTTTGCGCGCTGGCAGGATTCAACGCACATCCGTGACACTTCTGCTTTTTCTCTCGCTTTTTAAAAAAAAAAAAAAAGGTTGAGGGCTCATACCCGCTTCACAAGCCACCCGCATTCATGCGAGCATCCCATCATGCTCCTGTGGTCTGTTCTGCAACAAGTGTTCGAGATGCTCAAACTTGACTAGTATCGCTTCTCACAATCCAACAGAATTTCATTTCCAGCAGGATGAATCCCAAAGTATTAAACCATGGTTTACAGGATTAAAATATATAAAGCCGTTTAATTTGAGGTCAGTGTCAGAGAAATTCAGACTCCCCCCCCTCCAAGTTTAAATTTTATTCAACAAGTCTTGCTACTTACAATTTTAGAGCTTGTCTGGTCTGATAACATGACAGCAGTCAATATAGTTTTTATAAAATCTTTATTTAGTATTATGAACACATGTCCATGGTGATGATCTGCCATCCAGCAACACCATGCCCAAAACTGCTTTCTACTCTGCCAGTCTGACCCTGGGATCTGAGGAAAAATTAACAGATACATATTAGATACAGCTGTAAATACCAAAGGGCCAAACAAATCTGGCAGGCAAGTTCCATGCAGGTACAACCTACCTGTTAAGACCTCCTGCAAGTCAGGACTTCCTGAGCAAACGTTTGCAATCAGGTCACTGAGATGAGCCAATGATTCAGAGATAAATCATTGCTCACCTTCATCCTGTAAGAACAGATATACATAACAATCAATATCCAACTATACTTTAACAAATATGTAGTCCAAGAAATGAAGATGAAGGGTTAGAACTTGGCTCCATTATTTTTCCCGTTTTCTTGGTTGGTGGCTTCTTTCCACAGAACTTCCATGTGTTATGGCATGTTTGCGGTGGGCTGGTTGGAAATAATGTAGCCTTAATGTGCACAATGATTAGATCCTTCAAGATATGACAATACTGAGTATTTGAGTACTAGCACTAGGTCCATTCAAAATGTGGGCCAGATCTCCAAAATGTACCCTTTCAAATTTTCTGAAAATGTTCTTATGCTACAACAGATCATGGATCCATGACTGCTTTCTTACATTGTCAAGGGCCACTGAAAATGCATTGTGAATCATTTACTGAACGGATCGCGCAAGGCCTGAAGATTTCCGGTTCTCCTTTGTGATTGCCAACTTGTTGCAAGGAAGGAGTTTTTGCTGAATTTATCAATTTCCTGAGGTTGATCACTAACAGTATAATTTCAGAATTGAGAATGGAAGGCACGCCAGACTGCCACTGCCCATGTGGAGCAAACGATGTTCAACAAAAGGAGGCAACAATTGACGCCACTCATACCAACCTTTGGGTTGTACCTCGTGGTTATTTCCCCTCAGCTAATTCCATTAACGAGAAACAAGAAGGTTTGCTTTGCTTACCATCCCGTTGAGACTTTATCTGTGTTGTGGAAGGGTTCTTGCATTTTGGCTGTTGTCTTTGGGCAAGTCGTAGCCATCAAACTTTTGACTTTTTGGTGGAGAATCCTTAAACACTGAGAAAAACTACACTGATTTTTTTGGGGGAAAAACATTTGGCTTCTCAAAAAGCAATGTGAACAATTCACTGAACATGACCATACTGCATGACCTCCCCCCCCCCCCACTTCACTTAGGATCAGGGTCTTTTGGTCATCAATGGAAGACTGAGAAGAACTGCTGTACATTATTTGTTTTCTGGTTGCTTTGGAATATCAGTGTTGCTCAGGATCAGTTTAAAAACTTTATTGATAGTTGAAAGCCACATTCTAGGGCATAACAAGTTAACAGCACTATAATACAGAAACTAACACGAAAGTCAATTAAATTGGCAACAGTACCATTGAATGGGAAATGGGCAAGAAGAACGATAGATATACCATTTCAACACAGTAAAAATAAACTGACATTTTGAGGATTGCTCAAACTTGAAGCTTAGGGGTCCATAGAATGCAGTCTTTAAAAAAGAAAAATCCTCTTGAATTGTAGACATCCTTTGAACGCTTAGAATAACTCTGAGCATGAGGGCTTGAGCCCTTTCACTTTTTTTCCAAGTCCCTTCTCAGTATCGGCTTCGAGCGATCCCTCTATCGGCTCGGCTGCCACCACGGCCACCACCGCGAGGCGCCCCACGACTGGAACTGCTGTACTCCCGAGGAGGATAGCCTCTCTCGAGGGGGGGTGCTGGCCCCCGCTCCTGCCTGCCCATTCGCTCACTGCGGTTAGCGGAGTATGGGTCGCTCCGACTGCTGGGATAACTGTCGCGACTGCCATATCCATCCCGGGAGCTGCTGCCATAGTCGTCATAGCGACTGCTTCCACTGCTCCCACCGTAGGATGGTGGGGGCCCCCGTGAGGGTGGGGCGCTGCGTGAGTTACCTGCAGGGTTAATGGGTCAGGTAATTGTCAAGTTTCACTTGTTAAAAACTTCTCTCCTCCCTCTGTTAATCTACTGACATGTGCCCATTTCCCTAAAATGAGGCCAGATAGTTTTCTAAATGAGTTGCTTTATCACATTAGCATCTTCAACTGCTGACAAAAATGTGCTCAATTTTTGACGAGAACAATTTCTATGCTCAGTTTGACTGGAAGTAAAAACTGCAAATAGCATGCCCCTGTTGCTTGCAATTCCCTTTTAGAATAGAACTCCAGGTGACAGAATGGCCACTTCAAGTCTGAGAGGTCTTGGTTGTGAATTCTGAATCGACTGAGGCTGGGAGGGGAAAGACATTTGTCGAAGGTTTGACTGACATTGGTCCAGTTGACTGAAAAGCGTTTGTCGTGCCGCTGGATTTTTTTTCCCCAGAGGTGTGTGATCACTTGGTCCAAGGAGCACACTTGATCAGCTTGCGTGGAGCCCTACACCATCTGATTCTTTTAAACAAGACATCTTACCGTAACCATCATAGGGGTCTCTGTAGGAACCTGCGCTTGGTCGGTCAACATAACTCCTGGGCTCTCGTCCTCCACCATAGCCATCACGATCACTGGTGAGCAAAGACTGGGATTAGATTAAGTTTAAGGTAATTCTGACATTCCCACAGTGAATGAAGCGTCATGCACCTGTAGCTTCTGGACATGGATCCATATTCATCTCTGGAGCTAGAGTGGGGATAATCACGATAATCACGAGGTGGGGGAGCATAATCTCGGGGAGGAGGTGCATAGTCTCGGCTGTCCCTTGAGCTCATGTAGTCACGACTGGAGTAACTAAAAGAGGAAAATATAAGCAGTTGTTCATCTGTCCATCACACCATCCAGAGCACAACAATAAAGTCTGTCAAGTACATGGATGAAACAATGTATGTCTAACGTTTCTGCTATGTAATAGATAACGAGTGTAAAACTACACTTTCTGTACAGAGAACAGACTCAACTGACAGACATTTTATTACCTACATAAACCTATTTCTGACTGAATTACTGTCCCAGGATTAGTAACTAGCAACAAACCTGTCTTTTGAGGAATAATGGTCATCCCGTGGTGAGGGATAGTCATCCCGCCGTGACATCATAGAATCCCGACGGGGTGGAGGTGGTCCATAAGGGTCTCGGTCACGAGACATAGGAGCTACAAAACAGCAACAGAAATTGGTGTCTGTCGTGTTAACAGAACAAATGACTCGAACCAAATACAGCCAATCCACTTACGCCTGCCCATGGGTCCTGATGGTGCCTGTCTCTTGGGTGGTGGTCCTTCACTGCGCATTGGAGGCCCCCTCTTCAACGGAGGTGGTCCTCTGGACGACGCACCTTTGAAAAAGGGTTCTACATTCCTACGTCATCATGGTAATCCTTCACACGGCAAGCAAAACAGCCCAAACTACACATACTCAGGACTTCTTAGAGAACATAATCAAATCCGTAAAGATCAATAGATAAATGTGTCATCACAGCATCAGTAGTCAAAGGTTACATAATGTCTAAAGTAAAATGTAAAAGACCTACCTCTGCTAGGTGGGCCCCTCATTCCACTTGGTGCTCCTCTAGATCCACGAGGGCCCCTGGGTGGACCACGGCTACGTGGATGCATAGGTGGTGGACCACGGCGTCCAGCAGACTCAAACTGAGGCTTAGTTGCTTGTTCTACTTTGATGGATTTACCATCCAGGGTCTAAGACAAAAAACAGCTGTTAAGACAATGTTTCAAACTTCAAGCAATTACCAGTAAATTAGTAAAGTACCAGTGTTTGAGCCCCAAAAGAAAAAGTGTACCTTTCCATTCATTTCCCTGGCAGCATCCTTGGCATCTCCTGGATTTTCATAAGTCACAAATGCAAAACCTCTGGATTTGTTGGTTTCACGATCTTTCATTAATAGAACTACAAAGACAGATTGGGCAGGATTAGAATTACTGCAATTCCATTTCCTTGCTAGAATATGAATCTTTTCTGTAAGCTCAGGACTTCTTAGAGGTAGTTACAGGTCTTCTCATGTCTGTACTCAAAGCAGCATTTTCATCATTGCTTACAGTTCAGGAACCCACTTCGCAAGAGATTTGACAGTGCACAAGGTTTTGCTTCTGCTGCGTCTCTGATTTCGCCTAATTACTTAAATTTATTTTTAAAGTAATATGTAGATAATGAGGCATCCAGTTACCTTCCATTATCCTTCCATATTTGCTGAAGTACTGTTCAAGAGCCTTCTCGGTGGTCTCAGTATTAAGCCCCCCAATAAAGAGTTTCCCTGGTCGGTCTGCCTCCGCCATATTTGTGCGTTTAATCTAAAAAAGGGAAAACTCATTTTCGTAAAACTAACAAATTTATTGAAAATCCCTTACAAACATGCAAGTCTTTGGCTATTACTCTCCATCGCGGGAATGTGGTCCCCTTCCTTAAAGAAAACCAGCCAACGACAGCCAACATGTAGCCGAACTACATCTACACCTACTTGTAGAGTTTCGAGCTAAGTGGCTGCGGCTCACTTGTGCTAGCATCACATCGGTGGCTGAACAGCTAACGTTAAAGCTGGTACTGTGCCAATTAATTAATGTCGTCAACAAACACGTCGCAGGCCATAATAAAATACAAGATATTGATACTCCTTTACCTCTTTCACAAAATGGCGGACCGATTCCGCACGTTATGCTACTATCCACAGTAGATGAAGTGCTTACTTGAAGCTAACCGCGCGGAAGGGTAGCTAGCCAGAGCGTGCATGCTTGTGGGTAACCAAGTTGCATCAGGCCTATGCTACACATTAATTTTCAACAAAATAGTACTTTCACTACGCACTAACGTGACGCCCAACGTTAAATGCAAATTGTTGTTAGCATGCACTTTATATACTGAAGTAATGTTTAGCCCCAAATTGCGATTTTGTCAAATAGCAGCTTGTTCGACACAGATGGGCGAAGATATCAGTTAACGTTAGCTGAATCGTTGCATTAACGTTGTTAATGCCTTCGGGAACTAACTTCATTAGTTTCATTTGTCATTACTAGAGAACATATACAGTTGACGTTAGCCAACTAAGCACTATAGTAATCGTAATCGTAAAAGGTGCTACTGCAAACGTGCAAGTTAGCCATGCTAAGTTACCATTACACCCGTGTGCTTAAAAAAAAAATCACACAATTCATTGTTTTACGTAATGTTACGCAAAGATCAAGTAAATGCTGAAAACGAATCGACTCAGTAAGTAGGCCTAGGTTTAGTTACCAGCAAACAAGAACTATTTTTATGCCACAGCTGACGCTTGCTTTAGTCTCAGTTAACAGTTGAAGGTACATGCAACTTGCCTAGGATAACGACAGCAACACTGATAATTAACGTTGCCAATCTGTGGATGTAGGTTACTCGGTGACTTTAAAGAGTATTAAAAGGTAATGAAACAACAAATATATATTCACACTGCATACACACAATTACAAGAAACGAAGAACCTCCTTTTACCTCACGAACGCATGCAACAGGCCAGGAGCTCAAGACAAACGCGTAACCGTGTACAATAGGTTATATTGAACGCGCCCGAGAAACGCCCCCAGGAAGTTGCGACAAACTTTCTTCTATGGTGCCCAACCACACGCAGCTCACTAATGAAACTCCTGCCGTCTGCTGACAACATACTGTTACTGTAGGTATTTTTGGTAAGAGAAATCGAGCCTACTACAACTAGACCTACTTTACTAGCTTACTTTAAAATATTTTTCGAGTGCACATTTTGAATAGTCTTCACCGAACTTGCATAAAAGTAGCCATAGGCAATGCATTACAGGGGAATAGGTTATAAAATCTAGAAGATATCTACATGACATAAATCTAGATCCTATATTTTGCATTACAAGATGTGACATTTCATATTTAAATTCAGGCATTGTCTCTGAAATTATGTCAATTAATATTTCTTTTATATTTTTCTCATATTCAGTGCTGGAAGTCTCTGCTGCAGCACACACATGAAGTAAAGTAACAACACACAATCCATAGCCTGAATTATACAATATTTCATTCATAAAAACATAGCAGTAATTGACATTATGAAACCATTTACAATGTTTCCGATTTATGGAGTGAATGATCACAAATGATCACTGACATCCCCACTGCAAATAAGCAAAGGGAGGAAGTAAAGAGCCCTGAAGTACACAGAAATCTAGGCTACTACAATAAAACTCCTTGAGCCAAAGGGTTTGTCAGTACCATTTAAGGGCAATAAGTAGTTAATTTTTGGAATGGCACCACCATAGAGTTTGAAAATAAATGATTCCATTGCATTGGTGGTAACATTTAGGTGTTTTATCACCCTTTTTATGCCCAATATATATTACAAGTGAATAGTGTAAAACTTCGACCTATCCTCATAAACTTCGCCGATTATTTACGTTAAGACTATACTTTTTTGTTTTGCAAGTTTTCTGAAATGCTTTGTACACACATGTAGATGATCTAACAAAATATACACTAATTAACAAACATTTTAGGCCGCTAGACTAGAGTGGCTTGCACATCCCTCCCAACAAGACTTTTTTTTTTTGGAAACTTCTGCCTATGCTGAATATGAATTTCAAGATTCAAGATATTCTTTATTACATCTCATTATACTAGTATATAAGATAATAAAATTGTGTTTTGTGTCTTGTGTTTTTTGCTCCTCAAAAAAAAAAAACTGACTGGCCCTGATGTAACTGATACTTAACAAAATGTAAGTTGCTTTGGATAAAAGTGTCTGCATAAATATAAATGTTCTGTGATTTTAACATCAAGGAACTTGAAGTTGTTGACCCTATCCACTTTAGAATCATTGATGGACTCCAACTGATCTTTCCTTCTGAAGTCCACAATCAGCTCTTTGGTCTTTGCAACATTGGGAGAAAGATTATTCTCCTGACACCTCTCTGTCAAGGTGTTAATTGCACTCAGTAAAGGGTAAGGAGGATGGAATTTTTTTTTACCGAACACTAGCATGTGTTTTCTTTACACAGTGAACGTGCAGTCAGAGTACATTGACTTTCAAAATGCTAACAAGTGATGGCATTTCTGAAACTACATTCATTTTTATGCATTTCAAATCCACGACTTCATGGACTACATTGACTTCAAAACCCCAGTTCCATTTACTAACAGTAAACACCACATATATATTTGTGAGTGTTTACAGTGATGTGTGCAATTTCTAAAATGATTCAATCATTTTACATTGCATAATGCATGTTCTTCAAGAATTGTTGCAGATGCATAGTGTTACATCCCTTCCTAGTACAACAACCCACCACTGATCCAAGTAACCAACATAAAACACCTTTAAAAGTAATGCCCATCCAGTGGGATTTATTAACATTGAGACAAGACACTAAACTACCAATACAAAACTTATAACGCCACAAAATCCCAGGCTAAAGAGCAGCAAGACAGCCAACAGTCCCCACACCAAAAGCCTTCCCTAGCAGCAAGAACTTGGAGCTTTTTACAGGAGATCACTTACAGGTCACAGGTGCTCTTAATCAAGCCAATCACAAGCAGGTCACCTAAGCAAATGTAGAGTATGGCAAAAGAAAAAGGACAAACAGCACAGGGAACACAAAACACAGAAAACGCATACAGCCGTAACAATAGGCCTACACTTATTCCCATCTGCTAACATGCTTTTACCCAATCTGTAATTCTCTAAATAGAACAGTAGTACAATAGTCTGTCAACCTGTCAACCTAACCATTTGCAAGAAATGTGTCAACCTTATAGCTAGAACAGGCAGATGGTGTGCAAATTGTATTTAGCATTTTGAAAATGAGGCTGATGATCGGACAAAAGCTTGTTAATGGTTGAAAAAAACCTCCAGTCCTGTCCAGTGTTTGAGTTCAGCGTTTGAGTGTAAAGTCCAGTGCTTGACTTCAGAATGAAAATGGAACATTAATATATCTAGCGTTTTTTTTTTTTTTTAAACCTTGCTGCAAAACACTATGAGACTGCACTTGAAAGGTACTGCTGGCCCAATGACAAAGTTACATTAGACAGAGATGAGACATACTAGTGAGACAAAGCCTACTGGTCATTTAAAGACGTTACCCCCTTCTAGTGGTGAAATAGCCTACCTCCCACAGAATTTATGAAATGTGACAGCATAAAATTTTTAGCTAAAGTTTCCTGCCTTTGGACTGGAGCTGTACAGCCTGTGTTGGATTAGGCATACATTTCTGCCTATTCCAACTTCCTTCATTTTTTGCATTTGGTGACATTAACTCCCTCCTCTAAAAGGCCTAGCAGAGGATTCTTTCTCAACACCTGAGAAGGAATGGCCTGACAATCTGTTGATAATGTCAATGTGCACACCCATCACAGTCTGGTTTAGTGCAACTACACGACAATAGAAAAAAAAATGGATGGTGGGAGGATGGTGGAAAAAAACACATTATGGTCCGACCTGCTCTCTCTAGGACTTACATTCATTAAAGGCATCATTAAACATTCACCATACCCTACACATTTTCCTGTCCCAGGCTGGAGCTGATAAGTCTTTGTCCCCTTTTTTGTAAAGTGTGAAAAATGGATAAATGAAGTGTGATAGCCTGTAAGTCATTTATTGATCATAGGGGTGTGTATAGGTGTGGAAAAATACTATGCAGCACATTTTCCTTAAGCATACTGAAGGCAGTATGCTTAAGGAAACACATGTGTGCAAGTGAAAGTGAAAATAATGGAAAAATAGGCACTATATGCAAAGTGCAGCCTCCTATTTTATTTTATCTTATTCTTGTCTTATGTTATTTCCCTAGTAGCCTACAAACTATTTGATGTTTCAGTGCTCTCAGAACATAATAAGCCTGAAGCCTGCTAAAAAAGCCTTCCGGAGCCATTACAATGCAACCAGACACCGTTTCTTGTGCAGCCATTAGTGTTCCGTCTATCCTTCTCCAGGTCATAAAAAGTCCTGCTCCCTGCAGCATCCTCCTCCTGCTTGTTTCCATTGCTTTTTACTGCTGAGCTTGTTTCACAGCTGGTTTTACTTGGTTTTCATAAAAAGTCTTCAGTATCGTCTGAGGACTGCCTGCCTCTAGACTTGTTATAAAGAATGCGTAGAACAGTAGAAACTTTGGGACTTCCTGCACCCCTGCATGGACATCTTATTTGCAAAGGCAAAAAGAAACCAGTCAGACAGGCAGACACCGCCTTCGTTTCAACGTCATTTGCTAGTTAAGCGACTTGCCGTTGTCGGGAGGTCCGTAGCTAACCAAGCTGTTAGAATTTATAAGCAGGGCTAGCGAGCTAGTCCCCTTCCCCCCTCCCTGTTAACAACACATATTTATAGAATACATCTAAACTATATATTTTCATATCAAGATATCAACTCTACCATGAAGAAGCAAGGAAACTCAGTTTTTGGACTTGTGTTCAGTTTGATTGCGATACGTTCCTGTTTGGGATTCTACCTTCCGGGTTTGGCTCCAGTTAGTTTCTGCGAAGACAGCACAGATGAATGTCAGGTAAGAATCTACAGAATTTTTCCTCAACTTATTTAATTCTCATATATTATGCGCGTAAGAATATGTTATCAAAGCTGGATAGTATGTTCAGCGTCTGTTCACGCGGTCCAGTGGTGAAGCGAGTTAGAAATTTAGGCAACCTCTCGCTAGCAAACAAGCTAAGATAGCTAACGTCAGCCGGATGGCAGCTAACATAACAGCTAACATTACCTGGCGGTTTTGTTGTGACTTACGTGGATACTGGAGAGGCAGTGATGCTACAGCGGAGACACTTATTGGCTTCAGTCACCAATGAGTCTATAAGGTGAACAATGGAAAGTAATGCAAATACTATACGAATAAATCACGGACGTGTAAAGCTGAATAGAAATGCGTTAAAACACCAGATTGGTCCTACCATCTACCTGCCTAGCCATATGGAAGTCCTTCGGTATTCAAGTAAAACATTTGCACATTTTTACACTTTGCTTATTTTCCACTAATCGGGTTAGGGCAAAAGAGTTCCTCGCACAACACGGCGACATTAAACTTCGCTTGTGCAAGTACCTACCTCGCCTGACCTATAGTAAGTGGAATATCGGAAGTTAGGCCTAGGTTATACGCTTGGCGTGTCGGTTTAAAAGTTGTGGGGTAGCAGGCCAGTTAACCCTGATGCATTAACACACTGGTCTGTTTTGGTCTGGCATCGTTTTTTTCATGTTTGTCTCCTCAGTCATCAATCCAGCTCTTCGTGAACCGCCTGGACTCGGTGGAGTCAGTATTGCCCTATGAATATGATGTGTAAGTAGTCATGATGTAATAAGCTATAGATCTTTATTTTTTCTGTGCCTTGGACTTGCAGTACACCGACTAACTATATCATTGCTCTCAAGGTTTGATTTCTGTCAAGATGAAAAAGAGAAAAGGCCATCTGAGAACCTTGGTCAAGTCCTATTTGGGGAAAGAATTGAGACATCTCCATACAAGGTGAGTGGTGACTGGGATCATAGGGAGTTGACATCTCTTGTTTCTATGTTGTAACTTTTTAAAACAGTACCTTTACCTTTACAATTTTATGGTTTATGACATGACTAATATGATTTTTTTTCTTCAGTTTTCCTTTAAGAAAGAAGAGACCTGTGCCAAGGTGTGTACGAAATCATATTCCACCAAAAATGATCAAGACAAGAGAAACCTTGATTTTCTCAAAAGTGGAATGCTGCTCAATTACCAGCATCATTGGTGAGTTCAGACCTCTTGCCCTGTGTAATTGGTTCGATGTAGTGATAGTAATTTTGTAGCTGTTTCCACCAAGTGGAAGAATAAAGATGAACCCTCTGTGAGGTTGCTTGGAAATTGTTTGTTTATCCATGACCTTTGTGACTGAAAAATGCAAGTGCTCTGGAGATGTATTTACAATGTTTTCTGTCACTGAAGGATTGTTGATAACATGCCAGTAACATGGTGTTACGATGTGGAGGACAATCAAAAGTACTGCAATCCTGGTTTCCCCATTGGCTGTCTTGTCACTCAAGATGGACGCGCAAAGGATGCTTGTGTTATCAATGTGAGTTTTGTTTCTTTGCTCACTGCTTCACTGTACTTTTGTTTGAATCACGTGGGCTAATTTTGGGATAAAGGTAATATAAGCAGTTTTAGAGTTGTAAGCTGAGGCAATACACGCCTGAGGCAAGTGCATTTCATTGTTTTCCTTAGGCGGAGTTCAACAAGAAGAATGTCTACTATCTCTTCAACCATGTGGACATCACCATTACCTACCACAGTGGAGAAAATGAGGGGTGGACAGGCGCCAGATTGGTGGCTGCTACACTGGAACCTAAGAGGTAGAGAAGCTAATGACATCCTCTCCCATCAGTTGTTCTCTTTTCGAAAGAGAAATATGGAGTCCCACACATTTTTGTTTGTTTGCTCTTTATTTTTGGCAGTTACAAAAATGAGGATGAAAACAAGCCGTCATGTGAAGGAGCACCCATGGAGATCCCAGGAGCGTTCACTAGCGATCTGAAATTAACCTACACATACTCCATCAAGTTTGTGGTTAGTTGTCACTTCACTTTGTCAGGACATACTTTTAATCTCTGGTGAACATGGGCATTTATATTCACTAACGGGCATCAGGTCTGCTATTCATGATTCATTTATTCTTACGAAATGTACTGTACTTGATTTGTTGTTTTTGTGGTACAGACTGTAATCCAGTAAACCTCTTCCATTTTAGAAAAATAATGACATTAAGTGGGCCTCCAGATGGGATTATATTCTGGTGTCTATGCCACATACCAACATCCAGTGGTTCAGGTAATTGCCAGTGGTCAGGTTTGATCAGTGTTCATTTGGATTACGGTTATTTGAATTATCATTATATGTTGCAGCTCCTTTACTGGCTCTGACTGATTGGCTGTTGTGTGTTTCTGTAGCATCATGAACTCCCTGGTTATTGTGCTTTTCCTCTCTGGCATGGTGGCAATGATCATGCTGAGAACTCTTCACAAGGACATTGCCAGATACAACCAGGTGGATCAGGTAAGTCATATCCCATCACACAAGGTATGGGTTGGCCTTGCTTTGCTTAGTATGCAAAAACATGCATGTTTTGTAATGTGCAGCAACTGTGCTGAAATGGCCTAAGATGAGCAGAAAGCATGTTATCAGTAGTCTTCAGTCTGTATACTGGCTGCTGTTGCATGAAATGCTTTTGGAAGCAGTTGGGAGTAACTTGCTTTCCAATCCCCTGCACACATTACTTTCCTGTATTTTCCCTTCACTCTTGATGGTATAACCATATAACCATATACATCTAATTCCACTGCAATATGTTGTGATATTCACAGGACATGGTAAAGATTTCACCGACAAGAAATACTTCTATATCTTATGTAAGCCTGTGTACAGATATAAGCTAAATGTTTTGAGCTGGATGTGGGCTTTGGGGATGTCTCTCTAAGTAATATTCTCCCTGCTGTGCTATGTATTAGAGGGGTAAAACATGGTGTATGTGTCCGACAATATATGTAACCCATCAAAATTACATGCAAGGGTAAATGACCCTCAAGCCTTTTGATGCCTCATGTCACCTCAAGTGTGTACACACCATGCTTTCCCATCTCTGAAATGCTTGCAGCTGCATTTGGAGCTTACACTGCTTTTTTAAATAAAATAATGATCCTCTCACATGAATTTGTGAATGAATGAATCAGTCTGTTTTTTTATGTGATGAATTAAAGTAATTGTGTGCTGCTTGGTTGCATGTGGTGTTTGACTGACAGGAGGATGCACAGGAGGAGTCTGGGTGGAAGCAGGTACACGGGGATGTTTTCCGGGCCCCCAGGAAGGGTATGCTGCTGTCCGTGTTCCTTGGCCAAGGCACTCAGATTTTCATTATGACCTTCATTACCCTGTGTAAGTTTCTCCTCCGAGGAGCACAGATGTTCTTACAGCTTCACTCCGTACAGGAGGGCAGCATTGCTAAGTTGATATGCTTTGCTAGTTGGACTGCTGTGATGTATGTGTAAATGGAGGTGATGAGCCTGGTCTTTTTGTTTCCCACAGTCATGGCTTGCCTCGGGTTCCTCTCTCCAGCCAATCGGGGTGCTCTGATGACATGCGCCGTGGTGCTTTGGGTGCTGCTGGGAACGCCAGCGGGCTATGTCTCGGCTCGTTTCTATAAGAGTGAGTACTCTGGGCTCTGGGCCTCCCAAGTCAGCCAGATCAGGTTTCTGTCCCTGAAGCCACCTCACTACACACACACACCTCTTCAAGGGATGTAACCCTGATCCGGAGACTTGGCTGTGGCTGTGCACTCAGTTGGATTGTTTTCAGATAAACCTGTCAAGCCCAATTCTTCCTCCATTACTCAGTCAATACTTGTGTTTCTCCACAGCGTTTGGTGGCGAGAAATGGAAAACCAACGTCCTTCTGACAGCACTTTTGTGTCCTGGGTATGTTCCCATTTTTCAATGCCCCCCCCCCCCCCCCATTCAGTTCAGAGCTCTGTGAAATTCTTTGGTTCTGTAATTGAGACACTCTCCGTCTGCTCAGGATCGTGTTTGCTGATTTCTTCCTGATGAACCTCATCCTGTGGGTGGAGGGCTCCTCGGCTGCCGTCCCCTTTGGCACCCTGGTGGCCATTTTGGCCCTGTGGTTTGGCATCTCTGTGCCCCTCACATTCTTAGGGGCGTACTTTGGCTTCAAAAAACCTGTAAGTTTGGGAGGCACCAATTCTTTGTGTCTGACCGTGTGCTGTGCTGTGTATGTATGTGCAATTGTTTATCATATGGTCTATACATACAGTATTTGCTTTAGCTTGAATTTCACCTGTATGCTGAATGGTTTTAATTTGGGTATATTTTGGAACTCCGTTTATACATCAGCATTCTCTGCTAAGCTACTAAATTAATCAAGGCTGTTAAAACATATAGAGAACATTTATAGATATGTCTTAACAGCCTTGATAAACTTAGTGGCCTTGCAGTGTGTCCTTACTGGTTTATCATTAGTATACAATGTATGTCAGACTGACCTGAATGAGTCGATGACCTAGCTTTGCTGGTGGATATGTTGATAGTGTAGTAGGCTAAAAGTGCTCAAAAACATGTCAAACTCACTGCACTATACCACTAGTGGTTTTCTTTAATTTTAGCTGGCCAGTTTTTCCTGATGATATCTAATAATTAACTTTGCCAGCCACATCTGAGGCTACATGAGTGCAATAAACATGTGCAAAGCTTTCCTTGTCTTGTGCTCTAAGAAGGGCAAGAGTAATATAGACCCGATGAAAGGTCTGTGTTAGCATAGTTATGAAACATCATTAGCACAGGTGCTAACATATCATAAACTGAATGTGTTCAAAGTAATATTTCGCCTCAGTAAATAAAATATACCAAGTCCATGAAATGAGTTTGTTGAGCCAAGTGTTAGATGAAGTTACTGCTATGGCTGCAGAAGAACATTTCTGTTACCGCTTTGCTGTAAGTTAATAGATCTACTTTTTTAGTCATCAGTTGCCTTAATAGAACTTTGATAAGTAGCCTTTATGAAAATGATATGAAATAGTAGTTGTGATGTTTTGTAAAATCAGACATTTATTGTATTGATGCTCTATCTAGGTAATGGAGCAGCCAGTGCGAACAAATCAGATTCCCAGACAGATCCCAGAACAGTCCTTCTTCACCAAACCCATCCCTGGCATCATCATGGGAGGCATTCTGCCCTTCGGCTGCATCTTCATTCAGCTCTTCTTCATCCTTAATAGTATCTGGTAGGTGTCATGTCATTGGACTGGATCTTAGTGGTATCTTATGGCATTAGTGACAATATTATTCAGTGAACAGTGATAAATATAGTAACAGTGTTTTACTTCTTTCTTGGATACAGCCACATGCGTGACATAAAAACTACTAATGGACTTGCCGTCATAATCACCTTGTTTTTTAGCTATATTTGCTTTAGCTGTATTTAGCAGCCACAATTGCACAAACACAATAATCAACACGACACAGAGCTGTTTTCTTTTTTTTCCCTGGCATGTCTACACTGATTGGTCCATTCTCCTCAGGTCTCATCAGATGTACTACATGTTTGGCTTCCTCTTCCTGGTCTTCATCATCCTCCTCATCACCTGCTCTGAGGCCACCATCCTGCTGTGCTACTTCCACTTATGTGCTGAGGTCAGACATTCAGGGTGCTGTTGCTGCTGCTGGACTGGCCAGGCTGGTCTTAAGGGAAAAATCCAGTGTGAATCAGTCCATAGCCCTGTTGTTCCAGGTCACTCAGTGTTGTCAGTAGGAAAAAGAACAAGAGAATTTTATACAACGTAGAAGTGTATTTATGAAAAAATATTGGATCACTCTTCATTCAGTTAGACACAGACAGACATTTTGGGTGTAGGGAAATATCTTCATTTATTTATATACACTACTGCTGAAAAGTTTGGGATCACATTTCCTTGTGTTTCAGAGACACACTCATGAAATTTGTGTGAATAGGAAATATTGGAAAGGAACAAGACATGAAGTCCTTGTTAGAGATATAATTAATGATTATATTTTAAAATGATGAATGTGTTCTTCAAACGTTTTGCAAGAATTAGATACAGACAGGCAAATCTCATTTGTGAGATACAGAATGAATGAAAAGATGCAAGATCTGTTCTTAATGCCATGGTAAAGCATGGTTTTACAATCTCGTTATACACCTACAAACAATGCCAGCAACATTTAAAGGAAATCAGTCAACCTGAATTTTGACAGCTAACAGAATTCTGAATGGAGAGACCATAACACCATTGGGCTCTTGTGAACACCATTGGGCTTTTGTGGGAGAAACCTGACTCTATGCTGTGGAGGAAGTGTCAAGACTGCAAGATGCTCTTGAAGTCATATGACCTGGAAACACTGATAGCCACAATGCCTAATGTCTCCCAGGCTTCAATTACTACAAAATGTAACTGTTTAGATGGAAGCAAAGTTTAAAGAGCACATCCATCACTTCAAATAAAATCATGAATTAGTTATCTAACATGAACTCTATGCCTTTCATGCTGTATGCTGTTCATTTGCTAGGTTTCCATCTCCATGAAAACAAGAAAATCCAGGTGATGCCAAACTTTAGCGCTAGGATGTGTGTATATACATATATATATATATTTATTTATAGAGAGAGAGAGAAAGAGCGTCTTTGCGGATAATGGAGGTTAATATGAGGTCCCATTTTTTCCTTCTCTTGCAGGATTACCACTGGTGGTGGCGTTCATTCCTGACCAGTGGCTTCACAGCAGCCTACCTATTTGTTTACGCCGTGCACTACTTCTTCTCCAAACTCCAGATAGTTGGTGCTGCTAGCACTATATTGTACTTTGGCTACACAATGATTATGGTCCTCATATTCTTCCTTTTCACAGGTGAGTGAACTACCCCCTCCCCCCATGTGTTTTCCATACTCCAACCCCTGTGTCTTTATCAATGCTGGTTTTAGTGTCAGTATGCAAGCGCAGTGCAGTGCATTGCTTTATTGCAGCCCAGAGATGGTGTGTTTGTGTGTGTGTGTGTGTGTGTGTGTGTGTGTGTGTGTGTGTGTGTGTGTGTGTGTGTGTAGCTAAGAGAGTCGGTAGTCTCCCAGTGACAGTGCTGAGCAGGAGGCGAGTCTGGGTGTGGGCCGTCGTGTGTTTGCTTAGCTCCAGAACACGTCACGCTTATTCCAGCTCAAGTGCTTCTCAAAAGGGGGCTGAAGCCAACGGGAAATGATGACTGGACAGCACACACCTTGTGTAGATAGTGCGGTCAGCCCTCTCGTTATTGGTTTTCTACACCCTCCAGGCCAGATTCAGCTACCTGATATTTTGATGGTCTGTAATATCATATTGGAACTCAGTAGATATCTGATTTGGGGATTCCATTCCAGAATCTTCACACCTGGACAATCCCAAAGGAGATGGTTAGCTTGTTGATTGTTAGCTCCTGTCACCTCCATGTGATATCCATGCTTTTGACCATATGGGGGTGGGCTTAGGTGAGCTTGAGGGAGATCAAGTGAAAGGTTCCTTAAGAGAGAGAGGTTATGCTGAAGACCTGGGCAGAGCAGAAAAATGGCATGCAGGTTTTTCTGGATGGGTTAAAAAAAAACAAGCTCAACCTGCACTGCAACCGTCATCCCTGACCCAGCCAGCAGTAACTAAATTCCTGTGTGTGTGTGTGTGTGTGTGTGTGTGTGTGTGTGTGTGTGTGTGTGTGTGTGTGTGTGTGTGTGTGTGTGTGTGTTTGGGTTGGTGGGTTGTATTCATTAGGTCAGATGGGCAGTGGCCTGCATGGCTTTGTCAGTAGTGTTCAGATGGCAGGAAGTGCAATCTTCAAAGAGCCTGTGCAGAGCACTTGAGACAGACGCTGCTGGCCTCTCTCTCCCTGTTCACCCGGCCAAACGCACTGCATTCACCTCACCTCACACAAACTGTGCAATGCACAGGGTCCCCTGTCAGCTCAGAAACGCGGGATGTCAACAACGTGGTTGCGTTGTTGTCGCCCTCAGACCAACAGCAGTGACTTCCCACACTTGTGACACCTCATCTGACACGCTGCGTCGCCGTGCTTGTCAGAGGCCACTGGCGTGGCCATAAAGCAGCTGTTGACAATGTGCTGACTGATGAGCCCTCATATCTCAGGCAGCAGTCTCACCATTTACGACACCTAAGCCACTCCTGCCAGGAAGAGTGCAGCTTTCTGTCGGCCAACTGACTGATGATTCCCAGAGTAACTTTTCTTCCTTCCATGACCTCCTTTCTCTTCTCTTCTCCTCTCTTCCTGGCCCTCCATGACCAAGGCTTCTCTTTGCGCCTGCTTCTGGTTTGGTTCTTCATAGGTAGTTGCAAGTGGATGATGAATGGGCTGTTGTGTACACAGCTTCAGTTAGTGAGGTGATATATCCCCCAGCCCCAGCCATGGCTAGGTTTGATTTAAGCAGTGCTGCACTTTTTGCTCATTCCCACCACTTGTAATATGTGATTTGGGATCCCTGACTGGCTGTTATGAGGAGGTGCTGTTATGGTGGGTGGCATGGGAGCAGTCTGTGCTCTCTCCCTCCCAATGCCACCCTATTACTGCTTCCCAGCTTTCCTTTCTGGAGGTGGGCAGGCAGGCAGGCAGGGCTGAAGTTGACATGGCAACTGCTGGCTTCAGTCCTGCTCGTTATTAAACCACCCACACAAGAGTTAGTGCTTAGATTTGTGCTCGCTCCCCCTCCATCGCTCTCTCAGCCTCTTTAGCTCTCTCTCTCTCTTTCTCTCTCTCTCTCCCTCTCCCTCTCTCTCCCTCCCCCTTCCATGGTCACTTTCGCTCTCTCACTCTCTCCTTCATGATGCCCCCCCATACACTAATACACACACACGCTCTCTCTTTCATTCACTCCAAAAGTCTGTCCCCCTTTCTCTTTCTGTCTCAGTCTCATCTCTGCTGATGCTCTAATCTCTGATCAGTAACATTGTGAAAGCAAGGCTCCATTATGGGCTTGTTGAGTGCAGACAGAACCATGCTCTGTCATTGTTATGGGCTCCAAATTCTAATCTGCCTAATTGTCTTTCTTTTTATGTTTTTCTATGTTCCTGTCTCTTCCACTTCAATGCCCACTTTGATCAGAGTGTAATTTGTCAGCCTGCTCTAAGAATTCATTGCTGGAGTCAAAAGGCTCTTTCCCATGAGTCAACTTGCACTTGCACAGAGTATTTAAGGCTCCCAGCTGAATTCCATTCAGTAATCAGAACATCGTTTTCCCACAGGGAAGAGTTCTTCATTTTATTATTTCATTTCAAATCAGACGTTGACAGTAATTAATTGCGTCGCCAAGACCAACTTGTTGAGGGTCTCTGGTCTCTGCCTCCCTTTTAGTGCCTGGTACAGTAATCCATGTTTGTACGTTTCTGACATTAGAGTAGCCCATGTGTCTGATCAAGTCTTTCCTCGTTCGTAATTGAGGATTTGAGTCTCACAAGGAGTGGTCTGTACAAATTGGACAAATGTGATATTAAGTCAACTAATTAGAAAGGCTTAATTCTCCATGATGTTGCCACACTCTTACACAAATGCACTGACAATATAAACTGCCATTTCCTCTCTCTTTAGGCACCATTGGCTTCTTCGCCTGTTTCTGGTTTGTAAATAAGATCTACAGTGTAGTGAAAGTGGACTAAATGGTGGATCCCTGCAGGGATCTTCACCACAGCCGCCCAGCCCACCCCACCCCACCAAGACAAAACAAGACAAAGGAAATGCATGTTACTCTCGACGCAGCTCTCTCTATAGATGGAACCTGCCAAAGCCAGGAGTGCAACTCGTGCAACACCCGATTGCTTGAAGGGAACAACAGCACAGCACAAGGACTAGGGAAGCGTCCCTTTCTGTGTGTCTCAGTGCTCCTAAGAACATCTCCCCCTTCTCTGTTTGCTTCTGCTGTCCACTCTGTTTACTGCCAGCATTCATTTGGACTTGCAGATTGACCCAGAGAGAGTTTCATTGGGATCTCCCAAAGAGAGCCAGAAGATAAGGGCATTTTGCTCCCTTGTTCAGCATGGTACCAAGCTCTGAAGGATTATTTTTTAATTTCCTCCATCATGATGTGTGATGCATTTGATCTTGGTTTTATATATATATTTTGAAACCCTATTGTCCATGTGATTTTTTTTTAATAATTATTTTAGCACCTTTTTCTGCTGTATGTGAAAGAATTTGAACGTGAGATTACAAAGAATGCTATGTTTTCTTTGGAAACTGTCCTGTAAAGCAGATGTTGATTTCTATGTGGTGGTGTTTTTCTCTCTCTTTGTTTAACTACATTGGTTGTTGGAGGTGATTGAGGACAAGAAACCGAGCCATTTTTTTGGCCATTAGTTGTGGCTCAGCAGTGATCATCATTGACCATTATCTTGCTGTACTGAGACTGTCTGTTATGTTGTTGCTTTATGGATGTCTTACTGAAGGTTGTTTATATGAACAGATAAGAAAGAGAGATTTAATCGGTTATGAAGCACATCTTTATGGTAGATGCTTTTCTACAAATAAAAAAGGAAACATTAATTCATGACATAATTTAATAGTTTCTTATTTCAGCATTAAAAACAGCTCCACACCATTATCAACAAAACACAAATAATTGTCATTCTTGTTTACTTCTGAAACGATCGGGGTGTTTGAGTAACAATATTCAAATACAAGTTAATAGTTGGACTGGCTCTCCTAAACACTCTAAGGCTACATACAGTCTCAGTTATCACACACACTAACTTAGTAGTTAACTGTCTTGCAATAACACTATTGTTAGTGATGTAAATGTAGTGTATCCAGGTGTTTCTCACGTTCTGGGCATTCTGCCAGTGCTTGCCATTACTGTCTGAATTTTGTGAATTTATCATAGAAATCATTGAACAGAAATTTAAATGTTTCTATTTCATGGGTGGGGGGGGGGCATGAAGACATTTCAACATTTCACAGTTCCATTATCTTACACACCGCAGACCTACCTGAGAAGAAATTCGGTGTGAATCAAATAAGCAGTTAAAGTTAACTGAATGGGGCATAAGGAAATGAAACTGAAGCTAAGTTTCTGTGACCGATTTGATTAGTGCTGATTCAGTATTCAGTCTATGCTGTATCAAATTTTCTCATTCTTTTTCCTACTGACTCTGTGACCTCCACCAACAGGGCTATTGATTGATTCACACTGGATTTCTCCTTTAAGTCATAGCTCCAACCTTGCATCAGAGCCAAGAGGAAGAGTCTGCATGCCCTCAGTAAGTATAATTTCCTTAGTTCTGTTGCAGGTCACAACATGTGGTACCTCACAAAGACTGAAGGTGAACTGTGCCCTCTGAGCAGTACAACCTATTCTCTGCCCTACCACATAGAGAGGGAAGGACAAAGAGGACAATAGGAAGGGCTCTCCTCGGCGGTGGGTCATGAAAGCCTGGTGAAGCTGGGCACATTCTCCCTGTGTGTGAACATCTGATAAGTGGGTAGGCACATTGACTGGGCTTTGCCAATTTTCACAGAGTACCTCTCTGGCAATGGGCATGGCAGTGTTGAGGCAGTGAGGGTTTGACACAAACAGCATCGGGGAGTTTTAGTAAAGGAGGCACTTACACACTGGCTACTCAACTCAACATCCTTGGCCAAAAACTAATCTCATGGCTCACAACCTGAACATTGAACATAGACATGATTTACAATTCCTTATATGGTCGTGTGTTCATGAGATGACAGGAGATTATTAAATGGTTAACTTTGGGAGGGGGGAGGGGGTTATTCTCTTTTGGAAATGTGTGTTTTATCATAAAGATTCGGTCTGTCAACAGTAGTTTTAGCTGCCTCTATTTTTTTTATCAAAACATACATTACCTACAGTATATCCAACAGAACTGAAAAATCTTGAAAAAAATTATCCAAATATGCAATTCTGTGCAGCATTTCAGTGCCCCTCAACTACTCCATACTCAATCTGAATGAGCCGAATTCAGGTGTCTATACACGTGAGTATCCAAAACAGTAAACTAACATGTATCCAAAAAAGAAATGACAAAACATCTGAACAGCCAGTCCTCTCCTTGGTGCTCTACATCAAGACAACACTGCAACACTTTACATTCATTTGCTAAAAATCTGTTTCTCGCAAAGATAAAGGTTTCACTTTTTGTTGTACAGCTATGCTTAAAAATTGAATGCATACACCACAAACACACAGCATGTCTACCCAACAAAACTCTTCAGAACACAATTACATGTCAATCAGGCACTGTGGAGGTGACAACAGAATGTTAAGGAGAGGGTTCACAAAAGAGGTATGCCTGGGTTTACCTTGGTATCATCTGGTTTCACGCCCACACTGCGGAGGACACCTTTCTCCCATCTGACCTATGACCTCCTATTTGACTCTACAGAAGAAGTCTGTTTAAAATCTGTGGTGCCAAGGTCACTTGCTATGGACAGTCAGCTCCTTCTCAGAGCTTAGGCTGATGGAGGTGGTCTCCTTGCGGCTGTCCCTGGACCTCCTCTCCGTGGGCGAGGAGGAGACCGTGCCCTCCTCCCAAGTGCGGAGGGGGCAGATGCGGGCCGCCTGGCTGGGGTGCCCCGCCGTCGTTGTCAGGCCCAGCCTCCCGTCCGTCACCGTGAAGCAGCTGTCAACAGCCGAGCCCCTGCCGGGCCGGCTGGGTCGGCAGAGCGAGCTGCAGAGCAGCGCCAGGAACTCCTTGCGTACGCTGCGGTGCATGTAGCCATAGATGTATGGGTGCAGGCAGCACTGCAGGAAGAAGAGGATGAGCGCCAGCGAGGCAAGCCAGGGTGGCACACGCCAGCTGGAGCAGGTGGCCACTGTGCTGAGCACGCTGTACGGCCCCATGCTCACGATGTACGAAGCCATGATCACGAAGACCACCCGCGCTGCTTTGCAGTGGTAGTGGAAACGTCTGTGGCGCGAGCGGGTTGGGTAGCCGGCCGAGGGCTGGTCGGGCTGAGGCGGCTGGCCTTGCTGGTGCTGTTGGGACTGGGCTGGAGGCTGTGGCTGCAGCTGGGATCTCTGGGGGCTGGAGCAGGAGGCCTGGGTAGACTCTGGGGGCTGCACGTGGCTGTTGGTCTGGATGGGGTGCACCAGGGCGTTCTGTCGGCGGGCAGCCCGGAACACCATCCAGTAGCAGGCCAGCATGACGAGCACGGGCAGCCAGAAGGAGAGTGCCGACACCAGGGCCGAGTAGGAGTAGCTGGAGGACCACACCACCGTGCAGGCGTTGTGATGCCGGTCGAAGTCGATGGCGCCCCAGCCATAGAGCGGTGGCGTGCTCTGCAGCACGCTCAGCAGCCAGGTGAGTGCGATCAGGTTGGTGCCCAGGTGTGGTGTCATGCGCGTGGGGTAGGACAGTGGGTGGATGATGGCCAGATAGCGGTCCACTGACACCACCATGATGGTGTTGACGCCAGTGAAGGCGAACAGGTGCATGAGCACCACCAACACCTGGCACAAGCGGGCATCCAGCGGCCAGACTCCCGGTGCAGCCGCCGCAATGGCGAAGGGCATCACCAGTACCGTCTGCAGCAGGTCAGCCAGCAGCAGGTTGAGCACAAAGCGGTTGGCCACGTGCAGCAGCTGCGGCTTTCTCTGAAAGACAAGGAGCACTACCACGTTCCCGAAAAGTGATGTGCACACAATGGCTGAGATCAGCACCATCTTCACGGTGCTGTTTACTACTGATGGGCCCCCAAAGTCTGGGCCCCCCCAGGACAAGCTGATATTGGCGAAGCCCCCTCTGGGAGTCTCCAAGGTGGGCATGCTGATGGCAAGAACTGCAAGCAAGGAGCCAGATGCATGTGTGGTACTCAAGCTCTGGCTTGCACTCTGTCCACACAGTTTTCTTTTTCTTGAGATCTGCCGCTGGGTTCACCTTAAGGGAGGAGGATGTCAGAGAAATGTCAGCAAGGCAGAGCAGGATAGAAATGTGTTTGCCTGTACTTAGACATGACAAGCCTGCTGCATCAGCGTGCATCTACCAAAATCCTTTCCTTGAATATTGTATAAGCTGCTTTATGAAACAATAGCTAAATTTTGACAACAAATAAGGGAAAGATGTGAGGGTGCTGCCAAAGCAAGGCTTTAAAATGAGAGAGAAAATGTTTCCCGGCTCCTTTCAATCACTCAAAACCTTATTTGTAATGAAACTGAAAAACCTAACAAGGCCTTTTTGCTATGTAGCGACCGCTCACACGTGAGAATAGATGCCAAAAAGAAACACGCTCTTTAATTTTTCATTGCTCGCTTAACACTAGCTGTTCAGACATTTGATGACTCGATTGTCGCTTTCATTTTTCTTCAAATGTCAGCGCCTCTTAGTTATACATTACCTAACGTTATTATCTTCACGTTGTTATCGAGGATAGAATAATCCTTTTGCAGAGATTGTGATTGTCATCATCAGCGTTTCTTAGTCGGAGATATTTGGTGGCTGGTCTCCCGTTGCTCTTTTCCATTGATGCCGCTTCGCTCTGATCACAACACCGCTCTCCCATTTTGGTCAAGGCTGTACAATCAATGGCAGTGGCAGCAGCCCCGTGAGCCCGACGCAGCACATACCACCAAGCATCAGTCAGCGGAGCGGAGCATCTGATTCAGACGTGCAAACCTGTTACAGTGCTCAGTTCTCCTGAGCCATTGTTACATTTTAACGTTTGTTCAACTAGTCAATGATGCTTTAGCAATAAACTGATTGTGAGTCGCTCGACCACCTCAGGCATAAACATGACGACATATAGCCTGCGCGGTAGCCTATAGTTTACTGTCTGTCTGTCACCAGATATAGGCTATAATCTCAGTCTGAAATAGGACTATTCGTCATGCAATTATCATCAGTCAAAACACAACTGTGTTGCGTCGTTATCACAGATTAACCTATGTAGAAGAATCAATTCTGTATGTGGAGTCAGATGTAAACAATTCTTCTTATTATTAATTATTTAATTCTACATCTAACCAAAATCATATTACGTCACTAGTCTGAATGTAAGACGTCACTTACAAGGAGCAACAAAGCAAAGGCAAGGCAAATAACTAAGACATGCAAAGTCCAAACATAGCCCTATGTTAAATCTAAATCAAATACAGGGTGTGAAATAGCAGATGACCTAAAGGGAGCTCTGAAAAAGACGATTTATGAAGTTTTGGTTTGTCAAAGTTTTATCAGGCCTACATGTGTTATTTTCCCCAGTGTTATCCATATTTATGTTTTATTTATCTAAACTGTTATGATACATGGTAGGTATATAGTTGGCTATTCAGTGTTCATTGGCTGGTCATTAAACTAGGCAACAAATAGGTTAGATCGTAATTTTGAGTACCAGATTTAAGGGGGGTTATATTCAATTCAATTCAATTCAATTTTATTTATATAGCGCCTTTTACAATAGTATTGTCTCGTGGCGCTTCACAGAAGGAGCACCCAAGAGCAACGGGGGCAAGGAAAAACTCCCTTATGTTCAGTTAATCTAGGAAGAAACCTTGGGCAGATCCACGACTCAAGGGGCTGACCCAACTGCCGGGGGTCATGCAGAAAAATTACAATCAGTGGTAACCATGACACTACAAGTTGCCTATGGTTTTAGCTGAGGTTCGTAACAGTTCATAATGAAGTGTTATCCCACTTTACATTATATGGTAGTCAGTCTATAGGTGGTTATCAGGAATTATGGCTGGACAATGTAGCAGGGGCCAGACATAGTGTCAAACTCAAAGGAGTGAGATGGGTCATTGGGGTAACAGTAAGGGTCCATTTGACAGTGCCATTGTGAGGGGGTCACAAAGCCTCAAGGAAGGGGATATTTTTTATTGTATTTTTACAATTGAGGTAGTGCAATAAATGTGAGAAGAGCAAAACTGAACCAGCAATGACACTGATCTACCCATGTAGTACCCATGTAGCGCGGTGCACCTCTACCAACCAAACAAACATTTTTGTGGAAAGTCTGGCTATGCTGAATTTAAATTGAAGTCCACAGTTGGTGGTCAAATGAATGGTCAAAAACCTGTTGGAAACCATACTTTACAGCGTATTTTGTGTCAGTGTATTAGTGAATATCACTGACCACTCAGACAAATGAAAGTTTATGCATTTTAGGGAAGGTTGTAGCTGGGCACTATGCAGCCATTCTGTAGGTGGGGTGCCTACAGCAAAAACCCCAAATTCTCGCTACAGAGATATTTGTCAAAAAAAAAAAAATTGGATTTGTATTTCATCATAAACAATCAGAAAACAAGGCTTTAAGTGCAAAACAAAACAACCCTTTAACATGGACAATTCTGGGATGCACTACCTATTAAAGCCTCATGGGTGTACACTGAAAATCAATGCATTAAAATACAAATTTACATTTACATTTATGCATTTAGCAGACGCTTTTATCCAAAGTGACTTACAAAAGAGGATAACATTCAAGCTACAACACAATGAAAGAAACTAACAAAGAGTGCATATTGCTAACATAAAAGCTGCACTATTTTAAGTTGAAGGTGGAATAATGTAATAAAACTGCAGTATAAAAGAGATTAAGTATAAGAGGTTAAGTGCATTCACAAAATTCAAGTCAGGAGATATTCTTGGAAGAGCTGGGTCTTCAAGAGTTTCTAGAAGGTGGAGAGGGTGTCTGTTGATCTGGCAGCACTTGGAAGGTCATTCCACCAGCGTGGAACTATAGTACTATAGAGGACTATGCATTGTCCATGGAGGGGAAAAATGTGGGACTCAGTGCAGGTTGAATTACATCTACAGGGTGTAGGCTTCTAGGAAATACATAGGTTAGGCTGTTTAACTTGTGCGCCCTTATAGTCCGGGCCAAAATTCTGATAAATATACATATATTTAATTGTATGATGCCTCATTTACATACTTATATATGACATTTCAGAAAACTTGCAATGTAAAAAAATGTAGCCTTAATGTAAATAATCAACTGAGGAAGCTTTGTGGGGATATCTGTAAGTTAAACTTTTACCCTATTCACCTGTAATAAAACCCTCCATAGGCTTATAAATAGGCATAAAAAGGCTATAATGAAAATGACAATAAAACTTACTGCCCTTGAGTGGTACCGACAGGCTCAAGGACCATTTCTCATTGTCACATGAAATCTAACTTGAAGTTAGAAAACAATACATTTGAGCCTGCTGCACCACAGATGAATTGGATAAAAACTCAATAGAGTTGCGTTTGCTTGTCTTAAGTGATGAAGTGTCATGCCTCATTGCATTTTTGCGTTTTTCTTTTTTTTGTTAGCCTCTTACTGTATGTGTTCAGTAGAGATGTAAGTGCTGGACTAATCAGATCATTTCAATATAACCTACTTTGGTTCAGTAGTCCCATTTCAATCAATACTGAGGAAATGCAAATCTGACAATGAGTGACTGACCTCCCTTTTTCAGAGAAATGTGAAATATGCAGTTAAAATGAAGCATGAAAGCAACACTAGTTTTGGTATAAAACTAGTTGCCAAATGATATTCAATGGTGAGAGTCAGCAATGTCATGCCAGTTTTAGTGTTTTTTAAAGTTTTATTTTGTGGTGGGTTCCTACCTGTACCCAAAACTGCATTTATTGTATGTCTGGCAAAGTGAAAAAGAAGCTGGTAAATTCAATTTCAGTTTGTGTCAAGGCTTTTACTCAGGCTATTGCTGCAGTGCTCATATCTGCCCCTACTGGTCAGCCCTGTTGGACACAAGCTTGAGAAAAATAGGAATGAGAATCAATAGACAGAAAATAATTATCATCATGAGCTTTTTAGATAATTTTTAGAAAAAAAGAAAGATGTGGTTCATGTCATGATTGTTGAATTACAGCATTGCCAAGTGACCTAGTGTGCAGTAAGCTGTAACCCTTGGTTAGCATGACTGCTAGCTTCATCGTTTTCAAAGTGAAAGTGACGTTTAATGTCCCAGACGAGAGTCATCTGCTAAGCAGCCCACACAAAACCTAACTTAATTTTTGAAGTCTGTCAAAAACAAGTTTCTCAATGTGCAAAATTATGTTTAAAATTCCAGTGTTCCAGTAACAGTATATATTCATCACACAACTCAAACAGGAGCAGAATGAATTCCATTCAAAAAATTTTTGAAGAAAGGTCTGGAAGTAGGTGGGAGTAACTTAGGTTCTTTATAAAATCCAGTGGGATTCTTTATGTCCTAAAAGAAAAAAAGGATAGGCCTAGTTGACAGAGAATTTTTTTGATTCAAGATTCTTGACCAACTCAAGATGCTGTGCTATTTTTAGCTAATGGATTTGAGAAATTAATTATACAATACTTTGTACTTGAAAATTAGCTTTGGTATGACAAATGGAAACTTATATTCCATCTTATTTACTTACGTTCTTGTGACAATATGTGTTTAAATGTGTAGGCCTATTTGAAATACAGCTGCAGGTGGCAATCAAGGTCAAACCCATGATGTCAAGATATAAGATATAGAATATATCCTGTTTAGGCTTAGAGCAAACCATATGCAAGGACATTCAGATCTCTGCCTTACCTTTTCTGTAGTCAATTAATCAAAAAAAAAATCTACCCTTCAAAGCACTAACAATAGCATCCAGTCTGACAGCCTGGTGGAAATGTTATCACAATTCACCTGTAACACCATCTAAAACTCACCCCTATCTGAAACAATCCCGACTTCACTGTCAACAAAAAAAACACTTAACTCCCACTCATGGATAGGCAAGGGCATCACTATTTCACCACACCCTTCATGACAAAAGACTGGCTTCATTTGCTTATCTGGTCCAGAAGCACGGCATCAAGAGTAAACACTTCTTAGAATACCTACAGATTAAATCAATTATCCAAGCAAAAATTAATATCCAGACGACCAACCTAGCCATCCCCCCACCAATCTTGGAATTGATTAACATACCCTCCCCCCCAAAAAAAATCTTTCCAATATACACAAAATTATATTATATTCACCTCACCGCACAGATACTATCCAAAATGGGTTTTGACTTGTGTTCTGACTTGTGTTCTCACTGCAAGCCTCTCTCTTAGTTAAATTTTTTTTCAGGCGCCCAAGAATTAATGTCAGTGGTTTTGCATGTGAAATTGTGTCATATTGGGCACTTTGTATAATGATATGTGGGCCACAAGTTCATGATAGGTCACTGATTGTTGTGCAACTGCCAATGGTATTGACATAAGATGTAAAAATATTGGCTGTACAACACATTTGGGATGAGTGGTCTTTGAATAGTTCATTTTACTTTCACCTTCAATTATTTGAATATTCTGTGAAGAGCTGATGTTTTAGAGCAGAAGACCATACACACAAAGATGAATCCAGGGATTACAGTGGTTCAGGTATTTTGAAGCTGTATGTCTCACTGTCCCTGGGATATGAACCAAAATGCAAAAATGATTACTTGTGCAACCTACAGTATATCACAAAAATGAGTACACCCCTCACATTTTTGTACATTTTTCATTATATCTTTCCATTGGAGAAGTCTGAAGATATAACACTTTTCCACATCGTAAAGTAGGCAGTGTACAACTTAAATAACAATGCAAATTTGCTGTTCCCTCAAAATAACTCCACACAACCATTAGTGTCTAAACCACTGGCAACAAAAGTGAGTACACCCCTGAGTGAAAATGACCTAATTGTGCCCAAAGTGTCAATATTTTGTGTGGCCACCATTACTTTCCAGCACTGCCTTAACTCTCTTGGGCATGGAGTTCACTAGAGTTTCACAAGTCGTCACTGGAATCCTCTTCCACTCCTCCTTGACGACATCACAAAGCTGGTGGATGTTAAAGACCTTGCGCTCATCCACCTTCCATTTGAGGATGTCCCACAGATGCTCAATTGGGTTCAGGTCTGGGGACATGCTAGGCCAGTCAATCATCTTCACTCTCAGTTTTTTTAGCAAGGCAGTGGTCATCTTGGAGGTGTGCTTGGGGTTGTCATTGAAATACCGCCCTGCGTCCCAGCTTCCGAAGAGAGGGGGATCATGCCCTGCTTCAGTATGTCACAGTACATATTCGCATTCATGGTTCCCTTAATGAAGTGTAGCTCCCCAGTGCCGGCAGCACTCATACAGCCCCAAACCATGACACTGCTTCCACCATGCTTAACTGTAGGCGGGACACAGTTGTCTTTGTAATCCTCGCCTGCTTGCCGCCATACACACTTGACACCATCTGAACCAAATAAGTTTATTTTGGTCTCATCAGACCACAGGACATGGTTCCAGTAATCCATGCCCTTAGTCTGCTTGCCATCTTCAGAAGAGACTTCCTTCTGGGACGACAGCCATGCAGACCAGTTTGATGCAGTGTGCGGCGTATGGTCTGCGCACTGACAGGTGGTCCCCCTACCCCTTCAACCTCTGCAGCAATGCTGGCAGCACCCCTACGTCTATTTTGAAGACACAGCCTCCGGATATGATGCTGAGCATGTGCACTCAACTTCTTTTGTAGACCATGGCGAGGCTTGTTCTTAGTGGAGCCTGTCCTCTTGAAGTGCTGTATGGTCTTGGCCACTGTGCTGCAGCTCAGTTTCAGGGTGTTGGCAATCTTTTTATAACCTAGACTATCTTCATGTAAAGCAACAATTTTCTTTTTTAAATCCTCAGAGACTTCTTTTCCAGACAAAATATTTGGCTTGTTGTGATTCAGAGAGATGATTGAGTGCAAGGTGTGGAATGTAATCAAGCACTGCTTTGGGAGGAATGACACAACATGCCATTCTAACTGTCAAACACGTTCATCAATGATGTCATGACAAGCTGGACACCGTCCTTCCTCATGGTACTCTTTAGGTCCAAAGATACACACTTATGTCAGCACATACACTTATTAATATGTATAGTTGTTGTAGATTGTACAACTCTGACTGATGTGTTTGTCCTCTAAAGGGGATAGTACACAAGACAACTTAACAATTGTGACTTACATAATTTAAATTTTCAGAGCAATGCTGGTAGGCAATGCTCCTGGGTCAGCCATTTTTTTCTAAAGAACTTTAATCTACATAACACATGGAACCAGCTGTGGAACCTACATACATACATATGACCTACATAACACATGGAACCAGCTGTGGAACCTACATACACAACACATATGACCTACATAACACATGGAACCAGCTGTGGAACCTACATACACAACACATATGTATTTTTATGTAGTTTCACCTGTCCCACCTTATTGGTATTCTATGAGCGATAGTGAAAAGGACTGGTGTTGTCTGTGATTCATCAGATTTGTAAAACAGAATAAGCACAACACAATGGCAATAACAGAAATACAACATAATACACACAACAATCAACAAGTACTTGAATGTTAATGAGGACATCTGCTCCATATTCCTCTGTAAATGCCAGGTGAAAACAAGCTCTGGAGTCATCCAACATCCAACATCTCCGCTCTGCAGTGATGGCAGATGTTACTGCTCACCAGATTCCACACAGTGGGCATGGCCTTCTATGATCACATGGTCTTGGCCACTGTGCTGCAGCTCAGTTTCAGGGTGTTGGCAATCTTTTTATAACCTAGACCATCTTCATGTAAAGCAACAATTTTCTTTTTTAAATCCTCAGAGAGTTTCAATGACCAGTATGAGAGAGTGTGAGATTTTAACTGGGACAGGCTGGAGTCATCCAACATCCAACATCTCCGCTCTGCAGTGATGGCAGATGTTACTGCTCACCTACTCACCTGCTCACCAGATTCCACACAGTGGGCATGGCCTTCTATGATCACATGGAGCTTATCAAATCCGCTTACCATCACGCTCTGCACATATACTTCAGTGACACAACCTATACACAAGTATCATAACCTGTGTTTGCTCAGCCCACTCATTCACTAGATAGGATACTATGAAGAGTCACCATGCAGCTATTTACTGTAAATAATGAAATGCTTTGATTACATGATCAATCTGGGTCTATCTTCAGCTGCAAACTGCTGCACACTCTCACACTCATCTCAAATGCTTTATTTGGCTTCTTTCTCTGTATCTGGTTTACACATGTAATTCTTCATTTGCTATGGAGAACTCTGGACATGTTTCTAAGCTACTCTTGGCTCCTGTCCTACTCCTACTCTTCTGAGCTACTCTTGGCTTCTGTCTCAATGTTTGTTGAAAATATTTTTGAAAGTGTGCTTAAAAAAGGAAATGTATTTTTATTATGAATAAAGTTTTGATGTAATTCGTCACAGCGCAGTTGGGTGTACACGTGGTACATCTCTGACATGCATGTGCTTTCTGCTCATTTCCAAATTTAGGGTGAAAAAATAAAGCAGACTGTGAAATCAATGACACCATAACCTGTGATCAAATACAATGTTTTGTCCTGACCTGCATTTCGGGCCCCAAAACAAATCAGTTTTCCTATTTGTGGGTATTGTTTGTCTTTTGCAGACGCATTCCAAGTTTATTTAAAGTGGCACAGCTATTTTTGGCCCCATCTGTCTCCATGCCAATGTGTATTAGTGGATTGCAATTAATCTCCATCATCTTTGGTGTGTCTGCAGAGGGGAGGCCTAATCCAATCAGGTCCTTGATGTGGTAAGAGTTTTAAGGGCCTGCGTGGCATGAGAGTCAAGTGCCATGTGGCTAGATCATACTCTGGCTTGGCACTAGACAATCAGGCAAAACTGTGACCCAATCACGCACAGGTCCAAGGCCATCAAGAAGACAAGAGTCAATTCACAGGTCCTTTGGCCCAGGTCTTCAGGTCTCTGATGATTTCTTTTTCTGGCCCTGATGATGACTCCCACTGTTCTGTGTTTGGCTGGTTCAACTGCTCTCTAACCAAAGGCATTCTTGATAGACAGCATATTGTAAGTTCCTGATTTTTATGGGCAGAAAGGTTAGCAGGCTTACCACAGGTTTGCTTACATGCCTAGCCGTCTTTGTTTGCTGTAAATACTTAACCAGCTTACACTCACATGCCATGGACATTCAGAATATAATGACCGTACTTTGATTGCTGCTCCTGACTGAGCTTTGACTTAAAAAGATAATAACTATATCCTGGTGACCTCATGTTAGAGTCACACCCCTGACGGACAATAAAAGGTCTAAAATAGTTTGTCCAAGGCATGTAGGCCCCATACCCCCAAGCAGTCACTCCTTGCTGGATGAAAAAAACTCCTGCTTGTTATCCTGCTTGAGAGAGAGAGAGAGAGAGTTCAGCTCTGGCTGGTTGTCTATAATTGTACTGTAACAGTTTCCGACTGTTAATGGTAAGGTATGGGGTTGTTCCTGTAATCAGCAGAATTGACTGTTTTTTAATTAGTTGTGCATAACAAAAGCAGATAAAAGATAGAGTGTGGGGTATGTAATATTTATATACATTCTGACTAATGAACAATCTTACAGTAATACCATACAGATGGCGGAGCCTGGGCAAACCTTTGAAGTGCAGGAAGAGCAGCGCCTCTTCCATTACAGTGCCCATTACACGCTAGTGGCTTTTACCAAAACTCTATTCCTCAGTCTAGCAGATGGACCCCAAGTTCAAAGGCAGCCCCCCGAGCCTCCTGCCTGGGCAGGGGGATTAGAACCTGTCCTGCAGGCTTCTGCAAGGACAGCCCAGGGGACCTGAGGAAAAAGGAGTGGGACTTGCTCTCTGTTCAGTCACCCCCCCCCCCCCCCCACACACACACACCCCCAACCTCCATCCCCCCTCCTTGTCTTCTTTACCCAGGTACGGAACTCAGGGGTTGCTTGGGCCCAAAGGGGTTCAGTCACCCCCCACACACACACACACCCCCAACCTCCATCCCCTCCTTGTCTTCTTTACCCAGGTAGGGGGGTTGCTTGGGCCCAAAGGGGCTGAGAGGAGTGATCAGGGGTTGCTTGGGCCCAAAGGGGCTGAGAGGAGGGATCAAAAGGAAAAGGCTGCTCTCAGAAGAGAGAGTGAACATGCACATTATTGTGAAATGCACCACCACACAACTGCTGCCTAAAATAGTCATGTACCCTGCATACCCACAGCCCTCCAACAAGCAGCACCCCACTAGCCAAACAAGTCCCTCTGAACATTGCCTGAAATCTGTACGGCTCTGTATGATTGCAGTACAATATGAATATGCAAATGCCTGGCCTGGGTATTTTGGGTGAAACAAATTATGGGGGAAGAAAGGGGAGTTTGCAGAGGTTAAATCAAATGAGATGATGCTCATAGCTGATTGGATAAAATTACTTCCACTGAAAGAAACATGAGGTCATAAGGGTTACTTTATACTTCTAGATTATGGATGGAGTAAACATATTTATCATCTTATTATTGTGAACAGATAACTTGAGATAATAATTATTCACACTGGACATAATCGGTATTGTTAGGCTCATACTAATTGTATAAATGCATAAATAATACATGGAGTCTGACACTAGCATATGAGGTGAAATATTTAGCACCATCTAGTGTTCAGTAAGTGCTATTACATTTGCTCCCATGGTGCAAACTGGGAGGATCTTGTTTTATATCAAAGGAAACCCAGTTTGTCACATGTAGACAAGAAACAAGATGCTTGCATGTTCCACCCTCACCCTAAGCAGAGAGTGCAGTGTCTCTAGTGAGGAAGACGCAGTTTGATGACTCAACCCCCCTCAGCACTCATGTGGTGGCACCAGAGCCTGTTTGTTTCTCCCGAGCGGAGGAGCCGCGTCAAAGCTGAGGCAGGGCGCTTTAAGAGAGGTAAGACAGCAGGGCCCAGCTTAACACGCTCAAAAGGCCCATAACACAGAAACCTCTGAGGCACTGAAATAAGATGCTAAAGGTAATTGAAGCCAACCGTCAAAGAAGTGCCACACAGCATGATTCTGAGGCCTTTAAGACAGCACTGAAATGAGCACAGGTGTGTCAGCACTCTTTCTGCCAAGCACCAGTGTCTCAAAACTTTCTCCTCCTGCATGACAATGACATGGGCGAGGTGAGGCAACCCACCTATCAAACTCCCAGAATGCTCAGCATCTGAATAACCTCCACTGTGACATTGGCCACAGCTTCGAAAACAGCCAGTCAACCTTGTATAATGAGACGTGTTGTGCTGTGTTGTACAAAACACACTCACTTAAGTGTATTGGCAAGTTTTGTCTTGTCTTTCTTGTCAAGTTTTATTCACCAGGTGCCAAAAGATGTAAACACAAACACGCTTGCCGTCAGAGACAATTCCCCTCTCCTACACCCAACTGCTTAAAGACCTAGAACGGCAGTTGTAGAATGAGGTTGTCCATCTCGTCATCTGCAGATAAACAAACAGATTCCAGATTCTCCAGGAAAAACACCAGCACTTCTTCTAGGCCTGAATAGGCCTCCTATTCATGGCCAAGGCCAGACATAGCCATGTTTGTCCCTGACACCCTAAACAGTTTAGGGGTAATTACGCATCTCCCAATCACAGTGCCCTCATGACCAACCACCCAAACTACCCTCCACCACCACCCCTCCCCCTTCAAAAAAAAAAAAAAACACGTCCACAAAGAGCCAATGATGGGGCCTCAGAATGTTAAGGGAGAGAGAGAAAGGAGAAGTTCTTGTGTGGAGCTCTTTCAGAAGATTAACTTCCTATGAGGGCTACCTGCCATAGACACATTTGATGTATTCATGAGGTGGCCACAAAGACCCCCCCCCCCCTCCCTTTAACTAGGGTCACAGCTGCATGAAAGCGCCTGCTTGAATAGGATAATGGCTACAAAAGACAACAAACCTCAAGTGTAGAAAAATAAAGTGTCGCCTTAAATGTAAGCCTCTCATTCATTTGCAAGGAGGGATGATTCTCTCTCTCTCTCTCTCTCTCTCTCACACACACACACACACACACACACTTCAGTAATGATTGAGAATCCTGTGCAGCATCACCTAAAGTGCTCCCCTTGCGTTCTAATTAATCTCAGGCGAGTGGTGTTGGATAGAGAGAGAGGCTATAGAGGGAGAATGTACACTTTAATTAAACGCCTCTCAGACAGAGCTCTCTAAAACAGACATCACTGTATGTCTGGGCATACTGGGCTCTTGAACTAACTTAATTAGTCACATAACCCCACAGCTTTGATAGAGGGTGCTTCTTCGTACTAACACCGATCTGTGAATGCACACACACACATACTCTATGTCCAGGTTTCATGCTATCATTATTTTACTCACCCTTAAACACAAACACACACACACACACACACAGAGAAAGACACACACACATGCACATGATACTGAACCTGAGGTTTGTTATAAACATTTTTCTTTTTCAAAAACCAGATGCATTTGAGTGCATCTGATTGGTGTGGTAACAAAGTGGCATCTGAGAGTGCTGAACGCCTGGGCTGAACCAACGCCTCTTCCCTCTGCTCTCATCCCCCGTGACCGGGAGTTGCTCAGCTTTTCAGGCTGAGCTCCATCAAAGGAGGACCCTGGTGATCCTTGGCGTCCTGGGGTCTGTGTGGACACCCGGCCACCGCCAAAGCCGCACACAGGGAGAGCAAGTGCAAAGAAAAGAAAAGCCCAGACACAAAGGCTGGTCACAGACCACAGCGGACTCTCGGCTGAATGTGCATGTGTGTACGTGTGTGTGTGTGTGTGTGTGTATAAAAGGGAAAGTGTGTATATGCATGTGCACATGGGTTTGTAAAGTCTTTGTAAACATGTTTGTGCCTGTGTCTATTTTGGTGAAGGCAACCAAAACAAGTATGAAGTGTTGTAAAGGGAAGTAAAGCTGTCAGCACGAAAAGCAGGAGAGAAAGAGAGAGAGAGAGAGAGAAAGATGAAAAAAGGAAAAAAAGAGAAGATAAGAGACGGAGGGGAAGTATGTATTCAGAAAAGTGTGAAGCCGCTCCCGCCATTATCTCGGGGTTATAGCTGAGAAAGCTTGGCGTCTGAATGGAAAGGGCTTTCATATGAGACACACACAGAGCCTCACGGTGAGGAGCCTGAGGAGGGCCCGGATTCTTTGCTCGTGCTTACTCAGTGGAAAACCCTCTGACAGGTGTGCCATTGTATGTGTGCGTATATGTGTGTGTGAGAGATGTGTACGTGTGTGTTTGAGTGTGTCTGTGTGTGTGTGAAAGAAACTAGCGGCGATTAGCTGAGCGCTAACCATGTCTTTTTCACTGTGGCCGGGGGGAGGCTCAGAGAGGAGCGCCATCTCCGTCTGTTCCTCTGTCAGCAGCATCCCCTTCTCCCTCTTCCTTCTCCTCCTCCTCCACCTCCTCACCCCTCTCACCTTCCTCCTGAGGGGAGCAGTGAGCGCCTGGTCAGACAGATGAGCCTCAGCTGTCGCCACTACTCCCATTATGAGACTCTCAACCCAACTCCATGAGGTCAGCAGAGCCAGAGAGAGCCAGAAGAAAAGAGAGTGAGTGAGGGAGAGAGAGAGAGAAGGGGGACTAAAGAAAAGAGTCACTTCTAGCCACTGAAAGGAACTGTGGCTCTAGTGGGAGAGCATTCAGGAGGCCAACTGCTGCAGACTTGAGAGAGGAAGTCACCACAGAACCGTTTGCTAAGCTGCTGATGGCCACTGGGGAAAGTCATCACTCCATCATGCTGATGCCTGGGTAAGAAGAATTACTTACCCTAATTGGTGTGCAATGCTGTTTTAGATTTGTTTAAGACTCTTTTAAAACAAGTGTTTTTGAGTTGGTCATGTTCAGAGTATAATCTTATATGTGGATTTGGGTTGAAAGTAACTGTGGCTCAAGTGTCAGCTATGATAACATTTATGATGTCTCAAGGTCAAAGGTCATTGCTATAGTTTGGAAATCGTATTGATGCAGTTTGTGAGACTGTGACAACTCATTTACTGCATCAATCTTTGAGAAATGTATGCAACTGTTCAATAGAGAGTATCATTGATGTTTTTGTCCTATGCATGGAGTAATATTCAGTTGTGCAATGCTCATGTGTAGTAGGGGACTAATTGTAGTTTTTGCTCTGCAATTCCAACTTTGGCCACCAGATGTCAGGGTTTGCTTTGTAACTGGGTGCTGGTGGCCTCTGGCCCTATGGGGAGTTTTAGTGAATGTAGGTGGTGTGACAGCTTCCCCAGGAAGCTAGGGTGACATTTGCCTCACTTAATGACACAAGCTAATTAATCATTAGTGATCCCAGAGGTATTCCTGTTAGAGAGGCTTTGTCGTGCCTTGCCCCAGCAGGAGGCTGCAGCCCCAACATATTATGTATGCATATGTTTAACTGTCTTATCCCGCACTAAAACGTCTTAATGCTTACCCATTTATGTATTTAGATTCCATTCCTATTGCTGGTTTTTCCTTTGCTTTTTTTTTTCTTTCTCCTCTCACCCTGTTGAAGGAAGTGGGTTTAAGCAGCGCTTTGAAGTCCTTTCTTCTGAACCTCGTGCTAGCACTGACCTGAGGCATAGGACCACGCTCCTGCAGCACTTCACTAAGGTTATTAGTGTGGAAAAAGGCTTCTTCAGCCACACAGAGGTCCGATTCTGTGGTGCTGGTTCTGTGGTACGGATGAACACACTGGCACAGAGAAACAGAGTCTAAGGAGACCAGTGTTTGGCAGAACCTGAAAGTTCTAGATTGGGGGAACCTAGAGGTCCAAGAGAAGCCACATAACACAGTTCAGAATCCTTCAGCCTTGATCTGTGTGACTGCACTGAGAGATGTGTTATGGAGTTAGTTAATGCTGCAGGAGAGAACAGCCTGGAATCAGTAGCTCGAGTGAGATGAAACAGGAAGAGAATAATAGAGTCATCTGAGACTGATATATATTTCAGTCTGGTACTGCACAGAGGAATGCAACCTATATATTTCTGGCGGAGGGGAAAGAGCTTCAATACCATGGCTGTGCAAAAATGCTAGCGGCTGAGATATAGGAGCGGGAAGGTGTGACTAAAATCCTGCTGAAAAATCAATCTCTCTCTTTCAGTGTGTGTGTGTGTGTGTGTGTGTGTGTGTGTGTACACATCTGTGTATCCCTAAGGTTTATGCGGAGTGTGTGAGTGTATATGGGCGCATGAATGTGTGTGCCTGTGTATGATGTTATTATTCTGTATATGTGTGTGTGATATTACTGTGTGAGTGTGTGTGTGTGTGTGTGTGTGTGTGTCTGTGTTCCTGATACAGAAACATCCTCGTAGCAGGGCCACTGGGTTAGGACTAATTGTCTCTCATGGGGTGTGTTCCTGCGTGCTTGACTGTGACTGTGGAAGTGTACCCAAGCCCATCTCTGGATCAGCGCACTCAATGAGGGACCCCCCTCCGACTGACAGCCTCATCATGGCTGCTCCCCCTCTGTGGGCCCTGCTGGCCTGAGACAGTGACAGACAGGTCATAAACCACTCACACTCACACTGACACTCAGGCCTCAGCAGTGGGGCTCCCACAGCCCAGAACCTGGATGGTTTCTGGGGTCCACGGCCTGGGTGCACACCCAAGTTTGTTGTGTCTGCAGACCGTGACCTCATTGACTTTGTTACTGACCACTTTGCTCCAAGTACTGCACTGAACAGCTCAGCTTGACCATTAGTCCATGCATGCAGCCCCCTACCCCTCGACACCAACAAGCCACTGCCTCCTGCTGGTGAACATGGAGAACATTACCAGCGCAGGCATAAATCATTCAGGCCGCTCACTCCCCAACATCAAAGCTGGAACATATTTCTTCTATGGCACTTTTCCCCTTGAAAAAATAAAAATGAAAAACCCAACCATCTGTATCTGCCTGCTGTAACAGCAGTGTGTTCATGTCTGTGCAAAGCTTAACGTTTGTCCCTGTCAGTCTTGTTTACCATCACCCCCACACCACATCCCTGTGCCATCCCCCACGCTGATTTTTAGGGGGCAGCCATTTTGTGCGACCAATTGAAGTGTGCACCCAAGTTGGATGCTCAGCCTCAGAAAAAGCGACAAAAGCTTCTGTGGGCTTGTGGTGCAATGAAGGAAGAATGAATAATTCTGTTTCATAGCAGAGCCTCAGTCATTGATATGCAGAGGAACGCCGGGCCTCCCCTTTTCTGCCAGGTGCCATTTAATATCGCTTGGATATACAACAGATCCTTCATTTCCACTCTTATCAGAGCTAGGATTTCACTCCAGCACGAAGACAAGCTAATCCAGTCTACCACCAGAGGCCTTTTGTGGAGAACCTTGAGATAGCATTGATGTTTGTGACGTGCCGGCTCGGCGAAAGGCGCCGTTGTCCTCCAACCTTGCTCTCGACAGGACACCCGTGGTGTTGACCATGGTGCCACACTGAGTCAGCGGCACCATTTTGCATAGATAAACTGCTTCCCCTCGTGCGTTTGTCACTCGGCATGTTGGGCTAAGCGCTGGGATTGGGGCTGAGGGTCCGTCAGAAGTCACAGCGATGTGAGGCAAGGTGCCTTCCTGCCCGCCCTGCGGAGCTGACGCTAAGCCTGACGCGATTCACTCTGACTCCTGCCAGCTGTCTGCCATGCCCTCGGTCGCCAACGCAGGGGCCACCCACCGTGACGCACGGCACGGAGGCGTTCTAAGTCTCCGGAAAGGTGCCGTGGCACCCGGAACCGTCACGGGCAGAAACTGCTGGAGCAGGGAACCAACTCACATGGGGGGGAGGTTCCATCCATGAGCTTCCTGGATCCTCCTCCATCTTTGGCACCCAAACGGCCAGTCGTCTCCAATTAAATATGGAGAGAAAGAACAAGGCAGTGGTGCGCTGGTTACCTGCCCCCTTTTAGTCTATTAACGTGTGCCCAGGAAGCACACTCTTCATGCCATCTTCTTCATGCCGGCACCACATGGCTCCGCCACAGCAGGAGGCCAGGGTGCCACATCGACAACGTCTGGGAGAGCTCACCTGCAGTGTTATAAACCTCAGGCCCACGGTGGCAAAAACAAACAAAACTTCACACAAAACAAACAATAGTTTGTTTGAACTTTTTTGAGAGAGGGAATGTATTCAACAAGGTATTCTTATAAAACCCTTTTTTAGTTGTATTTTTCTAGCTTGGCTTAGAATTAGAATGACATTTTGACAGTTCCCTCTTCCTCAGAGATCTCTCAAAGAAGGCCATCAAATGATATGAGTATGAGGGTTTAGAGGGAGTCACCTCTGAGCTAAAGCAGAAGGCAAAAACAATGAATCTTACTCCCTCATGAATTCCCATGCAGACCTCAGACCACAGAGCACTGCCCTGTGGAGTCTTCAGTCAGTCTGAGGAGTAGCATAAGGATATGTGTTGTGAGGAAGTATAAGGGCAGAACATAGAGGCCTTTACCATCTATTTACTGTGAGTTTGATGGGTCAAAACTTCTATTTTGCTTCACATCCATTTTCTCTTGGGTGCTTTCATGATGGAACAGCATAGATAGGTGGGCCTGACGGCCTGCTTGTGATCCCCCCATCTCCTCGGACCCCCGCAATTACATCTGGCACGACTCGGCATGAAATAACGCTCAGGAAGCTTTTTGTGAGCATCTGGGCTTTGAAGAGTCCTGACTCTCTCTCTGTCTCCCTGAGTTGGGTTTTTCCATACCACAACACCCCCCCTCCTCACCCTGGGTGCCCCCCAACCCCCTTAACAATCCCTTAAATCCCAATACACCCCCCCCCATCAACACACACACACACACATTCAGACACAAAACACACACACACAAATCCCAGCACCCTCAGCAGAGACAGAGGACAGAATGCGATGTGTCGTCCCTCCCTCCGCAGCGCTCCACTAACAAAGCCTGACTGCATTGGACACACCTTTGACGGCACAAAGGGATGAAAAGCCAGGCGAGGCTTGGACACGCAGGACGCCACTGCCAGGCCCGATAAAGACACTTCAAAAACGCTGGTGCCGCCAGCTCGCCGCCCTCCTTCTCTTCTCTTCTCTTCTCTTCTCTCCTTTCTTTGGCCTCAAAGAGCCCAGTGTGACAGAGAGAGAGAAAAGAGAGAAAAGGGGAGAGGGAGCCAGAGACAGAAAGAGACTGAATGAGTGAGAAAGAGATTAAATTTGGCCAGCCTCGTGTTTTGAAGGGCCATCGACCAATAGAGAATGGGTGCGCCGGAAAATAGGAGGAGATGTGTACATTTGTGCGTGTGTAAGAGTGTGTGTGTGTGTGTGTGTAAGAGTGTGTCTGTGTGTGTGTGTGTGTACACCATGGAAACTATGAAGACTATTTGGAAAAACAAAAATATTAAATGACTGGTCTTAAAGAAAAATCGCAGTGGTGATGATTTTAAAGTACTATTATTTAGAGAAGATAATCCATTTTTATGAATATAATGATATTTTAAAGGACCATTATTTGATGAAGAGAATCTGTTTTTATGAAACTAATGATATTTTTATGGTGTTTAAGAATAGCAAGAATCACAAGACTAACAGTTAGAAACGCTTTTGTGAACTTGTTACTGGAAAATAAGATCAGCTATTAAATAAACAACAGTAATGGAAAAAAACTGAAAAAAGAAAGAGAAGGGGAATGGAAAAAAGGGAGTCTTTCCTTCATCTTCCTTGCAATTTGACTCTCTCCTATTTTCTCTATCTCTCTCTCCCATGTCTCTCCTACTGAAACAGATGGCAGTTTATGCTGAGGCCAATCAGCACTAGTCAGTGTCACACTGGTCCTTGCCCTCCCCACCTGTTTGCCACCAAAATGCCACTCTAATGAACATGTTGGGACAAGTTCACTCCAAATGACTCACAGTGGGAGATGAACCCACAGGTAACCTCCCCTCCTCTCCCAAACCCCCGTTACCACCACCACTCACCCCCCCCCACCCACACACACACTCCCCTCCCTACCAAACTCTCAGCAGGCACTGCGCCAGGCCCTGGTGAAAACCGGCTCTGGCACCAGGTCCTTTAACTGGCCCTTAATTAAATCAAGATTTCGATCACTGCCTGTCAGCATTCCAGCACTGCCAAGTGAAGTGGAGTGGTGAGTGTGTGTGTGTGTGTGTGGGAGGAAAGTGTAAGAACAAGCCTATAGGTTACAGACGCTGGAGATGGGGATTGACAGGCCTCGTGTGTGTGAGCCGTGTTTATGCAGGATGGCGTGTGCCTGATATGATGGGGGTCAGCTCCCATGTGTGTGTGTGTGTGTGTGTTTCTAAGGAAAGGGGTGGTCTGAATGGAGTTGTGCGTGTTAGGGAAACTGATGGAGCTTGCAGATTTGTATGTATGTGTGTGTGCATGTGTGCAGGCAATTTTTAACATGGCATAAAGGCATCTAAAATCTCTCTTGTGCACATGCATGAGCACACACATGTGAGTAAAAATAACCACACAAGGCATTCAACAAGCGGACCCCCGGTCTGGATACAGCTCCGGATGAAGTTTCATTCGGACCAGATCTATGCCATCGTGGGTTATAATCTGCGTGCAAATTATCCATCATCTAGGCTATGCTAAATTTTCTCAGGCACAAATAACAGATTCCTCACTAATTTCCTGGATGTCCGTACACTGTTCTTAGGGCCGCTTGCATCTCCACATCATCTGTTCCATCTGTAGCCGTAGCTGCATCAAAGACAACATACAGTCTCTGCTCAAGTCTGATATTGTCAAAATGTTGTGCACAATCAGTCATGGGTTTAAGTAGCATGCTGAATTTCATACTTTGAATACATTTTTGATCTATCTTTACAGTTATTTAAACTAACTTTAAACTATTGTAGTATTATGCTGAATTACTTGTAAATACTGAATTATTTGGCCTATTGTTGGCACAATGTTTACAGATTGCATCAATATGCATTATATATATATATACATATGCACTACACACACACACAGATAAAAAAGTGTACCTTTTTCTCAGACTATCAAGGCCCACAGATCAGAGAGGGGAGACACAGAGTATTGACAAGATTCAAGGTTCCCAGCGGTTCCTCACTCTGTGCGACA
Source organism: Tenualosa thibaudeaui (assembly GCA_027481765.1). NCBI lineage: Eukaryota > Metazoa > Chordata > Actinopteri > Clupeiformes > Clupeidae > Tenualosa > Tenualosa thibaudeaui. The sequence goes on along the minus strand of JAIFZK010000004.1, from coordinate 2,824,556 downwards.
GAACCAAAGACGTGCTTGGGAGGCAAAAACCTCAGCTCCCCTCCACAACAGACAAGCAACAAAAACACACACTTACAATACACACGCTCTCAGTCAGTTCAGACATGAATTAGTTACCCCATTCCATTCACATGGCATTGCTGATTCGCCTCCCCTGGCTCTTGTGAGTACCTTTGTGTTCCCTCCATAAAGCAGGTGCAGCCATCTCCCCAGCACTGGCTCCCTCTCATGAACTCAGGCCCTGGAGGTAGCCCACTTTCTGCACACACTTCAATGATGCTCTCCAGTCAATCTCACTCTCTCTATCTCTCTCACACACGCACGCACGCACACACACACACACACACACACACACGCTTTTTCTGGCTCCCAAGTGCCTGTTCAGCTGGACAGGGCCAATGCATTATGCAACAGGCTGTTTGTGTTTGTCAGCATCTCCCAGGCTAAGGCTCTCAGGTGCAGGGGCTGGCAGCCGACACACTTCTCCCATCCGTCTGGCTTTTTCAAGCCACAAAATGACAGCGAGTGTGTGAGCGCTGCTGTGCCGCCAGACCTCGTGACGCTTGGGGAACTCCCTACATCCTTGGCCACAAAGGAGCCAGAAAAAGAGCAATGCTCTTTCCACCACCATCACCGGCCTCTCCCATCCCGCCACTGGGGGGGCTTCTATGCCCTAGCCACACACACACACATCCATACATCAACAGGATGTTGGCAGGTTCCCTGCCCCTCTATCCACAGCTGCACCTGAGGAGGCGGAAAGAGCAGTGCCCCTCATGCTGCATGTCAAAACCCCTGGCCCAGGCTGCAAGACACAGGAAGTGCAAATATCCCTAATGGTCTATGCAGATGGATGCGCCCATGACAATAGGGCCGCCTGTGCGCCTGCGGTTTCCTGTCAGCGGCCAGCCGAGCGGCCGTCACAATGACTCAGTGGCATTATGCATACATAGAGGTGGGGGGCAGGTCACCATTCACATGCTAATGATGACAGCAGTGCTATGATAATTGATGTGGCTCTTTCCAAGTCGGAAGGCCCTTTCATTTTTCACTGCTTGCATGGCTTGGCTTTTTTTTGTGTGTGTGCTATATCTGAGGAAGACTTTCAAGTGGCAGAAGGTCTAGCTGGAGGTCTGGTGGAAGACAATGGCAGTAGAGGAGAGAGATGGATCCATGGGGTGACTCTCCCTCTCTGCCTCTGCTGCTGTGGGGTGGGGGTCAGAGCAGGGTCATACATACTGGTAGAAGACCTGATGGAGGCCTTGGATGATGAAGTGTGCCATGGGTTGGTTTGGTGGGCAGTTGTTTTTTTTTTCTTTCTTGAGTCATTCCTCTGTGATTGACAGGTTGAGACCAGGTTCTGTGTGGGCCAGAGAGAGGTTGTAGTGGATAGTCCTCCACACACAAATACACACACACACACACACCACCCCCTTTGCTGCTTTGAAGTGAGATCAGGGATGGAGCATGGGGGTGCCTTTTCTCTCCCAGCCTGAGTGATTATGTAATGAAAATCACACCTGTCTCGGACAGAGGTGGGTCTGTTTAAACGGCGGCCTAAATGGGTTCCTCCTGACGCTCAGTGGGGAGGTTGGTGTTGGTGGGCTTGTTCGCTTGCTCGCTCGACTGGCCCAGGCCGCCAGGCTCTATCCGTCACTGGTCACTCCTGGCAAGTATTTTTGCAGTAACACAAAACCAGGAAGCCTTTGAAACCTAATGAAGCCCCCTCTTTTAGTGGGGAGGGGGGTTTGACAGTTCACTGCAGCGAGGTGGGCTCAAAGCGCCAGGCTCAGGCACCCCGGGGCAGGTCGGCGACATGGCCGCTCTGGTCTGCCTCTACTGAGTGAGGCCTTGTGTGTCCTGACCCCAGACCTGCCAGCCTGCATGCCCACTGCACTCCAACAGGGCAACCTCTGCCCACCACGTCAATGCGTGTGGCGCAAGTATGTGAAATGGATCGGGGTCAGTCATTGGGCGAGACTGGCGAAGGAGCCAAGCGCAGTAACACAACACATTGGACCTCCACAAGAAACCGTTTGTCATGTTTAACTTCTCTCTGTTCCTCTCCACATGAGCAAATTTTCTAAAAAAATTATGTGCATATGAAATCCAAACCAATTACAGCCTGGCCCAGAAAACACAGGCAATTTTCAGAACATGAAATGAATACAACTTAAAACACTGTTTAATAACAGCTGCGTCAGCATGTCTTTGCAAAATACACAACTCCCTCACGGCACCAGGGGCTGTCAGGAGAACTGGTTTAACATTGTTAAGACACTCTCCACTCAAGCAGATTACACGTCCCTTTTGGCCCATGTCAAATGAAGCATCTTGAATTGGAATGAAGGATCAGCTGTGTTGCTTCAGAACTTTTCCTGTGCTTCATCCACTGATGATGGATGTATATGGTGGACCTCTCCAATTCTGGAGAAGGATGTGTGTGTGTGTGTGGGGGGGGGGGGGGGGAGGGTGCTAGTAGTCATTGGTGGCTGTGAGGTTGGTGGGCTGAGATTTTACATTTACCCTAAAACGCTGCCTATCAGCAGAACGTGGACAAAGGAGGAACAGATTACAGAAAGCCACCGCAGCATTTTTTGGCACGTCACGGGCATTAACAAGGTGGAGTTAACAAGGTGGCATTTACAGCGGTGGTCGCGTCCACACAATTAGGATGCTGTTGTACTTGTCATAAAAGAAACATGGGGGCAGGGTGTTGCAGCCACATTTCACTTTGAACAGTGGAAAATTCTATCCGTCAAAACCTCAACTTGTTGTTTTGACATTATTCCAAAGTTTATGGATTTTCCTTAACGTGGTGAAATAGAGGTGTAAAAAGCCTGTGAGCGGATCACCTTGTGCTTGCTGGAGGAACAAAGGTTGCAATGTTTGCACAATGCAGATCTCCTCTTGGGAGGTCTAGCCTCCAGCGCTAGCAGAGGAGAGCCATACTGTTAAAGTACACAAAATTAGAACCCGGCTGCTAGGTTTTGCTCAGAGTAGCTATTGAGCAATCTATTTGAAAGTCAATACTGCCATCATTTCCAAAAAAACAAGAAAGATTTCCAAGGTTGTCAAACAAAAGCCTAATGTCTTTCTCCTTGCCGATGCTGACCACAATGTGTAATTGTGAGATTTCATGTCTCCTTCTGTTAGCAAATTGATTGTGACTTTGTGAGTCACAGTTCCAAACCCCCACACTGCACATCTGCTCAATATTAAAAAATCGATATTTGCGTGTCCAAGAAATATTCAATACCATATGCTATTATAAATGTGTCCATTTCAGCACACAGACATGAAGTCCATATCTACATAAAGCTTAAATTCTCTTCATTTTTCTATCAGTGCCTCACATGTACAGATTAATCTTTCAAAAAAACATACTTCCTGTGAACCCTAAAAGCCCAGATTTGTGACACTGACATGTGCAATGAATGATTTCAGCTGAAAGCTCTTTATCTGGTCCAAATCAATGCTGGGAATGGTAGGGGGAGCATCTCGCTTTTTTTTTTCTTTGGGGGGGGGGGCTATGTGTCCCTTTCCACCATTTAGAGATCAATTTTCCCGGGAGGTGGAAATGTTCTGGAGCTTTCCACGGTGACACCATTGCCATTGCATCAGAGACAGGCGTCTGGGCCCCCCCTCTCCCCTGGCTCTGATAAGTCAGATGGCTGCTGACACCCGTGGACTTGTCAGTGTGTGGGGAGATCAGTGATGTTAGCTCTGGCCGCCTCTCTGCTCTCTCCAGGTGAGCCCCTGATCTTGTCATATCTATGCGAATATGAGGCTGGGGGTTGTAAGGGTGGTGCTGCATGGGGGAGTGGGGGGTTGCTATCAGAGGATGGCCTTATCTTATCTTGTCTCGGCTCGGCTCCACTGGAGGCCCGGTATGCCACTGTCACAGGCGAGGCACCGGCCTCACGGCTCCCTTAAGCACACGGCGTCACATCTCCAGCCAGTCAGCTGCCATCCGCCAAAGCACACCGACAATAGGTACAGAGACATTAAAGCACCAACCTACTGTATGTACACGTGCACTCATATGCCCACACTGCCAACCCCTGTGCACACCTGGTTATTTCACAGTCACACGGCTGTGCTAGATTCCGTGATTATTGTATGGATATCAAAGGGCTCGCGCTTCTTTGCATGTACCAGTTCCCCTTTTAACATACTGACTTCAAAACACCTATCAGCACACTAACAAACCCAGAAGGTAGTTTGTCTCAGTGATGAGTGCCCTTGTCACCGTGCAGTTAGGGGGCACGGGGCACTGACCTGAACCGCTGGCATTGGCCGAGTCGGCATAAAAGACAGCAGCCACTGATGATGATGCCTCTAAAACTCTCTCAAAGCAGATTAACCCCGGGGGGAGTAAACATGCCCCAACTGATGACTTAAAGCCCCCCCAAAAAGTTGATGCGACCTAACTCCATCTGAGTCCAGCACAGGACAGCCCAGACAGTAAATCCGGGGTGGACTTAACGCGCCCCCCCCCCCATGGTTCCCCAGTTGCCCCTTAGCCTCTTTGTCTCCACTGAGCCCCACCTCCCCAACGTGATTATTTCTTATCATGTATTTATTTGTTTAATCCACCCCACCCCCACACACCACTCCCGACACACAAACATGCCATGGCCCCCAATGCACAAGCTGTCTAACAGCTCGGGCCCCCTGATCCGACCCCACACACACACACACACACACTCACCCTTCTCCACACCTTGCCAGCCCCCTGCACTCCCCAGCCTCTGGCTGCCAAGCACAATAGCTTGCTGCAGCTTCCCTCTGTGGCCTAGGAGTCCCACCAAGGGGAGACCCCAACCTCCTCCTCTGTCTCCCACCCAGCATCTCCTGTAGCATGTGGCCACTACAGGCCCTGGCTAGCTCCAGCACACACACTATAAATAATGCATGCATTAGCATCCAGGAATATGTTTTTTGGAGGGGGTGGGGTGCCTGGGTAGAATGCCTTAATTCATTATTAATCCCTTCAACTCAAAAAAAGAAGGTGGTGGTGTGGGGGCGGGGGAGGGGTCTGTGTCACTGGTGGCTGCTTGCTATTGCCATGGTGCCAGGGCCCAGTTTTTGGAAGGGCCCTCCCGCCCCCTCTCTGCCTCAGCTGATGCTACCCAGAACTGAAACCCCTCCATGGCCAGAGCAAACCCCTATTACACCCCAATTTCCCCACCCCCAGGCTTTGCAATCTCACTTCAACACATCTGGAATAAGAGGGATAATCTGTGGTTGGAGGGTCAGGGGGTTATCTCTTGTGTAGGGATGCTGAAGGACTTGGCCTTGCTTGCTTGCTTGTTACTACTGGATCCAGGGCCAGAGCCACCTCAGGTGAACCAGTCTCCCCCTCTCACCACAAGCATGGCTGGATTATTTCATATGCTCTGTCAATATGATTATTATTTTGTTTTTGCTTGTTCTCAAACAATTGAGTTTAAAGCTGCCTTTAGCACCAACTGACTTCCCGAAGAGGGGAGTTTGAGGAGATAAATGCATGTGTACAGTGTGTGTGTGTGTGTTTGTGTACGTATAGTCTTTGTTGTATGAAGGGGATTGGCAGGGTAGCTTAGTCGTGGGCACAAACATGAATCTGTTCGGGGGGGGGGGGGCTAAGTCATTTCCGATGGGGGAGGGGGATCAGGGGTTGTTGTGGGGTTACCGGGTGGCGTGTTATATTTAGTGCGCAGATTAGTGAAGAAATATGCAACACATCACAATATTTTGACTGTGGTGCCAACGGGAGGCATGTTAAGGAGTAGCCTGCAGTGTGTCCCAGACATGAAAGTGAGAGCGTAGTGCGTGATGCTCTCTATGCCTCAACAGGATTAAGCTATTATGTCAGGGACATCTGAACATGTGTGTGTGTGTGTCCGTGTGTGTGTGTGTGCCTGTGCCCGAAGAAAGTGCACTTCTATCTGCATAGGATTGTGTATGTGTGTGTCTGTGTGAGAGAGTGAGGCTGCATGTGCAGAGGAGACTGGTGGACACCCAGTGTGTTGGCATAATCTCCATAGTTGAGAAGGAATTCCCTGCCACTCATTTAGAAAAAAACTGATCTCTCTATTACAATATCGGCAACATATGTGTGTGTAGTGTGGGGGTGCTGGCTGAGTTGCTGGTAGTCCTATATGTCTTTGTTATAAGGAATGAGTAAGGAATGAAGGAATGAACTTGTGCTGGCATACATATATGGATGTTAAGGTTTGCAGCTATTTGGATGTGTGTTTTGTCTATGTGTGTGTGTGTATGTGTGTGTCAGTATCTTCCTCTCTCAACCCTAAGGCAACACAGCTTACCACAAGCTGCCTAAAGACTCTTAGCCAATCAAAAGCCTCCACAGGGGAAACAGTGTTGCCCCTTCCACCAATCAGAGCTCTTGTGCACTCGTACAGACAGCTTTAAAGGTTGAGCTGTTAGACATATGCTTGTGTGCATTTCCTGAAACATGATGAGCCATACACACACCTGACCCAGAAAATGTCTGTCTTCACTGTCATTTTGATCCACATGTGTTTCATATGCCCACTAATAGTGGGCACAGTGGGCCACTATATACTGTTTGCCAAATGTGTGTTGGCATACAAATACAACCAAAACTAGAACTATGGCATGAAACAAAATTCCTCTGGAATCCCAAGATATCTTATTCAGATGTTTTGTTTACGGACGTGCAGTTCCAGGATCTTACTATCCATTGTCTTCCCCACATCTGACAATCTTCTTTATCCAGGCCTGGTGATGCTATTACTTCCCAGAAATCCTTTGGGGGTAATCACTCCCTGTTGTGCAGACAGTAAAATAGTAAGTTTGACAACATAATGTGGTGTTAAAACTGGTTTGGATTGAAAAAACCAAAGGTGAAACACATTTTGGGTATACTTACTTTGACCACTGAGAGAGCAGCCCCAGTCCACAGGTTTCATCATCAACGTATCATGGTGAGCGGCCTATTTGACCTCCAGATGTGTGTGTGCCAGCAGTGCGGAGAGAGATTGTTTCTGCTGACACACTCAAGCAGAGAAGGAATGTGTGGAGGCTGAATGTTTGGAGTCCCAGGGCCTCTGCCTTGGCTGCAGGGAGAGTCAGGCGTCGGCCGGCGACATGCTGTGCTGCTGAACTCCCGACAACCTCTGACACATACTTCAGCTCCCCTCTCGCACCTCTGCATGGACAGGAAATTGAAATATTGTGCTGTATTGGCTGGCTGATGGCCATCTATCAAAATGGGTGCTGGGGAGGGGGGCACAGGGGGACAGCCTGGGAGCAGAGACCTGCTTTGCAAGATCAGAGATGGACTGCTGGGCCTGGAGTTCAAAAGGTAAAGAGGGGTGAGCCTGTGCTTGGGGAAAGGGGATACACCACCCCATGGGGGTCTCCATCTCAAACCAGCCTTGCCACACAAACACTTCACTATTGTACACTTGATACCTCCCCTGTGACTATGCAACAGAAAGTTTGAGCCTGTGGACTGCAGTGTTTTTTATCTGATTTTAAGATGACCCTTATTTGGCAATTCTTATATTTCTTAAAATTCACATAGCAACAAAATCTCAAGATTTGTGTCAGAGCTTTGGGTAACTGCCTTAAATGAATCAAGCATGAAATGCAAAAATAATGGCAAGTGGACAAATATTGTACTGGAGCTAAGCCAGTTGTAGATCTAAGTTTGTCAACGGTTGGTGTTTATAGCAGCCACTGTAATCAAATTTTCAATTCCAAAGTTCATACTCAACATCACTAGCTTAAAAATCTTGACAACAGTTAATTCTTCGAATATTTGGCCATATAGTGTTAATTCGTCATGATTTCATTTCAACTCTCCATCACCACAATTTAACTCTTTAACTATGTTCGCTAAGCCACTGGTGGATTGACAAAACACTCAATTACGACATGCTCTGCCAACAGGCTTTGCCAACTGACATGTGCGAGGCAGGTGTCGCGGCGGTCTGTGCTATTGCATACGTGATACACGGACGACCGTACTAACCGTGAGCCGTTTCATAATACTAACACTTGTGCCCAGTCAGTGGGGAAAGAGATAGGCTACGTTATATTAAAGTGGATCAGACTTTCAATATGTCAGAGTGTAAAATAACATCATCGCCGAATGGTGAAACAGAGATGTAGGATATCACTTTAAATTTTCTCAACAGCCGAGACGACAGGTTGCTTGTCACGTCGCCATTCCAATTTTCGCCGTGACCTTGTGAACCTGAGCAGACGAGCGACCTGGAAAAATGGCATGAAATGAAACATCTTTGTTTTTCATGGCAAAGTTGGGTTATTTCGTCTGGGACATAGACAGGAAGTGACATCAACGGGTCAAAACTAAAAATATGTCGCAGGACAGACTGTCTGAGATGTCCAGAACCTTGCTCGGGAGGGATGCCGGAGCACAGGTTGTCTGTGTCTTCGCCTGACGGATGCCGGTGAGACATCTCTCGGACTGGGAGCACGCACAGGCGAGCTTAAGTGAGTCGCGTGCTGACTGCGCGCTTCTAGAGCATGACTTTCATCCACATCAAGTTCAGCTGCGACGCCGCACTTTTTCCCCCTGTTACTGCTCTTACGTAGCAGACTCAGGCGGAATGTCTGAGAGTCTATTGAGTCTAAATTGAGTCTATTGCACTGCCCCGAGGCTTTTAGTTGGTCTACATCTCAATGTCGGATTGAAAGAGAGCTCGTCTAGAGATCGGAAACTAACAATTGTAGTGTCGATTTGCTTCGTTTTCGCAGGTGCATTCTCATTGAAGCGGCTGAGAACGTCAACGACATCAGAGACTGTAGAGCCCGGTTTATTTCTAGTGACTTGCGGCGCATTTTGTTGTAAAATCAGTAGTTTGAAGTTTCCGTTCATATTCTTATTCTGAATCCCGTTGTACAGGTTTATATAATAACAACGTGACACTGGAGTGCCTGTCTGCATTGTCTCAGTAGTGGACGCACCGCTGTCTGCGCGGGACAGACAGGGGGATGAGGAAGTCTGGGATGCTGCGTGAGGATGGTTTTTAAATCAGCAGTTGATCACGTGCTTTTTGTTGTTCCATATTAGCCGATTACAGTAAAAGTACTACCCCTTGTTTCATAACAGCAATTTCACGTTTCCCCCACGATAATTAATAATACATAAATTTGTCGCTTTTATGTCTAACTTCGCATGCGTGTATCGTTGGTAGGATACACATAATTTTTCAGCACGCATATAAATGATGTTTCATCAATCACATTTCATTAATGTACAATACAAGACGAGACTTGTTGTTGCTTACTTTTTTTTTGTTTGTCGTTAGTCAAACTTTCAATAAAACAAAAAGCGTTAGGATTCTTTTGTGGAATATTTATATCCTGTTAAAAAAGTACGTGCTTTGGATGGAGATACAAACATTCCCCAATGCATGCGTTTCCCATGTATGCATGCTCCCTGACCTTGTGTGTGAGTTGCATGTAAAAGCTGCGGTAGATTCCTGCAGCGGCCTCTGCCCTCCATTACAAGCATGTGTGTGTGAGTAAAACTCCAGTCTGTGTTGCCTGCATGTCTGGAGTGATGACTCCATTATTCATGCTTGCGTGTAGACAGGGCTGTTAATCTCCCTGTCTCCCTCTCGCTGGCACACACTCCCTCTCCTGCCACGCTGCAGTGCCTCCATCAGCTGAGCACATCAGCACTGTGCTGCTGACTTGCCTGCCTGCTTGGCTGCGTGTGGACCAGGCACCTAGTTCAGGGCCAGCAGAGCAGCACCAGCACGAGAGGGAGAGCAGGAGGGAGACCCCCGCTGTAGGGGCCACTGCATACAGGCCCTTTGCCTCCGGGGGCCGGGGGAGGGGGGGGGGGGGGGGGTTGTAATTATTGGAGTGCAGGGGCAAGCGCTGTGGCTGTATATTCAGAGCGCTGAAAGGCCCAGGGCGGGGGGTCTATTGACGGCTGACAGGTGCAGTGGAGGAAGGCGTCAGGAGTTTAGGGCATGGAAACCAGAGCTGGAGAACAGTGGCACAGTCTCCAGGACCCCTTAAGGTCAGCCCCCTCTGCTCCTACTCCCAACCTCCCCTTGTTATGGGGGTCAAAAACTAACCCAAGTTCAAGCCCCTTTTCATCCCCTTTCCTTTGCTGTACACAAGGCCACAGTATGTTTACGTAGATTAGAAGCTGAAACACTTGAATGGGGATTGCTCCTGCCACTGAGTGCTTATTAGGTCTGAGATTACGTAGTGCTTAATGACTAGTACGCAGAGTGTGTTTACTTATGGCTTATGAACACATAATTCCTTTGGTTGACACACTTTCTCCAATGCCATGTTTGCAACAACAAACCTTTGTTTTTTGTTGTTAACGTTATAAAGTTGTAACATTATATGACACATGTTTTTTTGTTTATAGTTTAGAGTGTGCAGTGAGACGGGAGTTGTAGCCACAGGGTGTGTTTGTGTGTGTTAGTGTGTGTAAATGTTTCTTCTCCGGCTGTTCTGCTTCAATAGCCAAATCCTGGTTACGGCCATTACAAATCCTGCTGTCTTGGTGTGAGAGCCAGACAGAAGGCCTTCACTGAAATTTGGTTTCGTTTAGCATTCCTCTGGGGTTTATGGGCAGGTGTTTAAAATTACTGGCAGGATATTTATTGGAAACTTTTGAAGGCTAACTTTTGTGCTTACCACCTCAATTAGATACACACCGAGTCACAGTCTCTGTCTCTCACAGACACATATCCAGGTCAAAATCAAATTTTCACACATTTTCTGCCAACACACTTTTAAAAATATGTCTTAACTGTATACACGCAGTGACGGTAGGAGCCTTTTGAACTCTCTTCTCATTTTCTCATACATACACACTCACTCTGTTTTTCTCTGCCTCTCTTTCCTTGGTTTTCCTGTCACAACACGCACACATACACACACACACGCACACTTCGCAGCAACTGAGAAAGCACATTAAATGCTTGGGACAGTTTCCCTAGTTTCCCCTCCCCTACAGCAGAGCCCCCCCCCCCCCCCCATTAACTCAGGTCACTGTGATCGGTGGATGGAGGAGCTGAAGGGAATTTTCTGACCTGTAATTACTGGGGCTTAGCTGGAGCAATGGAGGCTCGCGCTCAAATCAAGGTGCAATGCAGGATGGAGTCTCCTGAACACCCCCTTTCCCCACCCTCCCTACCTTCCCCCATCTTGCCCCCACAGCCCCCTGATTGCTGGCAGAGGGGTGCTGGATGTCAAGAGGCAAGCCTGTGAAAATACAAAATCCTAGATAAAGCACCAAGCTCCTAAAGAGCCATGAAGCTCTCCATAATGAGGAAACTGATGGGGTTTGGGTGTGCTGAGCATGCAGTATCTCTCTCTCTCTCTTTCTCTCTCTCTCTATGTGTGTGTGTGTGTGTGTGTATAGTGACTGTTGTCCTCCCTAATCCTGGCTTTGGAGGGGCCCTCAAGTTCTAACAAGGTTAAATCAGTAGTCAGGTTGCCTCAGCTTCAGAAGCACCTCCTGCAATAAAAAAAAAAAATTAAAAATGAGACAACTCAAATTAGACATCCCACCATACATAGCTCTCTCTCTCTCTCTCTCTCTCTCTCTCTTTCTCCCTCTCTCTCTCTCTGGTCAAGACTATGCCATCAGACATGTGCCTGTCTGGGGAGCACTTACAGTATGGTCTGCACTTCCCCAGACTTCCTCCCAGTGGTCTCTCCACCACAATCACGCCTATTTCTCATTTAGGGTCATCATAAAGCACAATGGCCTAATCAGTATTGTGTTTGGATGGGCTAATAAGTCAAAAATGGCCCCAGGAAAAGCCAAATAATGGCAAAACATTAATGGAGGACAGCCCTCGTCGAACGATTCCCGGGCTGCTGTGGCAGTTAAACGCATTCCGGGTTTTGTGGAGGCCATTATTCCTGCGCCTTAATCACCACCTTGGCTTTTATAACCCACCTCCTCCCCTCCTGCACCCTGCCCCCCTGCTCCCCGAGCCTCAGTGTGTGGCGCAGGGGGAAACCACATGTGGGCAGAGGCCAGGAAACACACGGCAGACAGGAAAATGTCTTCCCTCCCCGAACTGTAATGGTGCTCACCGCACACCAGGGACCAGTGCCAGCGAGGGCAGCCTCCTGGTTCCCAGGCAGCCTGGCTTCATCCCTCTTAGCATGGCCAGAATTAGATGATGATGATGATGCTGGATGTTGGGATGGAAGAGAGGAAGAGGCAGCTGATGGAAAGTTCCTGTCACATGCTCAGAGGGGCTTCTCTACGGGTGCGGGAAAATCTTGAGACAGTGATTATGTGAAATCCCAAATAGTGCTCCAGCAATAGAGCAAAGCTTGTTTTTTCATTCTCAGATATGAGTCATGAACATCTGTTATAGTTACTGTAGTCTCATATCACCTATGACTCCATGTGTTGGTAATTACTGGTAAGCAGGAGTCAGCAGTGTAGCCACATCAACACAGTCCTGTGTTTAAAAGTGATGGATTTTTGGCTTAGTTGCAGCCACCTCTCATTGCATGCAGGCAGATCAGTGGCAGCCCATCGCTGCTCAGCTGTCCTCCTGGCCGCAAGGAGAAAAGTCTTTCCCAGAGCAGGTGCAGCCCTTCTTGGAGTCAGCAGATCTTTGTGTGTGTAGGAGAGAGGGGTAGGGTGGTGGGGGGTAGGCAGGACTGGCACAGTCCATTTATCAGCCCCCCGCCCTGGCCAGCCCTCCTGCCTGGATGGTATTGCTGGTGATGGAGAGCAGTCATTAAGGCAGCACCGTGTGGTCTGGCCCGGGAGCCTCGGCACTCCTCCAGGCAGGTTTTGGGCTTATCTGACTTGGCCGTAAGTCAGTCGGCTAGCCGTCATCATTGGGCTTCTGGTGGAGGCGGTCCTGGGTCCCAGCAGCTGTGCCCGGTCGGCTAAACAAACCTGGGGCGTGGGGTAGAGAGGCGACTGGGGGTGGCACGCGTGGAAAGCTCCCCCCCCCCGCCCCGACGCCTGGTGTCGTAATTCATGTGCGGCAGCCATGTGAAGAGTGTTTAGGGGAGAGGAGGCGGGGGAGGTTTGAGGAGTAGGGGTGGAAACCGGGGGGCCTTCTCCCTGCCTGCCTGTTTACCCAAGGCCTGATGGCCCCCTGCTGAGAGCAACAGCAATTATCACCTTGGAGGAATGTGGGAGCCTTGTGTTAAATTCCCTTTGACCCCCCTGGTGGAGGAGGTCAGGAGGTGGTGCTCTCCCCAGGGGGGAGCATGCAGGCAGGAGGGGGGTAGCCATGGATGGGTGCGTGGAGAAGGGAAAGGAGAATGGGGCGGGGGGGTCTGTGGGGAACAATTATTCCCATAGACGGGGACATGACGCACCTCTTCAGTTCCACGCTGTTAGTCATGGAGGAGCTCTGGAGGATCTTCCCCTGATCTGGGCTGATTTTTACAGTGCATCTTCAGATTTGGGCCTGGTATTTATCCTCAAAGAGAAAAAGGAGGGAAGAGGCAGTGTGCTTTGGATCCAGGTAGTGACTGGAAGTATTGCACACTAGCACATACACAATACATCTACAAATATGTTCCCTCACATCCTCCCACAGCCTTTCTCCACTCATACTCGACTCTCTCCAGGTTTATTTTGGTCTATTAACAGTTTGTGTCGAGGTTTGCTTTAGTAGCACTTTCCTTTTAATGTAATGTACATAAACATTTATTGACTACAATTTTTGCTGATTTCTTTTTTACCGTGTTCACTTTGTACGAGTCAAATTGGCACGCCCTGAAAGCCTGAGGTTGTTGGTGTTTCTGTGTTGTTTGTGTCCAGCTGTTTTTAGTGCTGATGTGTAAATCAAGCCGACAAGTGGAGAGTACGCGGCACCATAAAGACAGCTGGGCCTCTGTGATTGGTCAGAAAGCATTGGCTTAGATTCTGAGCATGCCCAGTGGAGTTGTGAGCCTAAAACTTGTTGTCCAGTTCTTGGGAACCATTGCGACTGCTCAACTGTTTTTGGGGTGGGACAAGCTTGTGAAGAGGTGGGGTGGTCCTTCTACTTTTGGCTATCAGCTGACATCTCTCTACCTCCACCTAATTGGCGGTGGAGTGGAATGCAGAGTTAGGTGATGCTGAAGCAAATTTTTCCCATAAGAAATATGAGTTTGAAGAACAGGTGGGGACTTTTGTCTTTGTTGCATCACATATCAATTGTCCCTCAAGTGGATTGTTCAAGTGCTAAGTGGATGGAGATTAGCTTCTGATGCTGTAAATTCATCTAGATTTTTGGAAGCTCTTTGATAGTTTTAATCAAACACAACGCGTGTGTACAGGGACATACAGAAAGTTGCTGCATCTCTTTCTCACTTGCACACACCAACACACATACACATACACACAATTCAGAAATCCAGACACTGGAGACACTGAAACACTCTCAATCAAACACACACACACACATACTATCTTTCAGAATAAATGGAATAAGTAAAAATATGAATGTAACGAATATGCTGGTTTTGTATGGTTTTTCAACAGCACAAGAGTGATGTCCAACTGGAGACACTGGCCCTAGCTGGTTCAGTACCAACTAGAAAGGTAAGGGAAAACATTTTCCTCGCCTTTTAGCCCTGTGTCAGCTCACCTGTCTGCCTGCACTGTTGAAGTATTTATCTTCCTGTTGGAGCTGCTCGTGCTGGGCACTTTACTTCAGTCTCATCCGTCTGCTCTGAGAGGATGTTTTGTGTGTTTGTGTGTCGGGTGCAGACGACCATGTGCTTGACCTGTGGCTGCTGGCAAGCCAAAGAAATTCTATCAGCTGCACTCAGATTGAGCATCTGGCCACTGGGCTGCCAGACTTTGTCATGCTCAGAAGCCAGTGCTGTGACTTAACAGGTTTTTCCCAGGCCTCCAGATCAACAGCAAGGCACCATAAAAGTGTTAGGTCTCTTTTTTTCTCTCCCTCTTTCTCTCATTCTCCCTCTCTCTCTTTCTTGTTCTGCTTGAGAGGCCCTTGTTGTAGCCCCCAGTGTCCAGTCAATGGGCTCCATCCACTGCGGTTTGCTGCTAAGCTGTGTTTTAATTAACTGCACTCTGAGGGCAGCCATCCTTGAGCAGGGCACCCTGACGCATTGTGACAAAGCAGAGTCCCCCCGCCGTTTCATCAGATCACCTCGCCACTTCCAATTAGTGCCAGTTGAAGATCACCTCCGTCCCCCACCCTACCGCACCACACCACGCCCCGTGCCCTCGCACCTCCCCTGGCCGCTGTCCCCCCACCCCCCGTCTCTGAGTTTCATGATTTATTTACTCTGAGACAGCCGTCGGCCCCCGTCAGTTCCCCTGTGCCACCCTCTCCTGCCCACTCCCTGCCTCAGCTCAGCCCAGCCCAGCCCAGCCCAAAGTGGAGGGACTGGCCAAGCCCAGTGTGCAGGGCCTCCAGAGGACTCCCAGACTCCCTCCCTCTCTCTCTTTTTCTCTCCTCCTTCTCACGCTTTCTCTCCCTCCCTTCCTCACTCACAGCCCTCTTCACCCGGTGGGACTTGAACCTCAGCATTGCCATGGCGACACCAGGCCCCCTGCTTCCTTGTGCCCCTGCCCTTGTCCAGTGACCAGCCCCCAGTTATAGAGGGCAGTTAGATGAGTTTTTTAAAGGGTTAACTCCTCTCTCTGCCATGCAGTCTAGAGGGGACTGACTAAAAGGTAATCAATTGAAAGGTGAGAGAAAGAGTGTTTGCCACAATGCATGATGGGCTTTAAAAAGTGTCCTTCCAAATTACAGTGTCAGTGTATCAGGAAGAGAAAGAAGATTTACAGTTCAGCGAGCGACATGCACTTTGTAGTGTCAGACCCGTCAGCATGGGCTGAGGCAGAAGCAATACACTAGTGAGGGTTTTCTTAAATCTTTTTACTACTTTGATTGACTTAGAGGGAATTTTAAAAAGCTTTCTTTATGATTCAGTAACAGACATAGCACAACAAAGCTTTGGGGAACAGATGCTGATAGGTTTTTTGCTTTTTTTCTGTGGTAAAGAGAATCAGTTGAAAAAAACAGTTTAAGTGCTTGAGGATTGCATGAGCAAAGCTATGAGCTCTATGTATTTAGC
The DNA here is from genome assembly GCA_027481765.1 of Tenualosa thibaudeaui. NCBI lineage: Eukaryota > Metazoa > Chordata > Actinopteri > Clupeiformes > Clupeidae > Tenualosa > Tenualosa thibaudeaui. The sequence continues at coordinate 2,808,497 of JAIFZK010000004.1, read as the reverse complement.
GTTAAAATCCACTCAAACTTTTATTCTCACCATCAAAATCATGCTACTATCCTCATCAATGATTCATACTTGCTTTATTTATACCCAGAGAGGCATTTGTTTCCCTTTAACTTAGTGCTCACACATGTGGAAATCAATGAGGAGGGACATGCTACCCTAATCACGATGATACAAAGCTGTTGTTGTCTGATTAACCTGAAAATAGAAGAGCCTGAACCAGGTCTATGTCTGTGTGTTTGTGTCTGTGTGTGTGTGTGTGTGTGTGTGTGTGTGTGTGTGTGTGTGTGTGTGTGTGTGCGGGCTGTAGAGTGAATCGTAGTAGACACACACACCCCCCACACACACACACACACACACACAGTGGAGCACTCATCTACACACACATGTGTTCACGCCTGGCTGCACACATGCACGACACCCAGGCCTGTCTCTCGGAAAGCAGCCACATGCACGCACGCATGCACACGCAATGCAGACTCTCACACTCGTAGGGTAGACATGCCTCGAGAAAAAAAGACAAGGAGGCACGAAGGATGCCTGAATGAAAAACAGCCAGGGAGTCCGGAAGTTTCTCTGTCTTTTTTTCCTTTCTTCTTCCTCCGTTTCCCGTTTGCATGTGATGTCTGTTTTTCACTGCAGTGGAGACCCCCCCCCCCCCCCCACACACACACACACACACACACACGCACACAGCCCCCTTTTTCCTGGTGCAGTCAGCATCATCACCTCGCTGCCCTAGTGGTCCGGTACAAAAGAAAGAGCCCACTCCCCAGCCTTTGTGCTGTCCTCTCTAAAGGAAACCTCCAGCAAATTTGGGCTCAATGAGGCATCGCCATTGTGCGTGTCGGAGAAAGTGTGAAGCGAACTTGCTCGCGCCGTCTGTGTCCTTAGAAAACCCTCCATTGACCCCCTCCCTCCCTCCACACACACACACTCTTTCCCCCTGTCTCTCTCTATCACACACATTCTCTCTCTCTCTCTCTCTCACTCTCTCTCTCTCTCACTTAAACACATGCGCATACGCACACACACACACACCCATTAAGTCAGTGTGCAGCTGTGTGCTGGATGCTGTTTAACATGGTGTGGGTGTGGTTGGACAGTGAGTGTATGTGGGACTAAAAAGGTGTATTCACTTCCTAACCTTCAACCAACCACACTGCAATAAACTTGTCTGTTGAAGGTCGAATCATTTCACTTTTGCTGGAAAGAATGAATACTAGAATGGCTCTTCCTGTTTTGCAAAGCACTAAAAGAGTGTTGAAAGACTTACATTTACACATCCAAGTGCAGTTTCTTCTCAGAATCTTCTTTTCATGTCTTGGGGCTCAACTGCTGGTCGCTTCTTTATTCCGGTACATTCTGAGCATGGTTAGATCCTCTTGGTGAGGGTTTGGCCACAGGTTCTACCAACCTTCCATCCTTTCAATTTTTCTCTATAGAGAGATAGTGGTGAAGGTCGAGTTCAAAGAATTGGAGGAAATGTGTCTTGATGAATAATGATGTGAAGAGATAAAAAAAGAAAATAATTAAAACTAGCAGGTTTCATTCATGGAATTCTGTCAAGTAGGCTGTTCATAGAATGCAAGAGGCCTGATTGACAGTTAGCCTAGTAGGCCGTGTTTGTGAACGAGGCTTTCGAGGCGAGAGGGGAGCAAGTGCGGCACAGAGTGGAGCGGACATCACCCACAGTCTCAGGATCAAGTTCATTAACGTCTAGTGACAACAAACACATGCCACAGGAGGGCAGGACTGGGGGAGGCGTCCAAGGGTGCCTGAGAGAGAGAGAGAGAGAGAGAGAGAGAGAGAGGGGCCTTCCTTGGGATTGCCCTGGCCCTTGTCTAAAGCAGTTAGGGGCCAGGCCTTTGTGGGTGTTGTGTCTCAGGGGGCCTCCAGAGGTAATTATCTGCAAGGGTGCACGTGTAGGAGTGTGTGAACTTGGAGGTGGTGTATGTCTATGTGTGTGTGTGTGTGTGTTAGAGAGAGAGTGAGAGGGAGGGAGGGGAAGAGGTGTGGGGTCACAGCCGAGTGTTTGCATTCTCACTGCACCCCGTCAATAGGCTGCCCTGCGCTGAGAGAGGCGCCCTGTAAACTGAATCCTCTCTATCGTTCATTCACCCCCCCCTCTCTTTCTCTTTCACACTCTCTCTCTCTTTCTTCATTCTCCTCTGGTCATGACCATCCTCCCATCCCTGGCGTTCCCTAAGGAGTGGAGGAACAGGGCGGGTGGAGGCACCATCTCTGACATGTTTGATGGGGTGTGTTGGGGGGGGGGGGGTTGTGGGTTGGCTGCTGCAGGACAAAAGCCCCTGTTCCCTGCCCATCCATGTGGAAAATGCCTCGGCGCAGGAGGGAGGGAGAGAGACAATTGGTGGGATCTGCTAATCACCCGGGCAACACTCATTTAATTGACATGTGAAAATTTTGTTTAATCTAACAAGTCGATAGGCAATATGACAATGGGGTGGCAATCAAAAAGGACCCTGGCCTGGAAGCCAGCGGGACTTGACAGATGATTACTGAGTGATGTGTCTTTGGGAGGGTGGGGGTGTAGCAGACTAGGACTGTGTATGTGTGTGTGTGTGTGTGTGGGGGGGGGGGATTAAAAAAATCAGTTTGCCCTCAATCATCATTTTATTTTGGATAAATAGATAAAGAATGTTTGCTATTTGATATGGTGTTTTGTTCATTGTTCTAGGACAGAAATGTTGTCCTTTGGACTTTTGCTGTGGATTCCAATTGAATTATATTTGTAGGGGGGCCAATGAGACTGGCTGAGACTGGCTATTTGTGTGTTTTTTGGACATGCGGCAAAATCAATAAGTAATTTAAGGTCATGGAAAAGGCAGCAAAATCCTTGCCCCGTCTGCTTTGGGGGCCTGGTGAAAGTGTGACGCCCCGCACTCTAACATGGCTGACATGGTGCTGATGGGCTTTGATGTGCTGATCCTGTCGACACTCATGAAGAGAGGAAATGTGTGCAGAGCTCCCCTGTTTGATGAAATGACCACTGAGCAGCTTCTCTTGAAATGAGGCAATGAGGACTGGGAATCTGTCTGAAGGATAACTACAGATCCCATTTCCACAGCCTCCTTGTGCCGTGTGATTGACGGCTACTTTAGTTCTTTATTTCCCTCAACACCAGCTTCTGCTTTCCAGAAAAATACATGAGCCTCTCTTGGAAACTATTTAAATAAGCACATTTGTAGAGATCCATATTTGAAAAATCAAATGGAGTGAAAGTACACCCCAAAGCAGGGGGAAATGGCTATATGATGAGCCATAGCATTTCCATACTATTGTGAGCTTGATTAATTGTGGGTGCTTAAAGTGGAATGCGGGCGCATGTGTGCAAACTGCTGTTTCTGGATGCTGTTGTATGTGTGCTGTATGTGTGATGTGGAATCATTATGGAGATCACAACTGTTTGGACACATGATTGCTGGACAGTCAGAAAGAGCAGGTAGATGCCTCTTCTCTGCTATAAGATATAGGTCAGCTGTAATGACAGTGTGTGTGTGTGTGTTTGTGTCTCGGGCAAAAGCAGCACATCCCTTGGCAATCAGCCCCTGTAATTGGACTCCAGTTTTCAGTTGTGACCTGTGGGCTTGTGCGGAGAATCAAAGCCAAAATGAAGTGTCTCCTTTTGAGGGGAGAGATTCAGCTTTCCTTTCCTGTTGCATGGCAGAAATGAAGGGCTGTGTTTCATCAGCCGGAACGTCGTTCTCACTCTTTGAATCCTACCCTCTCTCTCATGCTCTCCTTTTCCTCTCTCTCTCACTCTCTCTCTCTCTCTCTCTCGTACTCTCTCTCCCTTCCCCTTTGTGCCATCCGGTTTCGGGCGTTATCTGTGTTACTTGACTGTGTTCAGATCGGATATCCCTCCCCCCCTTTAGTTCGCCAGACAGATTGGCACGGCGCCAGCAATCACAGCTGGATTGGTCCATGCTTTTATGTGTGTGTGCGTTTGTGTGTGTGTGTGTGCGTGTGAGTACGTGTGTGTGTGTGTCGGGGGGGGGGATGGGTGTCTGGATCTGCAGATTGGGAAGCCCACCGCCTGCTGAGGGCATGAGTGCCATCAGTGGGACACAGCAAGATTTGGGTTGCCAAGCCTGGGCCTGGGTTTGTGCCTGGGTCATCCACCACCTCCAATGTGAACATGCTTCATTCCTGATCGTCACACATCTTCGTGTGTGTGTGTGTTAATGGTGCTTTGTGCTCTTTCCCTGTCCGTGATTTCGAGACATCTCCATTCCACCACAAAAGAGCGAAATGCCACAGTCACGATTCCCAGAAGCTTTAAGCATGGAATGCATTTCCCTTGCTCAGATGCTGGCTGTAAAATATTAATGGCATACTTGATTTGCCAGCACAATTGATTCTGGAGTGGTAGTTGTGACGCTGAAGGTGAAAGCTTCTTCTGAAACATGAGTCCACCATGAAGAGCCTTGAAAAGTCTGCTCCTGCCCCTAGAAGCAGGCTCAGCACTAGGGCGGTGGGGGGCATGGGTGGGGGATTTAGAGGCCACGCAGCAACAGCACAGGGGCCATAGAGGGTGATGGGTGCTGGCCAAGGCATTGTGAAAGGGTGTCTCTTGCATACGCCTCTGGTTGGGAAATTGGCACAAGGTGGTAGTGAGAGATATGGACAAATGGGCTCTGGTGCAATTTACACCTATTCCCCATTATTATTTGGATGATGACACAAAAGACATGATGCTATTAAGGTGCTGAGGAGCACCTTAGTGTGTGTGTGTGTGAATGAATAAGTGTTTAAAAGGGGGTGGGGGGGCTGTTGTTATTACTACTATCCCCACTTCCTTCCTCCATCCATCCATCTTTCCCTCTCTTCATCTCTCTCTCTTTCTTTCTGTCTAATTCTCTCTTCCCTTCCTGAAGATTGCTGTTCGCTCCCCTTGCACAATACCCCCCCCCCATTTGCTGCCAACTGACTGCTTAAACGAGTGCACCAAAATAGGTGGCTTGCTGGTCTCCATGACAGACTGCACATAATCAGCGCAGAAGGTATGCAATTACAGCTGTCAGGCCCATCGGCAGTAATTGATGCAAGTGTGAGTGCGGCGGCTGCCAGCTTGCTTTCCTTCTCTCTCTCCCTCTCTCTTTTTCTCTTTCTCTTTCTCTCTCTGGCTGGGTGGCTCGATGCCTATGGCAGTGCCAGCCACCAGGCCTCCGCTCATGCCTCTGCTCATGGCTCTACCAATCCGCCCCCCCCCCGCCCTCCCCCTGAAGCCCACGTGTACCCACTCAACGCCCACATTGTGAGGGAGAGAGGGATAGAAAGAGCGGGGGAGGGAGCGAGAGAAGTAGGGAGAGCGATTGGAGGCCAAACGAGATAAATGCAAAGCTGTCGGGATGGAGCATCACGGCATATCGGCAGCCCATATCGTGTTACCATCCCGAGCTTCGGCACCCAACCCGACAACCCACCCATCCACCTGCTTCCAGTCCCTCACGGGTGCCTGCTCTGGATTTCTCCAGTGGTCTTTTTTGGCTGCTCTCTTCTCCTGTGCTCTTTTTGGCTGCGGCTCAGCTCAGCACAGTGGAGGAATGCATAGCCTGGCTGGACGCTCTTGCATCCTGGCTCACAGTGAGATCCTGTTGCCCTGTCTGCAGATGGCTGTGGAGTGTGTGTGTGTGTGTGTGTGTGTGTCTGTATGTGGTGCAGGTGGGGTGGGAGTGGTGATCAGTGAAAACTGCTGTCAAAGTCGAAGACGCTTAAGCGTCTTTGAGGGCAAGCGGTTGGTCTCAGGGGCCCGGCGCCCGGTTTATCACGGCTGCCTCCCTAAGTGCTCCTGTAGATGACAGCCTTCAGGAACAAGCGTGTATCCTTCAGAGGCGGTCCGATTGCCACTTGACCTCGGGGTCAAACGCTGAACGCTGAGTTCAATGGTCCACTGGGCTACTGATCACCCAGTGACCGGGGAGCGCTCTGAACCATTAGTAGAAAAGATTATAGATACAGAAAACAAGAGAGAGAGAGAGAGGAAGGGAGAGAGAGAGGAGGGGGGAGAGAGAGGAGGGGGGAGTGCACGGTGCTGGGTGTGTGGGAGTGGGGCTGTGTGTGTGTGTGTGTGTCTCAGAGAGAGTGGCTGTGCTTTTCAGGATCTGTCTAATCTAGTGCTTCCCCGTGTCTCCCCTGGTGGGGTATTGATTAGGGGGTGGGCAGATGCGGTGGGCCCAGGCCAGTTGCACTCTGGGTAGAGACGGCTGCATGCTGCGCTGGCTGGGTTTAATGATGCCGTCTCCATGGCAATTGAGGTCAGCATCTACTACTAGACATTTACTGTATGTTGACCCTCCCTCACGCATATGATGATAACACACACACACACACACATACACACACAGATGCATATGTGCACATACACATGATTGAGCACATGCATGCAGACCCTCAACCACACTCACCTCACACACTCTTTGCACTTGTGTACACACACACACACTCTTCTTCTAGCCCCTGCTGTGGCCTGTATGATGTGCTTGTGGTCGTGTGGCTCCTGGTGTACTCCCATCTGCTGCTGCTGCTGCTGCTGCTGCTGCTCTCCCCTCCTCTCCCCTCCCCCGCTGCGTCTCCAGACTCGCACGCCTCGCTCGCCTTGCTCATCAACTTCCAGCGCAGGTGTCCTTATCGGCAACCCCCACATCTGGCTGGCTGTTCCGGAGTCAGTCTCCACGTGTCCCCCCTGTGCCTCATACCTGTAGCAGTTGTAGCAGCAGTAGTAGGAACAGCAGGCAGGCAGTGGCAGGGGCCGCAGCAGCAGTCACTCTCCTCTGCTCTGTCTGTCTCCCGCAGGTTGAAATGGGAGCCCCATCATCTTTTGTTAACATAGCAGCTTGGTTGAGTGAGAGGGTGGCACAGCAGAGGCCATTATGCTTTCAGCCAGGGGAACGAGGGAGCTTAGGGCTCCTCAGGAATTGGTACAGCACTGATAACCTCCCCACAACACACACACACACACACACACACACACAAGCCCCATATGGTCCTATAAACAGGCTAGAGGCATCTCATCAGACATTCAAATCGACAGCAATTTGCTGGTGATTGACGGGCGGGCTGGCGGGAAGGGTGGCGATGGGCGCCCGGCGCAGCAGGAGCGGAGCGAAGCGGCACACAGCCGGTTTCACGCGGGGCGCAGCGTGATGTTCGCGTGTGCGTGTGTGTGTGCCGCGGGGGAGAACAGAGAAGGGCTCACGCTCACTCGCTCCATCATTATCGCTCTCCTTCTACTCCTCACAGGTCTCTCTCTCTCTCTCTCTCTTTCTCTCAGTCTTTCCATTTTTCTTTTACTGGCTCTTTATGTACGTGTCCTTCTCCCCCCAGCCCTCCTCTCAGAAATACGCATTAAAAGCCTCCTGATAATGTCTAAATATCAGATGGCATGGTGTTTGCTATGCAACATGTCCTGTGCATCATATAGGTTTGGTAGGATGAGAGTGCCTGTATCTAAATCCTTGCTGTGGTCTCCTAAAGGGTTTATTGGGGATCTACTGCCGCCTCGCCTGCTCTCTCCTCCCCTAGTTGGGCTGATCCTCCAAATTCACTCCATTTTTCATCCACAGACAGGATTTGTCTAACAGAATAATCCAAATGTACAGCCCCGCCTAAAACATGGGGGTCATCATAAACCCTGCTGCCAAATTTGGGTCACTGTTTGATTCTTATAGTACCCTCTGGCCCCTAACTCAGAGCACATACACAGCGGCAAAGATGGGAGTGCCCACACTACTTCACTCCAGCAAAAAGAATCATTTGCCAAACTGCAAATTTGACCTCGTAAAGCACGGATGCTTTTGGTGTCTGTTGTTGCTCCACAGTGGCCTAAAATGTCTCTATCTGATACTTTATTTTGTACTATGGTACTGCAGTGCAGTGCAGTGCTATAGTTTATTAATTACTTTTTTGCTAGGCTATCTACTTAACATTTTCGATAATATTTAATTCCTTTTAATTCTTCTTTTTCTTCATAATCCTGAATTTTACATACATATACTTCTCCACCATATTTGTAATTACCCCTCCACATAACAGACACCAGATTTGAGCTCTGATTGAAGAAGCTTGTAAGCATTCCAAAGCCTGGCTCCAATGGTAATGAAAACAATGATGCATATTCATGACAGCACAAAGCATTCCAGTGAAATGAAACAATTACTTAATTTAAGCCATTCTTTCTGATCAGAGTAATTGTTTCTAGAGGAGTCTGATGGTTAGTTCTGGGTTCATCAGAGTGTTGCTCTTATCAGTGAAAGTGGTGGTTTGTTGACCTTTGACCCTGGGCTTTGACCATTTGTCTGTGCTGTGCCAATCTGTGGCTGGGGTGTCAGTAGGTAGGGTGCTCACTGGTCAGCAGACTGTTTCCTCCACTCTGGTGACTTCTGTCACCTTGACTGCTGGGAAGCAGCACCCCCCCCCCCCACACACACACACACCTACCTATCCTCTTGTGCTCAATTGGATTAGGCTTCATCAAATACACCCACATGCAAAATCAACAGTTGGCGGAGGCGTTTGCATGCGGCTGGCCAGCCTGCTTGTCTGCTTAGAGGCTCTGCCCGTCGGCCAGCGGCCAGGGAGGCCTCTCTCTCCTCCCCCTTCCACCCCACACCCCCCCCCACCGCTCTCTCCACAACCTCTCTTGATTGGTTCAAAGCACGAGCGCCGGCGAGTGGAAGTGTGAACACTCGTCAGCGATGCAGAGATGCTGATGAAACGGCAAAATCAAACCATCTCCTCTCGTGGACCTCTGCCATGTCTGGCTCCAAAGGTTCTAGCGTGGATGAATTCCACAATGGCTTGAGCTCATTTAGGGCTGGCGCTGTGAGATAGGTTTTTGTTTTGGTTCGGGGAGACGAGTGTTGTCTGTATGGCAGATGCTCGCCGCCAGCAGCTGTGGTGCTTTTGCTGTTCTTATGGAAATTGCCACACCAGCTGTTGGGCTGTACTTACTGTAGCTGAACCTCCGCAGTAGTTTGAGGCGGGTATTAATCTTTCAGTTTTGGAGCTGTAGTGAGCTAAGGAGGCGGCCTACTGGCTGTCTGTCTGACTTGGCATATGGGTCGCTTTTTTTGTCATTGGACATGTCTGTGTGCGCTTGGCATAAGTGCATATATGCTTTTGTGTGTGTGTGTGTATGTATGTGTGTGTGTGTGTGCTGAGACTTTTTTGGTGATTTTTTTTTTGTCATTCTACACATTTGTGTGTGCATGTGCAGGAGTGTATATGTGTGTGTGTGTGTGAGTGTATTGTGTTTGCATATGTGTTGGAGGCCACATGTTTTCACAGGCCGCATGTGTACTCACGTGGCACACATATTTATGCAAGTGTGTACTATGTACATGTGTGTCCTTATACTTCACATGCGTTTAAATGTGTGTGTGAAGCAGTGCAGAATAGATGGCAAAACAGCCTATTTTTCTCAGTTCACTTTGGGGGGGATGGGAGGAAGAGCGCAAGAGCAAAAGCGTACGGAAGAGAGAGAAGAAAGACGAGCAAGGCAAGTCATCGCTGAGCAGTCTTCCCTAGCAACAGGCATTTTTCCTTGATCCTATGCCTCCCAGGGAGACGCTGATTTCTGACTTGTTGTTTCTTGTTGTTTTGGTTGTTTTTTTTTGCATATTCTTGATTTGTGAAGGGAGGATGCTGGAGTGAAGCGAGCAATCTAACGTGACAGCAGGTTGAGCTGCTCATCAGGGAGGGTGTGTGTGTGTGTGTGTGTGTGTGTGTGTGTGTGTAGAGGGGTGAGTTGCTCATCAGGGAGGGTGTCTGTGTGTGTGTGTGTGTGTGTGTGTGTGTGTGTGTGTGTGTGTGTGTGTGTGTGTGTGTGTGTGTGTGTGTGTGTGTGTGTAGAGGGGTGAGTTGCTGTGTGAAAAGTATGCTTGGAAGTAATACAGAGCACAGCTGAGCTTTGCACCCCCCCCCTCCTGTCACCTATTCTCTTGCAGATCCACTCTCACCCGAGGTCCCTTAAACTTCTCATCTGATCCCCCTAGCCCCACTGTTCCCCCTCCACCACACAGTCTTCCTCTCCACCCCCAGTCTACCTCTCCATCCCCCTCTCGAGCTCTCCACGCTGTAGTGACGGCAAACTGATGGAGCGCTCTTGTCTACTCCCTGGGTATGCTTATGCGCTCACCGTCCTCGTTAAAATCAAAGCTACCTCAGTTTCCTCCTCAATGAGCTTCCTCTCTCTCTCGTTCTCTATCCCCCTCTCTCTGTCTCTCTATCTTATGTCGTGAGATAATGTGGCGGGGCCTCCACTGCACTGGGAGCTGCATCACACTAGGCGAGTGTGTGTGTGTGTGTGTGAAGGCAAATGTGTGTGTGTGTGTGTGTGTGTGTGTGAAGGCTGGAAGCAGCGGTTGTGGCAGCAGGGTGAAGGGGACCCGAGTGTGGGGGTGGGGGTGGGGGGGTTGGTGGGGGGGGGGGCTGGTTGTAGGGAAGAGGGTGAGGAGGGATGGTAGTGATGATCAGGCCCAGCCAATAAGAGACAAGGCTATCATTGTCAAACACCTCTGATTGGTGCTCCTTTGGCCTGCACAATAGCGATGGAGGAGTGAAGATGTGAAGATAATCAACCCGAGAATTGTGGTTACTGGACACAGATAAAGGTGCAGACAGACAAACAGAGACAGACAGATACGTAGACAGACAGACAGACAGACAGACAGACAGCGAGAGGGGCAGCTGTACAGACAGACTGACGGCGGCAGACAGTGTGCAAACACGGCTGAGTTGCCGCTTAGAGCTCCACTCTCCATCCTGCCCCCAGCCGCTTTTGTCCGCCTGCCTATTGAGTGACTGGGGGTGACCTCTCCTGCTGGCGGGAGCAAGGGTCAGTGCCCTCTGATGTCCAGTCTCAGGGGACCAGGCAAGTGCTCAGGGCTCCGTGCTCAGGGCTGTGGCCTCTGCCCTGGTCAGTCTAGTGGAAGTCCAGACCAGTAAGAAGGCCCCCCTCCACAGGCCCCCACAGACCCAGCTCAGAGTGGCAAGCACTGACTCTCAGGAGGCTTTCTTTACGCACTAGTTAGTAGGTGCACATCAGCACCACATCAGGCCTGTGTGAGCTTTTCTGTTGGAGTGGGGGCATTGTGCCCTGGCTCTAGTTCTTGTGTGGTATGCTTGAGCATTTGAGAGCTCTTTTCCAATTTGTGTCCTTTTCCATTTCGGGCTCCTTTTCACAGAACAGATACTCTAGGTGACCTCTTGTAGTCATTCATCTTCTTATAAAATAGTGAGAGGTTTTGCAACAGGGAACTACGCAGATGTGTTTTGGGTATGGTGTGTGTGTGTGCTCCTGGTCTGGTCCTCGTGCCTCACGTCATGAACTCCTCTGCTAGTGAACACAGGCTCAGCCTTAACAGCAGCAGGGCTCATTATCCACAATCTGCTCCAGCAGCTCCTGATGGATGATGGGAATTGTAGTAATACTGCCAGAGTGCTGAGCCATGACATCTGACCTTTCCCAAGCGCCTCTGGGAGGAGCTTGTTGCTTTTTAGTGTGGCAGCAGTCTAGGCCATCAATACAAACTGCGAAATAGAGGAAAAAAACAACAAAACCCCCCAAACACTATGCATTTGATATTTGGCCAATAGTTCCTCCATCGTTGTTAGAAATCTGGTGGCAGAGGCACGGGCAGATGCTGTGGCAAGTTGTGCTGTGCCTTTGTGTGGAACCACAGGCTAATTAGTGTGTGGCTTTTGTTTCCTCGCGCCTGGGCCTTGTGTGTGCCAGTTCGTCAGCCCATCCTTATTGATTGCCACTCAAAATAGCACTTCTTCATTTGAGCAGGAAGTTGGTGGCATGTCGCTGACTGACACGCTGACACCCACAGTCCGGAAATCAATTGTCAAAGACCTTTTGAAGTCTGCTGGAAGCATTGTTTCGCTTTCGGCCTTTTATTGGATTCACTAGAATGCATGTGACTCATACTCTCGGTTGAATGCAGTTATACTCTATGAAATACAGTAGACTGTGTGCTGTTGATTACACCACTCTGGGGCTTTGGGCACTGCTGTAGTCAGACACAAGCTCTAGTTAGACCTAAACGTGATGAGGCTGAGGATGGAACCACAGCGAATGATTATTCATTTGAATACAAATCAGCATAGTCATAACACATAAGGTTTGATTCAGTAATATAAAGCCTCTGGCCATGTGTCAATCTCACAGCAGATTAAAAGTAAATGGGGAAATGTGCCTGACAGAATAATGAGCAAGAAGACACCATGTCCCTGATCTTTCTCTTGAGATTCTCCTCCCAATTGAAGAGTTTAAGTGTTGTCATTATGTTGGTGGCTTAGTTACTGGTGTGGTCTCTGTTTCCCGTGGGCTAGAGGGTGAGGAGTTCTGCTCTCCTTCAGTCATGAGTCATGCACCTCTCCATGTAGGCCCACAGAACATCAAGCCAAAAAATGGAAGATACATTGTGTATTTCTATAAGCGATCCATATGTGTAAAGAACAATGATTGTATTTTTCAACAATTCACTGCAAATTACTGTTGTTCTTGTTTGGACTATGTGTTGGTAAGAGTAGTAATTATGACGATGAACAACATATTTTCAATTTTTTATTGTCAGGCATATGTACTGACTTAACATACACTAACTCTCCATCTGTCCTTCCATCTGTCTGTCACACACACACATACACACCCCCTTCCCCCTCCACACATACATACACACATAATAACAAATTATGATTTTGAAATACGCCACCAGGATATGTAGTGAGCATTGCTTTGTTAAGTATTGCTATGTCAAATATTATAAACAAAAGGCAAGTGAAGGTGTTAATATGAGATTATACTGAGGATAAGTTTACAAATAGCAAATCTACCTGTGTTCCAAGAATTCAGTTGAATTTCCTCAAAGAAAAGATAACTACCTGTCAAATGAAACTGCCTTTTTGGCTCTAGATTATAAACTTCTTCTTGGCTGTGCAGAAACGAGCAGGGAGTTGCCATAGAAATATCATCTCTAAGGTCTCATGTTTCCTCTCTAAAATATCAATGAAAAGCGATTGATGTTGTTTCACCTCAAAGGAAATTTAGTTTCAACTTTTTCTTTGGGGGGCAGTGATGGATTTTTGCTGGCTGGAGACCGTGGGTCAGTGTCTGCTGCGGCTCATCAAGGTTATTGTGGATGAAGACCGTCAAAAGTAGTTCAGAAGTATCTGTGAAAAGACTCCCCCTAAGACACCCCTAATCCATTTCATTTGCTCTGCTACCACCAAACCTCCAAACCATTTGTCCACCCCTCTCTGTCTCTCTCTCTCTCTCTCCACACCCCACCCCACCCCCTGTCAAATCTATTGCCCCATTCCCCCCATTGCTCTCAGGGCTTTGGTGGGGAGGTGTAACAGAGACCACAGACAGTTAGAAAAAAAAGCCATCTGGCTGAAATGCTCTGTGTGCGTGTGTATGTGTGTGTGTGTGTGTGTGTGTTTGTGTGTAACAGAGAGAGAGAGAAAGATGGGGGTTGTGTGGAGGAGGGAGAGGGAGCGAGCGAGAGGGAAGGAGGGAGGGAGGGAGTCCTGCTGGGCAATCAGAATGACAGACAGCAGTGAAAAGTGTTTTGTGGGCTCCCACATATATGTGAAGTAGCCCAGAGTTGTGAGCTTTCACAGCTCCCTCTGGTTTGCAGGTAAACACCAGCCAGCTTGCCGCAAAGTGCCAATCCCACTCTTTCTCTCCCTCCCTCTCTCTCTCTCACTCATACACACACTCTTTCTCTCTCTCACACACACACACACACACACACACAATGAATTCTTTTTTTCTTTTCTTCCCACACTGTTTTCTCTCTCTCTCTCTCTCTCTCTCTGTATGTTGTAGGCCTATTTAAATGGTTGTGCAATGGGGCTTTGTGGGACCATGTTGTGGTGAACTATAAACTATAAAGTGCAGGAGAGGTTGATACTAGATGATGTTTAGATCTGCGTTGATCTTTGACAGCACCTCTACTTGCTTCCCCTGCATCTCATGTGCACCATAGAGACGGCCTCATCTCCCTCCCAAAATATGAAAATTCTTTGGTCCAATGTTCCATCATTCCCCCTCTTTTTTCCCATGGCAACCCCTTTTTTCTGCCACCCCTCCCACCCCACCCTTCCAAAAAAAAGGCTTCATTTTTCACTCATGCCAAGCGTTGTGGGGAGAGGAGGAGGCTGCAGGAAGTCTTTCTTTCTGCCAGGCTGGGCCTCTCGCGTTCCTGCAGCCTCTCCGGCCGTTCTCATGCCCCTCCCTCCCCTTCCTTCTCCCTTCGACCAACCACCCCCCCACCTGCTGAGATCCCTGAGCCCGGGCCCAGAGCGGCTCTCCAGCGGGGGGACAATTACCACCGCACACAGCCTTTGATCATCTGACCACATGGAAGCACAACAGCTGACCACATGTTTCAGCCGACAAGGAGAGAGATAGAGAGAGGCACAGAGGGAGAGAGAGAGTGAGGAGGAGGCAGGAGGAGGAGGAGGTGGAGAGATGAGACTGGGCAGCCATGGAGGAGGAGGAGGAGGGGGAAGGAGGAGGCAGTCATGGGTGTGTTGTGTGGAGGCTGAGGGGTGGGTTGGGGGGTGGGCAGGGAGAGAAAGGATTGAGGAGGGGCAGCTTATGCCTTCTTTTTATCTCTACCTTTCTTTTCTGGTTGAAGGCCATTCTTTTTTAGGGATCAGGATGTAAGGAGGGGTGGGGGTTGACGGGTGTTGGGGGTGGGGTGCGGGGTAGGGGACTGTGTAACGATAGGCTAGTGTGTTGTGAACAGTTTTATTTTTGGTTATCAGCTGCATTTATGTGTTTGGGCCCTACCTGAAAAGACCATTACAATTCAGAGGAGGCCAATATGTGTAAAGTTTCTCTCTGTGTTTTTATACCCCAGCTCTGTGTTTCAGGGCTCTCTGTGTGTGTGTGTGTGTGTGTGTGTGTGTGTGTGTGTGTGTGTGTGTGTGTGTGTGTGTTTTTGTGTGAACAAGAGGAGTAATTGGAGGCGGAGAAGGTAAAGTGAGTGCTAATTCTCCTGTCATTGGCGGCCAAGTTGTCAGCAGTCCAGCTGGGCCCACGCTCAAGCCTCTCCGCTGGTCAAGATTCAAAGTGCCCGTCCACCAAAGTCAAAGCTGTGCCGCTCGCTCTCCCGCTCGCTCCAGACGAGAGCTGCCGCTGCAACCTGCTCACCCAAAACACAGCTTTCCTTGTGTATGTGTGTATGAGTCTCTGTGTCTGGGTCTGTGTTAGTGTTTGTAAAATTGAGAGACAGAGAGTGAGTGTGTGTGTGTGTGTGTATGTGTGTGTATGTGTGAGAGAGAGAAAGAGAGAGAGAGAATGTGTGTGGGTTTGGAAGTGAGATCAATGATTTCTGTTGTAAGAGCGCATAAACACTCCTAATTATACTTGTAGTATGGGCAGGGTAGATTGCGAGCTGTCTGTTAGGTGGATGTGGTGGGAACGCCTGCTTTGGACAGGAGTTTTGCCTGATGTCTGAGTGACGTCTGGGACGTGCGGAGGTTTATTCTTGAGCGACTTCATAATTAGAGCATCATGAGGGAACCTCAGGGGAACCCAAGCACAACACACGGTGAGGAGCATCTTTTCCGGCTGTCAAACCATTATTTGACTTGGCAGCTCTCGAGACAGTGCTGATTGTCAGTGTGCTACATCTGAAGTCTGGGCGTGTGTGTGTGTGTGTGTGTGTGTGTGTGTGTGTGTGTGTGTGTGTGTGTGAAAGAGAGAGAGAGAGATTTTTCGGGCCCCGTTTGGACAAACAGAACCATGTGTGACAGAGATGGCTTTGTGCTGGCTACACAGCATGCTATGTGAAGCTCCATCACTGTGGCGTTTGAAGCGGGGTTTAGGGAGTTGAAAGCAGGATGTGATCTTTGATCTGGCTTCACCTGGTTCAGCTAGCCTCTCAGCTGGCCCTTCTAGAAAGCCTGACCTGGGAGATGGTCTGAATTAGCCTGTGTGTGTGTGTGAGAGAGAGTGAGTGAGAGAGAGAGAGAAAGGGGGGGTTGTCTGTGTGTGTCAGAGGGAGAGGGAGAAAGTGTGTGTGAGTGAGTGAGTGTGTGTGTGTGTGTGGGTGGGTGGAAAGATCAGGCTGCTGTTTGTTTTGAGGCTGTTTTGGAGGGATGGCCCCTTCGAGTGTTCCCATTGTGTGGCAGATCATTTTACCACATTAAGGCTGCATGAAAGGAGGCTCTTCACTGGCTCTCAGGCCCTGGCTGCAATCACACGGATTGTTTTGACTGGCTGCCACCTTTTCTTCTGGCCGCCCGGCCGCCCAACAGACGGAATCTGACTCAAAAGAGACAGACAGGGAGGACAGCCCAACACGACATGCCCAGATGCACACACACGCACGCACACACATTTGAAAACACACACACACACACACACACTTACACAAAGATTCACATGGCTACACATGGCAAGGTTTCATGTTAAAAGTATAATTAGTACACACAGAGTAGCCTGTTTAAAAAATGAAAAAAGTTGTCAGTTTTAATGAAGCACAAGACTTGTGTGTGTGTGTGTGTGTGTGTGTGTACATGTTTGGGTGTGTGAATCTCTTTCAGGTCCTGTTCCACCTCGTCACACACCAGTGCTTCAGCATTTATCAAATGAATCATTAGGGCCTGATTTGTAAAACAGAGATGCAAAAAGCAATTAATACTAATAGACCAATTACTTTCTGTCAGCTCACATAATTGGCATATAGTCCCCAAATTGAGTTTGCATTTTTTTTCCAGATGTTGTCAAAGGTGTGCATCATCTAATTTATTTCCCTTGCAGTGCTCCGCATCCTACTTACAAATGTATTTAGATGATGACACGCTGTATGTATACAACAAAACATTGGAATTGTCTTGGAACTGGCAAAAATTACAAATGAAAATGCAGTGTCCAATTCTGGGTAGTGGCTCTCTGTCAGATTTCAGCACAACTTGAACAGGAGGAGGGGTTTAGTTGCCTTATTTTTCTAATTCCCAAAAATGGCTGCGGCAGCTCTGGTTTGAGCACTCCCATCTCCTCCCTTATTAGAGAGGCCGATATTGAACTGTGGGGGAACAGATTGTCCGCTGGGGAAGCATTGCTCCAGTTACTGCCACTTCCCGTATTTATTCTGCTTAAGTTCATAATTATTTTTATCCGGCAGTTAAAAATAATTAACAAGTCATGCTCTTTTGTCATCCACCGTTACACATCCTGGGTCTGGCAATGAAAGGCTTTTCCATAAGCACGGCCACATAATAGTGTCAAAATCCATTTTAAAGAGCAGTAATTCAGGGGTTTACAAGACTCCATAAAACCTCTACATGCCCTGGTAATGAGAAGCATGAATGGAAAGTTGGAGCTGCAGGCAAGGCTCTACATGTGCAGAGAGGAGAGGAGAGTGAGGGATGAATGGAGGGAGAGAGAAAGACAGAAAGAAAGAGAAAAGCAGAGAGAAGGGGGGGGGTAATGCATGACAGACAGGTAGTCAACAGAGGTAGAGAGGTAGTCTTGTCTCCTGTCGTGGGTTTCTAGGCCAGCAAGCATGAAGCACTGGTTTGATTATTTCATCATGTGACATGACTTTGCTGAACTTGAGTAATACTACAGGATTGTTAAAGGACTGATTTAGTGTAGGTGTACTGGAGACATTGTGTGTGAACACAAGCAAGTAGTCTGAGGAGGTATAGCACTCTGTGAACAAACATAAACACTAGACTAAGGGTTACACTTTAGATTGAACAATTAAAAAAATTATGCAGAAAACGTTTCTAATTTTAAAGTTCAAAAATTTGCTTCAAATTCCTGCCTCTTTACATTGAATTAGAGCGTCAGAGAGGACCAGCCCCAATATCTGTAAACATCATGAGGGCAGGAGAAGTCCAGTCAGTGGCTGAATATCCAGCCAACATTGCAGGGGCATTCAGACACACTTGATTTGGGAGACTGACACACACTATGAATGATTCCTAGAACATGCAGTTTTTCCTCACAAGGCTTTTCAAGGAAAGGCTGTCAACAAATATTCAACTGTTTTGCAAGGACGGTTTCAGAAGGAGGAGCCAGAATAGGCCAGTTTACTTCATACAGAACGTACCAGAATGTTGTTGGTGTTTCCGGAGACAGAGAGAGAGAGAGAGAGAGAGAGAGAGAGAGAGAGAAAGAGGGAGGGAGGGAGCAAAGACAGAAAGTCTGTACTCAAAAATAAATCCAATCCCATGTAATTATCTCAGGCAGTTTAAGAGAACAACATCATATTACAGAGCCACATTAGAATTGTCTGTGCATTTGGAGATGCTCCGTGTAATAAGAAGAACACACACTGACAATCATTCCCTCTACATTGTTTACACAACTCCAGCTAGGCCTCAACGTCTCCATGGCCATGCTTTATATGCAGAGAAAGTCAATGAAATAAGAGGGGTGATTTTATAGTAATTGACACAGTTCTGTCAAGGGGGCTGGCGCTGGACAGAACACAACAGTGGTCTTGTCTAAAATGCCTTGTATACGTTGTTTCCTACCAGTTTGTCAATACAGCTTTAGCGAGTTCAGCTGAACTGAAATGAATGGATAACAATCAATATCAGAAGCTGTTTGACCCTCATTTTTGGAGATCAATTGACTAGTTCTGTGAAGTATTTTACCGGAAATTGTTATTGTGTTGACATGTTGCTTTGATGGAAGAAGATGGAATACAGTATAGTCCTGTGTTAGAAGTCTGTTGTGTTATTGTGATTTGAAAGGCCAGAGTAATCTCCATGCTATTTCAAAGGCCTGAGAAGACAAGAAGGAAACATCCCCTGCTACAGGTCCACATTTGCCAGAGACAGGGGTCACGACCCTCTCCTATCTCTTCAAACCCACTCACCATCATAACCCCTCCACTGCCGGCACTCACACCTTTGCCCCAGCTGCATGCTCGGCCTAGAGCCTGCTAGAGTTTGCTTGTGTTGTAGCCTACACAACTATCTCTATCTCACAACTAGTTTTTGGCGTTTTACTAGTACAAAAGGGTCATTTGTTCATTTGGTAACTCAGTCAATCAAAGGATCAAGTTACAGTTTTCAGACATAGTTCAAATGACAGAATCTTCTTACAGTATGTTAAAAACACTATCATTGAAGAACAGTGCATTGATCTACTGTGCTTCTAGTTTCTTTGATGAGTAGCCAGAGGCAGCATCCACAAGCCTGAAAATCTTTGATTCAAGCTGAAAATCTTTGATGTTGGCATGGTCTTGCATGAGTTACTTCAGTCAAAATGCAGAGATGGCCTACTGGCATGATGCATCTCACCAGATAATGATCTCAATAAATAATAAGCTGCTAATATCACTGGGCATAAAGTGGAAAGTTTGTTTTATTGTTGTTGTTGATTGAATTCCTTTCTTCACATTTTTAATGTGGGGGTGGGGTGGGGTGTAGACTTAAATATAGATGACCACATTAGTTATTCAGATACTTGAAGTGGAAAAATATAGGGGGTCAAACTCTACAAAGCGAAAAATAATATATGAGTGGTTAGCTTGTGGGTGTACAACAAACATGTCCATATGATGTATATTGACACAGAACACTGGTGGAGTACATTTGTTTGCGTATAATATATTAATCATGTTTTCATCCTGAGGCGTACCTGCTGTTGTCAGTATAGGTTGGTGAATCTGTAAAGATTTGAAATGAGTTATGCTAACTGTTAGCTGACAGCAGATTGAGTGAAATGTCCATGTCACCTAATGAGTAATAAAGACTGAAATTAGCATGTGCAAAGAGATTCATGTGAACAGGGCATACCACCACAGTCTCACAAAGCTGCATGACAAGCAACTCTCCACATGGAGACTGTGATTCCTCTTCTCTTGCCAAAGGAGATGCAGGATTCTTCAGCGCTGAGGTTGCTATAGTTTTAAACCCACCGCAGTTGCTTTGACAGGAGGCAAGCCCAGCCCAAAGGTCTTGCTTTTTTCACCAGTGCTCATAATGCTTGAAGAATTATGCTAACTCTCGCTGACTTGTCTATGGGCAAATATACATGAAACCAAATTGACTGCAAAACCACTGGGCCACCACAGTACCCTCAACTACTTCATACTTTGACTTGTAAACTTGTTTATGGTATTCACTCGCTGCTGTATTTTTTCCCTGGCAAGTCTCTGTGTTCACACTTGCAACCGCCTGTGCTCTGTACATGTATGTGTTTGTATGAGAGAGCGCACATGTTTCAATTGGTGGGTGGATGGGGGGAGGAATGTGGTAGGTCGCTTCTGGACTGTGACCAAAACCAAACTATTTGCATACTCACACCTCTAGACATGTTGTTTTATAAGAGTCTGAACACAGTTCCATTTCCACTCCCAACATGCAAAAGCACATTCAGTGTCTGCTTCAGCTTGCGCCACCAAAGGGTCATGCCAGCGTGTGAACAAAGCTTTCGTTTGGAGCCAAGGAAACACAAGTCGATCAGTGACTGAAGAACTCAGGCAGAAATTCTTCCTACGACTCTGAGCAAATCCTTTGGGTGACACTAGCCAATTGGAGAATGCTTGCAAAGGATCACAAGGTGGTTCCACCGTGGCCAGTAATGAGAGTGTCCAGCTGGTGGTCTGGGAAGACGAAGTGCTGGTCACTTGGAGGCACAGACTGCCCAAGAGTGCCATTTCCCCCACCCAGCCCATAGTCCTCCTAATGGCAGTCAGTTCGTATAAATTATTCACCCACATGTCAAGTCCATGACAGCAAAGCCCTCTAACATTTGTGACAACAGACTCATTGGTTAACCCCCCCCCCCCCACGCACACACACACCATCTCCAATAATCATTTGTGAATTTATGGAAATATGCTTATGAAAAACAATGGTGTTATTGTGGGTTAGGACAACATTTTCTGTGGATTTTGTGCATAGCGTAGAGCCTGGTATTGGTATCTCAGCGTGTGCCTGACCTCAGCAGGGGTGAACATGATGAGAGGAGGATGGAGGATAGTCGCAGGTCACACACACATACACTGGTCCACTAGAGGAGAGTGATTGTGAGGAGCAGCGAGAGATTCATTTGTGTGTGTGTGTGTGTGTGTGCGTGTGTTTTTATCTTTTTCAATCACACTGATGATGGAGTTAAGGGCAGGTGGCCATGGACTGATGGAGATGCACTTAAACACAGTAATTTGCCATCTACAGTAACAGTCCGGGGCACGACAGCATGGCGCTGACAGTAAAATAAATAATCAATTCATTAAATAACGAGCAAGACCACAACAATTTCCTTTTGTTCTGTCAATCCTCAGGCACTCAAAACTCATCAGTGGAGAGGCTAAATGAAAAGTGGGGGTGAAAAAAAAAAACTAAAAGCTGGGCACCGAGGGCATGCTTTTTACTTATCAGCCTTCGATTACTTTTTAATTGGGGGACCAATTTTCTGACAGAATAGCTGCAATGTGTGTGTGTGGTATGGGAAAATGACAGGTCTAATGGCTGATTGCGACACAAAATGTCAGGGTGGCTTCAGATAGAAGATGGTGAGATATGAAAAGCTGTCAGAGAGGCACAGAGGCATAGTGGAGGACAGGGGTGGGAGGGAGAGGGGCTCCTAAAGTGGGCCGGGGGTGGTGGGGGTTGGGGTGGGGTGAGGGCATAGCTCCTGGTTCCTGCCCGTTCTTTTAGTTCAAGGTTGCATATTGTTCAAGTGCATGTTGTTCTGTGAGCCATATATATGCAGTAAGATGAGTGTGTGTATGGATGTATGGTGAAATGCAGCTCATAATCAACATGGGCTCAACATTAATAGAGGATAGTGGTCAGGCTGCCAGTGTTTGGTGGCACCAGGGAAACTAGAGTGTGGAAAAAAAGGTATTTCATCTTCCAGTGTGGTGGAGGTCCTTGTGCATAAATGTGTGAACTGAATGACTAAGTGGCAAAGTGCTTAAGTAAAGCGCAAGGAGTGAAATGTTGGCATCCAGTGGCGACGCTCTGTCGCTCAATAGGCCGGGAATAGTCAGGAGAGCAAGAGGTGAACAGGCATTGCCTGCCGCTGCTGCTGCAAATATCTGTTATTACGAGCTGCTGGGCTTACATTGTGTGTGTATATGTGTGTGCACGTGTGTATGTCTGTGTGTGTGTGTGCGTGTGCGTGTGTGTGGGAGGGGAGATTGGGGGCCTGGGGGGGGTGAGGGACAAGCGGGTGTTAAATCGCTCTTTTTTCTGAGTAGTGGTGCCAAATCTCTGTTCTTTCAAATATGCTGTATGTCTAAAGCATCTTCATCTCCATGACTACAACAACCTACTAGATAGTATTTTCTGTTTGATCTGTATACAGCTCTTAGAATTAATAGAAAATTCTCATATTCTAATGCGTTTTGGCAACTGGTTGGTTTAATATCAGCATTTGCACATGGAATCAGGTCTGTTGGTGAAAGAGTTGCTAGCCCTCCTTCCTATGTTGCCTCTCATGTGTTTCAGTGCTTGTAATATTTCCATACTGGGAACTCTTGTGCTTCATTGCTTAATAACATACTTTGTAATGACTTCAAATGCAGCTGATGAAAGCCTTTCAGAGGGCAAGGACAAGCAAACATTCAAAATATTGCCTCACTGTATTTTGCCTTTCTGTTTCAGCATTGTCTCACCCTAAATGAGGCAGTTCTCAACAAGAAATAGTCACTTCGGTTGGGTTTTGGCTCCAAGCCTGGTAATTGTCAGCAGGGTTGCCATTTTCCCCCAAAAAATGAGAGGAGAGGTGACTAGGCCCCGCCTTCGCAGACTGTGTGTGTGTGTCTGTGTGTGTGGTGGGGGGCAGATGTAACGTCCAAGCGTGTTTTACCCTCCTCTCGTCCGGGTCTCACAATGAGAAGTGCTGATTTTTTTGATAGGGTCCCGCGCTGAGGGGGGCCAGCCGGAATTAGAAGTGGATTAATAATTTTAAACAAGGTTAAACCTCCTTAATCTACATGCTCTGTCTGTCTGTCTGCCTGCCTGCCTCTGCGCTTAGCCATTAGTCCGTCTGCTGGGGGTTTGATGCTGCTGCGCCATAGTCAAAACACTAAAAAAAAACCTTGTGAATCAACATTAGTCAACAAACTTTCCAGAGTAAATAGAACTAGAATTTCTATATAGATATAGGTCTTCATCAGCCATCATGCTGCCTCTCTCTATCTCTCTCTCTCTCTTTCTCTGTGGCTTTGGATAATAATTGATGGCCGTTTAAGAAAAGTACAGGCTGCCTAAGAGTATTAGATTTGTCCTGTCTGAACTTAAAGCTTATGGAGACTGATTATGTGTTTTACAGCATTGCGATGAGGGTTGAGCCGCAGGTTAGTCTGCAGTGCGGTGAGGACTTTCCAAACTTTAATCACTACAGTGGGGCTACATATGACGAGACTGAGTAAGTCTTCAGTCTACAACAGACAGATCATTGGAACAAAGGCAAGAAGGCCATTGGCATCACAGAGAAAAGCAGAAATGCAGTATAGCAATAGATTTTGATTGTGTGTGTGTGTGTGTGGAGCTTCGGCTGTGCTAGGCCTCATATCTCTGACTGAAATGACAGGTGCAAGGAAAGAGTTAAAGTGTGTACGGAGAGGTGTCGGGGGTCTCGTGCTAGAGTCACAGCGCACCGAGACAAATCATACCACACGCACAGGAGCAATTTTATCTGAAGCCAGGAAGTCATCACACCTCCACAAACACGCTTGTGACACAATCAACCTCCCAATGCTCTCTTTGCTTTGCTGCTACCTCTGTGTGTGCACATAGGGTGGAAGACTATGATTGTTGCACTTGGTGTGAGTGTGTATGTGTGTGTGTGTGTGTGTGTGTGTGTGTGTGTGTGTGTGTGTGTATGCGTGTGTGTATGCGTGTGTGTATGTGTGTGTGTGTGTGTAGCAGTGAGGAAAACGTGTATCGTCTACATGGATGGAACGGAAGGAGACTTGCTCGCAGTTATTAATTTTAATTGTTCTGTAGCTTCCTTTGCCAAGATGTCTGGGTGCTGCTTGCTCTTTGCAGGGGCTCCTGCAAAGGGGCCCAAATTGCTAACCTTGCTCTCCCAGCCTTTCTCTCCCCACCCTATTGTACCCAGCCTCGCCTTTTACTCTGCAGGTCTGTGTTCTCTTTAATAGGCTCCAGTCCGTTAGGTGAAATCCTAATGAAAGCAATGAACAAATAGAGACAATGAAAGGCCAAATGAATAGGAATTCTTTAAAAAAAAATCCTGCAATGTTTTTACCAAACTGCAGGATAGATCTATATTTTTGTCTTTTTTTTCTTTCTTTTTTAATTTAGCCATTATAAAAATGTTCTGTGAATGTAGCAGGAACATTAGCCCCCTTTGGAGCTATTATGCCTGCTGTCTGGTGCTGCAATTTCACACTTCACTGACTCCGACAACCAGTCTACTTGAGTCTGCCTGCCCCAGATTTCACCTTATTTAGGTAATACACCAAAAATCACAGACTAACCAATATTTCAAAGACTTTCCTGTTATTGGAAGGTGAAAATGTGAAAAGATTTGCTAAAGTAATGTAAATCCGTTCTGCTATTTCACATCAGGAATAACTCTATGAAGATAAGGTAGGGGTGAAAACATTCTTGTAAATTAATCCTTCTGCTTTGTTGGTTCGCAAAACTGAGGAGAGATTCCGGTGTCTTGAGTTAGGAGTAACATGGCCTATAGTTTATTTTCAGGGCCACGTGGGCTTAAACGTTTCTTTCAACCCCAGTTGAAATATCGTGTCAGTGGTGTGTAGAACAGTTTACTACTGAATGAGGTAAGACCGCGTACAACCATGGAAGCAGTGCCTTATTGTATCACTTTTACATGGCGAGTAGTGTGCCCCCCTCCTCTCCGTCAGCTTGTCATTGCTAATGCATGAACGACGGCATTCTAAATGCAACAGCCAGACAGGCGAGTTAATATATTATTTATGTCGTAGAAGAATAAAAACAAACAGTGCGCACGTCACTGCACGTCTTTGGTTTCCATATGCGGACAGAGGTTTAAACCGCAGGCATTAACTGAGGAAAGCCACTCTAGTTTGTAATAGTCACAGTAAATCACTCTCCTTAATTTTTCTACATGAAGAAAACAGTACTATACTGCAGTACCTTGCCTGTTAGCCTACATTAACAAATTGTAATGTTTTCAGTTCTGTGTGATTATTACTGAGCTATACAGAATTTTCATAATTTATTTTACAGTTCATCCGCAGAAACGCCATTCCATTCGATACAGTAAAAGTAACACGGACAGGCAAATTGCCGCAATATGACCCCCTACCGCATGATTGAGGTTTCCTTGACATTCATTTCGAATGAACTGTTCAAGGACATGCCAAGTCAGTTGTTACTAACACGATGCTTTGACTGCACATTTCTTTCCTTGAGAAATTAGTTTGTTTTCTGTGGCATCCAAAGTCAATTTAAACGTGATAATAACTGCTGTGTTTTGCGAGGAATAAAAAAATACAAATAAAATATTTAACCTTGTTGTCTTAAATTTAGGAGCTACAGGCCCACATTAGGTGATTAGGTTACCACAACAAAATACTACAGTGAAGTTTGAAAAGATCAGTTGCCTACCCGTATGAGTCATTTTAGGCTACCAAATAGGCTAGGCTACAGTAGGTTAGGCTACTGCAATTATAATAGTAGGATTATTGTTTGTTTATTATTGTCAAAGAAAGAAAGAAAGAAAAATATGTTGATACACCTCTTCAAAGATGAGACTGCAGCGAAAACGCCTGCTGTCTTGCCGCTCCCTACCTCTGAAAAAATTATGTCATAGGTCACTTCAGGAGGGGGGTGGGTCTTGGATAGAATTTCTACCAGGCATAATAATATTTCAAAATATTGCTTTTTAACAAGCGGGTATATTTTACTTTTTTCGAGATGGATGCACAATGGTGTTTCAGTATTCGTCAACACTTTGCACTAGATAACTGTTAGATGCACATTTTAATGCACAGTTTAATGTAACCAATGTATATATGTGCATATTCAAAAAATCTGGAAAGTGTAATGTGAAATGAATACTCAGACTTTTTATCTTTCTCTGTAACAGGAGATGTTATAGTTAAGCATGTTTTTAAATAGCCTATCTTCTTTTCTGAAGCAAACCATTACACTTAAAGTAAACATCCCAGAGCTAACTAATTTCACCATATGCCTTTGTAGCAGTGTGCATTTATGATAAATCACAATGCACAATGTATAATACATCAATGCTCCCAAACAGCAATACCCTTATTTTGAGCTGTTCTTAAAGGAAAATGAAAAAAGCTGAAACAGAGGAAAAAAGCAATTACTTGGGAGATTGTCCTCTAGGCACTGAAAAGCTATCAGCATGAGGGTTCAGAGAGACTCAGGAACACCTATGGACCCAGCATTATCCTGGCATGAGGTCGCTTTGGCAATAGTTTGGCAATTTCCGCCAACGCTGGGCCTTCCATCCCCCATGTCCAGCCTATACATGCTCCACCTCCATCACTTGGCCACACATTCACTGCCTCCCAAAACACACACACACATTCAGACACAGGAACAGGAATGAATGCTGCTTGTATGCTTTTAGACTGATCACAAATTAATCTATTTTTTGTAATACTTTTTCATTAGACAATTTAGGTACATTTCTTTAATCTTGATGTTTGTAAAGACAGTTCCATTGATTTCACTAATGTTTTAATACTATCTGACCCAAAGTATATCATTATAAATTAACTTCTGGTGGCTTACCTATATTTCATTTTTCCCTTCATATCTGATTAAATTGTTATCCTCTCATAAACATCTGTAGGCTGAGCTTCTGCAGTTAGAGATGTTGACCTGAGACAAAGAAAATGTAACCACAAAGGAACAGATTGATTTTTACTAGTGAAGACATGTCTGTTTAGTGCAAACACAGCCTCTATCTAACCCGATCTGCATCAAAATTCTAGCTGGAGTGATTTTTCCTCAAACACTGTCCATGAATAACACTGGAATAAAAGGTCGCTCTCTGCTGCCAGGAAAATATGACCCTCATATTTGCTCTACTGATGGGACCAAAAGGCTGTATGGAATAGATTGAATTATCCTGGAGTTTGAAAATGAGGTGCTGGCTTTTTGGGGAAGGCAGCAAGGGAACTTCTTGTGTTGTGTCAGCTGTAGCCATATCAGGGCGACAACCCTTCTCACTCTGTTAACCACCTCCATTTGTAGCTGAACTAGATGTGTTTGGTCTGAGCGCCAAGCTGTGTTTCAGCAACAGCCTGTCCAGGCCCAACAACTGCTCTTCTGCCTGGGTCCACTCCCCTCTCATTTGCAGGTGTTGATATTGGGGGTCTCGGTGTTAAACTTTTCCAGACCTCTGCTCACACCCCCGTGGCCTCTGCTCTTCCCTCTGTGGTTTGGGCTGCCCTGCTCTTTCATATTAAGTTGGTCATTGATATATTTCGTCTGTTAATGTGTTTAAAGTGAAATTCCATGTAAGGGTTTGAGGGAAAAACATTACTGCTACTCATTATGTGATGAGCTTTCCAGTGTAAATGTGATTGTCAGTGTGATGTTTACAATACTGTGGCCATTTTTTCTCTGTACACGGCCATGTGTGTCCAAGTGGTCTAGAGATTACAAGTTTTTGAAGGGTAGTAGGCTAGCCTAGACCTTCTTCATAAGTAAGTTCTGGATAGAATTCAGAGACCTTTCTCTTCAGATTCTTTACACATGTAGTGTAATGTCATGCATTTTGGTGCTGCTTGTTTCATTGCACTGCACTATAGTTGTACCTCTGTGTGTTTTAAATACTGTGAAAAGTGTGTGCATATGTTGGGTGTGCTATTTACACCCCTTTTGAGGAGTAATTTAGAGTTCAAAAGGCATTCTGTGTGAGTCATTTTAAAAGAGTCCTTACAGAGTCTTTAACTACCATCTACACCTGATGATTCAAGACTGAAGCCAGTCCCGAATACTGAGCAGATTCTGTAAATAGCCATTTCATTTTCACATTTTCAAGATCATCTGCATTTAAGTCTCCCAGTGAGAGAAATTCTCCACTCTATTTTCATCACAGTGCAGCATTTCATTGAATTGGGATTCTAAACTGAAGTCCAAACCCCTTTTGAGCGGCTCAACCACCCATTGGTCTATGAGCCCAGATTAACTGTGTCCTGCCCAACCATAGACGCCCTGCTGCCTGTAAGCCATGCAGTAGAGCTGTTGGCTCACACTCCACTGGTGCTAGTGCTGTGTGTATGTTTATGATGGAGCTCAACATGATGACTTAAATATACTGTTTCACTATTAAGCTAACTATTCAGCTATACACTTGGATGACCTATAGGTTAAGGCCATGTCTTAGCATGCTCTAGCTAATTGAACCAGTGACATTACTTTTAAATGACTTTCTCTCTCTAGTGATCTCTTAAACCATTAACCATAAAGTAATCTCAAATTTAAGGAAGCATAGCTTTCTGTCTTATTCTGCTGGACAGAGAATTATCAATGCCCAGACCATCTCCTCAAAATAAACTCTTGAAATAACTGTCATTAAGAAACTTCTTCAGACTTCTTATGAACATTTTAGATGTGTCATTTTTCTTAACAAATAGTGCTTCTGTGTGCCTTTGTAACCGATACATTGATAAAGACCAAAATGAATTTATTAAAAATACCGAAGAAACATTGTTTTTTATATCTTGAAAACTTGTAGCCTATTTACACTACATTTATCATAATGCCAAACTTTTATAAAAATTAAACTGTCCACAATCATTTAAGCTACTTGAGAAATAGATGGCATTCAGTGTCAGAGTCAGTGTGTGTAGCTACTAATAATACTTGTAGACTTCTTTGGGACTCTTGTAATTATGTACGAACATGTCATCTGGAAAAAAATGTAGCAAACTGCAATATTCTAGTTCTAAAAGACACCCCGATAGTTTAAAGCAAATGTAGGCCTGTCATCTTTAAAGAATAGCATTAATATGCATGATTACGGATTCACGGTGGGTTTCAGTTGTTAAGAGTGGAGGTAGGCAGGAGAACGCTGATTTGTGCCTCTTGTCCACCCCTCGAGGCGAGACATTAACCCAGTGGGGTATCCTTGGGTTCTTCTTACAAAGGAGAATCGTCTTTTCAGGTGCAAACTTTGCTAAGTTAAATATGGCAGAAGGGAAGTAAAAACAATCACACTTCACAATCCTGGCGTCTGAAAAGAACATCCTAAAACAAACGCAATTGTTTCTCTTTAAGTAAATGCGATTAGTGTGATCAGTGATATATGTATCAAAATAAAATCCAAAGTCTTCCACTTATCACTGTTAATCGTACCCTTGTAGCCTACGTAGTTGCCCTGTCGAGTAAAACAAGGGATGTCTTGAGTTGTCCCTTTAGAGTTCTGCTTGGAGATCTTGTAAGAGTAGGTTACACAATGACAATTTGACAGTTCCAACCAATATGAGACAGGACCATGCACTTTTGTCGTCCCGCTGTCTTTCTTTATGACCGTGTCCTTTTCTTAATGGACAGTTTCGCTGAGGTGAATGAAATCTGAAATCGGATACTTGACATACCAGGGGTTTTGCACGTGTATCGCGCGCGGAACAATGCAGAAGGAGGTAAATAGCTCATTAACGCACGTTCCATTCGCGGCCAAAATGAACTTGTCAAAACACAACACATTACACCACACCACTGCAGCGAAACATCTGCCTTCTTGAAGCGTTTGCTCTGCTTCTCACTCCAGGGACCCATTAGCTTCCACGCACTTGCGAGCTCCGTGGATAAATTCATCAGGTTTGTGACACCTTCCCAGATGTTAGAGCACTTAGACCGTCGCAGACTAATAGATTAGTTTATTTTCGTTTTAGCACTTTTACGTGGAAACATTATCTCGGGGTAATTGGGGCGGCCTCGAAATCAAATTAGTAAATCTGTTGTGACACCTTGGTGTGCTTGACTCCTTTGAGAATAGCCTATACAAAACAGCAAATAAACTATGGCTAGTTTGTTAATAAATACGGTTTGGTATTCCCATCTGTAGTAGAGAACGCTGGCAGTCTTTGCTCAGCTTTATTTAGGCCTATCACTTCCTTTGTAAACTAATAGGCTATTATGCTTGAAGAAACAAGAAAGCACGTAGGCCTGAGACAATATTCTAATTTATGCCAGTAGTCTACCAATTCTAAAACAACACAACGATGTGATTTGCTGAACTTGCTGCACAGGGCCAAGTCTAAAGATCAACAATTAAAGCTATCGCAAACTATGCTACCTCATCTGTTTGGCAGTCTTAATCTTGAATGGACAAGATCACCTGAATAGCCTGTAGCCTACCTTGACGGATGAGAATGTTAAATGGTTCAAGTGCCCCTAAAGTAAATAACAATGGAATTGTCTCCCTTTTAAACATAACAATGGTATTACTACACGCATTAGATTCATTTTTAAAACAAAAACATCCTGGATTAACGCTTTCAATGGATACCTTTGCATATTCAGCACTTTAGCAGGTGAAATAAGCATCAATAATGAAAGCACGTTTAAATAATTGACGTGCAAATCATTCCTCAGATTTGCATACTGCTCTCAGTCACGTTCGACTTTTCCGAGTTTTTGAAGACTTTTTGTTGTTTCACACGTCAACTTTTGTGTTATATTAAATGCATTTCTGCCTTTAGAACAACATAATTTACTTGTCGTTTTAGACATGGCATCAGCTTTCCTTGGTGCGACGTTTTGCCTACCAAGACAGCATGTGTTTATTTGCTTCACTGCCAAATACGTTTGTGAAATCAAACTAAAGGGCAAATGAATGCTCATTCTGAATCCCAATATGACACAAGAACATTGTACTATGATAATGCTTTTGTTTTCTTCCACCAGAAATTCGAACACAGTAGAACCCACAAGTAGGATAACTTTGTCTTTTATGGATGATCTGAAACACCTTAATCATTGCATCACATGACATGACCGACACCATTGTGTGATGATATAATTTAGGCAAGGAAACGAAGCGGGGGGCGTTTGGGTTTCAGATATTAAAAAGGTGTGGTTTGCATGGGATGCGTGCCGAAACTTAAATTCGTGCTGTAGGCTACATGCACACTTTACAGCCAGACGTGCAAGGTAATTTAGCAACTGAGTTTATTAAGATCACAAACTCTGTTGCGTGACAAAATGCGTTTGGAGCCTGCTTGAATCTGTTTATCCTCTTAGACTGTGCTTCCCCGCTTAGCCAGCAAATGCTGTGGGATTGAGTAAGGCTTCCGGGTCGAGTAAGGGTGTCGTGGTGAAGGTAGTTTTCACCATCGGACCGTTACTAATTTATCCTCTGATAAAAGTGTTTAAAATTAACCAAACAATTGCATATGTATATAAACATAAACAAGCAAAAGTCTCGACATGCACTAAACTATTTCCCAACATAACAATAAAGTACTCTACACACTGATTGATGGACTACACAACAGTTACGGTACACAGTCTGCCAGCCACATAGGAATTGCTAGCCTACAAAACTCGTACCACGTGACTGCCAAGGCTCTATAATCCTTTTGAGAAACCAAGAAAGCACCCTTTCATGCTTTTCTTATGGTCGTTTGGTCCAAAGAAGCGAACCTTTTCACGTTACCACAGAGTATAGTTTTGCCTACACGCGGCATCTATTCGCACGACGCCTCTCCAAAATACTGTGAACCTAGCAGTCAAGTTCAGGTGGCATTTTAGCGCGTGTAAATGGGACGGTCTGCGCCATCTTTTGACGTCATGTGGTCTGTCAGGAAGATCTTGAACGGATCGGGTAAGAAGAAAAAATGGGGTGCAATCACACAGTGCGCCTGCGCCAAAGTAGGGAAATGCTATTCAAATAAATTCTTAAAACTGTTTATATTTGAAGATGGGGGTGGGGTGGGACTTTGGGTCGGGGTGGGATCTGTGGGGGTTGGGTTGAACACACCACATAATAAGAGAGGCAGCCAACATCAAACTGCAGAGCAACCATTAAACATAGCATAATTTATGCAAGAATCAAATTCCACTGCGTGTCTTCTGAAGAGAAGAGCTGGTCGCCAATCTCTGAGGGTTAAGATAACCTACATGAGGTGTATGGAATTTTGGCTTGGTGAAATAGAATAGCCTATAAGAAAATAGTTTGAGAGACTAGAATAATACTTCGAATTCGAATAATTATATGAACATTAGCCTACAGTACGAGCAGTTTATGGATGAAAAGTAGGCCTATTTATATTTGCCATAATACAATATTGTGAACACAGCACTTAACTCAGCGTTGCTGCTGTGGCTGCTGCTGGTGTTGTTATTGTTGTTGTTGTTATTGTCTTTAAAGTCACGTGGGGTAGTGTAGTCGTCTTTTATACTCTACAGGCCAACCTACCCAAAAGGGCTTCTCAGGGAGCTGCAGGTCATTGACTTGGTCATTATGGTCAACATAGCTGGTGCGATTGAAGTCTTGACTCAACAATTTTGGGCATTGGTTTGAACATTTGTTGCGTTTACGCTGTTTGATGGGGCTGTTGTTGTGACATGCCACAGCTCAAAATAATATACATTCTCATTCAGATAGCTCTCTGAAGAAATGTGTTTGCAGAGTGGATTAATGCCGCTCAACTGTACTTCGGTAACTTTTTAGTCCCCCAAGGCAGAGACAAGATGCTAAGATGGCGCCCTCCTCACTGTCAAGTTCAAGTAGATTACCGGCTCCCGCACTCGGTATTGGGTGTGAAGTTGTTTTTTCACAAGTGAAGAGAGAGTAAAGCATCAATGACAACAGAAATTCATCCCGTTTGCCATGTTTCATTGACTTTAATTTCAGTGAAAATGTATGCTCACATTTTATCATAGTTTGTAAAACAAACAAACCAACAAAAATATCCTGCTTCGAAAAAGTACAAGTGAGTAGCCTATTTTTCTCTTCCCCCTAAATTTAGGCGCGTTGTAATATCATCATTTGCTTCGCATGTGGCACTGTGACACAGTTCATCAGTTAAACACTTTGCTTTTCAGGAATAACTTGATGCGTGACCCATTTCCCCAGAAAATGTTACAACATCACAATCTAGCTGCGCTTATACATCAGAAATTCAATCTGACATCAGGGCCTAAATTACAGTATGCGGGTGACTTGAAATAAAAAAAAAACGTACTTCTTTTAAATTAATGTATAGAAAATAGTTTATAAAACATATATTCATTAAATTATTTAAATAAACATATTTATTATATCATCGTTGCTTACGAGGTGCTGTTTACATTTTTTAAAGTAGTGCTGGTGTTCTGAAATCGTCTCATAAGCACAATATATTTGTATATGCATAAGTTTCAATTCTTAAAAATAGGTTACAATGCAATGCTGTAACTCTTTGTGCCATAACCATACTGTATTTCCCCTCATGAAACATAGTACTCTTCAGACTAAAGTTGTGATAGCACAAACAGGTCATCTCGAAAGGTTATTCACATAAAACAAGAAAATCAGACTTCTCTATATGTAACAACCACAGTTTTCATAACGAATAACACGCTAATATTCACAGAAGAGCTACATTTAAAACAATGCAAGCTGACAAAAAAGTTTTATTTTGAAAGTACTGTGTTGTGACAGTTCATTGTTGTTAATGGACACATTTAAACACGTAGCTACTTGCATCCACAAAGACAGTAGTCTACTGGAACCATCAACAAATGGATACGGACTCATGGTTAGGTTTCATCCCAAAGAATTTAGAAATGTTTTTTTGTATACTGTCACATGTGTTTACAGTTCATGAATGAAAACTATATGATCTGGTAGAACCTTTCTGAGAATCTGATTGAACATGATGCAAAGGATGAATGCAAGTGGCTGAAGGGCCCTTGAAATTTGTAGCTAAGCTTTGCTAGTACAAATTAGGTCTACGCTCTGTTGCTAAAGTAAATACATAAAAAGTAGTTAATTTGATCAAAATTAAGAGCATGTCGATAGACGTGTCTTATATAATTTTTCAACTACAGAATTTATGTTTCACATGTTTATCAATGGTCTCACAAGCTAAAAAGAATGGCAGTAAAGTAAAAACATTATATAAACAAATGTCAATCAATAATATTTATGTAATTGATATTTATCTCCAAATAAGACACATTTATTGTGTAAAAAAGATACAATCGCAGAATGGGAGCTTTAGAGTTAATGACTTTCTGAAATGTTAAACTGGTTATGACCCAAAACTGTACAGTCTTGTTAGAAAATATTTCCATAAATATCATTTAAGATTCGGATCTTACGCCGATAATTAAATTACAAATTGATAAATATGGCATCATGGATATGTATTTACATCGTTATTAACAAAAGGCAACGTTATATTCAAATGTAACAATCGTAACCTAACATCACACTTCTCCACCTGAAAACGGACGTGGACAACAGATTCGACCCCATCAAACAAGGAAATACATTCACGAGTAGGCTATATACTTATTTATGATTTATTTTCTTGTTCAAGTTCAAGACAAAGACTTTGGCACGTTTCTTAAGACTGTTTGAAGTTGTAACAATCAATTAAAAGGTGATGGTGAACTCTCACCTTAATATAAAACACCGTGAAATATTCTTCCTTTTATTTTTAAATAAAATTTTGAGAAAATACATAAAATGAAAAATAAAATAATTATCTGAAACCTGAAAACTAAAAGTGAAAAAACATTTTATTTTATTCTTAGAAAGTATTTTATTTATGATTTGTTTCTTCGAACTCGGAATAAAAGTCAATTTTTTCGAATCCTGAGAAAGGACGAGGCCTGCTGGCAAACTGTTATCTCTCCATGTTGTGCCCATGCCATTTTGTACACCTTGAATAGTTTTGAAGGTTTCCTTACTCTTGTGGTCCGTATAGAGAGCTTGTTTGTCACTTCAAACGTACCATTCATTAAAGTTGGGCGCTAGTCCATCGCTGTGTGCAGATGTGTTTTGCACTGCGGACGGGGGGGTTTTCGTGGGGTCCTCTGTGTTCGCTGAGACTAAAACGGGGGGTGTAGACGATTCATATCCAGAACTTGCTGCAGGAGAAGACTCGGAGCCTTGTGACTCGTGTACCTTTAAGAACAAACATAAAATTAATAGGGATGCATCAAACTACTTCATATTAGCACCATTATAGCATCCACATGATCATGCTCCTGTCATCTTGTTATAGACTGAAGCAAGTCGGAGTGCAGAGATGCTGTGACACACAGGTCATCACCAATAATGCACTTCACTGATGAAAATGTGCTCGGAACAAATGTTTCATGAATGTATCATTGGGGATGGGCTTTAAGGCAAGACTCGAACACACACTTTACTGATAAAAAAAAAAACCTTGGCCTATTGCTAAAGATGCAGGCTAACAATGCTAGACTGTCTGAGACTGGATTCACACTCAGTAGGTTAAACGCTGTGTATTGATGATGTGTATCAATGGCAATTTGTTTACCTTCATGTGTTTCCTGAGAGAGCTGGGGTGTGTGTAGGACTTGTCGCACACTTTGCAGATGTAGGGCTTGTCAGAAGTGTGCACGTGCATGTGCTTTTTCCTGTCGCTACTGTTGGCGAAGCGTCTGTCGCAGCCATCGAATTCACACTTGAACGGTTTCTCTCCTGCCAAAAAAAGAGCGTCATATAGACTACTACAACACACTGTTGATGTTCCAAGGCACATCACAAATGCTTTCCCAGTAAACCTTGTCTTTTATTCTATATAAAGAGTTATAGTCAGATAGTGTTTCACGCCATATTTAAGAGGTTTATGCATTTTTTCAGAAAGGGAATAGGCCTAACAGTTGCTTTGGAGACATTTTACGCTGAGCATTTTCCATTCACAACTAAGCAACTAACTTCTCTGCAGGCTGCTGACACTAGAGTGTGTACATAACATTTGTTTACATTTTGAAATACCATATTGCAAAGCCTTTTCTATCATTAACAGACTCGTTAAGAACAGCTACACCACATTATGCTAAAATAAAGCAGACTTTAGTGACTCTTTCGTGTCCACACTATACACTACACAAATTCAAATTGCACTACACAAATGCGACCACCAATCAAAATACCATCAAAGGAAACCTAAGAAATATATTTACATTTACTTTGCCTTTACAAAATCGCCATAGACTATGGGAAACAGCATTTACGAGAAGTTTTTTTTTACTATTTGCTCAAGTAAAGAAATCTTCAACCGAAGGCAAGAAATCGCGGCCTTGTAGTCGTATTCGACATTTTACTTGAATACGCTATAGCTCTCCAGTTTAACTCATTCATACCACTGTCAAAATGCACATAGTAGCACGTCATAATGAAATGCAGCTCAACTCTGTTTTTTACCTGTATGAGTTCTTTTATGAATTTTCAGATTTTCCGATCTAGCAAATATTTTGCCACAGCCTGGGAACGGACACGGGAAGGGTTTCTCTCCAGTGTGGACACGGATGTGATTGACGAGTTTGTATTTGGCCTTAAAAGATTTTCCTTCTCGGGGACAATCCTCCCAGAAGCAAATGTGGTTACTCTGCTCCGGGCCGCCAACGTGCTCCATGGACACATGCGTTACCATTTCATGCATGGTACTGAAAGTCCTATCGCAAGTCTTTTTGGGTCGGTTCATCTGGTTCTCGTCAATCCATTTACAGGATAATTCTTGCTTTATTGGCTGCCTCATGTACCTAAAGAAAGCCCCTGGGCCGTGATGTGTCGGCACATTCATTCCCATGTTCATATTGATCGGATGGTTGTAGTTATGTAGCTGAGCGGCGCCGTAAGGGTCCGTCCGAGGACTCGCAACGGGACGATACGGGTCTGGTCTTCCAAAAATGTCCCCGCGTAAACCAAGATGCATTTGACTATTAACTACATGTCCGCTCGGTGATGTGTGGCTTACTGCCTGGTCGTGGAGCCCCGGAAACAACAGATGTCCTGGGTTGTCAGAGATTCCTGGGGGTCCGTGTAGACTCCCCGCGGAAGCAGCAAAGATCCCATGCTGGGCACTCGTTGCTGCCGGCTCCCCGATGCCAGCTCCACGGTTTCTGAAGAGAAAGTCGCGGGTTGAATTGAACGCTCCACCGCCGTAGGAGCCCACCTGTCCGCCGTGGTGGTGTCCAAGTGCGGCTGCATATCCAGTAGCTTGCGGAGTAAAAGCGGACGTCTGACTTGATGCGATATCGTGGGTCACCGGGCTGAGCTTGAAAGCTGCCGAATGGGAGGAATCTGCGAAGGGATTTAGTCCCAGACCCGGGTCTCTGTTGCCGAGTTCATGGTGCCTCGGTGTTCCGAACCCCCCAACTCCAAGCGATGGGAATTGAGGACCACTGTCAAGGAGCATAGTCATTTGGGCTCAAATGACAAAAGGAAACGAAAAGTGAGAAAATAAAATTGAAACCCCGTGGTAGCGGAGCTGAGTTCTAGCCTCGGCGAAATATGTTATTCTACAGAATGATGTTCAGCTAGACCTAAACGAAGAATTCAAAAGTTAAGAAGGAAATCCTGGCGCTCGGAGAGCGGGGGAGAGAAACTCCCGTAACTGTGATCCGTGAGAAAGAGGATCAAACTTCCCCCCCTTTCCAGACGAATGATGTCCTTGGACTGATGAAGTCAATCACTCACTCCTTGCACATAAATGAACTCGGGAGGCAGCTCTACGATAGCCAATGAGAGTGCAGTTTTCTCTTTGCCACGTGACCGCAGTGAGAGGAGTTAATTGGCTAGATGTCTGTTGATTGGCACATTTGAGGATTGGAAATGTTAGTTCGCTTCATAGGTTAAATTTGATTGGTTAGCGAGGCATTATTTGCAGGTGAGGCTACGGGACATTAGGCTACTACAGTTCTGTACGCAAGCCTTGTTTGTTTCCTAATGGAGGTACGGCAGTTTGTGGAAAGTTGAACATAGACCCACTTTTTTTGCATTTATATGGAACACGTAACACACACATTGCCTCATAGGCGTCATATAGATAATTATCAATGTAATTTATTTACCATTTTAAGCAACGTTTGCTGAAGTAGGCTCATTTGATAGGCACTTTGAATTAAACATCACTTTGCAAGATATTCTTAAGTCTTTACGTACTATTAATATGTAAACTGTAAAATACTGTTTTGCAACTTGTTTTTATTTTGTCAGATGTGATGGACTCTAGATAACAAGCCAAAGTGTAACATGGCTGCAGGCAAATGTAAATGCGCAAACAGTCCACATTTTGTGTGGATCTATCTATCTAGTACACCGTTCTCGTAATGATGGACACCAAGCAAGAGATTTTATTTCCATGGTTAACCTTAGCCATTATTATTGTTTTTGGCCCAGTCACATAGGCCTATAGTTTATAAGCGATCCTGACCGATTTCCTAAGATTTCTAAAGCACTACAGGGTGTGAGAGTTGGGTAGATGAATAGAAGACAGAGAGAAAAGTGGCAGTACTTGTAATATAGTGAGATTTTTCATACCCCCCCCCAACACACACACACACTCCCTCAAAAAAATCATGCTATAGAGCAAGTTTCACAGGGTTGCCGCTGACTCGCTGCAGGACACATACAATCTGATCAAGTTCAGAGACGCTGAGTGCTTCAAGCGGCGCTTTATAACACCAAGCCTTTTCACTATACCCCCTACCCCCAATCTGTCTCAGGAAGGAGCTCACATTTTTTTATTTTAGACATTTCAAAAAGAAAAATCTCCAAATCAGTCCCTCACTCCGCGTCAGCCCTGCAATTGGCCCGCTTTGAGTCTTACATGCACACCCTTCGATAAAATATTGCAATGAATTTTAAGGTGAGTTTGGGTCTTTATCTAATATTTTCTAAGATGTTTAAATTTGTAGACGAGATTTGTAGAAATATTTTTGGTTAGGCCTGTGTTTTGCGGTTTGTAATGGACAATGAGAAATTGTATGCTTTTGTCAATTGCTTTTGAAGCAAATACACCTCTTGAATTTACACCTATATTATTGCTGTCCACTTGTGTGGCGTAAGAAAACAGTAGTATCTCACCAACCACCTCTCTCTCTCTCTCTCTCTCTCTCTCTCTCACACACACACACACACACACACACACACACACACACACACACACACACACACACACAAGCAAAAGCAGGCACTCTCTCTTTCTCTCTCGAATACACACACACACACACACACACACACACACTGTCTTCTACTCACTCACATACACACAAACACACACACCCCACATACTATGGAGTAAATATATTCTCTCAATGAGGTAGCGAGTTAATATGCTGGTCTGCCTTTGAGTCCGAGATTTATGGCGACCTCTGTGAACTTTCACAAGTGACGGGCTGTTAACTTTTCTCTTTTCTCCCTCGAGATATTTTATTGGGCAGCTGAAAGCAAAGGACGCGGTTAAGTTATTATATATGGTGTTTTCACTGTTTGAATATGGCCATAAAACAATTAACCATAAGAGGCGTGTGCATGATGGCCCACAATCACCACTGTTTGCAGTTTGAAGAAGTATAAGTCGACTGTGTAGACCTAATGTAACTATTAGTATTAATTAATATTAAGAAATAATCATCAGCAACTGTTGCACACCACTGGAAAAAGTAGGATGTAGTGCGATAGAATGCGCCTCTTTGTAAGTAACATAGTAATCATTTTTTTCTGTCTGTAATTCTTTATTTTATATAGTTCCTGTAGGTTATCCATATCGATTCACTATTAGTACCTATTCATTTGTCCAGTGCACCATAAAAGATTCACTATTAGTACCTATTCATTTGTCCAGTGCACCATAAAAGAATATTCCAAATGTGTCTGCCTTGAGCTTTTTGAGTTGTGCAACCTATGTTACACGTAAGGCCCCAAACCATCTCAGGTTCTTCAGTTAGACTTTCCTGACAAAGAAATCTGGAGTAGCATAATTTTCCACCAACAGCAATACATAATAATAATACTTTTAACAATAGGTAATACGACAACTCATTCATGATTACAGTAATGCACTAATATCATTCGTCACCTCAAATACCCATGAAGACTTTACTGCTGAATTTTCCCTGGCTAATAGCAATAATAGAAATTTTTAGAAATGTTATAGATTTTGTTAATGTAATTTTGAAGTAAACTAGACTAATTTATACACCCTTTGCCACTCTCTTAGTGTATGCCTACTTAAAGTATCTTAAAATATTTTCAAACTACTCATTAGCAGATAAGTACACAGAGAATTTGGCATTATGCAATCATGTTCATTTGTGGCTAAAGTCAGGAAAGACGCTGTACTTTTAAAATAGGTTTTAACCTAAAATGACATTGA
Organism: Tenualosa thibaudeaui; assembly: GCA_027481765.1. NCBI lineage: Eukaryota > Metazoa > Chordata > Actinopteri > Clupeiformes > Clupeidae > Tenualosa > Tenualosa thibaudeaui. The sequence goes on along the minus strand of JAIFZK010000004.1, from coordinate 2,768,196 downwards.
AAGCCAGCTTATCAAACGTCCTATGTGATGGCCTATATGACATTGTCTTCCCTAACGTGTTTTCAATGAATAATTCCCAGACGTGTACTTTTTACTTACCTTTACATAAACACTTAATATGTGTGTGTTTGCTGTAATTATGATTTATAATTTGATTTAATATTGTGTATCCCCATATCTGATTAATGGAGGTGGATAGAGATCGTGCCGTGGGCTTTGAAACGATCCATGAGTCCCGGGCATGCGCATAAAACCTCTTACGAGGAACCTCTTGATATTAATATCAAACCGGACTCACTGTATTACACCACAATGTTGCGCTAAAATACAGAAGCACTTATCCTTATGCTTCAAGTAGTTTGATTGATGCACTGTGTAAGTAATCCACGTACTACCTCTCGATAGAAATTCTAATCTTTGCCTTGGTAAATAGAAGTAGCCTAGTTGTATTTAACTCAAAACATGTAAGCTGGCGTTTTTACAGAAAATACAACCTTAAACTGCGCGTTCGTTTGTTAACGAATTTAGAGACCTTGTACCCTCATAGTCTCTTGTTAGAGTTGGGCATGTGATCACGCTGAGTCCCTATCTTATGTGGTTTTAATACAACTCCTTGTGACATTTCGCGCTGGTTTGTGTCAAGCGGTACACTCGCCAAGTTCTGTGCAACAGAAACTTTCCTCTCAAGCGTTAACCCAATAATTCCCAGTCAAATGAAAGCACAGAGCTCAGTCATCAACGGAGGGCCAGAGTCGGAATAGTGAATCCAGCGAAAATGGCACACCAGCTGGAGATTTTGAACTGATATCTCTGAACGGTTATTTATGAATACTATGTTTTGTTGCAATATAGTAGAGTTAGGCAATTTATAAAATTGCTTCCTGGGAATATGGTTTGGGGTTCATAATTGTTATTTTGTAAATTATTAAGTTTTTATTTTTAATAGCCAGTCTCCCATGAGTTATTTAACTATTAAATGGCATTAAAAGTAATATTTTCCGGAATTGTTACATTTAAATAGAATAAAGCCAACAATAATTCCTCAGTTTAGCGTTCTCTGTAAGAAAGCAGGGTTTTAGGGGAATATTGTCTACTTCTGAGAATTCCAGTGCATCAAATATCTAAAATGCTCCAGGTTACATTAAGTTATCCAAACCAGCATGCTTTGGCATATATTTCAGTGAACGAAGACTTCTTCCTCACTGAAACCACTCATTGCTCTGAAAGGACATTGCTTCAGAAAAGCCTGCAGTATACATGTGACCAGTGGGTCAGTTGGAATGTGAACATGATATTTGCTGTCCTTTGAAGGCAAGGTCTTGTTTTGTTGACCTGTGCAGCATTGTTTTGCCCAGACTGACAACACCACTCTCCTCAAGGCACCTGCCTTTAATATATACCTGTCAGGATTTAGTGTAAGCTTCTTTCGTGTCAGTAAGTCATGCATGCTTAAGCTGTCATGCAGGCCAGTAGTGCTCATATTATTACACCAACCTGTGAGGCATTCACCTCTGCATGGCAGTGGCGCCATGTTTAAGGGGAGAGTTTGAACCATGACTGAAGTAGGTTGGCAAACACTGCTGATTTGAGATGGTGAGTGATGGTGAAATGGTGCAGTGTATGTGCAGTGTTTTTTTTCAAGGCTCGGGATACTGGTGTAAGTTTGACGCAATCCAGGCAGCAATGGTAGCGTCAGCGCTGATCCAATGGTGTATGTGGTTGATCCAATAATATGTGTATGCAGTCGACAACTGTTACTGTTAGAGATTGGATTTGCTTATTGGTCTATCCTTTCTTTCAATATGCCACTTGTTAATTCACATGTGCCCAGCTCTACCCCACCACACGAGTGTGCATGAATACACACACACACAAATACACACATGCACACACACGCGCGCACACACACACACACACACACACACACACACACACACAGACACACAGAGGCAAAAGCATGCAAACATACAGGATAAAATCACTCGCCTACATACTCACTCGTCATACACACGAGTGTGCATGAATACACACACACAAACACACGCGCGCGCACACACACACACACACACACACACACACACACACACAACCTGTATGTCCAGTAAGTCTATATTTCATTTGGACGTGGAAGCAAAAATGCTGAATGCATGATTTGCATTGGCAAAGATCTCTCTCTTTATTTTTTTTGTAGGCAGCTCAACATGAGGAAGATAAGCTCCAGCATACTAGTGCACTGCATCTGTTCATGCACATAATACTCATGCAAGATCACGTAAGAAGAACTTGTATTTCTCCTTTTCTTTTCCTTTCTCTCTTTCTCATGTTCACAGTGCTTTAGCAGTACTTGTGATGATGGATGGATGCCATTTTAACACCAGTGCAAGCTGGCCCAGTGTCATGTGAAATACTTTCTGTAGTCCTTTGTAGTTTATTGTAAGGTGACATTATAATGTTACTGTGTTTTCCCCTGTTTACTGGTGTCAAGAATGGACAGATGAACTGTCACATAGCAGAGAAATGATGCACTTCTTGGTCATATGGTGCAAATTTAGTAAAAGTAGCATTGTTATTCGACCTTGAGCACTATTCTGACTGTTGTTGATGATATATGTTCTGCACTCTGGATGTCAGATCAACAGCACTATTCATCTAGGATTATTGCCATTCTTTTTTCTTTCCACTAACATTTTGTAGTATTGTTGTCCATAAGCTTGGCCATCTCAGAGAACCCTATCTGTTAGAAACCAGTGTTCGTTGTCCATACTACACCACAGTTTATCATTAAAAGCGAAGGAAAAATTGCCCTGTCACTTGTGTGGAAATGTAACCGCACTATGCACTGCTGTTGCACAGTGTTTCTTTGCAAGGGGCTATTTCATTTGCTTTGACTTGATGGTCTTGTCCTGTGCTCATGAACTGTATGGTTTGCAGCACAATAACAGAACAGGTGTGTTCAGATAGAAAGCGGTACAATATTACCTTTTTATTGATATTTTAGGTACTTTGAGATATGTGACATTTTCAGTGTGTTGTTCTTTCTCTGTTGTGATGCGAAATGTTTTCGATGTGTATGTTGTTTTTTTATCCTTGTAAAAATGCATGTCAACAATGACATAATAATTAATATTTCTTTTGTCCGTGGCAAATGTTGTTCAGTTTCTATGATTTAGAATGTATGGTTTATATTAGACTGTTAACCTGTTTAGTGCAGTTGCAGGCTATGAGTTTCTCATCTGTTCATGAGAATGTGTTCCCTACACTGCTCTGGGTTTAATTGAATATGTGGCATGTATTTAAAGTTTTATACTGTTGACACCAAACCACACAAAGCAAATAAAAACCAACTAAAGTAAAAAAAAAAAGGAAAAAGGCTGAGCATTTTAATAAATGAAAAAGATGATCATTTGTGAAGACATGCTCTACTATAAATGAGTTTTTAACCCAAACCTCATGATTTGTACTTTGGCAATGCGCAAGTACCTCTATATAAATATACTGGCTGACAAATATATAACTTAATCAACTGCAGTCTGTTTTCATGTTTATCACACTCTTTCTGACACTCCCATGCAAACCCCACCCTTTGAGTAAAGTTGACAGTTTAAATTCATAACAAATTATATTAGTCATACAATACCAGTGGGGCACATTTTATCTTTTGAATGAAACTAGCCCTTTATCCTTTATCAACATACTTGTGTAGGTAAAAATATGTGGGGGAATCTACAATATGCTGCTTGTGTGGTCTTATGTGGCATGTCCATGTATGTTTACCCCCAGCACCCCCCCCCCCCCCACACACACACACACACACACACTAAAAAAGTGTAAACAGTAAATGGAAAAGACAATCAGTGATACATTGTGTAGGTTTACACTATTACCCATATGAATAAACTCATTATGGAGTATTGAGTTTTATTCCTACTGCACTGTTGTGGTCAGTGCCACTGTCAAACCCCTGTACACGCTCGCCCATCTGGAACCATGAACCAACCAGAATCTACGAACTCCAATAAACTATTTCCAGGTTTATTTTTTTATCCCAGATTTCAAGATAAATAGACTAATCATATATTTAACAGAGGGCTCACACTGAATGATAATGTTCTCTTTTTAGAAAAGGATAGGGGATGAAATTATTAAATAGGGCGTTTAAGTTTATAGCAGGGTCTTCATTGGAAACAATAACATCTCAAAAGTGCATACCCTGGTAATCTGAGCAATTTTCTGCATCGATGATTCTAAGCGTTTGCTGATAAAGCGGTGGAAGTCTGTATTATATATTGTCATTTGATTGGTCTGTCATGTCATACATGACGTTTAAAAGACTTAAATTTAATGGTAGGCTACATCACTTTTTCTTGACGAAACCATCATCTGTTTTGTGTAGAAGAATAATAGGCTACCGTAAAAATGACCTTGAATGACCACAGAAGTGTAAGCTGTAATTTCTTTATTCCAAGGTTTATTCCAACCTTCCAGTGAACTGCATCTGCCAACAGTTGGTGAAGTCGGTACGACGTAGAATGAAGTGCGCTGGCACTACCTAACAGGGGACTACACCAAATGGCAAAAAATGACAGAAAATTGATGTCGTGTTAAGAACAAAGCGTTTACTGCTTTTCAGTTAAATGAGATACGAACATATAGGTAGGCTTTAGAGTTCCCCATTACAACTTTAGCCCACATACCAGAGATGCAAATTAGGAAATGCGATAAATGTATATCTGTATATATTCGACAGATTACGCAGTAGTCTTTTGCAAGAGTTACAGCACACAGAAACAGAACAGCATTTGATTCAATTATTTTAATTGTGACCAACAGGTGACGTTCCCAGAACAGTGTCTCCTAACTGTTATAATACAGTCATAAATACTACCGCATAAACTTTGGAATGTTCGATTATGAGATATTTGCTACTTGTAATGAGACTCCTTTAAGTCAAAGGCAGACCAGAGTTTGGTAGTACATACGCGGCACATATCAAAGCGTTTTCTCTGCGATATTTGAAAACGGAGTCCTGCGGTGAACGCCTGCGTGTCCCTTTTAAAACAAACCCAGTCGCTGTCAATCATAGCGCATTCCAACCAATCCCAAAGCGCCCGTTTTTAAAAGCAGCTTTGCCTGCTGTGCTTTTATATTGCAGCATGGCCTGCTTCGAAGCATTTTTACTACCACGGTTATTGCCACAAATCAAGAGGGCAAAGTGAACGGCATGGGACTCACACCAACTTTAACGAGCTTGTGTCTGATTCCTGCGCCTGCGATGTTCACGGCCAAGAATTTCACATGCAGATGATGATATTCAGCAGGGGAAATGGGGACAAGGTTTCTAGGTAAATCCTGAACTTAAAGGTTGGTTGATTTTTCAAACCCACAGCCAAACTCACAACAAAACATGACAAGCCTGTCGAGGTTTAGTGGCTGCCCTCTTTCTTGCGTCAACCCCGGGGAGAGCAATACTGAACCCAGCGTGGTGCTGCCACCTTTGGCAGGGGAGCACATGGGGCACCCCACCGGCAGTTCCTTAAAACTCTGCCCCTCGCACAATCTGCGAGACTACCCTGAGACGAGGGCCCGTGCATATGTTGACCATTCGGTTCCCCATCTTTCAGACACGGGATACAACAGCCACCGGTTAGAATCCAGTCCTAGGGGCATTATTATTGGGACAAATCTGTCAGGACCAAGCATGCCACCAGTCACAGATCAACTGGCATCAAGATCTAACCAGCATGGCACGACTGGAAGGTACCGTGACCTTCCCAGCTATAGGGATGGCAGAAGCCACGCTTTTTTTACCGCATACCACGAGCAGGCCAACGGCTCCTCTGACACTACTCGTGATTTTAGCAGCCAAGTAATGCTGGGACTTTCCGGCGATATTCTCTCGAGGGTTCATCCTTACGGCCAAACGATCAGCGGCCCGAGGGGCAACGGCCAACAACTTGTCACCCAATTTTTGGGACTCTACAAACCGCTGAACATGGCTGTGCAGCGAGGGGGAGGCGACGCCTTCCTCAGGTGCTCCAGGCAAAATCCCAACAACGAGCTGGTGTGTAAATGGAGTGACGGCCAAGTGGGGGCCGGGAAACAGCCCTGTGCCAGGACTTTTGGGACCATGTATGAACTTGTCACCCATGTCACGATGGAGCATGTTGGCGGACCCGAACAGACCGAATACGTTTGTCACTGGGAAAACTGTCCACGGGACAGTAAGCCCTTTAAAGCCAAATACAAGCTGGTGAACCATGTAAGAGTCCACACTGGGGAAAAGCCCTTCCCCTGCCCCTTCCACGGATGTGAAAAAGTTTTCGCAAGATCAGAAAATCTGAAGATTCACAAGAGAACACATACAGGTTAGTGCCAACGTAATATTACCAGATGAAGACATAATATCAGTGGGCTAGCAATAAAACGATACTGACCATGCTTACAATTAGTATCTTACTGTTGCCTACAAGTAGCCAAATAATTAGCCATTCTTTATTGTGACTTGCTTTTACCATTCTTTAATTAAGGTATTACCTGTAATATTTCTAATGGAGGATACGAGGAATTAGTAGTTGGTAAAACACTAAATATCTGAAAATAGACATAACCAAACATATGTTGTCCTTTTCACTCTTAGTCTGTTGAAATAGTTGGCAGCATTTATGCAAGAAGGTTAATTTATTTTAGAAACTTGCCATTTTCAGGAGATTTAAAATAAAATACTACAAACCTGTGCATCTTTGTGTGCAAAATGAATTATTAAGACTTCATCCTACGTCCAGTTCATGTAAAAAAATACTCAAATTTTCTCGCAATTTCTGGTTAATCAGTTATGATTACTCAGTTATGATAGCACTCTTGCATCTTTGATAGTATAATCTATTGTTATTAATTGGAGTGGTGGCTTGTGAGAATTGTGGAGGCTATAGTGTCCAACATGTTGGTTGAGGGCTAGTAGTTGTGCTAGGAAGGACAGCTACTGATGAGCACCGAAAAAAACTAAGCATCTCTTTGGGCCAGTTGTTTGGGTGCCTCTCATTCTCATTCATGTTGAGAAATAAATAAATAAGTGCCGGGACACCGGAGAGTTGTGACGTAGTCTTTACGCGGCGCGCAGTTGCAACCTCAGTAGGAAGGATTATTACTCTGCGCTCGCGCAGGACCCATGCTGCAAACTCAGCACCCAGATAAGCTACGGTACGAAGTGCACACGTCATACTTTCTCCTTTAAAATATGCGCTTTATGGAAATGTATTTCATTAATTGTGAAAATGTCAATACTCTTTTAAAATGTAGCAACATTATTGTATTTGATTGTATACTGAACTAAAACATTAAGCGTTTCCTGCGCATTGTCCACCAAAATAACGAACCATCTTTATTCTTAAACGTGCAGTTCGAGGGAAATCAACTTGTAAGAGCAATCAAATACTTGTTCAAACTCTAAAAAAGCCCCACATCAGACGCGGTGACAAATTAATTAACTCGATATTCACAGGTAAAGGCAAGCCTGCAAAAACCGCATGTATCCGGTTTTAATTGAAATTTCATGCTGTCAGAGATTCTAAATAAATAATATGTCATCATGCTATTTATCAGTGAAGTAATATTTGCTGAAGTAAGATATTTATTTAGTTAAATACTTTTACTATTGATAGTGCCGAGGTTTCTCTGGAATTTAACTCATCAATAAAAGTGTCTTGAGTGCATTGAATATTTTCTTTGGGTGTTTTAGGCAATATTATCACGTGTAAAGCTGGGTCTTGTGCTTATATGTTTCTAAAATATCGCTGAAAATATATAATGTTTTGTGAATTTGAGACTAACAATTGTTTATGAAGCTGGAAAAGCTGGTCACGCGTGATTAAATGGATGACATCCATCCTAGACAGTTTAAAATGAGGGAAATCAGGCTCCAATCCACGGAATGCACCTGAATTCATTTTAATATATAATAAAGTGTACATGTCAGATTATAAAAATTATATATTTCATTTCCGCAAGAGAAATCAGTCACTTTGTTATTTTGGCTAACTAGACATGTCCCTCGTAACAAGCGGCAATTTCTCCCCCTTCTGCACGTTTAGGTGAAAAACCGTTTAAATGCGAGTATGAGGGCTGCAATCGGAGGTTTGCAAACAGCAGTGACCGGAAGAAGCATTCTCATGTGCACTCCAGCGATAAGCCCTACACTTGCAAAGTCAGAGGATGTGAGAAATGTTACACTCATCCCAGCTCTCTACGCAAACATATGAAACTCCATTGCAAGGCCTACATGTCCAAAACCAACGATGGGCGCTTGGAGGATGGGGAACACCTTGCCGAAGCAAGGTCTCCTCCATCAGAGCGCCAGGACGTGTCCTCCCCTCCCTCCATGACGCGGGCTCCACCACCTGCCTCCTCGCAAGGGTCCCTCTCCCCTGAGATTCGCAACGACACGTCTCTGAGGTCACGTTTCCATCACACGTTTGACAGCAGTTTGGACTACTCTACGCATAGGTCACAGTCCCTCTTGGACCCTTTGTTGATACAACGGAGCAATTACAGGCCCGAGCCCTCACAATACCCGTGTACACAGACGAGCCACAGTTTCGCTCAAGGACACAGGACTTTTGCAAATAGTTCCCCTTTTCAGAAGAGCATTGTTAACGGCTGGTATACCTGTCACAGTGGCGTGGACACTTTCTCGTTAAAACAGTGTAACGAGGATATGTCATCAGCCTAATTCAGGTATTAGCTAGACTTCTATCCTGGAGCCACTCCTCGAACAGCTAGCCTACTTAAGCTAAATGTATCCCAAATATGAAATTGTTTCCCAGTTTCAAGACAAATATTTATCATATAGTGAAAGTTGTGGATGTAAGCTTTAAATGTTGTAAATGGCGCTATGTCAGTGTTGTGGTGTGCGCAGTTGGCATTGTAGCATATGCAACGGATGTCCAGTCTAGTGATTCAAAAAGAGAAACATACAAGTTACCAGTTTAAGGTGTTAATCTGTATCATTATACAAACAGTGTAGTCTGTTGCAAATATGACCCATGTTTATGATCTGCCCAAGATCCTTATAGACAAAAGGCTGAAGTAGAATACGTTCAATTACTAGTGGTTAAAGTTTTTGGATAAAAGAAAGCGTACAATTATTGTTCTATGATATGTGATGTTGAAAAGTTAAGAGTTGTTTCGAAAGCTGTGAACAGTTTTTCTTCCTTTCATGTCCAATTTTGATGCCTATCATATTGTAAAAAGATGCTATTTATGTCTAATTCTTGTTGAAATCGTAATTCAAAGGTAACATATTTAGGATATCGTGCATTAATTTATTCTTTTTTCAAGAAAATAACATTAAACATCACATAAAAGTACAATGTGAACCATGGGACCCGGTGAGGCCTCGCTGTTTTCCACCCAACATAGGGTGGGGCGGGCTTCTGTCTTCTGATGCATTTTCCCAAGAAGCCCGTAGTCGTTTTTTCCCTAGTCTATACATGGATAGGCTGTTTTATATATCGCTGCAGTTCTTTTTAGATTGGTTGAGAAGCCCATCTACAGTCTACTTGATAAGAATTAAAATGTTTAATTAAAATTCTACTGTATATACTGTAACATTAATTATGCATTCAATATTTCATTAAAGTGTCTCCATTCTCTTTGATCAGGCCGTGTGTGATTAAACCCAATGCATTCTCAAAGAAAACGTGTGGTAGTAGTAGCCTAGCATAGTGACGACGCCCAGATTAGAGCTCTGTTTTTTTCCAGCTGTATGGCAGTATATTTGAGGATTTGTTACATATTGCCTACTCCCTCTCTCTCTCTCTCAAATTTACAAACACACACACAAACAAACAAACAATCGTGCTGACAGTTGTTTTATCAAGGCTACTGTACTTGAACGTGGGGCAACAGGAATTCAGGTACAACGTTTCATTTCCTTTGCCAGTATAAAGGATGTAGGTCAGTATATGGGCAACGACCGTTTGGACGTGTGAACAACTGGTATTGATTTTAAAGGACACCTAACCTCTAGGATCAAATACACCTGACCCTAATATCTTCCCTTTGCGGCCGCAACCACTCAGTGCGTCTGACCTTTGACTGGGTCGGTGTGATGACCTCAGTGCCCAAAAAAATGTGCCCAGGTGCACTGAACACTCTAAAGGCTATGTGTAACTTTACATGCATTAATAGCAACTATTGTAGCGGAACATGAGCTTCCGAATTATGTCAAATGTTTATGCAGTAAAAATGAGATCCACAGCATGCGCCCCAATGTACCTGTAAATGCAGCCCAGTGTTATTGACGTGAACCTTTCCTATTTTAAGCAATAGTCTGCGGATAGAGAGCAGGCATAAAGCAGAAGCCTATTCTCATTTCACCTTCATCGCTGGACTTCAGCTCCTCTTTTTTATGGCAACTTTTTAGCGCTTGTAGGCTCTTTGAACTTGTCTGTTCGCTTTTGGGTATGTATTGCACTGGCCAGCCGATACGACCAACCCTGCGATTGAACGAATATGCGCCATCTCATATTCCATGACAATTACAACCAACTGTTCTCGTTATCAAAACACAAGTGATATTCGTGTGAAGGTATTTCTCTGGTATTTTCAAACTCGGCTTAGGCCTATGTACATGGCAGCGGTGTCTGCTGTGTGCGGTTTCAAATATATATTTTTGTTCTTCTTGTGTGGCCTGGGAGAGTTCACGGGCCCTCGAGCAGCCTCATTGAGCCTGCGTGTCATGAACATCAGATACGCACAAATATCAAGTTATATAATAATGATTGCCAGCACTTATGAAAATGAGGTCATAACTAATGAAAATAACATTTACAAGACATCATTTAACTGCATGAATTAGCCAATATGAGTGTAAGAATGAGCATACATTCCTGCTGTATTGGAATGGACATTGTCACAAATATGATATAGACTATAATTGTTAAACGTACATTTAATGCATTACTCTTTATTAGGATTATTTAAAAAACTGCCAGTTGCAATAAGAGATGTGTAGTCTTCAGGGAGGGAACTGTACAGGTGCAATATATTCCTCAACTGAGCCTATCCTTATGTGAGATACTCCTTAAAGTTTTTTTTCCCCGGGAAGTCATCTGTTTATATAAAGTTATGCAGATTTCCCTTTTCTGTCACTGGCGTTCCTCTCTAAAAAAAAAGAAAAGAAAAGAAATTCATAAAAAATTGGAATATTCACATTGTAAGAGGGATGCAGTTACATAATAATCTAGGACAGATCCATTTAAATTTGTCATGCCAAATCCCAGTGCCAGTTGCTTTATGTTGATGTGCATGTGTGAATGCCACCGATGACCAGCCTATATTACACATAAAAGGGTCCATTTTAGCTCAGATGGTTATTGCAATAATCTGACATTCATAATTTACACATTCAAATCTCAGTGCCAGGGACTGCACCTCTGGCATAAATCATTACAGTCGACTTAAAAAGCAGTGGCTGCTAAAAAATCAGTGTCCATACAATCCAACACAGCTAACTAGGGCAGAAGGCGCCAGCACATGTCGTTGTTGACTAGTTTAGCTGGAGAAATAAAGGCTACTCAAGTTTGCTGACTACATGGGGACCAGCATCAAAAGACTGACCTGCAACATCAACCATCAACACTGACCTGATTTGCAGTTAATTCATATTTGTATCACTCTACTGCATGCAGGACCCAGTTTATCAGTTTATATTGTGCAGTAGGTGCGGATAGTAATATTATAAAACTCTTGGCATGAAATTGTACTCCTCAATAGCAGTAAATTCAGTGTAATGTGTCAAGTGCTTTTGTTGCTTTGAAACCTTGATCATTTGTGTTATTTTGTTATTTGCACTGTTGCACTGTTGGATTAAAACTATCTATAAATCATGTTATATGTACTGGAATGTACTGTGAAACAAACAGTATATATATATAATTTTAAAGCCTTATAATTTCCATACAGAATAATCTTTCATTTATTTGCTGATTAATAGAATATTTTTTCTCTTTCATCAAACCTGACAGGGACTTCACAGCTCAGCAAAATATGCTTGTCCAGTCACTACATCACCACTCCCTATTTAAAACAAAAACAGATATGAAGTATTTGTCATCACACATGCCAAAACTACACAATGGATTGGCCACAAACTCCCAGGCATGTCTAGGAGATCTTCACATATGTATTTTTTATACACTGGGCTATTTGATGCATGATTCTGAAGGGCCTCTCTGATTTCAACTGAATTGGATCGCTTGGCCTTAATGTCAGCTCAGGGAAATAAATGGGAAGTACTTTAAAGGCGGAGGCCATCTGTTTGGAAATCTATCCTTCAGATCTGCCCGCTGCCATCCCGGCCAGTTTGGATGGGTTAGCCCGAGACTCTCCGCATATGGAGCAAGCGTATATGATTAAGCTTCCCGCTTCAGCCCTGGCAGCCAGAGCCTGGTGCATCACACTTGATGTCTCTTCTCTCCCTAAGAAATGGCATGTATTGCCTTTGTGTTTGATTCAGAGTGGATAATGAGAGATTGAGGTTAGTTATTGGTTGTGTCTTGGGCTCTTCTGGGTAAACCATGGACTTGAGATCAGTAGTCTTGTGTTGAGACTCTGAGGCAGAGATGGTGGGGGAGATAGGCTGTTAGGGATTCCTAAACAACATAAAATCATCTGACAGAACCTTATCAGATCATCAGCACCAAGTGGTGCTCTTTTTGGGAATGCAATCCACCATATTTCCTTCTAGTGTGCTCCAAAATGGGGTCAGTGCCATTGCCCACTTTGCCGCCGCTGATGTTTTTGTTGTTTTTCATTATTGCACATATCAGAGAACCCTGTTCCTTAAGAGATAGGGGTTTGTGTGTGTGTGTGTGTGTGTGTGTGTGTGGTGGGCAGGGGGTTTCGGTACGGACAGTAATGGCACATGGTACAGGCAGATGATGCTGCATCTGTACTGTATTTAGCTTTGGGCTGCTTGTGAGGACACTCTCAAATCTTCCTTTAAGCTGAGGGAAGAGAAATCACAGTGGACCGACTGTGGAATCTTGCAGGGCAAAAAGCAAATTTGTGAAGTTGTTTGCTGAGCCCAGACCCATTTTTCACCTTCACCTACCTTCTCCACCAATGCCTTGAGTATGAGCTCATCAGAATCACAGACTACTGCTCCTCATGACAGCCTCAGTTTGACCTGATGGTTGATGCACATTTACACAGCATCTTTTCTGTGACATGAGCAACTGACTCCCTTAACACGAGTTTTTAGGGGAGCTACACAGATTCTAGTGCATACATCAATTTCCCACACATAAACATTTCTGTTTTTGTGGCGGAACAATCTAGTACACCATTTCATTTCTTATGCAAGCTTGGTGGCCATGTGCACATTTGAGGAGCTGTAATGGAGCTGAAGACCCTGAAATGAATTTCTGTTCTGCCCGCCCCTTAATACACTCAGTTTTTACAGAGAAGTCTGAAGTCTATATTTTATCCAGTGCAAAAGCAATGGCAGCCCAGCCTACCATAAATAGCTGGCCAACCATACCATTGCCTGATTCTTCTTAATGTCGTCATTGACACGAAATGGCGGAACCTTTGCTCCACCCAGAATATTGCTACCAGCGGCTTGGCGCTGCTCTGCCTAGCAACAAGGGCGAAACTCGCCTTTGTTTGGTCGGATATATCGCTGTCAATCATACACCAGAATGCGCTGCACCTTCGCCGACGGCACCATGATGTAGCTATGGTGGTGCTGGTTTAGCAATTCCTTTGCCGCGTTGCGCCTTTAGCAGGGTGGGGCCATAATGTGTGTGTATGTGCTTGTGGAGCATGACACATCGTTACCTGCAGGTGGAGCGGGCCGGAACCCTCTTTTGTCCACCCCACCACATGACTTCCACATCCCAAACGCTCCCTACCGCTCGGCGAATTAAAAAGTAGAATGGCGGGCCAGTGCGCTCTTGCATCAGCCATGCATGCAGGGGGGCGGCCATGCTGGTGGAACTGGTGGTACCCAGTGCTTTCTGGTGATGGCTGAGGCGATGGGGTGCAATTTTAATTGGATTCCAGCCTCTCTCCATCCTCCCCAGGTCAAACCAGTGGAGCAGTGTCTCTCTGACTTTGGTTCCTTTTCATCCACTTGCTGCCAATAACTCCACCACACTATCCACCCCCCCACATCCCTCACCCCCTTCACCCCTCCATCTCCCTCAAACCCCCACTACCTCCATCACAAGCAGTGCAACCCCCTCCTCCCCTTCCCAATCTCTCCTTCTCATCTACTTTACCCGTCCTCCCTCTGCTGCTCTTGGTCCTCTCCCACCATGATTCCCCCCACACTGGCCCCTTAATCTGGGCTACCATTCAGTCCAATGGTCCCCCAACAGGCAGGTGGCTCCTCAAGTCCCCAACCCCAACTCCATCCCATAGGCCCATTCAAGCTTTACGCAGCCCCTGCCCCTTTCCCTCAGTGAAAGCTTCACTGCTGGCTTTCTCCTGGACCATTGCAGTGGATGGATGGAGACGCTCCCTGCCTAGCATGCCCCAGCCTGCACACCTCCTGCAGATAAAGACTGGAGGCTGCAGCTGTGGTGGCGCCTTCTGCCTCTCATCCCCTCTCCTCGCTGCAATTCATCCCATTCCAAGAAGGACTGCTTGTGTGGATGCGTGTGTGAGTCTTTGAGGGTCTTGGCACTCGGTCTGACACCATCAGTGTGTGTAATGAGAGTGATGGCAAGAGACACATTGAGGCTGGCGGCTGAGAGGTGAGGTCGTAATGAGGCCATCAAAGAGATGGAGGAGTCGTCTGCGAGCAAAAGGCACATCTGCGTAAGACCGACCAAGTCATGTATCGTCCTTTATATTATGTCGTCCATTTTTTTAAGCTTTTGATCTATTCTATATCTTGTGCCTAGATTTAATCACAGACAGATTGCTCAGAGAGCAAGAATGGGAGAGATCCTATACATACTGGGAAAATGAATGAGTTCTTATGTAAGAACATGTGCAGACACACATGCATGTTAGCATGTTTTTAGAGTGGGGATAGCTGCTGATGTAGTGACAGGAAGGGCGTTTCCCTGTCAGCCAACGCCCTTCTCTGCTCTGGTGACGTGGCACTCCTGGTTCCCCTTCCCACCCCCAGCCCTGCTGCCAGCCCCCCCCCCCCCCCCCAAAAGATCCATTCAACTGCTTTATTTAAAAAAACCTCCCTATCCCTCAATGGACTCTCAAATCTAAGATCACCCCCCCCCACCCCTTTCTCCTGGTCTCCACCACAACCTTTCCCCCATTCCCGGGGCTCCACTCCTTTGCTTTTTTTGGTTCCCTCAGTTGTTGCCCTTCGTCATAGGGTACTGGTGTTTGATGTTCACCCGCATGTGCAGAGGGAGGGAGGGAGCTAGGCTCCACCCTGCCTGGAATCTGATGCATTTTCATCTTTTGATGCATTTTTGGTTTGCAATTTACCCCATGGACAGTTCTTTAAAAGCCGACCCCCCACCCAACCCCCAACTCTCTTCCTCCCTCTTCCTCTGTTTCTTTTTTTTTCATTCATTATCCATGCCTTATATAAGAGGCATTTCGGACGGTTTCTGATGATGAAGGCTCTGGGCCCATAGTGGGGTGTGGCGGGGTTTAAGGGAACGAGGGGCACAACATTAAAGGTTCTGACTGCAGCCAATCAGATAGCACGCTCTGGTCTTGGCGCTTGACTCCAGTTCATCCACATGGCAGGATGCGACAACAGGTTGTGGCGCAGGCCCACTGAGAGGAGCTGGGGATGGAGCATGCAAGAGGCCCCATGTGCACAGACAACAAATAAGTGGGACAGAGGGATCGCTCTTCCATCTTCTCCTCTCCGCGGCACTCCTTTCCACGGCAGTCCTCTCCACTCCCTGGCTCACCTCAACCAAACTCGGCCACCTTGCTTTGCTTTGCCCATCCGCCTCACCCTCACGTTCCGCAGCACGGGAGGGCAAACCAGCCTCGTGCTCGGAGTCTGACTCAGAGAGAGTAGGGACTGCTGTCTTTCCAAAAGGGGGGCTGGCAGTACCCATCAGCCTCGTCCCTCTGATCTGTCGTCCAACTGCTTTTATTACAGATCATCTAAGACCAGGCGCCTCCATGTCCTCTACTGCTGGCTAAGGGCAGCTGGCAGACTCTGGATGTGTGACTGAGGAGCCAGCCAAATGACAGCCAAAAAAAAAAAAAAAACAGTCCCACATACATGGCAGAAGCGGCAGAAGTGGCATCCCCATGGCTGGATGTGCCAGGTCGGCTTTCGCCTGCTGCTTTTGTTAGCGCCTCTAAAAAATTAGTCCTGTAATTTTTTAATGCCACTCCTCAATGATTTACACCATACAGAATGCATCTTGAGTGCTTGCAAAAGAATGTTAAGGAGCCTTTGATCATGATGCCTAAAGAGCAGCATCCCTCAGATTTCACAAATGGGGCACGGTGAGCCTGTTGCCTTTTTTGCTGTCTCTCAGAGCCATCACGTTTCATTAGCAACAATTTGGAGCTCTATTGCAAGACGTTGCATTTGAAATCTATATATGTCTGTGTGTGTGAGTGTGAATATGTGTGTGTCTGTGAGTGATTCTCTCTTTCCCTTTGCCTCTGCGTGTGCGAGTGTGTTTGTGTGCAAATGTGTGTGTGCAAATGTGTGAAATCCACAAATCTTTTCAAGGTTGCTCTCAAATAAGGGATCACATTGATCACGGGCCAGGATATTTCAAAGTGGTGTGTAATCGGGGGTGTTTAATTTTATCTGTAGCAGGATGCGTCGCTCAGGCTTGTGTAATCAAGCCTGTGAACTTCACATCTGAAGCAGGAATTGCGTTTCTGATCACAACTCCCCCCATACACACACACACACCTTCTCCCCATTTGAAGTCCGTCCATCCACTGCTCTGTAGATGCTCTCGAGCTAACACTTCTCCACTAAATTAATATACACTCTAGACATGGCACTCATTTTACAGAGCCCTTCTCTAGTGTGGCATGTACACATGCTTGTAGAGCCCACCGGGCAGTTGAGGAGACAGTGAGCTAGCTTCACATGATCCATTGCTGTTAACCTCTCAGCACTGCTAGAGCACCCGGGGCCCTGGGCAGACACATGCACACTGATGGATGAGGTGCTCGAGAGCAAAGGATGGGGGGAAAAAGGGTGAAGCAGAATTGTGCACTTCCCCCCCTCCGGCCATTTCAATTACAGTTTGAGCAAGGCCAGCTCTTGCTGCGTTGATATGTTGCTTTAAGGGCGTGACATTACTGTCCAGGGACAAATCGGATTTGGTGCGGTGATGATGACCCTTCACTCTAGGCCATACTGCTTGATGGGGAGACAGGAGGGGATAAGGAGGCAGTGGAACAAAGTGTATGTGGAAGGAATCCTGCTCAAGCACTTTGTTGGCTTTAGATTCACAACAGAGTGTTTCTCATGAAAGCTGTTGCTAGCAGAATCATGTTGTATCATATAGTGTCATACTATACTTGCGTTGTGTTTGTCTAGAGCCTTGGAGGCTTTTGTCTCGTTTTTATTAATGGTCTGTCTTTAAATGTCTACTCTACAACTTGAAGCAGCCTTAACTGTCATGATCAGTGTGATGTGATGGGAACCACAATATGATATGACTATCAATAGTCATCTCATATAATGTCCTTTTTCTGTGCTGTCAAAGCATATCTTGTTGGCACTCTGGTTTTGCATAATCTAAGTTGCTAATGTTTGCTCGCTCGGGGCACCTTGAGAGTAAGTTGGCAGACTTCAGTCTAGACTCAGAGGAATGCAGGCAGAGGATTGATGAGAGGGCGGGAGAAATCGACAGCGGCTCTTTTCATCTTGTTGACAATCAATAGCATAAAAATCCTCACTTTAGTGGACATGTGCTGTCATTGGCACGAGTACATGTACTATCTTTGTTCTCCAGTAGTAGCTTCTCTAGTAGTAGTATGGTTCAGTAGTAGGGTTACATGATACAGATGTTTTCATGGAAACAAGATTGGTGCTATCATCTTATTCTGATGTGGTTTGGTTGTTGTTTTATTCCATTGATTCTCCAAATCAAAGCAGGATGCTATTAGATGCTATCAGACCCTATCTGCCAATCTTCACGCTGCCCTCTGTCTTATCTTGGCACTGATATTATGTTTCATCATGATAATATGTCTTAGTTCTCTGTGCTGACATATCTGACATATTGGAAAGCCTTCAGGAGAAAGTAAGGCAATAATTTTCCAGCACCGTGGACAGGAATGGCTTTCAGCTGTATCGACTGGACGTCGGTGAAAAAATCCATGTACTTGAAGGAGCAGAATGTCTTTCTTGGAATTCCTTTAGCCCAGTATTAGAGAGGGATCGAGTTGAAGTAATTAGCACTTCCACCCGGCGTTTCACTCCTCGATCCACCACATTAACATAAACCTGCTTTGCTGTTGTGAATGTCACACATGTTTCCCCTCCCTTATGCAAGTGACAGAGTTATGCAACCTCACACTGTTGAGGGGGCTCAAAACAGTATTTCTGCAGTGGAAGAGAGAGGAGGGGGGAGAGAAAGCGTTATCCCTCATGAAAATTCATGGCTGTGAAATGCAGACGCAAAAATCCACTTTGGCTTGACAGCTATCAGGTCACTGCAGTCCCTCATTGAGATTGGTTGGAAAGTTGCACAAAGGACAAGCAAAATGGGGAAGGAAGGTGAGTTTAGGTCATCCATGTAAGCAGGCAAAGATGCCTTGAGCCGCGACTGTGAATTGCATTATGCACCTTCTTATCAACAATTTTTTGCCATGATTTGGTATCTTTTCGCAATGGATAGTCAAATTGTCAAAGCAGTCAAAGCCATCATTCGGTTTACATCTCGAGAAGAATCCTCAAGGCTTTGATAATGCTCGCTCTCGCTCTCACTCTGTCTCTCTCTATCTCACTATAGCCTCCTGGTGGACTTCATTGATCTAGGCTTCAATCAGAGAGTCCAAGTTTTAGGAACATGACTTTGGTGCAGTTAAATCCTGTATTATATTTGGACATATCAGGTTAAAGGTGCCCTGCCATACGCGTATATGGGATTTCAAATTGTTCTCTGAGGTCTCCAAAGAAGCTATGTAACTTTAGTTGGGCTGAAAACAGTCCAAGAACACCTTACCAATGCTATATGCAACCTATTCAAAAAGCATCAGAGTAAGGTGCCTTGTTTTTCCACCTATGATAATGAGCTCTGCTCTGATTTGCTGCTGTAGCATGTCAGCATTGAGGCATGGCAAGTGACATTAGTTTGCTAACGTCAGAATTGCAAAGGATGAAATTTAGATTATTACATTTCCGAGGAAATTAAGGAAAACATAGACTATGATAAGCACATCCACCAATTGCTTGAAGACTGTAAAGAACAACAAAAACTGTAATCTTGTAATGTCTAGGGTTTCACACTAGCCAACATAACCAGATAACTGCTCACAAAGTTACTGTTACAACCACAGGTTAAAACTTACAAAGCCCATTGTATTTGCCAAAGTTGACAATAATAATGGACTTCACTGCAGCCGTTTGTCCCTAACCTCCTATTATTCAGCACACTAACGAGATGTTGTGTTGCTGTTATCTTTATTTCATGGATATTCTGCGATCTTGCATAATTAGGATTTCGTGGGGCAGGCACTAATCAAATACAAGAGAGCATGGATTGGCTGATAATGCAGTACCAATCGCCAGTGGCTCAAGCGTTGTCTATCTTACGTTACGTAAACGAATTGGCCTGATTACTCTGTTTATTTCTTTCCATTGGCTATTCAGACAGCGAAAATTTTATTGGATTTTCACATGCACCATATAACTCAAACTCGTGTAGACCTATCATATTTCAAATACAACAGGCAAGGCACCTTTAATTCTGACCCAGACACTGGACACAGCTCCATAAATATCCCTTCCTATGTCATGTCCTGAAATTGAAGGTTTTAGTCTAACAGAAATACAATTGGCGTTTAGTTAAGCTACTTCTGAAGCATTGAAAGGTAGCCAAAGCCTGAGCAAGAAAGATGATGACTTGGAGAGATAAAAAGTGAATCTTCAAATGAGAATATAATGAAATATTTACAAAAAATGTGCTGTGCTGTTTTGTCACTTTTCTCATCACTGATGTCTATCTGCACATGTATCTTCTGACCTCTGAGACTGTGCCCTCTGATACAAGCTTTGCAGTGGAAAAAAGCTTGTTCTCTTTGAACATGTCTCAAGTTGCTGTTGCATGTTTTTTTTGTTTTGTTTACAAAGCCTATTTGGACTAGCAAGGGCTGAAAATAATTAGAGTTGCATGCTAGACCACGGACATATTTCCTTTCAATCAGTTACAAACTAACTCTGTTAATTAATGTACTGTG
Source organism: Tenualosa thibaudeaui (assembly GCA_027481765.1). Lineage (NCBI taxonomy): Eukaryota > Metazoa > Chordata > Actinopteri > Clupeiformes > Clupeidae > Tenualosa > Tenualosa thibaudeaui. The sequence goes on along the minus strand of JAIFZK010000004.1, from coordinate 2,747,817 downwards.
CCGTTATTCTCCCCAAATAATTTTCTTAATAGCGACTGGGTGCCTTAGATCTGTAGTCAGTATTGCATATTTTACTCTTTGTTTCCCTTTTCATTCTGCTCTTGTTCTCTCCCTTCTTGCCCCTCCTCTCCCAAAATGCTATTGACCCACATATTAGATCTCTGATTTAAACTGCAGCTCATGGTATTTCAAGTCAGGCCAAACAGCAGAAGCACTATTATTAGCTGCACTTGAGGTACAACCCCTCCTTTTAGAACCTGCTAAAGTGTGTTGTGTATTGCTCTATTCCCAAATGGAAAACATTAGCATCTCATTTGGGCCTGGGTGAGGCGCTGGTGATTACCTCATGAAACTAGGTTATTTCATCACGGATGGGGCTGGGGGAATTGAGCTGAGCGTGCTGACTGTAAATTCTCTCAGCTGATGGCAGAGAGTGTGCTGGTGGTGGCGGTGGTGGTAGTGGTGGTGGGGGGGGGAGGGGCTGGTCCATCGGAGGCACTCGGCAAGCAGCACAGTTGACAGTGTGAGATAGCACGTTGTCTGTGGGTGTACGTACACATACACACGTACACACACACAGAAACATCAATACTTGATCGATCCCATCTTGAGGCTTAGCATTCCTCTGCCACAGCTGCAGGTGTGACTCAGAATGAAAAAAACAGGTGTTGGCCACTGCTGATTGTATCTCTGTCACAGTGGTGCTGTTTTCTTTGCGACCATCAATTAGCTCTCAGAGTCGCTAAGCTATGAGCCTACACCTGCCCAGTGATCCAGATCAATAGAGTAGATAGCATGAAAACTCCTGCCTCACCTCAGAGCCTGTGATGTGTACGTCTTCCTCCATGCTTATTAGAGGGCCAGAGAGCCTGATTAGTTATCAACACAAGAAATAAACCAGCATTCAGATTGAAATTCAGCCTTTAATTGGACAGATGAAAGAAGCAATTAGTTGCACTTGAGTCAAGAATGTCTCTTCTTCCATTAGTCAATGCTGCCTTCCATAATGGGGAAGTGAAAAAAATAGTTTGTTTTTAAAAAGCTTTGATTTTTTCCCCTTTCTCTGTCTTGGGTTAATATATAATTGTATTTATTTTCATGCATGTCATTGCCTTTTGATCTAAGATTCCTCACCAAGTTCTATAGCAATGTCCTTGTTTGTTCACATTGTTTCCTTGCCTATGCCCGTGCATGTGTTGTCAAATAATCTCTGCTAGCCATGCCACATGAGGCACAAACCATAACATAAGATAAGAGGAAAAGCTTTTAAATTCAAGGCAGTTCATGATGGGTCTTTGGATACTGTGAGGGGCAACTGGGTCTTGCTAACTATTAAAGGCTGGTTCGAATGTAATGATGAAGGAAATTTAATTTTAGAGTGGAGACACTGAACTATGAAGCAGATTCCACAACTGTATTCACCCACCATATGTAGCAAGCTGTACAAGTCTGCCTGTCTGTCCTGTCTGTCTTCTTGTTTATGTGCATGTGAGAATAACTTTACTGAGCAGACCTGTCCTACCGCACCACCCCATTTGTGGACACCATCATTAGGTCTAAGTTCTAAGTTCTAAGTTCTTACAATTTATTTTTTCTTTTTACTGATCAGAAAAACATGACGTGAAACTTCAACAGTTCCCTATTTGGTGTATAAAGTGGCAAGACAAAAAAAGAAACCATTTCCAGCAGTCTTGAAATAAGTCTGGGACTGTAGTTGATTCAAATATGAGATATGTACAGCAGGCCCACTTCTGCTTAGTAGCTTGAGGTTAGTGACCACTGCTTGCTGCATATTGACTTGGGTCAATGGGGAATTAACAGTGTCACTGAAGATCAAGGATAACACCTTTCTCACAGGAGTGCTTTGACTTTAGGCACTTTCAAGATATGCAGTCACAGAGAAGGACTTGACAAGCAGATATGACCGAAGGACATGTTGGAAAAATGGAGGCTATGCAAACAGCCTTCCTCAGTGATGCTTACAGTGGGTACAGTGCCTGCATGCAAAGAAATAAATAGGTCAGACAACAAACATTTACAAATGCTCAAAACACACCAGAAAGCATTGTAATGCTCTCGAGAACTTGAGAATACATTCTGTACTTTATTTGTTGACTGTAACTGATTAGGTTTTATAAAATTATTTGTCATGATTCAGTGACAAGACTCAACGTAATTCGAGGCTGGCTTACGCATGTGCTGTTCTTGTAGTCTATCCACCCTATAGCCTCGCCTACACTTTTTTCCCTTCGACCTGTTTTCTGTGGGTAGCAGATAACAGTAGCCTACCGTGCTGGCGCCTTAGGCACCTAGATCTGATTATATAGTTTGGCCTATGGTATTTAAGTTGAGTTCTTTCATCAGATGTTCTCTGAACATCCTCCAAACATTTCGGTAGGAACTCGCCATATTTATGACCAGACGATGCATTGTGATAAGTCTTCTACTTAGGCTATTTAATACAATTGTAATGGGGACAGAGGAAAAAATAAACAGACTGACTAAACATACGATCCCTCTTTTTGGTGGTGAAAACCCTGTGTACCGACACAAAAGGGGGACGTTTCCACCGCGGAAAGTAAATTCTTTTGAAGTGGAACTAATCATCTGAGGGATGGTTTTCGTTGTCCTAACAACGCAGCTGAATTGGAATGAGCCTCCCCCTTTGTTGAATATATGTTTTCTTTCTTTCATTCAGAACTGATGATGATAGTAGTTTCACGCCCTGTCCACCCACATTGTCGACCCAAACTTTTTTGTCGAGAAGTCTTTACTTGGAAACGCTGAACACACGGCGGGTGACTCCTGAGCTGTGACGTCAGCCTCGCCCTTCTGTCTACTGGTCTTTACGCTTTTTAATAGCCTTATATGGAGAAGAAAATAATCTCACACCAAATCTTCCACACCAACAAGGGTTCTTAGATCATGAATGGAGGGAGACTTTAACTCTCTCAGTCTAAGCTCTTTTCTCCTTGTTATAAATTATTCTCTGGTCACTGATGAATGGAGATGGCCCAGTGTTTTTGAACCGGTTAGTGGTTTGACTGCTCAGGCTGGTTAGTTGTTCTATGAGCTCAACAAACTAGACAAAATAATTACATTGATGTAGAGTCTGATTTAAAGTTTGTTTCACTGAGAGATAGAATAGAACAGATAGATAGAAATATAGATATGAATAGGCCTACTGCACAGATAAAAAGCCCACAGTTGAACAAAGCTATGGATAACGCTCTTTGCATAACGCGAACTCGTTCTAAGACTATTCGTTCCACAATGATAGCTCAACCTTTCTGATATTCTCAGAAAGTGTTCAATAGATATTCTCACTTGTGCCTTTGACTCCTTGCAAATCGATCTGTTTTTATAGTAATACATTTTCCAGTGGTTGAGTCAGAGTTTCCAATAAGACTAGAATTCGTACACAGGCTACTCTCATAATTTACAACGATTGTCATTGTTTGATTGATGGTTTGCTAACAGAGCCCGGGTTTAGTTATTGATTATCTAATGTCTGTCTTATAGTTGCATGGCCTGGAGCCGAAGTTCTGGCCTCTGACCTTTCACTCATACAGTCCATCTCTTAATTACCCTTCCTAAATCTCTCTCACTCTACTGTTGCTTTCATGTACGCTATAGGAACCGAAGCATTTTATTGTCACCGCGGGGGGACAAAGTTCAGGCAGCAGTCCAACTGCAGGAAAACGGCACCATTAATGCTTAAAGCCGAGAGGAGGGTAGCCGTTTTACTGTCCACGCTGGACCTTTTGACATACTTTCCTGCTTGTATTATATGTGTCCCTTCAAATGTCACTAGCTTTTACTAACATGCCTGCAACGTTCGCTTGAAAAAGTATCCTAGAATGTAATAAAAAAAAATCCAGCCAGCGGAGCTGTTGTTAATTATTTGGGCCTATGACGCGCCGATTTGAATGCTTGCCAAGTGAATGCAAATTGTGTGTGTATGTTAACATTTTAGCACTGAAAGTAAAGTGGTTTATTTCCAGCAAAATAATGGCATTTCTAAATGTCAAAATAACCTGTTGCATACGCATATTCAAACTATGAATAAATAATTCGCTTATTTAACGGTTGTGGAAATGGGAATTTAGACTAGATGCTAGATAACAATATGAATATGCTAATGCATGTTGACAATAATTTACAATAATGTTATCATAATGTTTATACAGGGCTACGTGTACAGCCCAGTTATCACCATATGGTTTAGCTTTCACCACATAATTGTTAGTCTTAGAACTTCATAGAAATAAGAAATAACGGGGGTCATAAAACAGACTGGCTCTGATGAATTGATTCCTTTCATCACAGACTAGGGTGAAATGTTTTTTTTTTCTCTTTTCCTTTGGATGAATTCGGCAAACACATTACTAACTACCCTATTGGGCGGCCTGTATCCCTAGATTTTGCCAGTATGACAGAAAAATTCACTGAAAACGAAAATGTCGATGATGTCTTAATTAGGTATCTGGGCACCGACGTAACTTCTGCACAGGTGTAGTCTATTTCTCTCTCTTTCTCACTCACAACCCCCCCCCCCCTCTCTCTCTCCCTTTCTCTCTCTCTCACACACACACACGAAGAGACTTTAGGCTTTGTTCATCTGTCATATCCGAGGCTACATCGGAAACTTACTAAACTGCATCTGCATCATAATATTGGTATAGGAAACAAGACATAGGCTTATAAGCTATAGGGCATATATGTTACAAAACTGCAGCTCACACCATTTCAAGAACTAATTTAATGAATCCATTTATTTACTTCAACAATCACTTCATACTTCAGTGCTGGTTAACATCAAAGGGGATCCTTCGTCAGGCCAAAGAACCTTTCTCTCATGTGGGCCTATACAGATTTCTTGCGGAGTATACTTTCTCAATTAGTCGCGTGATGTGTGATTAAACCAACCAAAAATCCCTTGGCGTGTACGTATTTTTGTCATCTTTGCACGCCATGCGGTGACTGGTTGTCATTGTCGCTGCGGCAGACGGAGAGCTGGGAGAGAACACTTGCGCGGTGCCAACTGGCACGAGGTTTTGAAAACAAGAGGCAGACGCTGCACGATTCTAATCTTAATCGTTCCAGACATGAAGGTCACTCTCGGTTGGGCTCTCATGGCGATTGCACTGTTCTGCTCGCATTTGTTCTATTAAGTAAAATGTAGATCCCGAACACCCTTAATATACTGACTGAGCTCATTTAGTCAATAACAATTACACACTCAGACGTGCCCTTCCACCTTTACGGAGCATAATTGAATATTCCAAGTTTAGTTCCATTACTGTATGCAAAGTGCATAAGAATGTAAACGGTGGCGAAGGTTCCGTATTCTATCAAAGAATGCTTTAGGGTGTTAAATCAAGACGGGTCAAAGCAGTTCATCTTCGCATAATTCATTCTACCTCATGACGGCATGCTGAACACCTACTCATGCGGAATAAGGAAAGCCCGTGTAAGGTTACGTAAGGTTGTGTATTTAGGGGGCACATGTAATGACAGTAAGTAATTCACACAGGATAATGCAAGGATTTAAAACAGCCCACGCCTACGCCGGCTATTTATTCATCACACCAGTTTCGTCTGGTAAGGACATCTGAGTAAGGCAATATACATGAAAGTGCAGAACCAGCTATACCAATAGTACCATCCGCAGAACCAATACCAATACCATCCGCAGAATATCACATAAATATTTGGAGAGAAATTGGCACAACCAACGCCTACTGAAATGACTGTTCCACAACTCCATTGCCCTGCTCATCCTATCTCCTCTGTGCTGGTGTAGCATGGCCATAAATGTGCAGTCTTGTGATTATCAAGAGCCCATTAACTGTAGCTCTGCCTATTTGACATGATTGGAGTGTTGGAATAATAATGACTAATGAGCTCCTGGTGACACATATTAAGGCACTCATTATTGGAAATGTTGCTTATGTAAAGCAAATATGCATTTGATCGAATATCATTAAGTGTAAGTGTGTGTGCTTGTGTGTGTGTGTGTGTGTGTGTGAGAGAGAGAGAGAGAGAGAGAGAGAGAAAGGTAGAGAATTTGTGTCTTCTGTATTTGTTGTGTGCACATGGATGTACTTGTGTGTGTGTGTGTGAGAGAGAGAGAGAGAGAGCACCCATATGAAAGTGTACAAAGCTGTTTTAATGTTATGAAATAAATAGGCTGTTCTTTAAAACCAGAAATGAACATTGTGAGCTGGTAGAATCAAAGCATTGTGAGTTTTCACTCTTTTTAAGGCCATCTCTGGTTGTCTCACTGAAAAGGGTGCCGTGGTCTGCCATGGCACATTTGTATAGTGTGATCATTATTTGTTGTTGCCTCTTCCCAGGAGAAAATAAGAGAATGTCCCTAGTAAATTGCAAGACTAGGGCTCAAGCACTGGAGTCTTAAAATTTATATTTATAATGTTTTTGATCTTGTAGCTTACTGAAAACACTTTCAGCTGTCTGGAGGTCTCCTAGCAACAGCAAACAAAGGCAGGGCACATTTCAAGTTTCCCGCGGAGCGGCCAGTCCAGCGGCGCCTTTGATCTTGACTGGGAAAAAAAGCTGAGTGGGCACTACTGGCATTTTCTTTCATTTCCCCCTCCTCTAGCCTCTCCCTCAAAAAACCCAAATCTTCATCTGTCCCACGAACTGAACACCCCCCTGTTAATCAACCATGGTAAAGTGGCTCATTGAAACATTACAGTGGGTTTTTTTTAGTTTTGTTTTGCAAGTTTGTTTTCATAGGTAGCAATGAAATGAGAAAAAAAGTTTACAGAAAAACGTAGAGAGAAACATGTTACTTTAAAAAAGTGCTTCTCTTAAATACTCTTTTTTTCCAGCTTGCAGTAGCAACTTCTTGTTGTTCATCCCATAATCTGAGGTTTTTTATTTACTTTGTCACTATTGAGGTATATTTGAGCAGTTATTCATTCTTTGGTTTTGTATTCTGTGTTTGGAGCCAGTCGCTCCAAGTAAGCTTTGTGTTTTTCGCTGGATCCAAACCTACTTATCTCCTAAGAAACTCAGGATGCCTGCAGCTCTCTAGACAAATGGAAGAGAGGCGGTGGATTTTCAGGGTCATGGGGCACCCACAGTGCAGGCCTTTCTGGAATTCTGCATGAAGCGAAGCCAGCTTCGTGGACATTTTTTGAAGAGAAATATGCAGGGTGAGAAAATGCTCTTGTTGTAAATTCTGACGTTAATTTTATATAATAATTATATATATATATATATATATATATATATATAGAGAGAGAGAGAGAGAGAGAGAGAGAGAGGGGACAGTGAAAATTATAGCTGATTATTGAATGTTGCTTAAATTCAAAATACCAATGGAAATGTGCCTGCATGAGTGATGTGAACCAGCTCTAATTGTTTTGGTACAATTTACTCTAATCAATAATCCTGTCTGCTGCATTTGTCTGGTACTGTACTGTTGCAGAACAGCTTGTATGTTAGGTTTGTTTGCATGTAGGATATTTTCTGTCTGTCTGACCATGGTGCCATGTAACTCAGATCATGTTATTTTATACTACCTGACTGTGAAAGATCAGTTGTATACAGTGGTCATATAAGCCTCAACCTCCACAACTACCACAATTTTCATAATCATATTTTGGTAGTGGCTCTTACGTGGCAAGCAGATGTTGTTCAGGGAGAATCAGAGGGCATGTTTGGACTCACCAGATGGAAGTTGAAACCTATGGGTGCACAGTTTATGACTAAACCTCTGCAACTTGGAAGCATCCTGATTTGTAGTTTGACTCCAACGTGTTCCTATTGAGGGTATGTGTGATGCTCAGTGTAGATGTGATTACTGAGGATGGAAAAACAATGATGCCACAGAAGGAGTGGGGGTGGGGTGGCATTTTTCAACTCTCTCACTGGAGTTCAAAGTAGGATTGATAGGAACTTTCTTTGTGTCTGATGCCACACATTTTATATATAAACTGTGAAATCTGTTCAGGGACCCCAACATGTCTGGACCATCAAGGGTGTCATTTGTCAGGAAAAAAAAAGAATTCCCACCCCCAGTCCTTCTGTAAATTCATCACTGATTCCAAGAGACAAGGTGGGTGCGAGTTTTTTCACACCAACCGCCATTTTTTCCAGGAGAAACTGAGGTACTGTTGTATTTTCCAGTCTAAAAGGCACATCACAAAACTGCCATAAAAAAACATATTATAATAACCATAACTAAACATTTATCTGATATTGCACTTGAATGACCTTTTTTTACTGTCACTGAATATGATACAGTATCCCCATTACGTACTGAACATGATACAGTATTCCTAAAGCCTGTTCATATTACCAATTTGTGCGGTGAAGAAGACATCCATGTTAGCGCAGCCTGTGGTCTTGTAGTGGCTCATTGCCCATGTCCTTCAGCTCAGCCTCTCCTCGCCTCCACACACCCAGAGCACCCCGGTGCACTCTGAGTGGTCCTGCATGCTGAGTGATGAACCAGGAATGCAAATAAGACAATGGGATGATCAATATTAATGACTATGCCATAAATCAGAGGTGATTACAGTCACTGCAGAACCAGTGTGATTTGGAAACGTATCCCTCCACCACTTAATCAAATAGTGCTCCTGTTGAAAAAGTATGAAGGGCAACAACATTCCAACCTGCTACTACATTGCCAAGCACACTGAAGGTGCCTACTGCTTGTTTATGGATGGGAGCTCTTCTTGTCAGTAAGCACCAAGTCTCCTCACTCACTGGAGGCTTTGAAGAGCTTGTGAGGTCAGGTTTAAATTATGGTCGGCTCCTGCGCCACACGTCTTCCTTTTGGACCTGCACGAATCCATTCTCCACACAATGCATTTCAAATCAAAGCCACGTCACCAGAACACGCCTTAGGAGACATTAAGGCATAGTGTGTTACTTTCATGTATGATAACATGGGCTTGGGTGTGCTTTGATGTGCTCACTTTTTTTAATGCTTTATTAATAATAACACATAAGCGCTCTCTCACACAGGCTGCTGCAGCTCCTGCTGTTGCTTCCTCTCTGCGATCTAATGCCCGTCTTCAAGGCTGCGTTCTGCGATGGCGTAGCCTGATACCGATGCCAAGATGAAGGGGCAGGGGTTAGACGAGTTTTCGCCTGGACGAGGTGAAATGGCGGCCTCACCCCCACTGATAATGGTGATTCAAAAGCAGACACATCCTCAGTTTCACACCCCATATTTGATAAACCTTACTGGCCTTCTCGGGGGTTGTGCTTACATTGGGAGCCTTAGATGTAAAGAGCCTTGTCTGTTTGCTGTGTAGGTGTGAGTGGGGCATGAAGTCTTTTTCGCCCTGGGGTCTGTAGGCAGGCATGTACCTGTCTGCAGTCCCTGTAGGAGGTCTGTGGATGTACATATCCTTGTGTTCTGGCTGTGTATGAGTGATGTGGACATATATGTCTCTCTGTGTGAGTGCTATGCTCACGCAGCTCATAGCCTTTCATGCAGGCCTGGCAGCGATGGTGTAGACACACATCTCCTCTTTGTTGGCAGCATATCAGCGCTATAAATATGCTGCTTTGGACACAAGACCTTAGTCATGAGGCCATAGTTAGCATGCTTACTTGAACCATTGGTGCACGGTAAGTTGTTTATTTATTTATTTATTTACATGTTCATTGATTCTGTACATTGAATATTAAACATTCACAGTGATTTGAAATAGCAACATGGTGTGTTTTTCATACTTAGTAGTATTCCTCATATACTCAGAGATGTCTGTGATGATACATAGCCTATTTTCTAGCTTATAAAGAAGATTTTTTCAGAAATGCAATGTCATTGGTCTAAACGTTTTGTGTGTCTGTGGCCGACAGTCAGTTTCTGTTTGGTTATTTAGAAGCATTTGTTTAGCTTCCAATTTAAAGATTGTACAAAACAGTTTTATAAATGTATCTTACTATTGACTGTACATTAGATTCCTACATGGACTGTAAATACAGAGTCTTAAACTAAGTTTTCTGTGTACTGTTTGGCCAAATGAGGGAGGGCTGGTCAGAGAGTGTAGGAGTGCTGTGTGTGCTGGTTTGTGTGGAAGTCTGACATTAGAGCTGGCTGAGTGTGTGCTGGCCTGTGAGCAGCGGTCCAGCCTGACTGGCGAGGTCAGGGCTGATCCAGGGCCTGGCTGCCCACACTTCATCCATATCCGCTCCAGGGGCACCTGGCTCCCCTCCCCGAGAAGCTGTGGCCTGGATCAATGGCAGGATCCATCCAAGCAGAATGACCGGGGGTCGGCATCAAAGGCCCCCTGCCCGTGTCCTTGCCACCTGGTGCTCCTCGCGGGGTCAGGGGGGATACGGCTTCCAGCTCCCTGCCCCAGCTCCCGTCAACAGGCTGCCGAGCCCCCGCACCGGACTGCAGCCATCGTGTGATCTTCCCCCAAGCAGCCGCCCCACATGGAGCCGTGGTCACAGGTCACACCCATCACAGCGCTTCCAGTCACTAGATGAGGGGGTCTGTTTTTGTTTTAATGAGCCCCAACAATCTCTAAGCCTTCCACACAGAGGACACTCGCTCTGGCCTTGTTGCCGTTTGTGTGTTGTCTTGGCTTCCTGTGTTGTGTTTCAGAGACACAACCCAAATTTAGTTCACTCCAAAAGCTATTTTTCAGCCCGCACAGTTCTGAATATGTGACACTTTTCTGCTCTTGAAGGTAAGTCAGTAATTCACAAGCTGATGGAGAACAATGAAGAGATCAGATGAACCTCTTTAGTGATAATTTATTATTTGGTATGAGACCAACTCCTGCTGACTGAACATGTACAAATGTTCAAACCCAAGACAATCATTCTGTTCACTCAAGACATTGCTCTCTTTTCCAGCCACATGAAATGGGTAATTATTGGACATAAAATGACCATAAAACATATCCCAGCATTAATATACCAATTTCCCTTTTTGCCCAAATGTTGGTCATATGGCGAAGGGAAAGGCAATTATTTCCATGCAGCTGTCAATATATTAAGCACGCAAATGCATTCTAATTAAACGTCATTTTTTTTTAGGGATTTATCAAAAAGGACAACTGCAAGGGGTTTTAGTGTCCCCACAAAAACTCTTTACTCTGTCTCGACTGCATGATTGAACCCCCCCCCAACCTCTACATCTAGTAAGTTTTGTGATGGGAGATGAAAAGGGGGAAAGAGGGACATTGAGAGAGGAAAGAGAGAGAGAGAGAAAGAGAGACACACAGAGGGAGAGAGAGAGGGGAGAGGGAAAAAAAGGGCCTGATGAGTTTGGCAAGAGTCAGACTGAAGGGGGGACAGATGGCGCGAAGTCTGCGGCTCGCTGGCGCTGCTCGCGTGGTGCTAAAATCCTTCTCTCTCACATTCCAACGAATCCAAGCAGGAGGCTCAGGAGAGTGTAGCACCACTCCGAGCTCTTTGCTCTCCACTCGTGGAGCTTTCTGATGGAGGGGGGTGGGCTGGGGTGAGAGAGAGAGAGAGAAGAAGGGAGAGAGAGAGAAAATCACAACAACAACAACACAGTGTCAGTCACCCATAACATATCCACCAGTCTTGCATTTTCATTAGCATGCGGGGGCCACTCAAGGGTTTACTGGCTTGTTAAGATCCACAGCTCTCTGAGTGGGAGATGGTGAGGACAGGGGCTCTGAACATTAATATGGTGAAAGGAGGGGAGCGGACCAAGTGCAACTCAACTGTAAAATCTCATTGAGTAAACACAGCTTCCCGGCACACGGGCAAAGCACTGTACAATCCATTTATATCAGAGGAAGAAAAACATAAGGAGCTTTGCAATTAGTCTCAGCAGCCAGCACATCAGTCCCTGGCCCTGATAGGGACCTCGCCCGTGAAGCGCAGGCAGGCTAGCTGTACAAGACTAGAGGTCTGCTGGCCCTGTTGGACCTCTTCGGATGGGTCTTTTAGTTAGACTGGGGTAAGTAGATCCCACTGAGGCTTACACACACACACACACACACACACACACACAGGATTGATATATTTGCTACTGACATAATCACATGTTGCATTTAAAAGGTGCAACATCATAAGAATATGTTTTTTTTTCCTTTTTTGTTTATTGTATCATTCTGGCTGTTAAGACCATTTAAGGATTTTATTCTGCAATCATTGCATTTTAGTCATTGTTATGTACCTTTAAAGTGCTGTTAATTGCTGTTGATGTATGAAACAGCCATGTGTTCCTGGCAGGAAACAGATGTGAAGGCCAGAGTAGTGCTTTTAAATGGAGCTCTACATTGCAGAAAACACTCTGCCTTTTGTACCTGCATGACAATGAGTTGTCATCAAAAGTTGCACGCGCACACACACACAGACACACACACTCACACACACACACACACACACACACAGATTGTCACAAACACACACATCGACACACAGACTCTCACACACAAGCACCCAAATGAATTCAGAGAAACCTGGAGAAGCTGGATAAATGAGCGTTCGAGTCTTGTCAGATGTGGATGATCAATCGTTTAGAGTCTGGAGCAGCTGTATGTCATTTTGCAAGAGCCTTCAGGTTCCCCAAAAGTCCTACCACAATGCTGGCTGAATTTCTCTCTCTCTCTCTCTCTCTCTCTGTCTCTCTCTCTCTCTCTCTCTCTCTCATTCTCTCTGCCTGTACCTCTGCATGGCTCCCAGCCTTCTGTTAGAGTAGTCATCCTAATGAGTGACTCATGTGGGAATATGCAATCCTGTGAAAAGGTCACTGGAGGCATGTGTATCACATTACTGTTAATGATGATAAAAAGAACAGTCTGTGGCTATCTCTGGAGTTGTTGTTTTCTTCTGTTTCCATTGTTCCCATTCCATTGTTATTTCTCTGGCTGTGTGTTGATGTAAAACATTTGAAGAATTTACATTTAGATCGGCATGTGACTGTTTATGTGTGCATGTGAAACACTTAAAGAGAGAGAGTGTGTGTATGTGCGTGTGTGTGTGTGTGCATACAGAATGTACTTGCAAAACCATCATACTGTCCCTATGCAATTTGCACATATTTATCTTATTCTGCAAACCAGTGGAAATCATCATTTGCAGTGGATGAGGCGCGGTGTTGTTTCTGTGATAAGATGCCCAGATTCAGGCAATTTTCAAACCCAGTGTAAAACACCAAATAATGTTCCTCCTATTGTTTTTCTGCGCTAGGATCATTACATTTGAGGCACTTCATTTTCCTGCTCAAAGGAATCAATACGGATTGCATGCACATAATGAGACTCACTGCAACAGGTACCTGGTTGAGTTCTGACAGCATGTCTAATGGAGGGCTTGGAAATGACATTTATAACTATGAATGGTGAGCCTTGGGGAAGAATAGCAGCAGATCTCTCATTCACCTCACATCCACCCAGCTAGCCATTGTCAGTAGTAACTTGGCTGTGCTGACAGTGGGCTGTTCAGCTACAGTGAGCTGAGTACTTTTCACTTAATACCACTTAGTTGCTTCCTTATAATTACTTTAATTGTAATATGAATAAGGTGGGCAGAAAAATCAATTAATTTAATGAAGTGTGTGTTCCTGTTCCCACTGTTATTGAAGGGCATACATACAATTTAATTCTGGGTAAATGAGTCAATCTTTTCAAAGGTGGCCACAATTGTCCAATCAATCATCTCTCTTGACATATGCAGTGATGTTTTCATGAACTGCCAACTCCATTTCAGTCTCTTCTTTGCAGACTGAAATGCTATAGGAAGGACCATTTAAACATTATGACATTATTACAGTAAACTGAATCAGTGCTGTCACTGTTGTTGTAGTTTAATTGCACTAATCTTTTTTTTAAATGAAAATTATGACACACAGTCCACTGGTACACGAAACATGGAACATATTCATTTTACATATCAAAAATCAACTGTATTTTGCCAACAGTTTACAGTGTTGCCAATGCAATAGTGTTTTGTATAAGACTGAATGCCTCTGAATATCACTTAAGGCAAATTGTACACTGATTTAAGCTCAAAAGATTATGCCTCAGCAGAGTCTCATCTTACATTGCTTGCATTGCTCAATTCAAGACTGTCTTTCTCAATAAACTGGGAACTGGGTGAACTGAAATAAACAATATTTATTGCATATGTTTATGTTCATCTTTTTACATTTCAAATGACACAAAGATGTCTCACATGCTCCACAGTTCACAAACGCCAGCCATGCAGACCTTTAACATGCACATCATATCAGTTAGGTTGCTCTGATGGGTACCTGCATAGATGCGAGATGTGTGATTCTTATGACCGATGGCTCAATCATTCTTCATCTTTCTGACTGATACACACACCTGGGGCTCTATTAGAGTCATTTCACTGGAGGAGAAACCCCAAAAGACACACTTTGTGCTCACTCACACAACATAAGATGATGTTTATTTCTACCTGGCATCACAAGGTCCAACATGCATCAGGTAAGTGCAGTATGCTATAATCTCAAATCAGTGCACCTGCCCAGATCCATTTAGTAAAAGAGGCTTTCATGGTTGCTGTTTTTGCAGCATGATTATCCTAAGAAATCTGCTGGCATCTGGTGAGGATTGCTGACATTGTTTTACATTACTCTTCATGTCTACAAGAGTCCACAATTATTGGAGCTAGGACTACTCCAACATGAAACTTTAGCTCAGTTTCACTGAACGTAATGTAGTTTTCATTTCAGTATTGCCTTAAAACTCATTCCTATGTGTGTTCCTTCAAGAGCCTGTGTGTGGTATTCTCTAGGATTTGATATAGGCCTTATTGCCACAGTGGCTTGACTTGACTTGATTGAAGTGTATTGCACTGAGGAACTAAGTGGTACTACATGGTCCAAGGGTCATTACTTTAGAGGACACCTGGGCAACACAAAACCTAGGAGGTTTTGACATTATGGCAATTTGGGACACTTCTTTCTGCACATTCTGTGGCTATGTCTTTATCGTGAATGTTTTGGGGAAAAAAACACAGAATCAAATACCTGAGCAATACTTTTTTGTGAATTGTATGTTGATATTACATACTGTAGCGGTTGAGGAGTTCTCTGTATATCGTCAGCTGCTACAATATTTGGTAAAATGCATAATATGTATATACATGTATATTGGACTAATGGGTTTCTATTGTTATACACACCTAACATAGCATACACAGTTCATCACTGGAATAAAGTTTTACACAACATGTCAATATCATTTCAACAGCAACATGCAACAGCAGCATTTACTGCTATATGTTTTACAGTGCATTGTTTTCAGTAATTCAGCAATAGCACCATAATTAGCCACTGTCAGAACCACTCCTATCGATACTGAGATGGGCTGTCATATTAACTGCTCAAATAAAGTGCTCATGGGGTGGGGGGCAGGGCCAGTAGCTGCTGATGTGCTTTCTGTCTGTCTTGGGTTATCCATATAGGCTCATTCCCAGCTTTTAAATGCCATTGTTTTAATGGGCTTAGTGGTACGCCACTGGACCCAGCCCAGATAATAGTGGCACAAGATGTGACTCCATTCAGTGCAGTGCTTTAAAATAGCCTGCCAGTGAATGAGCCATAATTGTACCACTAAACACAGTGGTGTCAACGGAATGGCATCAATTTGCCTGTAGTGAGTCCTCCCTTCAAATAAAACACACATGCATACACACACACACATACACACACACACACAAATCCAATTCATACACTCACACAGACACACAAATACAGTCTTACACACAAAGACACATGCATGCAAGTTATGTGTACATGCAGGCGTGCACACACACACACACGTATGTACACTGATGATTGTCTCTTGCCTCTGTCTAACATTAGTATGTTTTTTCTTGAGCCATGGAGACCTCATCCTGGGGAAATTGAGCAATTTCTGATTGAAAACAGTGCCTGTAATTAGAGCCCTCACTATTTGTAACCACTTGGCATTACATTAGTATGCAAAGCTGGCAGACAGCTAATCTGAGGGAAAAACGTTTGTTTCCTTAATTGCCCTCTTAGGACAAAAGTGAAGGGGGTGGTGGTGGTGAGGGGTGCAGTGGAGAGTATAATGTTAACATGCAGTAGGAGGAACAGGGGGACGCTAGGTTCTGTGGATATGGCTCCCTGAACACAGAGGTTAAACTGTTAAACCCCACTAATGGGTTTGCAAAAACACACACAGGACACTCACTCTGTCTCTCTCTCTCTCACACACACACACACAGAGGGAGAGAGAGAGAGAGAGAGGGAGTCTTTCTCGCACACAATGAGAATATCAGGCAGATTATCCACGCTAATATCAGTGTCGATGAGTGGCTAGTAAAGGTGACAGATAAGGTCATCAGAGTGACTCCATTTAGGTTAAGAGGTCACTCTCAACTCAAGTGAAAAGCCTGATCTGACTGACTGGCCAATGCCATCTGACTGCTTGACCAAACGACCCGTGCTGACCAGCTCGTTGCTAGCACACACACATTAGGTCACACACATCTCACATTTTGTACTATGCTAGCACACACACATTAGATCACACACATCTCATATTTTATACTATGCTAGCATACACACATCTCATATTTTATACTATGCTAGCACACACATTTGATCACACACATCTCATATTTTCAAAGTTCAAAAAAGTTCAAAGTTGCTTTTATTGTCAATTTCTTCACGTGTACTTGACATGCAAAGGAATCGAAATTACATTTCCCACTATCCCATGCGTGTACGTGGACAACAGTAAAGTGCAGATGCACAACAAGACAATTCTAGTCCTAAGGTTGTGTAAATTAAATAAGTGCAAGTAGCTTAAGGCAAGACAAGACAAGACATACCCTAAGAGTACCCTAAGTACACTACTAATGTAGCAGGGCATGACAAGACAGACAAGGCATGAGGTGAAGTTCACTGAGTGTTCCAGCTTTGTGCATTTAGAGGTAGTTGTAATTGTGTTTTTAGTGCAAAAGTGCAATGTGCAAATGTCAATAGACAGTACTTGCCACAGTAGCAGCAGTAATGATAATAATAAGTGGTGCAAATATAAATATAAAAACAGAACAGAATTTTATACTATACTAGGACACGCACATTAGATCACACACACATCTCATATTTTATACTATGCTAGCACACACACATTAGATTACACACATCTCATATTTTATACTAAGTCATAATACATAAACATGGACAACAAATCACTCGCATGGCTTCATATGAATATGCACGTGTAGCCTACCGTGATCCTGTTCCTATCTTTATATGGATCTTTTTATGGATTTCAGCTGTTCATATTTCCCCTGATTAAGTCATCTGCATTGGTGGTCATAATTAGTTATTTAAAAGGATTTTTAACACAGTGATATCATGTTCATTACGGGGAGATTTTAGGTCATCTCTCAAGTGTATATTCCATTGGAATATTTAGGCATTGCATAACATGAATACTACTTAAACATTAGGGGGAAAATGTTTATGAATATTAATGGTCTTTATGAGAATGAGATATTAAACTGTGTATCAGGAGAGCGATCCAACCTATGAACCAAATGCATGCATGTCCCTCCAAAAAACTCACTATGACTTCAAAGAGTTTAAAACAGCCCATTTCTCAGGGGAGCTGTCTTGGCCTCAATTGGCTCTGTCCAGCATACTAACTGGCTCCAATATCAAGCTTCCAACTTTTACAGGGCTTTCGCTCACTCCGACTCTGCCACAAATGATCACAAGCACCTCGTTTATGGGAAGAAGAGTTTTTCTTTTTTTTCCTGCACCTAATCTCAGTTATTCAGGCTGCATAAGAGACGTCCAGCTCATCATGGCGAACAAAAGCAGAAACTTTGGGGACTTGTAAGGGGAGTTGGAGATAGGAATGTAGCTCAGTTCTGCAGGGAGGACTGTGAGCAACAACAGCAGGCAGGAGCGCTGAGAAACTGGTGCCGGGGACCAGAGTGATGGGAAGGAGGGGACTGCTTCAGCTCACTCTGATTTCAAAATGGCTTTACTTGCTTTGTTTGTTTCTTAAGTGTCTGGGTGGACTGGGCAAATAACACATGCGCGGAATAAGAAATGCAGTCACCATGAGTATTTCAAAGCAAGCTGTCACAGGGTATTAGAACTATGGTCTCTCATGCATTTTTTTTTCTTATTCCTGTGAATAAATTACTTACATGAAATCCTATTGTGTCTCTTCTCAATGTAAACACTAAGCGATAACTACAGCTGTTGTGACAAATGTGGCAAATAGCACAGGTCCTCTCACAAAGCCAACATTTTGTTTAAGGCTGCAAACTATTGAAATGGGCTAGAAGACCGCCTATGAAAGGTCAGATGAGGTAACACCTGACATCTCATCCTTTGCAGAATTGCTGATCTGGATTCAGAAAACCATTAACTACATGGTGCATGTCTTTGGCAGTATGTAAGCAGTGGCTGGTCTGTGTCAGGCATTCCGAACAGCGGCTTTATCCTTGCAGTGAGCACACCAAGCCCATATCACCAAGATCATCCTTTATATATTCGACTCATTGAGTTGGGTTAGGTTACACCATGACAAGCAACACCATGCACTTTCTGACCATGGGTCTCACACTGTGTTACTTGCTCCATGATTTCTGCTGGCCATTCAACAACAATGGTGGCAAGAAGCCAAACTCTGATCCCTAAAAGCTTTAGGAGCAGACAAAGAACCCACAATTCATTCATATTTCATGCTTAATTTTATTCTGTGTTATTGCAATGTTGGAAAAGCCCACCACGTGCTCCGCAAACAACAGAACATATCTTTTCCCTCATAATCTAGTGCGATCACATTCAGACTAATCCACGCCTGGAGTTGAGGTGGCTATTTAAATGGCTCACTGTGCCATGTCCTGCTTCTATTTGCATCCATTAAAATGGACTAGGCTGAAACTTCTGTGGCTTTATATGAAAATATTGACTGTTGTTCAGTCCCTAGAAGGAGCTCTCAAGTAGGACCAGAGTTGAAATTGAACACAAACACATTAACATTTGCCATACATCAAAGCCAAGCTCTCCAGTGGCCCTGAGACAATTTGAAAATGTTTTCCAGTGGTCTGGCCTAAATGCAGAAGTGTTGGCAACAGACACATAAAAGCATTCAAGTCAGTTAGGTTTACTATTTACATGCATGACTATTTTAAGCATAAGAAACAAAAATTTTGTGTTTCCTTGCAATTTACTTGTGTAACAAAACATTATGCAGTAAGTTACAGAATTCCTTCTTTTCTGCGTCAAATTTGCTGGATAGTGAGCATTACCAACCAAATCCATCTTCAAAATGATTGATGATGTCTTCATTGGTATAAGAATGAATCCGCCAATGAGACCATAATTATATCCGGAAAATTAGAGTACCCACGATGTTTAATGCGATATAATTTCCTGAACATGATTAATCCGCGTGTGTATGGGGGTGTTGTGTATTCCATTCTATTTTTCCTTTCCAGTTTCTATTTTTTTCTGCTATTGCAATTTAGTCTGGAAAAGGGCCAACTGTGCAGCAAATTTGAGCGCAAGGTAAGGGCCAAAACTGAGATGACAGGCACTACCTAATTCTTAGAGTTCATCCTGAATATAATTTAAATCACTGTAGGGGCTTTGTGCAGATATTATGCTTACACAAAATGAGTTCCCTGCCTTTTATTTAGTTGTTGTGGGCTACATTATATACACTAATTATAACTGACAAGTTTCACAGTCAGTTATTCTTAAATGTGTTACTGAACGATGTATTAGTTGTATGACAAGTACACTTCAAACGTGAGAGTTGTGCGTCCTTAATAAATTGTGACTCATCGGTGAATATGTTCCACGGTAAGTTGACTGACTCTTGTCAATGACTCAGTTTACTGATAGTAATATGATACAAGGAATAACCATTTTGTTGCCATTGCTATAAAAGTTGCTCAAACTCAGAGTTCTCTAAATTGCGTGGGCAAATCTTCTACCAGAAAATAATTAAGTACAAAACATGGGACCAAAGGAATACTCCATACTCAATGTAGGCTACATGCACAAAAAGGCACAGAACCAGGTGCATTCCTTAGAAAGTGTTAGCATTATCCGTACTATCTACACTCTGGAACAAGTTTGATATTCATATCCATGTTTTTATGGTATCGCGGAATACACTTGGTATGTATCGAATATTATGTGCTGGCGTTAAAAAAAACAGGTAGCTTGCCCTCCATCGAGACAGTCAAGTACTTCAGTAGACTAAACGCAATCTCTACCTCAGTCAGGATAGCATACAGTATCTTGCTGACAGAAATCTTATCCAAAGATATCCGCCTACCATGCGTTTACGGCATATTCAGATAACATTAAAAGTGATTCTAATAAAGAGAATGACCCTAAATCATGTTTAATTATCTAGCCTATCTGGGCATCATGTACATATGTATCACTGCCGGGCCTTGAGAGTTGTCTGTCGCTCTCAGATATCAAGAAAAAGTGCGAGAAAACACCTCAACACAACTTATGAAAACGAAGTTTTATGCTTAAATACAAAATTGTGTAAATGTTTCATATTTAAAGTTGTATGTTTTTTATTATTTTAAAATCAATCAGCCAACCAACCTATCTGCAAGAAGTGCATGATATCCAAATAACTGGCTAAATTGTAAAAAGTTGCCACTCGTTTAGACACAGGCTATATTTGAACTTCTTAAAAACAGAATGCCTTTTAAAATTTCGTTGACATAATTAAGATCTGAAAAGAACGATATAACAGAATTCACATGCCAAGTAAATGTGTTAGAATGTAATGTGATTCACATCCATAGGAAATATGACAATTTCAACAGTAATTGACGACCAAGGATGAATTCAAGAGAAATTCTTAAATGACCGTGTGTCATGTCCTACTTCCTGGTAATAATTTCTTTTCTGAAATTATCTCGATGTGAGTGATACTGGGTTTCCATAGAAATGCGTTTCTGTATTTTATTTATTTTTTATCGAAATGTTATGGAAACAGGCTGCAGCATGATTTCAATTTTTATGTTCGCAAACTCTTTCTGCAAGCACACAAATTTGTCATAAATGTTTTCAGTGTACACTAACAATCTAAATGCTTAAAGACGTATACTCGACAGTGGAGTGTTAGAGGCTTGTGCACGCGACTTTAATAATGACTCTTAAAAAAACTTTCCTTGAATTAACATCCTGCCATTTAAGCGAAACTCTCTCTTCTCTCTCTTTCTCTCTCTCTCTCCCTCTCTCTGTGTGTGTGTCTATGGCGCACAGACTAACACAAATACGGATTATGAAAGGGAAAGCAGGTTTAACTTTAACGTAGTCAAATAACTCATATTTGTAAAACCTTTTATTACTATCTGGTGCTCATAAATACTTGCTGGGGTGAACAGACCCTTAAAGTTTAAAAATGAATTACCTTAATCGCTTAGAATTGTGTGAAAGGCAACATCTCATCAATCTAAATTAACTCTAACACAGATTAACTTCATTTCCGAGGGGCCGATTAGAACATCGTTTACTTGAAAGACATTGTCTTGATCTAAGGTTTTTTGTCTGCGTCTTAAAGTAGTATGCTATGAGAGATGCAACATGCACGCTATGTATTTTTGCTCAAACGTTTGAAACTTACTAGGCTGACTCCTTTATTGCAGCAAAAATTAAGTTGTGAATGGATGTAACACTTCCTGAAGTTAGTCAATTGAGAGTTGAGGCCAAATGGCTTTGGAGGAGGGTTGAATCGGACTCTGTGTGTACATTAAGGGTCCAGTGTTCTGGCAACAAAGGCGAACTAATCCAAGCAGTTTACACAATGCGCAGGGCCGTGTTTACATGGGATAGAGGGAGGCCTTGCCTTTTTCAAGCAGATATAAATACTCAAGTGGAGCATCCAGGACATGTGAAAAGAACCCCCACTTTAAGGGCGGGGAGGGGGGGGCACAGAACACTTGTATGTGACGCTTACGGTACCTTTCCTTGGACCGACCTTACAAAAACGCTAAGTTAATGTTTTTTTTTACCTTGTAATAGGGAAATAGTGGTTCGGCGGACCTCACTCACTCACTCCCAGTAATAGCATAGCATCAGTCAATCTGTTGACAGACAGTGAAAGAAAAGTGAGGAATAGCTTAGCCTACACGAGACTGTACCAATCTACAAAACAGCAAAATGGTCATATCACATGCCAAAAAGTTTCACTTTCACAAACTTTTGCCGTCAAAATCGAAGATAAGTTGATGCCCAAAAAATCTTGTCAATATGAATAATTAACTTTTCCCAATGAGCACATGAAAGATTGGTTGTGTGCAGAAAATATCCCCTTTCTGCATGAGTAATTCAGAACATATAAATAAATCATTTGGAAGATGGGATAAAATGTTCTCAGTATTGTCAAACTTGACGAAAGTATCAATATTTTCATTTGAAATTACAACTTCAGATGCAGCAGTTTTTCATGTCATTTGGCAAGGGAACCAATTCGTTGTTCTATATATTTTGCTCATATTAGTTTGAACCTGGTTACAAATGGCACACCTCTGTTGTATTTAAAGTGCATAACAGTAGCCTGGCTATGTATTCATGAACCGATGAATGGCATTAAATATATTTATTGCAGCTTATAGCTTATTGCAGGCTATCGAATCTTTCCAAATACACTGACATGCTACAGCCTCCGTCTCTGTCATCAACAGGTGTATAAAATGTGCATACATTTAGGCAAACAGTCTACCACTGACTTTTGTTGTTCTTTATTGGCATAGGCCTACTGTTCATTTTGAAATACTACTGGCATAGTCTAATAGTCCAAGATGGAAGAGCTATCTATGGCCGACTGTCTGTGAACTGTGTACTGAGGCAGTGAGTCTATTCACGCCATTCTGCAATAGAAAGAGAAAGCGAACAGGAGAGCACAATCGTTTTCCGTGGGAATGGGTGGACAAGCAGCATTTTAATTAAATTCTTTCTGAAAATCATATCTAAATGAAGACATGGGTGTATCAGTGAGGTAGTCTAGTTCCTTCAGTTCTGCGTTAAACGACAGCTAGGCTATCTCAGTATCCAACAGGAATTAAGCGGAGATACAATGGGAACACATACACTTAATAAAATCCATAAATAAAACACACAAATCACATTTTGCCATGATGCACCTTGCATGACGGATGAGATAACACATGCTCCAAATTTGGAAAAGAAATCAACTGCACACTCATTCATTTTAGTCCTTCAGCGGGGAAAGGAAGATGGCTTGTTAGTTTAGCACTGTTGAATTACTGCAAAGAATTGAAATATCTGGTTCTAATCCCCGTTCTCAGGGCGCGGGGCTCTAAAGGACAGACATCAGGAGGGGCACAGGTTGCATCTCAGGTGAGTTGCTCTGTGGGAGAGCGTGGGAGCTGTCCTTGTGCTCACGTCGACCACAAAATAAGATTACACGACCATCATTGTTCAGCCCCTATTTTTTGAGATGCTTTAATTTAATTAAAACGCCTGTCTCGACTAAACTCTGGTTCAGGTCACAGTAACCTAATAAATATTTGGCCTCGCTCGTAGGCTTTTAATTTAATTATTTCACAACAATAAGGTAGGCTAAATGCTTGATGAGCGTCAGATGTATAACCTATTAGTATGTAGAAGGCTGTGCAATTCACAAGATAACTTTTCCTCTGCAAGACTGTCGTCTGTAATATGAGTGAAATTAATAAACTAGTTTAGTAAATATTGTTGTGTATGGCCACGTGTTGCCAACCAACCAATCTAAGTTCTTAATTTGTGAAGGAAATGCAGGACCAGACCATACAGAAATGCACAGTATGAGCAGATTTACCAGTATGACCATTTTCAGGAACGCTGATTTATCACCTTCCCACATCGTGGCAACACATAAAGCACCAGCCAAAATATAATCTACCATACAATTTCAACACGTCTGACGGCACCATTCGTTTGAGAAGGGCTACCACATCTCATAACATTATCGAGTCTCTCATTCAATTAACTTCTAAACATTTCTCTTCATTAGCACTCCAAGAAGTTTGGAAGACTCAATCTCTTCCCTCCCTGCTTCTCTGCTGTCACTCTACTCCGTGCCGAGACACCGAGTCTGACGTGGATAGATCACTCAAACCAGTTCTCTGGGGACCAGAACATCAAAGAGGACCAAAACACACAATGAGCGCACTTTAAGTCTGACAAGAGAACAATACAAGTATGAATGTCATTTTTGTCAAACCAAACTGAACACTGACAAAAAATTCTTAAAACATTCCAGGAAGTGGAGAAACAAAGGTTGCACCCTATCGCACATTGGAACACCTTCCCAGAATTTCAATCTGTGCGGCCTCAAATGCAGACTTTTATCCAACTTCTTCAAATGTAGCCTTTATTTTTAAGTAGCAAAATGTTGTTGCGTCATGCCAGCGTTTTTTGCGATTGAAGTTTTGTACTCTTCAATGAAATGCAAGATAACTGTCAAAATTTCCATGATAACGTTTAAAACTTAAGTCATGCACTGAAAACTTTACCGGAAGCATCTGTCAAGGCTTTAGAATACATTTTAAAAATTATGAATCATAATATAGTAAGTTTAGTTTATAGTTCTTTCCATCTTTGCTATGACCGTCCGTGAGTTCTATGGAGGCCCTATAAATAACGATTACAACTTCTATAAACTACTTCTGTATGAAATGTTACCTCCTCTACTTGGTCTTCTTGGATAAACCTGCCATCCATATGATAGCTTTCATTCAGTGAGACAGATACAGGACTGCTTAGGTGTCTCAAAGTAAAAGGGTAGAGATTAGAGCTGTGTGTATTTCATATGCTTAAACAGAAAAGACTGGACAGATACTGGTGTGGGACATGTGGCTTTGATCCTTATCACACTGGTTATGTATCTAATGTTCACCAGCTCCTTTACTTGCTGGCCTCAGAGCTAAAGGTAATTTTTAAAATCATTCTCAAATAAAGGTAGTAAAGGGTCCAATTAAAATTAAAAATAGGTCTAATTTAAATCACTCCCAAATTGAATCCCATCTCCCATCTTTTAATGAAATAACCCAAAGAGCCTGAACAAAACAAGTCCCTCATAATTAACCTAGAACAAACTTGTAGCTATTAATTTGTAAGAAATATAAGGTCTACACACTAAAAAGGGGGTATTAGTGCAGGTTCATGCGATACAAGAGGAGGAAAAATGGTATGTAAGGGAAATTCTTTGAGCTATAGGCCTCCTTGTAGGGTTAATAAACTTAGCCAGATCATCAAAGCAGAAGCAGAATTCTATAAACTTGCAATTCAGTCATATATGAATTATTTGGACATATAAGGTGTTTTACATAACTATAATTCAACACTGCTAATCCACAAAGGGTCTTGGTAGAAGGCTACTTTGCTTTGCACTGTAGTCTCTCAAGGTCGCAACCCTGCTGGAAATATGGGCTGCCATAGCAACACAAAGATGGCTTCTAAAGGCTTAGCATAATTCTCTCTTAATAGAAAAATAACAGCACCAAATCCTGTCCTTAGTGAGCTAGCTTATTCGATGGAGGCAGGCTCCCACCTGTGATCCACACAGTCATCACACCAATGTGCAAAGTCCACAGCAAAATGAAAAGAGTCCATTTAAAGAATGGAGGGGGGCCGGGGGGCACTGCGACTGGGGGCCTCTGATCAAGCCAGATTCTTTCTGCAGCTGAAAACAGCCAACAATATGCCTCAGAATAGCTGGAGGTTGTAAGAGCTGAAAAGCAAATCAAAGACACAGTCCTCCTACACAGTCCAACTGGAAAAAATACCATTTCTCCATTCTAAACACGGAAGAGTTTCTGCACGACAGTGAACAAGCTATGATTGATGGTGACACATCTGATAACTCAAAGTGTATATTTGTATAGCACGTCATTGACTGGCATTTAAGAGATGCTGTATGGTGATTTTCATCAGCTCAAACAATCAACCCTTCCCCCTTTTCTCACTGTCTAAGAACAGACCTCTAAATTACAGCAACCCCCAACCATACCCCGCCCCATTTTGTCTTTGTTACTAGATGCAAAAACGGTAGATCATCATAAATCTCATACATATCACTATATCACTGTTAACAGACACTTGCTTGTTATGGCTCTTCAACAAGCTTTTCTTTATTGTCTGTCATGCTATGAATTATGGGTGTTATTATGGCAAATGTCATCTGAATTATGCAACATATTGCCCTCTGTTGTCTGTTTTAACCTACCCTACTAGCATGGAGGACATAGAGCAAATGTGTGGTACAGGACAGGACAATGAATAAAACTTTGCTAGCCTGTATGCCTTCCTTCACCGCCAAACTAAAATATGTTCATGACCAAACCCATCTACAATTCAACAGTAACCTATTCTGTTAAAATACTTAGTCCACCTCCCTCCCTTATTATTCTCTCTCTCTCTCTCTTTATCTCTCGCTCTCTCTCTGTCTTTCTCCCTCTCTTCTCTGTGTCTGTCTCTCTGTCTGTAAAACTCCCTCTCATCTATGGCAATTATCCATGTCTGCTCAGACTCCTTTCTGCCTTTCTCTCAAATGAGATGACTTTCAGCCTCATTTGCTGGCACTGAGATCTTAATGTGTGGAATTCATTTTTAGGAATATTTACCAGTGCTTTGCAGGTAGCCTAACTGACATGGTGGCACTAAATGGAAAATCACACAGGATAATAGACCAGAGTTCTAATATGCTTTCAGGTGCTTACAGGAATAGTCTGCTTATAGCTGGCAGCCAGTAGTCCTATCTGTAAAATCACCCTTTTGAGGATATCTGAGGGATGATATTGTTTGTCTATCAAGGCTATTATCTGTATTTTCTTCATATTATCATAAAATCACAGGAGGTGGAGGGGCTATGATAACCCCAAGTATCAGGTTAGCTGGTTTAAAGAGAGTGATTTTGTCATGTAAATGAATTTTCACTTATCATTGTCTCCCTCCATGAAAAGGCTTTTTTCGGTTATTTGGCTCATATTTATAATACAGTTTTGTTCATCTCTGCAAATATTTCTTGTCTGTTCTTTTGTACTCTGGATACATCCTACAACAAAGGCACTGGGGCTCTGTGTAACACAGAGCTGCTCTTTTTGCTTGGTACACCACCATTTTTCAAAGAACTGCCTTTTGTTGGTGGTGTCTATGGACACTTCGACGTGATCCTTGTTGTGTTCTTGACGCTCAACCCTTATTGTGGGGAGATTCGGTTTGGTATCTCCAGTCTGAATGGGGTGTGACAATCACAGTAGCCAATGTTAAGGGTCGCCTGGGTGTGTACAGTTCATTTTGAATGCCGGCGAGGAGTGGAGGAGACAGCAGAGTAATTAAATCTGTACAGTAGGCAGGATTGACCAGCGCAAGGGCAGCCTCCCCTGCTGATCACCCCAGAGAAGCCTGCTGAATCTCTTCCAAAGCCTCCTGTTTCACAGACTTAAACCGGGCACCTTTCTACATCAAAGCACACCGGAGCGCCGTTTTCTCAAGGACTAACGTGTTCGGGAAAGAATGGCCTCTGCTGAGAAAAGGACACCGCTGCTCTCATTTGCCTTGCATGGACACCCCCCATTCCAACACCACTACCACCACACAGCGACCCCCCAGCACCACCACCACACCCACCACACCCTACCCCTACCCCTGGGTGTGCAGCTCGGGCCTTATCCTGCATGGCCACTGCTATCTGTGGAGATCACACGGAGGTGTGGAGACTTAAAGGCGCGGAGTTACTGTGCATCCTACCAGGAGCCTTAAAAGCCTTCATTTAAAACGTGCTCAATATGCCGGTCAGGGCTTTCAAAGTGCCGCATAGCCTCTAGCCCCAGCAAACTCAAAGGGCATTGGTGAACGCTCAGCCAGGGGAATCTGGCCCCTATTAATTTAATGAGTCCAGGGGTATTAGTATGCCCAAACAGACTCTGAAGGCTCCCCTTTTTTTTCATCCGACGGCAGGAGTTTTACAGAGCCAATCCACCCAGCTCGGGAGTGACAAAGGCAAGTGGAGAGAGAGGTGCGTGCTGCTAATCTCAGATCAGTTTCCAGCTGTCTGTCCGCAGAGAGCCATTGCCTACAGTTTAGCTACTCTTCTCACACGTCCAAAACGTGCGATTGTGGAGGAGCATGTAGCTAGCGAGCCGCTGACATTGTTATGACATGGCTAGGGTGGTGCTTTGGTTTGAATGGGAATGGCTTGGATGGGTGCTTCCCATAACAGCTTGACAATGGCTCAGATCTGTTTTCATTTGGCTCTGTTGAATACAGCAAGAACAAGCTGTGGCATAGTTTAGCCGTGCAACCATTTGTTGTTAATTCATATCCAAAAATGCACAGTTGAGTTCCTGCTGTTCTTTGCATTATGTGTTTACACAGGTGCAGTATGTGTAGTCAGTGTAAGAACTAGATCACTAAATTCATGTGTTTTTTTCCCCTCTTCTTTCTAATGTTCAATAATGAGGGAAAGGAGCAGACATGTATTTGCATAATCTCACCCCATTCCTCCTGTAGTCTGAGAGCACTGTGGTCGTACCAGCTGGAGTTGGGAATTTCAGCAATGTTGCCCCCCCCAACCCCCGTTCCCCCCCGGACTCGTCGCATCTGCGGTCCATTAGCTCCCCGTCTGATGGCAGGGGTAGTCATGGGCGTGTGACGTAGCGCCGCCAGTCAGTCACCTGACACAGGGCACCCTGTCACGCAGCGCGAGCTGGCAGTCTGACGCGCGGCAACGCGACAGCCCATCACCTGCAAGAGATTAAGGAGACAGTGGAATGGGTCTGCATGGGTTCCCCAGACCAGGAAGTAGCAGCTGCTGGAGCTAATTAAGGGCCCGGTAATGGAGCTCTAGGACCACAGCACATCAAACACCTCGGAGTGCACCAGGTCCACGGGCCCAGCTCTGGGTGGGGGGTGGGGGGGTGGCAGGGCCTGATGCTAGCGGGCCCAGGGCACATGCTGTGCGCGGAGCATGACCTTTGGGCTGGGGGTCACTGGAGAGCAGGGCAGAGGGCTCAACGGGTCACGTTCAGAGCAGGCCTCACCTGTAGCAGCGTGCTGTGTGCCAGGCTGTCACCGCGCTGCTGTGTCTGTTCCTGTGCCGACTTTGACCTGCAGACCAAAGAAATAGACACAGGCAGACAGAGGGAGAGACAGAGAGAGAGAGAGACAGAGAGGGAGACAGAGAGAGAGAAAGTAAGTTAAGGTGAGAGGTCACAGAGAAAGCCTTTGGAGGGAGCAGAAGGGTTAGTCCTTCAAAGCCACAGCTTGGAAAGGGGAGATTTCAATATATTGAAATATTTCCCTCCCGTGCTCATAACATGAAGGTTATGTTTTGCTCAGCCCAGACCCGGGAATGCAGGCGAAACCTCTGAGATCAATCGTCTGTTTGTGAGTTGTGTGTGAGGTTCAACATGTCCTTTGGAGTGAGGTTTTGTTTTTCCCTCTCGCTGAAAGGCATAACACTTCTGCTTTGAATCAATGTGCCATTGAAAATAAGGCTGAGCAATCCTTTCTCATTCTGTGTGCAAGCACACAACACCATTATTGTATTACCCCTATTGTAATGTTCAGCACAAATGTTATGACTTAAGTGATGTTATTAGTGCTTGTGAAAAGCAGGATCCAGGAACACGTATCTTAGGGCAAGCTTAGAACTGTAAAAACCATTGAAGACAAACAAGCAGCTGTATTTTTAGCTGGCGGGATCGATAGAAAAGAGAGGAACTCTGCATCCCCTCATGTTCTCCATCTCCTTTTTTATTCCGTTGATCCGTCACTCGGGATCTTTAGATTTCCGGTGAGGGAATTGTATGGAGTCAGACGTGTTGTGCACCTCTCCATCACCTGTGCGTTATTGAGCTATGGCGAGGCAGGGAAATCAAAAGGTTTAAGATGCCGGAGTTCTATTCTTTCCCCAGAGGTAAACAGTTTGACACCAGCAACCCTCCCGATGTCAGGCCTTCTACTGATGTGAGGAATCCAGGCTGATGCTCTATAGATAGTCTCTCTCTCCCTCTCTAAGCGCCATTTGTTTCAGGACTGTTACTGTAGTGGAGCAGACAGAGGTTACTTGCGGTTTTCCTGTTCATTTGACTCCCCTTTGGGTTGCTTAAAGGCATTAGATGCCTCAGTGGGGGCTGTGTAGTGGAATCAGGACGTGTGTTTTTACTCGCAGGATAAGTAGAGGGATGACTGTCAAAACACTGGTCGCTAAGTTACGCAACCAGCCCTTCATGTCGCCTGTACCTCGCATTCTGTGAGGGCTTAGTAGGCCTAAAATTCACCACAAAAGATGGCAAGCTTCCTTAGGTATATGTAGAAGACTTCACTTGAGTGATTATAACTTAAAAGCTTGTATAAGTAAACATCTTTATACAAGGGTACATCTGTGTTTAACTGACAGAAATAAATTTGACACGTTTCCACAGTGCAGAGCTGACTGTGAGAAGAAAATGTGGCGGTGTGAAGTAGCTGCTGTACAGCAGCCCAGTTTCATTTAAAGAGTGTTCTCTCCTTGTTGAATACGGTCACACAATACAAAACTACTTGAAAACAGATGTTGTATTTAAGCCATTCTTGAATATTCTTTCACTTATGTTGTAGCATATTTCTAAAATTGAAATAAATTATTTGTCTCTGGAAATGAAAAACAAATGTAGCAGAAAACAAAAACATCCTGCTTGCATGAGAATGTAACGCCTCAACATTTATACTTCAGTAGTTGGGTTCCTCTTTTCTGCAATAGCAGCCTTTGGTGCTGTGAAGTGAGACAGCAGAAGCTTTAACATTGATCTGCTGTGTTCTCCCCCATGCTTTTGGCAGAATGGATGTCAAGGTTGATGGGTTGGCAATCCTGGGTTGAAGTACTACAGATTTCCAGTAGGAATTGGATCAGTGCATTGACTGACATCTTCCAGATTTTTTTTTTTTTTTACTGTTTTTGAGCCGTTTCCGGTGACTTAAACAGTTGTCTTACAGGTTGGTAACCCCTTTTCCCATGCTCAGTTTTTACCACAGACTATTTCTACCATTTTCTTGTGATTCTGTGTAGTTTTGATTTCCATACATCCTTCAAGTTCTCTTCAGTTAAGAAATATCGCCACAGCATGTGCTCACCACTGACACACTGCACAGTGTTTCATGTTTCTTGGGCAAATGGAAGTGTTTTCTGTCACATATAAGTTATCAAGGCCAAAATGTCTACAAAAAGCTTGTGGTTTTGGACTGAATATAAAAACCTTTTCCCCTATTTTTGTCTACCTCCAAACATGCTTTTTAGATCTCAGATCTTCTAATGTTATGGAAATACCATTCAGTGATAGAGTGCAGTTTTATGAATAGCTCTTAGGACAGGAGCTCCCACATCTGCACCCCAGCACCACTTGTCATTACTGACATCACAAACTGGGGCATGGTTAGGACAAATTCATGATAATAATATCAATATTTTGGCCTTTCACAGTTAAATTACATTGAAACACATTGTTTGTCATTGTTATACTTTAACTGTCAATCAATTATCTTGTTTTCTCTGATTTTAATGGATCACAATGGCCTAGGACATTGCACACATATCAGATGACCCTGCTGAATTTCACCTTGTCCTTACCTCAAATATGATTGTTTAGCTACTCCATGATAGGAAGAGAAGTTAGCATACACCCAGGTGCTTATGCAGGGCTGATTCCATAAACTGCCTGCATGCTAAGCTACCTAAAGCTAGGTTAGTTATCCTAAGTGCAATCCCATGATGCATTGATGATGATGCTGATGTCACGCAAGATGTTTTTAGTAACTGCGATAAGCGGTTCCAGACCAATTTTAATATGTTTAATATGGGAATATGTTTGCAATGGCAATCTTTAATCTTAAAAGCATTTGAATCCCATTTTTTCTTCAAGACTGAATATTTGGTGCGCTTTAGTTTCTAATTTATATACTATTAATATTAGCAGAAAAATATATTTTTAAGCAAAATAATAATAATAATAATTTTTCAGCCTGTCGGAAAAATGTTAAAAACCAAAATGCCAAGTGACAATAATGGTAGTGGTTTACATTTGCAAACCACTGTAAACTAATGTATGCGCCTATAGTATTATCAACAATTTCTGAAATCAGATTATAACAAAATCTTCCAGAAATTACAACTGTCTCATTTAGATCCAATAAATCTGAGACCATAGAGTACAAAATTGCAGCTACTGGGGTCTCTGTTTGCATATTGTCAGAATGCTATGTCAGTATCTGGTATTGATTTAATTTTGGAATCCACGTTTCATCAGCCTTGCCAAATGCACCTTTGGGTTATGACACAGCACATCCAACTGAATCATAAAGGTTACAAAAGCTTTGGGCCAACATTGTCAGTCAGAAAAACAATGGCATCCTCCAGGTTTATTTCTTGCATATTTTGAACCAGTGGAAAGTATTTTGAGATGCATGTATTTGGCCAAGTTGGTCCTCTGGTGGTTGTACTGGTTTTCCATCCACAGGTTTAAAATTGTTTATGGTTTAATTACACAAATAGTTTTTGATTGCTACCGTAACTGACTCAGTACTGATGTTTATCATCAGCTAAAGAAAACCATTTGCACTATGATGTGAAGTACACTGAGAGGTGATAAAATGAAATTATTGCTGTTGCTTTTATTGGATTGACAGGTTGGCTGTGTTAGAGATGCTATGTCTATGGTTTTGCATTCTGTCCATTGTAATCTACAGCATGTTCTCCTGCTTGTTAGTCAATGCCAGACAACAGAATGGGGTGAGCGGAGGTTAGCAGCCTTTTTCTAACCCACAAAATTGCTTGATTGAGTGAAAAAAAGGGTAAACAGGCTTTTGGTAACCCAGAAATCACTTGATGGGAGAGCTGACGCCCCCGCCCCCGCCCGCGCCCCCACACCCCCCGAAGATGGAGGTGGGCGTTGAGCAGATCCTCTGCTGCAGCAGACACTATGGAGGGTTGGTCAGGGCATGGCATGGGGGCTCCCTCATGCTGTGCCCCCCTAGCAGCTGCCGTCAGCACCGTTAGGTGCTGCCCAGCCCCCGGTACATCCCCAGCGCTCCCCTCCCTCCCACTGATGGGGAGCTGTAGGTGGGAGGCTTGGAAATCAACCAACATCTGTGAAAGAGCAGAGCAGAGGGCCTTGCGCCACGCAAACCAGACAACTGCTGCAATGTGGCCTGCTGTGAAAGCATCTCAAGTCCCAGAACATTTCTTGCAGGACACAAACCTGCAGTCAAATGCCCTGTGCTCTTTGTCAGAAAATACAACTACATTAAATGACATCACCAAGAGCAGGTCACTTTTCTGCTTTGGCCTCTGGCCTCCTGCTATTTTTTTCTCTGTTGTATTACAAAGGCAAAAGACTTTGAGAGTGTGGTCCAGTGAGGTGGGTGTGTAGGGCCTCTCCCTGCTGAGTGCTCCTCATGTCACTGAGGCAGAATGAAGATGGAGGTGGACTGGATTTTTTGCCCCTTTAATAACATTCTTCGTCCCTGAATGTCTCTGGCTCTCTGTTGTTGTGTAAAACAGGCAGAAAACAAGCTATAACGTGCCATATTTTTTCCCTGTCTTTTTTTCTCTCCCTCTTTCTCTCTCTCTCTCTTGTTGAGCTTGGCGGCAGGGCTGGCTAGCTGTGTGGGATTGTGGAGCTCAGGTTCCTTTTACTGTGCCATGGCGGTCGTGTGCTTGCAATCTCTTTTACACCACTCAGTGCCAGGCTCCACGCGAGCAGGGCTCCCAATACTGTGTAATCAGCAGATGTCTTTATAGTGGAGCCCGGCTGCTGAGAGACGGGGGAGAGAGACGGACGGGGCTTTTTTGCAATTCTATTTGAGCGACTCTTTTCTCTCGCCCCCGCTTGGCACCAGCCTGCACTCCTATCAGGCAAGGCAGCCCTTTTCGATTTGGTTTTTAATGTGCCCTGAGTGTCAGACCAGCCGCTGCCTGCCTGCCTCTGTGCCTCTCTGCCTTGGTGAGGGGCTGGGCCAGCTCCTGAAGGCTACGTCCGAGAGGCTGCGTCGCCTGGGCCAGCTGGCAACCATCACTCACGTGGCTTATTGTTCAGGCTGAATGCGTTCTCAGCCAGTCAGTCTAAGTCTCACCTTGATTGGCTTGGCTTTTTAATGATAGATGAATTGGTCCATGAATGAGGATGTAGTGGTACAGAGCGGCACAGAGACTGAATAGGGATGAATGAGAGCTGCTGAGTAAGGTGGACTAGACATAAAGGAATGTCAGAGGCAAAATGGGGGCATTCTGTTACTGTCTGTTTCCAATCAAAAATAATGCAAGAAAATGTCATTTCTATGTTTTCGGATTGTGGTGTATATAGGACCCATTCATATACATATTTGGCAAAGGTTTAGTGATTTGGAGATCAGTGCCATAGATTCTGCTGTATGCTAGTTTGAAATCTAAAAGGCAGCTACTGCCCCTGTACTGCCAAATATATGATGCTGAGAAGACTGTACAACTGAATACAGACATGTGCTGGCCAGTGCTTTACACCATTTTACAGAAATTCACTGTATGCTTTACACTGTCACTGTACACTCTGCACTGGAGGAAGTCATTCTGCCATAGGCCCTGGAAGGAATTACTCTGAGCAGGTATCCTTGGCCTACCAAACACAACAGTAGCCAACTTAATAAAAGAAATACTGTAGGGTGCTACCTCCAACACTGCAGCCCACTATGAAACAACACTCACACACACACACACACACACACACACACACACACACACACAGGCACGCGCACGCACACACACTGATCTGAACAGTACAGATGAGAAAGTTAGGAACGTACATAGTACACAACAGAACTGAAAGCTAGCTGTTATTTATGCTTTTTGGAATATATTTATTGGAATATTGGAATATTATTTATGCTGTTTGGGATATATATTTATTGAAACAGTCTACATGTTTTTGACAACATTCATTTCCAGTATTTTCTTTTTTTGCAGGTAGAGCTCATTTTCCCAGTGTACTATAGTGTGATAGTCAGCTATTACAGTTCTGTTGTTATTGACATGATTACCTAATGCTTTTACACTTCACCACTGACCTTTTAGCAGCCCTGTTAGCACCATTCTGACACTACTCCTATGTCTGAGCTAAATTAATCACAAGAGAGTGTAAGGTGCATGTGGGAGCCTCTCTATGTGTAATTGTCGTTTGCTTGTGTGCATGCTTGTGTCTTAGGTGTGTGTGACGTTTTTGTGCACCCTAGTGCGCAGGGTTTTTTTTTGTCACCCTGAGTAACTGTTGACAGGATGCAAACGCTCTTTCGTGGTGGTAGCAGATTAGCTTTTAATAGTACAGCATCTTCACAGTTGTGACTCACAGCCACACCGTAATGGGAGGCTGGGTGAGACTCCCAGCCTGAGGGGGGTGGTGAAGGGGGTGGGGGGAGGGTGGGTTCGGGCACAGGAGAGCAGGTTGCTGTAATAGTGCCTTAAGTCCTTACTTCCTCTTAAAGGCTGACCCATGGTTCACAAATAAAACAAACAGCCAGTCTTCCAAAACAAGAGTGTCTGCAGCGCCGAGGCTCCCACTGCTCTAAGCTCAGGAGACTCTCTGCACAGATACAACGTTTTCTCTGGAAAGAATCAAAGCAAACAGCCAGTCCACAATCAGAGCTCAGACACCACTACTAGTAAATGCTGCATTGTCACTCTAAAAACAACAACAATAATAACAACAACAACAACACAATGAGTGAGAGAACTGTGACACTGGACAGCACTCACAGTGTTGGTCTCCCAAAATGTCCAAACCATCAAACATGTCCTTTGTACATGACGCAAATAATCAAATTTCAGGTGCACAGTCAAAGTAGTGATGCAAAGTCCACGAGCTAAAGTGAATTGAAAATTTGAAATAAAAAAGGCATCAAAGCACTGTTTTTTGCCACAGGCAGTTAATGCTGCATGACCAGCGTGTATTAGAATGCACGTGACCCCAAAATCCCTCAACAGGCGAGAAAAAAAAAGAAAACGTCAATTGGTACTCTGGTCACTATTGATGGCATTTAGCTGCAATTATCTTAGCAGGTTTTCTTGGGAAAAGTACAGGAAATTGTGCCATAAGTTCTTTATGTTTATTTTTGGTGATTTGTTGCCCGGCAAAGATCTGACAGACCATCCTACTTTTTCTGCCATTTGCCATATTCTTTCCTTTCCTCCATTTTGTTATCCAAGGGACCCCCACACACACACACACACACACACACATACACACACTCCCTGCCACACACACACACACACACACCACTGCCTGTCTCTTCCATTCCCTGTGAGGAATTTCGGGCCCATTTGGAATTTGGTCCTTCAGATTAAAATATAATTACCGTCATCTGTCTCAGCATGTTTGAAAATTAGATTATTTCGTGTTTTATTATTTAGCAAAGTGGTCCCTGCTATGAGTGTCCCGCAATCTGATGAAGCGGAAGGGGAATAATTCAATATTTTGTCATCTTCTGGGGGCTCAATGAGCCTGTGGAGTGTGTATGTGTGTGTGTGTCTGTGTGTGTGGGGGGGCTGATGTTTGTTTTGGATGTAAACTCCTTCCTTTTAATCCCGTCCCAATTCCACAACCCCGTATCCACACACACAAGCTCTGCCTGGACCACTGTGTGTTTGCTCGTCTCCCCTCCAGAGCAAGCAAGAAGCAGGGAGCCTGACAAACATCATGTGTCACACGGTCAAAGACTGCAGTAGAAGTGACTTTGGCAGCTCACAGCCTAGTGGCCGAAAAGATGAGGTTGTTTGGGTTATTACTGTGTGTGTCTCATGTCTGTCTTACTGTGTACTGTCTGTGGGCCATCTCTCTGTCTTACCTCCCCTGGCTGACACTCAATAGCAGAGCCCAAGGAGGGTCAGTGGGCTGCTGGTGCTGCTGGACTGGCTGTGGGACTGGAGCAGGGCGGGTGGGGAGGGTTTGAGGATGGGTCAGCATGACTGACCGGGGCTGCTCCCCGCACAGCCTGGCAGGGTTTGGCAGAGGGGTGCGTGGGAGGGCTGGGTAAAGGCCACGGGGCCATGCTCATGCTGACCAAGAGCGAACGCTAATGATGGCAATCACTGGCAAGACCCCATCACCTTGGCAACAAGATGTCACGTAAACAGGCTTCAGGACATTGGCAGCTCACTTCCTGGTTATATAATGGTGACCCGATTTCTAGACTTTGGAAGATCATTGGCCCAACTTAGGGGTTATGGGTAAATTGAGATGTTTGGCAAAAAACGTAAAAAAAAAGATTCAGCGTTACGTAAGCTATGTTTTTGTTGTGAAATGCAGATGAGCAGAAAGCACTCCACACTCCCTGATCTCATTTCCTCCTCCTCCTATGTGCACCACAGTGTTAGTGTTACTGTACTCTTCTATTTACTCTCCTAAAGTAGTGCTGAGTCTCACTCCCTTTCATCAACATACTTCTCTTCTGACAAGGAATAAATTGCAGGTGGTTAACTGTATGATTCAGTCTCTGTTTCAGTGTAGTCTGCTTCTTCACGTGTGTGTTTAAAAGGGATTCATATAACTCTTTCTTTTCACATGCTATTTGTTAGGATGACCAATTAAAAAGAAGGCTGTATCTCCTTTCCTTTTAAGGAAAAGTGTGTCACCACTAAACCCCATGGAGGCATTATGGTGTCTGCGGTGTGAAAATATGGAAATGCAGTCAAAATGGCTGACTAGGCAATTCCCCAGCAGACGCCCCACCTCAGTTATCCCTATAGATAGCAAAGAAAAGAGCACCACTGAAGACTTTTCAGCATCAGCGCTCAACATTTGACTGATCACTCCACGCATTCAGCGTTTTCCCAGAGTTATGATCCTCATATAGCGTTCACTTTCAGTTGCCATCGGATTAGGCTTCGGTCTCCATGAGGAAGGAAGGCGAAATGCAGACAGACACTAGGCTTTTTCTGCCCTCGCCGCCATTTTGTGCACACTCCAATTCAGCTGATTTACAGTAGGGCAGTCATAAACACAGTGGAACTATTTGCCACTGCCCCTTCACTGCTTTTTTGCTCGAAGGAAAAAGAACACACACATAAAAACTGTATTAGACAGAGGCAACACAAATGCCCACTCATCAAAATTTCCACATTAAGCCTAAAATGACTAAATATTACTTTTCCTCTTCATGTGTCCAAAGTTTTTTTTCTTATAAAACGTATTTCAAATGACATTTTATGCATTGGCTAATGAAATCAGACAACAGGCAACAGAAATGCAAGTGTGATCATTTGACAGTTTTTGTGGTGTTCCGGAAAACTAAACTTTTTTTGTATAAACAGAACAGAACAGAAATTAATTTCAATATTTTAATAAATTATTCTTGAAAGATTTTGCAGCACATTTTAACGACATAACACAGCTCAACACAGTGGTGTGAGAATCTGTTTTTCTG
This sequence comes from Tenualosa thibaudeaui, assembly GCA_027481765.1. Taxonomy (NCBI): domain Eukaryota; kingdom Metazoa; phylum Chordata; class Actinopteri; order Clupeiformes; family Clupeidae; genus Tenualosa; species Tenualosa thibaudeaui. The sequence goes on along the minus strand of JAIFZK010000004.1, from coordinate 2,709,407 downwards.
AAACAGTATTTAGAGTCCCAATTAATAAATAACGCTAATTTCAAAGTTTCCTGATTATCTAAAAAATGCCTACATTTTATAGCAGTAATATTAATTGTACAGATACAAATTCATGTAATTTAATGCTGTGGCAAAATCATCAATTTTATGCCCAAAAATGCTTAAATATAATTAAATTAGCCAGCCAACCTATACAATAATTTACCTGCATTATTAATGTAAGAATTGGTTTGTTTTTATTTTTAAAAACTGTAAATGACTTGAAGTGACATTTAAGTGGAATATTATGGCTTTCCGCATTCGGAAGCCGAGTATCTTTGCAGGTCAAAATCCCTCTTCCTGCTTGCGTCTGAAAACGTATACTTGATTGAAATGAATCTTTATCTGATTTCTTTTTAAATCTTTTTTTGTTATTTTTAGAAAATATACTGTATAGGGCATAACGATACCTCTTAAATTAATTTCAAAATGTCACAGAAAATCAAACAGCCTTTTCACAGTTTCTGATAAACATAGTGGGCTTACAGAAAAACACATCTATACAGTTTTTTTTAATTATATGTATTGACTTCAAGACATCAAAAGCACTTTAAATCAATCATACTGCTGTTCTTGCCATTCTTCTGTACTAGTACACTGTTAGAAACAGAAGCACACAAGACACCTTCATGCACACAAGACACCTTCATGCACACAAGACACCTTCATGCACACAAGATGTGGTTGAACATACATACACAGTGAAAGTGGTACACTTTGTGCATCTTAGAAATTTCTTAGAAATTAAAACATGATATATTCTCATTACTTGGTTCACAAAGTGTACTATTTGCACCATTTCCAACAAAATGATTTGTGTATTTCTTACTTTTGTGAAACATGCCATCATTTATTTTGGAAAATAATCCTCTGATGTTTTCGGAAGGACTTCAACCACTACAGAGAAAACCTGAAGTTGCCTGAATGTGCTTTTTGCAGACGTATCCAAATGATGGGAACAATAGGACTTTCATGGCTACTGTGAAACAAATTGTTCCTAAAAAGCGGCAACTACATCTGAAAAGCAATTAATCCATAGTTTTGGTTTGTTTGTTTGTGTTTGTGATTTCCCATCTGTTTTCAAGGACCTTCTAGCTTTATTTGTTTTCCCTCCTGCTTTTCTTTTGTTTTGTTTGTAAAAGTTTATGCGTGGCATCAAAAGCGAGAGAGGCTTCATTAGCTATTTCAAGTTGAGAGCTAATTGGCAGAAGTTTCTTTCATTTCCAATGAGTCTTTTTTTAACGTCTTCAAGGAGACTGGTCATGAATGGCTTATGTAGCCATAAACTAATGATACTTAATGATAGAGGGATCAGTGCAGAGGATAGACTGATCAAAACTGCTGTCTTGTTCAGATGTTCCCCTCGTGATTGAAATGGGAAACCTCCCAGTCTCTGTGCTATGAAAGACCACCATCTGTTTGTCACACATGAACCAGAATCTGGGCCATTTGACTCTGTCAGTCACACACTTTACACTTCTCCGCCTGGCCACAGTGACAAATCTATCTGTCTGTCCTTTTGGTCAGCTGGCTGTGGGTTTGGGTTCTACAAAAGCGTGTGTGCACAGCGTATGCATTTTCTCTAAACAAACATTAATAGTTGTCTACGTGTCCAAGCTTTATAATATCATACATGCTGATTTTGTCATTGTTTTTTTTCCTGAAATTCACTTGTGGTTTGCAGTGGAAACAGACAGAATTTGCATGAAGCATCAAAGACTCAGGACAGTCAAAACCTTTGCTGATCAGCTTGATAAAAGTGCAGCTTTCCAAAAATAAAAGTGCTCTGTGCCTGTAAAGCTCCCCACAGCCAGCAGCACATGTGCTCTGATGGAGGACCGGTCCTGTGTCATGGAGGAGCACAGAGAGGAAACAGAAAAGCCTCTCCCTACTGGAGTTCTCTCTGCTCCCCTGTCTACTCCTCTCTATTGGAAATAGAAGGAGAGAAAGAGAAAGCGGGAGGAAGAGAGGGAGAATGGGAAAAAAAGAGAGAGAGGTTGAAAGTGAATGGGGAGAAAGTTACCTTCCACATCCTTTTCATTTCCAATTACAAAGAAAAACCACCCTCACATGATTTCCCATAAGTTAACCCCAACTCGCTGGGAGGGAGGAGAGACAAGTAAGAAAATATACAGGCCTCTCTCTCAGCTCATGCTAGAAAAGCTTTTCAAGAACAAAGCCTCAAAGAGACTTTTATATGAAGCTGTCATATTTTACAAATAAACGAGCCTTAATGATAGAGAGGACTCATGTTGGGGATAGTGGTGGATTGCCGTCAATCCAGTAGCCAGAGTGAAGGCCCATGAAAATGTGCAACTGTTCTCTTTTCTCTTCTTTTCTCAACACATTTCTCTTAAACCACTGGACGTGTGGGGACTGCAATCACTAGGTGCTTTTGTGATGGTTCGTCATTGTCTACTTCTCTTTGAACATTTTTTTTGTCTGTATTTTCGATATCCAAAAACCACAGCAAGAACAAACTGGAATCTGGAGCGTGATAAAAATGTATCACACGTTGCATAAATATGTCTTTGCAAATGCTCATGTGCTGCAGCATTATCTAACAGGACAGAGTTGCAGCTTTAAAATGGGGCTGGCTAATGTTGAGAGGCGTTACATCACCAAATCCCTTCACTGAGGAACAAAACAAGGTGCCCAAAATGTGGGTGGGGTATGTGTGTGTGTGTGTGTGTGTGTGTGTGTGTGTAGTGTGTGTGTAGTGTGTGTGTGTGTGTGTGTGTGTGTGTGTGTAGTGTGTGTGTGTGTGTGTGTGTGTGTGTGTGTATGTGTGTGTGCGGATGTGTGTATGTGTTTGTGGGCACTTTTGAGTGTGTGTGTGTAAAATGGCTTCCTGGCAACAAAACAAAATTGACTGTAAAAAAAAAAGAAAATTCACGTACCCATTATGTGACACAAACCTACTTTTGGTTGACAATGGTCACCCGTTACTCATGAAATGGCGAAGCACGTGCTCAGTGCTTTCCAGTGCTCTTGCAACTAACACTATCACTTCCAGTCCTTCACAAAATGGCGGCCATTTTGTCTGTCTTCCGCCTTCCATTCTTGTCTGTGGCACAGCCCTGCATTCTCTTAACCCTTCCACCATTTCAGAACAGCCTGGATCCCCCATGTCGTGAGTGAGTCACATACACTTCCATACATGCAAAGGACATGGACTGCCGATCTGTATCAGTGGCACTGCAGAGATCAGAAGGGGTGCAGCATGTCATGTACACAGTGCTGCTTTGCACACACCCCACCCTCCTCCCCACCCATTTCTATCCGGTGTAGAGTGTTCCAGAACAACACCACTGAATAACAGCTCACCACATGCCGCTCACATACACACGCAGTGCTGACTTACACATGGACCAGTTTTGACACCTGCTCCGCCTCTCTGCTTCACAAACACACACACACATACTCATGCATGTGTGCAATCACACACACACACACACACACACACACACACACACACACACACACACACACACACACAAACACACACAGACACACACAAGCAGGACACATGTGTTGACACATACACACGCGTGCACATATACACACATATGCACATGTAAATGTGCTGGATGCATAGCCAAATCATGCTATCAAAGAGTGACCTTGACTTGTTGAAGCACATTGTCACATCCTCAACTGATCAGATCAGCTGTATATATTGACAGGCTACAGATAAATTAGTCTACTGGCTTTTAAAGTAGCAGTTTTGGAGTGATGAATACTATAGCTTAGAAGGGATAGAGCAGGAAAGCGGGACGCTTGGGCCATCACACTTAAAATGGGCTTTCTTTTCACGTAAAACTAGATTTATTTAAACATGCAAATATCAGAGTTCAATTGTTTGCTACATTTCAGTGGCTTCTAAAATGTTGTAAAAACGTGACTTGAATTGGAAGATGAATAACACAAGCCATAACAAGCCTCTAAACCGTCACATTTGAAATGCTTTGTATTTTTTGGAAAACAGAAAATTTTTGTCTTCACTTGCTGCATTGACACTTTATGCGACACAAAACACATACCTTTAAACACTGATCCACAATCAGCAGTGTTATGAACTGCACTGAAATTACAGCCATGACACCAGTTATCTATCAAAGATCTCCTCTGTACCAGGCTGTACGTGTTTCTCCACTGGTTTCCAGATATGCAAGCCCTTGTGCCATGCCACACTACGCCTCGCCATGCTATGCCAGGCCATGCCATGCTGTGCCACACAAATTGAATCAATCCCAGTCACTCATCCAAACTGACCGATGGCAACTAGCACCCCTATAATACTAAAGTTCTGTCCCCTAACACAATAAACACAAATGTGACATCTTCACACACAAAAACATACAGGAA